>CM027860.1:13936855-14536855 GCA_016097605.1 Eucalyptus guilfoylei | reverse complement strand
ATTTAACGAATGCATTTTCACTTGATATAGCACGATCTTGTTGTGACTTTCACTTGAATTCTCAAAACTTCTCTCACTCCATCCCCGGAAATTCCCTCATCATCGAAGACTTTTCTCAAATGAATGGGACAAATCATAACCATCATCTGATCTTAAGTGGACTTTGATTACTGTGCCAGAAGACGAAATCAATTATGTGATATTCTCTTGGAAAATGATGGTCGGAAAGCGGGGCCCACTACTTGCTACGTGTAACTACCTGAGTGGATGGGCGGACCGAAACTTGGAAAATGAGTGAGGTGGACGGTGGTGGCGAAGTGCATGTGCGGACTGGGACGGTGGAACACGTATCATGCCTCGGACATCTCTTCCTCTGGTGGATTTGACCTTTCGTCCACCATGCACTTTCGCCAGAACCGTCATTGGTGGGCCCCAGCCACGACATTGGAGGTCACGTGTCCGAATACGAGCCGCTCCGCTTCTGCCGGTCGGCATGATGGACATAGGGTGCGGTGAAGTAGTTCTGGTGCAATATTGCACAATTAAGAGAGATCGGACAAAACGCTCCATCTAAGCGAAAGAAGAGGCTGGAAAGTCTGGATTGCCTGTGAAATGTGTTTTTCCTTTCACGTGCTAATTGATAAAGGACTTCAAACGCAATCGCTGTTTCATTGATACTGCCTCCATTTCCAACATTTTAGGTCCATGACAAAAGACATGTCAAATCAATGATCCGAATCGTATTGGGATCGCATTGAAAATAGGATCATCCAAATTAATATATTTAATCTATTTTGACATAGTAATTTATATCCAATCCAATCTATTTAACTTATATTCAAATTGAGATGAAAACATAAAGTAAGCGAGCATGATACCGACAAGGGGCGAGAGAGAGGAAAGAGAAAGTTAAAGAGATGAGTTGAGTTTAAATAAGTTTTGAATCTATTTAATACGCATATGATTTTGTGTTTTACTATATATGTACAAAATAATTCAGCTTGTCAAATATAAGTTAAGACTCAATGTAACAACATAAATTGTTCTTTAGCTAAATTTGGTTGCTGCCTTTTCCCTTGGATTGCTGCCTTTTCCCTTTCAGGTAATACATACTATATTTTATAGTGTGTACGTTATTATTATGCTTACTTTAATGTGAGGCAGATTAAACCCAAGAGTCAAAATAAGAGTTCATGCAGGAACAAAAAAAAACTAGAAAATAATTTCTCCCTAGAGCTCCACGGCTTTGATGATCTAAAGTACATTGCATGAGGTCACCTGAAAAATCGACGAATTCCTAAGAGATGGGAACTTCTTATAATTCACATAATTCTTGCACTTCAAAAGTCCTGTTAGGACGAATTATTCCACAACAAAGAATACGTTGCCAGATCTAGAACCCCATTGAAAAGCTGTCAGATTCCACCAAATCCACCCTGCATTCTACCGCACTAGAGATTGGGCTGGGAATTGTTCACCACCTCGAGAAGTCAAAGATGGTGAGCCATAGCCCTTCCAGAGGTGCTGTCGGCTCCACCTACTCCTAGCTTTCTGCACGTATCCGTCGGGGACCACGGCGCTCGACCGTGCCCTAAACCCTTTTGGTTTTTCACTGTAGCTTAATTCGATGCACGCGCTGTTCGAACCGCAGCAGAAACCGATGCATGCATGACTCATCGGCTGATAGAACCGATGCGGGAGCCGGTTTCGCAGTGTAGCGCCCGGCCCTATGCATTACATTTCGTGAGGTTACGTTCCACGAGAATCGGAGATTTTTTAACTCGGGACCGAGGCAGGCCTAACGTTAGTGAGAAAACGAAAGAAGGCACGAGAGAGAGCCGTTGGTAAATCTCGAGGGGAGGTGGGGTGGGGACCGAAAGAAGGCAGGTGTCAACACCAGGGTGGATGGTCGGCAGGGTCGAGCCATTCGAGCCCCACTCAGGCCCCTAATAAATACGACCCACTCCCCTTCACGTTCCTTCCATCACACTCCAATCTCTAAAGAGCGAGCAAAGCGAGCGAGCCCTCCCTCTCTCTCTCTCTCTCTCTCTCAAAAGCAAGAAGCGGGAATGGCTAAGGACATGGAGGTGGGAGGCGGGCACGGCTCTTTCCAGTCGAAGGACTACCAGGACCCTCCGCCGGCGCCGCTGGTGGACGCGGAGGAGCTGGGGCAGTGGTCCTTCTACAGGGCCATCATCGCGGAGTTCATCGCCACGCTCCTGTTCCTCTACATTACCGTCCTCACCGTGATCGGCTACAAGAGCCAGGTCGACACCTCCGGCGACCAGTGCGGCGGCGTCGGCATCCTCGGCATCGCCTGGGCCTTCGGCGGCATGATCTTCGTCCTCGTTTACTGCACTGCCGGCATTTCCGGTGGCTTTCTCTTCTCCGTCTCTGTTCTCTGGTTTCATTAGAAAATGTTGGGTCATTTCAACATTTTTTTCACAAAATTTTCGAATGATTGGACCTAAATTATATAAAGCGAACATAACTTATTTTCCCTTGAGAGTATTTTCTTTAGCTGAATATTTTAATTGAACTTTGCTCATTATATAAATCTGACCAACTGTTTCTAATTGAAAGTATTGAAAATTTTCATAGCATATAAATATTAATTTTTGTAAATAATATTTTAAATTTTGACGGATACAATCACACCCACATTTCCATATGCTTTCATATGATAATTAATCTGCCAATGATTTTTCATACTTGATATTTTCAATATTGAATCGAATTGAAATTTTACTTGAAAAAGACAGTAGAAAGAAAAGTAAGAAAATTAAGGGACTGCTTCGAGTGATTTTTATTTTTTAAACTTTTTTAGAAATATGATGTTTGAATTTCATTTCACGCTAAGACACATCCGATTTTGAGATACCCTCTTAAGCTAAGACCTTTTTTTCTAATCCAAGTGAGAAAATAGATATATCGAATTCTACTTGAAAAAGAGCCAGAACATAGACCTAAAAAGCAAAATTCATCCCGATGATCGCATGCTTATCAACCTCATAATGGAACTCAACCTCAAATTACATTAACGGATAGATGAAGCACCACAACCTACGTTCTCCTTATGAGGAAAGTGGATCCATGTTGATGTAGTGGCACGCAAATAACGCCGCAGTCTTAAAAGTTCCAAATTTATTGTAAATTTATCAATTCAATTTTAAATTTTTCAATTTGGTCATAAATTTTTTTATACTTTACTAACTGAGTTTATTTAGATAATATTAGCGGAAAATTGTAGCCAAATCAGTAGAAGTGTAATAGACTTTTAGACAATTTTCCCATATCTTTCTATAGCTTACAGCTAAATTGGGAGCAAAGCGCTAATACATCCTTGGGTATTGTTGTGTTGTCTTTCACAGGAGGTCACATAAACCCGGCAGTCACCTTCGGGCTGTTCTTGGCGAGGAAGGTGTCGTTGGTACGAGCTGTGCTCTACATGGTGGCTCAGTGCTTGGGCGCCGTATGCGGGTGCGGTCTGGTGAAACAGTTCCAGAAGGCATACTACATCAAATATGGGGGCGGCGCCAATGGGCTGAGCGATGGTTACAGCACGGGCACCGGTTTGGCCGCGGAGATCATTGGAACCTTCGTCCTTGTCTACACCGTCTTCTCGGCCACAGACCCCAAGAGAAACGCCAGAGACTCCCACGTTCCGGTGAGTCCCAATGTCGTAACCTCTATAGTGATACAAACTATCGGGACCTAGTCTTATTTAGGTCACTGAAAATTAACATTTATTGAGGAACTTGTCTAAATGATTCTGCCTTTCAAGTTGACCTTATCTTGTTTTCAATGAATGAAATAGGTGTTGGCTCCACTGCCCATAGGATTCGCCGTGTTCATGGTTCACCTGGCCACCATTCCAATCACCGGAACCGGCATCAACCCGGCTCGTAGCTTTGGAGCCGCGGTTATGTATGGCAAGCAAAAGGCATGGGATGACCAAGTATGCGCCACTCACACATGCCCTTAAATCTTTTTCTCTTCCTTGTAAATCGAGAGTGCTGGTACTAACATGCGACAATTCTCATTTCGTGGTTTTTATGTTTTGGTCAGTGGATATTCTGGGTCGGACCATTCATCGGCGCGGCGATCGCTGCATTCTATCATCAATACATCCTGAGAGCTGGAGCTGCTAAGGCGCTCGGTTCCTTCAGGAGCTCATCTGTCGTATAAATCCCCAGAAGAATCTCAGGGACTTGAGGATGGAAACTGAAGCTGTGGAATTTAATGTTGTTGTTCTCTGTTGGGCACTTGGTTTTTTTGGCTGTGCCCCTAGAGTTGGCTTTCTATCTGCTTTTGCCATGTTAGCTGTTTCTCTGGTCCTTTGTCGGCCCTTTTGGCATGCGGCCATCGTGTTCAAGTTGCTATTTACATGGGTTCAATGAATGCATTTTGTTCGCTTTATTCCCGTTTTGAATAAACCCAAGCTCTTTTGGTACGGATACATTGGTCCGTGCACCGTGTTGAATTGGGAATATAATCGAACCTCAAATCATGACGGGTTATCCATAAGATCCATGGGTATTGTCTTTCTAGGAGTCCATCCTTCATGGGGACCAAAATTACATTCCTACAAAAGTTCTTATAATTATCCAAAAAAATTATAAATCTATTAAATTAGTATCAATTTAGTTCAAATCATTTTAATTTGATTAAGTTAATTATAAACGTTATGATAATTTGTTAGTCTATTCAATTAATTTTGATCGGAAATCACTAATCGCTGATGTGGGTGCTGATCGTTCAACATAACAATTTTTAATATTGTTATAAATTTGTTATTATTATTTTTCTTTTCTTTTTCATTATAATTGGTAAGGTTTGTCGAAGCTCACTAGCCATTGGGTAATCGTCGAAAGCCCTCGTCAGTTGTGGGTAAGGGTTGCGAAGCCCTTGTTAGAGGTGGGTGAGCGTTGCAAGCACTTGTCGGCAGTTGGTGAAGGTGACTTGTATGGAGCTGATGTGATGATTTGGAATTACTATTTAGACACATTTTAAGTGCATGACAATTGACCAAGCGGTTAATAAAAAATGGTCCAACCTCAATCCAACTCAATTTTTACCCAACTCGACTTATTTAACTTAATTTAGGAAAACTCATATTCAAACTAAGGCGAGAGCGCGGAATGAGCGAGTGCAAGATTGAGTGAGGGCGAAAAAGAGTGTAGAAATTGTCAAGGGGAAATTTGAGTTTTAGTAAATTGTAAATCCATTTAACACTCATAATTTTGAGTTTTACAATTGTAAATATATTTATGACTTAGTTATTGAATATAACTAACATATAATAATTACATTAAATACGAGTTATGATACAACATAGCAACATATATTGTTCTTTAGCTAAAGGATGCCAAGTTTACTACTAATTTGATCGCCACCTTTTCCCTTTCGGGTAATACATACTAAATTTCATAGTGCGTGCTCAGTTATTATTATACTTACTTTAATGTGAACTTCATGATTACCATTGAAATTTTGTTTTGAGAATAAGAGAATGACGACAAGAAGTGGACATAGCTTGAGGAGTCGATTAGGAGGGCTCCATTTAACTGCCAACGTGCGTGGTGAGTTGGCTTGAGAGAAAGTGCACTGCAAAATGTGACTTTACCATTTTGCCATTTATGATGTGAGTAAAAGGATTCTTTATATGGGGTAACATTGAAAGGGGAAAAGTAAGACTAACTCACATTTTAATGTAATCACAGAAGAAATATAAGATTGAGAACTTGATGGGTTAATTCAATTATTCCAATTTAATTCTTAATTTTTGCCGTAAATTTGTGGTCTTGGATGTTACGATTGGTTTCAAAGCATCATGTTGACATATTTCACATCTATTTTCCAATTTATTCAAGGAAGAAAAACTAATTGTAAGTTAGAAGTAGGAGGAGGACAACTTTTTTGCTTTGGTAATTTCTCTTTGGGTTAAAATTATGAAAAATTTCAAACTGGTACACATGTGATAAATTTACTCTGAATTAATTTTTTTACAATAAAAAATCCAAATGTAATACGGTGACAAATTTATCCCAAACTAATTTTTTGACCACAAAAAACTTAAACTGATAAATTTATGGCGAATTTATTCTCTATAGTTTCTGTTAAATTGGATTACTAACACAAAAAACTATAAACTTGTATACTTATGACAAATGGAGGGCAAAACCCCAAACCTGGTCTACTTGTCAACTATCATGTATCATTTAATTTAGTAATTTGATGGAAAAATTTAATGAAAAGTAACGGAAAATAAATTTGTCATATGTGTATCACTTTAAAGTTTTTGATGGTAAAATTTATTTAGAGTAAATTTATTTCATGTGTAATAATTTGGAGTTTTTCATGGAATTAATCATTTTTCATTTTTATTTTTTAGGTGGCTTTTTTAATAAGGTAGGAGTCAAAATAAGAGTTAGGCTGGAAAAGAATTCGTTCCACCACTCACAATTGGTGCAGCACCTCTTGCACAATAAAGGTATTGTTTTGGATTTGTCCTCCATTAACAAAGGCACTTTATTCTCCAGAAATCAACTCAGGCATCCAGGAATTAAGCTTGTATGCCATTATCTCAAAATTATCTTATTTGCAAATTTGCAAAGGCTAATTAGACAAAATTGCTTAAGTTTTTCTGGGTTGGGGCTTTTTGGTACAAGAGCGATATGGTTTCTCGTATTGTCTGTCTAGGAGTACATCATTCATGAGAACCGAAATCACATTCCCATAAAAATACTTGAAAAAAATATTATTTAACAAGGAAAATCTAGGTAGGATGGAGAATAATTGGTTCAGTAATCTTTGAAAATTTTGAACCTTGATGGGCCAGTTGTGAAACGAGTTCTTTCCCCAAGCTCACCTCATTCGGAAATTCTAAGGTTGGGTCGACCAAACCGGACGATTAGTGGACAACCTCACGATCATATTCGAGGGCATTATTTCTGGAGCATCCACGGGTAAATTGGGTATCCTAGTACTAGCACTGAAGTGATCGTTGTCTCACTTCAGTGCTGGCTTTTCGGAAATTCCTTGCGGACGGCTGACCCCGTCGTTTCGCTTGAACTACCTAGTTTCATTTTTCGCCTTCGTCCTCTGTCATTCGCCTCGTCTATGTCCCAAAAATAAATGTTTTGTATTTTCTTTTTTGATATGCAATGAGTTGGGATTCTGTGGAAACGTGCCTTATATCATAGGAATTGAATTTTACTCCACGTAATACTTGTGTTATCCGCCTCATCGGAATCCACGCACTTTGCACACGCGTGCTTCGTAACTTGCCTGATCCATTGTAGTTTCGCGCTCTTTGCATGGACGCGTGCATTTGTTTTAGGAAGAGAAGTTTAACTGTCCCCTCTTCCGGGAACATTTGAGTCCTTCATGGGTTGGGTGGGATCGGCCCATCATGGATGGCCCAATTAGTCCAAAAAAGCCCAACATTTCCCAGTTGAACATGATAGGCTGGACACGATGTTTGTTCTTATATATACGTTACAGATATGATGTCTATTTTTCGCGAAAATTTTTCTCAATGAATCAACTCAACGCATTAAGCTTACTATATGTTGTTTAAAGCAAAATGAAAGCCACAATAAACAATCTTAATGCGTCGCATGAATTCCATTTATTACACCAGTCCAAACACCTCTAGTCCGTTAGAAAACCATACTTGACACTTATCATGCATATACAATCCGATGATAACCACCTAGGTAGATAAACTTGTCAAAACGGGCCACATATTCATTTCTTAACCCATATATGATGGGCTAAATTATTATATGAGTTATATCAATAAATGGATTATTAATAGTTTAAAATTACAAAGTACGAAACAAATATTGGTGTTAAATGAGTTCACCATTTGCCCAAACCTAACCTATCTCCGTAACTCTCTTTTCACCCTCTCTAAAAGAAATAATGGATTCCTTGAACTGTTCCAAGTCTAGAGAAGTCTTAACTTGCCTAACTTCATCCTTATTAAAAATATCAAAACCATTTTTTTTCTTGCCCATTATTTTTTTTTTTATTAACCTTTTAGGTTTTGTTTGGTAGTTATTGGGAAAAGTACAAAAAAAGCTATAAATCTATTGCATTGGTATAAATTCAATCATAAACATTTTCGTATTAGTACCAATTTAGTCCATTTGGCCAATTTAGGCAAAAAATTACTGACATGGACTTCGATGGTTCTACGTGGCACGACTAACGCTGATGTTGCATTTTTTTAATATATTTTTCAACTTTTTTTCTTTTTCTTCACCCTTTGATTGATGAGATCGTCGGCTGACCATCGCTAGCTACAGGCTGGTCTAGGCAAAGGCCGCCGCTCCCTCATTGGCCATAAGGCAAGGGCATCGAGCCCCGCCCAAATCCAGGTGAGGGTCGCGATGCCTCCACCTAGAAAAGGCAAGGTCGTTGTGACCCTCGCTAGCTATGGCCAAGGGCCTCGACGTCTTAGGCGAGGGCGGCGACCCTGGCCTGGGTTTTGGCCGTCACTTGGATCTGGGTGAGGGCTCGATGCTTTTGCCTGTGGCCGGTGAGGGTTTTGGCCCTCGCTTGGATGTAGGCGAGGGTTAATGTGACATTTGGATTTTTTGCTCAACAAAATAACAAGTCTTGAATGCGTTATGGTCCATGCCACGTCAACAAGCTCGTCATCGGGCTACATTGTTTGTGCCACCACAATAATTGCCATCTCAACCCGCCTTTGCCACCATTAAGACACCTCACTCCGCCAAGTCGACGTAGCCGCAACGCATCACCGCCACTTCATCGTCCCATGCCGTGTCATTAAGTCGGGGAGAAGTACACTATCAGTGTCATAAGTTGTGTACGGCGCTCACTTTGGTGCCAAAAGTTTCTGTCGGATCACTTAAGTGCCAAAAAATTTGAAAAACGATCATTTTAGTACTAACTCCAATCAGATTGACCAGAAATCCGACGTGGCACTTTTTTATTAATTTTTGACGCTGATGTGGCTTGCCAGAGAGTACAGTCAGCATATAAACCACAAAACGACGTTGTTTGGTGTCTCTCCCCTAATTCAAAACCATAAACCCTTAATCTGCCGGATAATCTCGGCCACCGCCGCCCTCTTCATCCTCTTCTCCTCCCTTGCCGTCCTCTCCGCCGCCACCCATGGAGCCACCAAGCACCACCACCTCCTCCACTACCTCAACAAGTTCGGCGACCGCGGCGAGCAAGTCGCCATCGACCCCTTCGCCTCCTTTGAGAACCCACGCCTCTGCAACACCTATGTTGCCCTCCAGGCCTTGAAGCAGGCCATCCTCTCCGACCCCAATAACTACACCGCCAACTGGGTTGGCCCCGACGTCTGCGGCTACTCCAACATCTTCTGCTCCCCCACCCCGGACGACCCCGGCGTCCGCACCGTCGTTGGCGTCGACCTCAACCACAACGACATCATCGGGTACCTCCCCGAGGAGCTCGGCTTGCTCGCCAACCTCACGCTCTTCCACCTCAACCCCAACCGCTTCTGCGGCAGCGTGCCGTAGAAGTTCCAGAACCTGAAGTGGCTCTTCGAGCTAGATCTGAGCAACAACCGGTTTGCAGGGAAGTTCCCGAGGGTCGTGCTAGAGCTCCCGGCACTCAAGTTCTTGGACCTTCAATTCAACAAGTTCGATGGGTTGGTCTCACGGGAGCTCTTCGACAAGGATCTGGATGCCATTTTTATCAACGACAACCGGTTTCGGTTCGACCTGCCAGATAATCTCGGCCCCTCTCCGGTGTTGTTTTAAAAATTACGATGGTTTTCCCTCCTCCTCCCCCTTCAACTGCCCACATCCCTCGCCTTTGCCTCCGTCGGTGATGGGCCAGTCGCCGTCCTTGACGGCCCCCGCGCTCAGCGGCCATTGCTTTGACTCCGACCCCGACCTCGACTTGGCCCCTCGGCGGCCAAGTCGAAGGCCGTGATCTTGCTCAAGTGCAAACCTCACGTCGCCAAGCGACGGCGGCCGAGCGAGCTAGGTCAGCGGCTGATGAGGATTGGAACCCTAATTTCAATCTCCAAATAAAAAATAAAAAATCCCAAAATGAGTTGTGCGGTGTCGTTTTGTGAGGCCATCCACTTAGGATGGCAAAACGACATCGTTTTCTTAAGGGGGACGGAAAACGACGTCGTTTCTCAAGCCATGTCGATTTTTTTTTTTTAAATATAAAAGCCGCGTTATCATTTTGGCCGGAATCTCTTACTGGTGGCACCAAAGTGATCGTTTTTCCCTCCGATTTGGCATTTAAGTAATCCGATTGAAACTTTTGGCACCAAAGTGAGCGCCGTACACAACTTATGGCACTGATAGTGTACTTCTCCCCATTAAGTCGCCATCCAAAATAAGTCACCTTGTCTAGCCACCACCTCACTTTGCCAAGCTCGCCATTAAGTTTCACCATTGGATCTTGCCGCGCCTCTCCTTAGCTTGTCCCTGTCATCAATCGAGCCGCCACGTCCGACCACGCCAACTCAAGCCAGTTGGCTTCCTCTCAAGGCAATGCCTCCTCACGGAGTCAACCAAAAGGGGCACGAGCGTCAGAACAACCTTCTCTCGTTCTTCCTTCATCCGCAACACACTGAGCAACAACACAACTCTCCCTTGAAGTGAACATAGACTAGCTCCGTGTCATTCCCCTCAATGCTGTTCCAAGTCCCAAAATTAGCAAAAACCGGCTAGTGTTCTTCGTGAAAGTCGGCCATCCCATCCCCACCTAGTGACAATCTTTTTCTATGTAGCCATATCTTTTACGGAAAAACGACATTGTGGTTTATTGCTAAACATTATCCCAAATAATTAAGTTCTTGCAAAAACCACAAGGTGAATATTTTTCCATTTTTGTAGTTTCTCCCCTTCTTCTATTTTTCCATGAGCTCTTTCCACCTTTTTAAAGATTGACAAGACTGTATGTTTATTTTAGACTAAAGGCACTTTCAACTGAATCTTTATCTTGTGCCATCAATCTTTTCTCATTTGCTTCTAGAGAGTCAATTAATTCACTTAATGATAGAGTCGTTAAATCCTTGGTTCCTTCTATTATTCTGACAATAGCATTGTATTTTCTAGTTAGTGACACTAGTATTTTTCTTCCTAAAACCCTTTGTTAAGTGATTTCATTTCCATAGGCTCTCATTTATGTTAGTTATAATCTTCCATAATATTCTTGAGCAGTCTCATGAATTTTCACTTTAGAATTCTCAAATTCTATTATTAGAGTTTGAAGTCAAATAGTGCATACCTAGACTGAGCCTTGGAATTCTTCTGGTAATATTTCCTAAAAGCCTTTTTTTTTTGCAGTTTTTGCTCCAATTATCCTAAAAAATACCGTTTCCGAGAGTGCTTGCTAAATAACATATAGTGCTCTTGCATCCTTCTGTAGTTGTTTCTTGGGAATGCTTGCACCGTCTTGCAAAGTCGCGTAACCTTTTTCCACGATGTCCCATAGGTCTTGGACTATCAAGAAGGTAGTCATTTTTATGCTCCAATAATCATAGTTGTTTCCATCAAAAATAAGAATGGGAATTGAGAATGATATTGAATTGGCCATGGTCTAGTCGTTGGATATTTAGGCGGGTACTTTTAGGAATGAGTGGGTAGGATAATTGCCCAACACCAACCGATGGACTTTGATACCACTTGTGGCTTGAGGAATAGATGTTTAATTGTGTACGATGTTGACCATTCACAACAAGGGATAGGGATCAAGAGACAAGGGAATAATATGGTTTCTGTCGAGTAATAAACAGGTACAATGCTATGGATTTACTTCTAGATAAAATATTGGCCAGAGTTGTGATTCCAGCGTGTCAAATTACGAGTCCACTTGCCAGGCGACACATGTTGCTCGAGGCCCACCGCGTCAAAACTTCTGATGCCCACACCACCCCACTGTTGTCTCTCTCTCTTCCCTCTCTTCTTTTTTCCTTTATTTCTTCTTCTTCTTCTTCCTTCTGCTCATGGTGAGGAGTCTTGCCCTCAAGATCCTTGTTGCTGCTAAGCTCGCCCGCTTCGTCATCCACCCATCCTCCTCCCCCTGCTTCTGCAAGATCAAGTTCAAGAGCTTTGCCCTCTAGACCATCCTCATCCCCTACCTCCCGCCCAATGCCACCCACCCCCCAAGATGTCGTTGGCGGCGGCGCCACCTTCCACCTCAACAAGGTTAGTCTGCGGGGCCTAGTCCAAGGCCTACGTGTTCCATAGCAGAGTGAAAGGGAAGACCAGATGGAAGAAGAAGAAGAAAAAAGAAGAAGAAGAAATAAAGGAAAAAAGAAGAGAGGGAAGAGAGAGAGAGGCGTTAGAGCGGGGTGGTGTGGGTGTTAGAGGTCCTAACGTGGTGGGACTCGGGCGACACGTGTCGCCCGACGAGTGGACTCATAATTTGACATGCTGGAATCACAACTCCAGCCAATATTTTCTCTTACTTCTAAGGCTAATGGGTGTAACTTGCTCTTTCGATTGGTCTTTTATTTGCTCTTACACAAGCACCTATCACACCTATTTATAGGCTGATTTCATCGACATTCCCCCGTATAAGCAGTAAAGACATGTCCCCCGTGTCTTTGTTTAACCCATTTACTCTTTGATTATTATACAAGATTTTTCTACACATGCTCTAATGAACTCCACAATCTTTCTCCACCGCCTGAAAGCTAGAGAATTTGCAGGATTCTTCTAGATTTTTCTAGTAAATGGATCACTTCTCAACAATGCCACTCCTTGTATGATAGTTGTTGTACTTTAGCTAGTACGTCCATGATGGGGTGCGATTGGATCGCACCATATCGTCTTGATATGCTACGATGAAAGGGTACGGAGGGAGATGTATAAGAGTCTCCCGAAGACAACCGTTGGAACGGTTGGCAGAGCATAGATCAGAAAATCCTCTCATTTTTTTGTTCCCTTTCCATCAAGGCGTTCCATTTCTTCTTTATGAGAACAGTTTGCATTTACGCCGTGGAAATCGGATGCTTTCCTTGTGATTGCATTCAGACCAACGTGAAGTAATTTCGTTCGTGATTCATCCACAATTCAACGTTCGTTCCGGGGTTAATTGTTGTTTGTGCATCGGATAAAGGTAAATCGTCTTTCGCCGACTTGAATTCCATCAATAGTTTAAGGCCATATTTAGATATCAGCAGCTTGCAAACTTTATGCTCTTAGCCTTCTTGAACAAAAGCAATAAGTCATTTTTTACATATCTATTTATTCAATTCACAATTCAAAAAAGTAGTTTTAACATCCATTTTATATTATTTTAAATCCAGACATGCTACCGTGCCCAATATAATGCAAAGAGAGGGAATCTTGCCACCGGCAAAAGGGTTTCCTTTTAATCAATACTCTCTTGTTGAGTATGACAGTTTGCACCAATCAAGCCTATATTCATCACTTGACCCATCCACCTTTCTTTTAAAACCGAGAACCCATTTGTTGTCAATAAGTCAACCAATTCCCACACTCCCTGGACTCCATCTCTTCTTCCATTTCCTTTTTCCACTTCTAGTTAGTAGAGCAAGAGAGAGCTTCACGTACTATCTTTGGTTCCTCACTATATCGTGGAGTAACAATAAAGATTTTGCCTTCATCCTCGTCATTCCACATTTCCTTAGCAGGCAAGAGAGAGCCTTACTTACTATCTTTGGTTCATCGAGAAAATTGTCCAAAAAGTCCTAAACCTATTGCATTTTTGCCAATTCAGTCCTAGAAAATTGTCCAAAAAAGTCCTAAACCTATTGCATTTATACCAATTCAGTCCTAAACCTTTTAATTTTATCAATTGAGTCCTACATCTTTTCACCTTTTGTCAATTAAATCCATTCGGCCAATTTTAGCTAGAAATTGTTGACATGGATGGTCGGTACTGACGTGGCAATTTTTAAATAATATTGAATGATATTTTAATAAATTTTTTTTTATGCTTTTTATTTTTATTTTTTTTAAGTGTTTGGAGAGAAGGTCGGTGAGGGTGGCCGACCCACCCTCGCTAGCTAGAGCCAAGGGCCGGCCAACCCTCTTGGCCCTAGATGAGGGTGTCAAGGCCCTCGTTAGCGAAAGTGAGGGCGTGCAAGCCTTTGCCCAAAATCAAGATGGCTGTGACGCCCTTGCTAGATCTTGCCAAGTGAGGGCTTGGCACGCCCTCACTTTCGCTGGTGATGGTTGCCAGCCCTCGCTTGTGGCTGGTGAGAGTCTACTCACCCACCTCGTCAGCCTTCTTTCCAAACCCTTAAAAAAAGTACAATAAAGTAAAAAAAAATTAAAAATTTCAAAAAATTAATAAAATATCATTAAAAGTTGTCACGTCGCAAAGATCGGCTATCAACGTTAGCGATTTTCGGCCAAAATTGACTGGATGAACTCAATTGTCAAAATGTGTAAAGATTTATGACTCAATTGGCAAAAGTAAAATGTTTAGGACTGTAATGACAAAAATGTAATAGGTCTAAAACTTTTTGGACAATTTTCCCTTGGTTCCTCACTATCTCATTGAAAGATTCCGACTCTTTTCAGTTTGGGTTCAATTTTCAACTGTTCGGCCGAAACGACTCCAGTTTTCCAGCATGGTTCAAGGACACATAAACCCAACACGTGAAAATCGTGCAAAAAGAAAATCATTTGTGGAACATGCCTATTTATCTTCCAAGGTGTCAACATGGACTGCATACAAAAATTACTTGAACACGGCATTTTTCGGATACAAACAAAGCACAGGAAACAATTATCGCACTCCGATAACAATGCTGGGATTCGAGGATCGTATCTCAAGTCCCAAGAACTAAGATTGCTCTATGTAATACTGATGCTTTCCTTGCTGGTCAAAATTGTGATAATGCAATCGGACTAACACCTGTATTTGCACAATCTAATTTACACCTTGATCTCAAAGAAAGCTTGTTTGCAAAATCTTCTATGGAGAATATGTGTCTGCCTCTCGGTCTCACCCACTTGCGTACGAACACTTTGTTACTTGCCTGCTTCAATGCAGTTGCACACTCTTTTGGATTGGACGTCTGCATTTGTTTTTAGTAGACTTTTTGTTCTCATTTAATTGTTCCCCTCGTGCGTACATTTGAATCCTTCATGGGCTGGGTTGGGTCAGCCCATCATAAGCGGCCCAACTTTTTCCAAAGCCCAACGCCTGTCCTTTAAAGTCATTATATTTTGATAATGAAGCTTAGGATGAACTCTCCATTTGTTTGATGACTTGTCAAATATATAAAGGCTAATTGAGATGTAGATGCACCATCTAAATTTAAAGGATCTCTATTCTCTCAGTTTACTTTCGTTCGATGACATCTTGCGAAGAAGCACAGCAAAATTAATCGATCAGCTATCAAATAAGTAATGCTCGTTGTTATGCCATAGCCTTTGCCTCTTCACAAATATAACATCAACAGAGAACTCTTTCTTCGCATAATTTTCTCCACATCCATGACTAATTTTAGGCATGACTGGTTTAATAAAAGACTTTGCTAACATAACAGTTCTTAGCGTACTATTAGAATTACAGTCTATCATGAGTAACAAAATTCTTGAGAAGTGGGTCTCACAATAATTTATAATTATTTGTGATTTTATTTTTTGTGATTCATAATAGACTTATAATAAATTAAAGATTGTCACGTAATCATTTTTTTTAAAATAAAATTATATGTTAAGTAATGTGACAAACTGTTATTATACTTTTAAATATGTAGTGAGGCTCAACACTTAATTAGAGTTCGTCACATTGCTTGTAGAGAATATAATCTTCTAAACCTATTTCTTAGACCTTAGCGTACCTAGCATTATTGCATGTAACGTGAACTGGATCCCCGTATAAAAGGTCGTGCTATGTTTTCGTACACGACTTAAAATATACATCACGTAAAACTTTCCCCCTCCGTGATGCCTTTACTTAGTCTCGTTCTTCTCCTCCACCGTCAGCTCCACTTTGCGTGAGAAATTGACTTCAAATCACTCGATTCCCTACATAAGATGCTTTCACTACATCAAAACATCGTAATAGTCAACTCTTCCCCTCTTGCCCTCCTCCTAATTTCTTTTAAAGATCGCCGAGGAAGCATCATCATATCATGTTATCAACGATGGCCAGATTCAGTCGCTTCACTTCGCATATTTCTCTTCTCATAGTCGTTTCGCTCTCGCTCGCCATTCACATTAGCATCGTCTCTTCGTCATCACCATCACCATTGCCCGCTCCATCTCCTCAGTATCCCGAAGTCGAATATGTCTCAACCGAATATCATCCTTCATCCTTTGAAGCTCCTTCACCGGATGAAACTGAGTACGACTCCCTCTCTCCTCCTATTTATCCTCCTTTGGGTGTCTCTCGCTCCTCCGAATCTCCTCCCGAGATAGATGGATACAGCGAAGCACTGATCTCGCCAACAACCACCTTCGAATCTCCAGAAGAACCACCTCTAACTTCTCCTCTTTCCTCTCCTCCTGACGAAGCACCGATCTCGCCTACTCCATCTACATCGCCACCTTCTTTATCAGAAGACAACGTAGAGTCTTCTTTGGAGCCTCGTCCGGAAGACGAGGACAGTGAAGCCGATCTTTGGCCTGATCATCAGATCACGTCGTCGATGCCTTACGAGTCGAGTTCAAGCAACAGCAATGACGACAATTCCATCGTGTATGCACAAAAGCCAGAGAAGCAACCGGAGGAGGAGAATGAGGATAGCGGTGAAGGCAAGGCGGGAAAAGGCGGGCTAGGGTTTGGGGTGGCGTTGGGTGTTTGTATGGTTGGCTTAGGAGGGTTTGTGTACATGAAGAGGAGGAAAGAAAATGACGTGCGAAGAACGAGAAGCTACATGCAATTGGCCGAGAGAAGGAATTTGATCTAAGTATTTACATCTATTCAAAGGTTGTGACTTTATGTTATGATTATCTGGATTTTGTTGTAAGTGGCCCACGACACTGGATAATAAGTACTACTCATACCTCGAAAACTATTATTTTTATTTATGACGAGCTAAAATGATTTTTTTTTTGTCATCACCGTCGTCACAAGATCATTTATCTGTCTTTTTTTCAACCTTAACCTCTCTTGAGAGAAGATATTTAGTGGTTGTTGACACCTAAAATTCGTCTTTTAATTAAGTTTTTTATTTTGCCTTTTATTTCAGATAATACAAAATAAAAATAAAAACAACCAAAAAATAAAGAAAAGCAAAGAAAAAAAACAAAAAGAAAAAGCAAAAGCAGCAGCCTTCTGGGCTGGGTCGACAAGCCCAGCCCAGCCCTTCCTCCCTTCGCGTGGGCCTTAGGCCCACTCTCCGCCTTCTTCACCCCCCAGCCCGGCCCCTGTTTCTCTTCTTCTTCCTCCTTCCCTCTCTTCCGCCGCTGCAACTCACGCGAACGAGGGAAGCCGACGCGCGAAGGACGGCCTACGGCCGAGGAGAGTAGGCCGACGTCGGCCGGAGAGGATAAGATCTCAGGCGCCATTAATGCTGAGCGGGCTTCGCTGGAAAGCTAGATGGGACACCGGTTCCGCCGAGGGGAACCGGTGAACAAGCTGGAAGCCGGCGGCCGAGCCCCTCCGTCGACCGGATTTCCTTCGCCTATAAATAGACGGCCTCAAGCACCGTCGGAGAGGTAGCGAGCTCCGAGATCTTCCCACTGAGAGACTTCGGGGGAGGAATCAAAAAGTAAGCGGAGGGAGAACTCGAGTCGCGAGCTCAGCCCACCCTCCACCGAGAGACTTCGGGGAAGGCCGGCGGCAAGCGAGCTCGAGAGGCTCAGATCTGGCCGGTGGAGGCTCGGATTTGGCTGGAGAGAGAGAGAATCGAAGCTGAGGAAGGTCCGGCCACCGTCCTGACGCCGTCGCTGCCATCGCCGTTGCTTCCCCTCGCTGCGCCTCGATCGTCGCTGCTAGGTAGGAGGCCGTTCGTCGCCGAAGAAAGGTGAGAAGCCCGCTGCTGTCGCCTCTGCTATCCCCCTCACTCCCCCCATCTTCCATCTTAGCTGCCGTAGCCACCGCCGTCGCTGTTGCTGCCATAGCGCCCCCCCGTTTCCTCTCTTCGGCGCCGCGGATTCGCAAACCCTAGGGTTTGCGATTTTCCGGGTCACGAAGCGGGTCCGGATCTAGAAATCGGGTAGGGTTTCGGCGGGAGCCGGGTCGCGAGCCGGGCCGTGGAGCGGGTCACCGCCGTAGTTCCCCCTAATCAAAAAAGGAGGTCGTGACAGTACCCGTTGTCGCCTTCGTCGTCGCCTTCGCCGCCGTAGTCGCCGTCGCCGCCAAACGTCTCGGTTCCCGTCCTCGGCGCCGCGGATTCGCGAACCCTAGGGTTTGCGATTTTCCGGGTCGCGAAGTGGATCCGGACCCGGGAAACCGGGTAGGGTTTGCAGTTTGGGCACAGCAGGAACCGGGTCGCGATTCGGGTAGGGTTTTCGCAGAGGAGCCGGGTCGTGGAGCGGGTTGTCGAGCCGGGCCAGGCACCTCCAAACGCCCGGCCACGGCGTCGTTTTAAAAAAAAAAAAAAAAGTCGGGCCCGCGTAGCGGGCCCGTCTGCGTTTCGGGCTGGCCCGGGTCGGATACAACCCGTAGATCCGACCCGGGTCGGTTTTTATTATTTGAAATAATGTTTTAATAAATAAAAAATAAATAAATAACTTATTTTCAAAAAAATAAAAAAAATAAAAAATGTTTTATTTTCGAAAAATATTAAAAACAGTAAAAATATTTTATTTTCCAAAAAAATATTAAAAAATATTTTATTTTCCGAAAAATCAAAAAAATCAAAAAATATTCTATATTTTCCAAAAAAATGCCAAAAATCCAAAAAAAGCCAAAAATTCATGAAAAAGCCAAAAAATTCAGAAAAAGCCAAAAAGACTTGTATTTTTCCAAAAATACCAAAAAAATCAAAAAAAAAAAATCCCTTTTATGTCCAAAAAATTAGAAAAAGACTCAAAAATGTTTTTACTCCCCATCAAATGCATGGAAAATCTCTCAAAAATCCAAAAAGCCTTAGGGTTTAAACAAGATTAGGTACCGAAAGAACATTAGTGATTAACTAGTGTAATCAAGTCCTTGATCCTAATTTCTCTGGTTGCGCAGGAGCAAGTATTTCTCTCGATACTTCGCTTGGGTTTCTAATCGACCCACCCCAAATCGATTAATGGCGACTCCGTTTTAAAACTAACTTGCAGGTTAAAAAATTTAGACTATTAAAGTCATGAATTGGTGGACTTGGGAGAGTTCGGGCATAATTAAATTCAGCCGAGCCATTAGCCTCCGCCGACGCTCGTACCCAATTGCGGGCGCCGAAAAAGAGAGGTCGCGACAGCTTGGTGACTCCACTGGGGAACTTTGAGGACTTAGGCCATTTTATCTTTGTTTAATTGCTTTGCTGACTTGGATTTTTTTTCTTTTGTGCAGGGTAATAACTTAAAGTTTTTTTATTCTGTTAAAATAGAATGTTTTGTGATTATAAATTGTTATGCATGCTTTATTGTTTTAGCACTACACATGGCACACATAACCCGGCCGCCGGACCTAGGCCGCCATAGGATATCTAGGATGGTGTTAAGAAAGATACGGCCTTGAACACGAGACTGCGATGTAGAGGTTGCCTTTCTTTTCCCCGAATTTCTTTAGCCGAGGTTAAGAGGGTACGCTGCTAGCGCGAGACTGCGACAGGCGGGATACCTTTTTAATTTCAACAAACCTTCTGAGTTAGAAATCGAGCTGCACGTCTCATCTGTATGTCTCTGTGCTCGCCATTTTCTTTAAAAGCAAAGTAATTTATTTACTTTTACTCAGTCCCTTCTGGCTCATGGCAAAATAGGGTCAGGTTGCGTATTTCCCGTTCTTATATGCGATGGGAAGAATTGATATCCAGTTCATTCCTACCCCCAAGGGAGAGCTTCTCAGATGGTGGAAGCGGTTAGATCAGCTTGGCCAAGAGCGCGTCAAAGCAAGAATCGGTCATCTCCTCCCTTTGCTCCAAATCAATATCCACTCTGGAGTCATGCAAGCACTACCACATTTCTGGTGTCCTAAAACATCTACCTTTGTGTTTGGAAAATTTGAACTAACTCCAACATTGGAAGAGTACAGTCTCGCCATAGGAATGCCCTTGGGAAGGGAGCTCGCCAAACCACAATTTGGCATTGACCCCGTGGTTAGTCTATCACGCTTTTTAAAAAATCATTAAGTAAGAGAAATTGTTGGAGCCAACAATAATGCTTTTCCACTATCATCCTTAACTGAATGTTTTGAAAAACAATCAATGACCCAAAAAACCAAGATCTTCCTATTGGCCTTCTTTGGATTTATCATCTTCCCATATAGAAAGAATGCCATAAATCCTTCAATCGCATGGGTGATAAATCAAGTCATTTTTGGAGCAGGATATGTAAACATGGTTTTAGCTGAAACCTTTTTATCTCTTAATCGTTTCAAGGACCAAAAAGAAAAAAAATCATGAGGGCCGCTCCAGAAATTTTACAAATGTGGTTCTTTTCTCATATCAAAGGATTTGGGCACATTATGCAAATACTTGAAATCAACGAGTTTAAACACCCACTACAAAAGTTTCAAACCTTGGAAAAATATTCTCCCAATGAAGAGTATTCTCGGTGGATCAACTTGCTAAAAAACCCGGTCCCTGAGACATTCCTATGGCGAACTAAATGGTTCAATGCAGGAGAGGCATGCTTTGCGCTTAATTATTATGACCCCATCCCATTGCTGGGCCTCTCCGGAGCTACTTCATATTATCCATATAGGATGGCTCGTCAGTAGAGGGTCCTCCAAGAAATCCCGCCACCGCTCAAATCAGGATTGTTCCGAATCCTTTTCACCCGTGCAGACTACAACTACTTGGAGGAGATCCGCATAATTCAGAACGCATGGAACATATGTCACACTGAAAGGATTGTCATACCCAGAAGGTTGAAGGGGCAGGAAAAAACTCATCATGCATCCACATTCTACATCCTCAACCATGTAATTCCCGAGGAGCTGCAACCAGTAATCCCCCATGTAGTTGATAAACTTACCTTGCAAGGGCAAATCGAATCTCTCGAAAAGAGCTTGGAGACAAGCATGAGTCACGTATCAAAGCTAGTACGAAGAAGCAAGCGACTTCACAAGACTGGAGCTTTCCATCGCATATAAAAATGGGCAGCGAGACCTTTGATGTGAATATTTCCAATGTGAATATCTAGGGTCGTTCTAACTAGTGTAAAAAGCCCTTTTGGCATTGTATAGATCTCCTTTTAATAAATAAAAATGACGTGACCCTTGCCATGGGCCAGTGTTCCATATGTTTCCTTGGCTTACGTTCTCTTTTTTATACAGGTAATCACGACATAGTTGCATTCGCCAAAAGCTAAACTAAAATGGCTGAAGAGAACGTACCAAGCCGTATTGAGATTGTGGAAAATGAAATGAAACAGGTCTTCAATGTGCTTCAGCAACTCTCAAAGCAGATAGATTCCATCCAAGGCAAAATGACCCCCGCCCCGGCCTCGATTGAAGTATTGTTACCACAATCATCCATTCGAGGTGATCAAGGAAGAGATACTGATGATAACATGCTCGAATTGGAGGATAATACGCACCAAATCATAGTTGAGAAAGCAAAGCCCAATAGTTTGTCTAAAACTGAACATGACAAATGCCTTGAGAAACTTGAAGAGAGGCTAAAACAACTACAGGGCCTTCAAGATCCTACTCCAACAGACCTCTCCATCTACTCTAAGGTCAAAATGCTAGAAAAATTCAAAATGCCTGAGTTTGAGAAGTACGATGGCACAACCTGTCCAAGAGCTCACTTGCAAATGTATTTGGTTCGAATGACCCAATACGTTAATAATGTACCTTTAATGATCCAGTTGTTTCAATCAAGTCTGGTAGGTCCCGCCCTGAGGTGGTACATAAAAAAAAACATAAACCTCATCGAGACATGGAGTGAAGCAAGTGAAGCATTCCTCAAGCAGTACCAATTCATAATGGACATTACCCCTTCTCGTGAGGATCTCGATCGTACGGAAAAGAAAAAACAGGAATCTTTCAAAGAATATGCTATTAGATGGAGGAATCTCGCCGCCCAGATCAGTCCTGAACCAACTGACTTTGAATTAAGAAAAATGTTCATCAAAACCCTCCCCTATGAATACCGCAACCGGATGGTGACTACGATCGCTGAATCATTCAATCAACTCATTCCAGTGGGAGAGCAGATTGAGACAGGTTTAAGGGACGGCTGGTTCACTGAGCCTGCGCCTGTCAGCAGAAGGCTCAACATGAAAAAAGATAAAGAACCCCTGATTGATGTCAATGCCACCTACAATGCAAACACCGGTCACCTCTCGACTGTTCAGACAAACACAAGCCCACAATAGACTAATAGTCGTCCATCCCAGCGCTACAACAATAGAAGACAATTCACTCCGCTTCCTAGATCTCCCTCCCAGGTTTTGGCAATCCTCCGAAACAAGAACCTTCTTTCAACTGAGCTAAGACGACCCAACGCTGAAAACTTCTCCAGCTATGACCCGTCCAAAAAATGTGACTATCACATGGGAGAAGTAGGCCATTCAACTGATGAGTGTTTCGTCCTTAAGCATCGAATCCAGAACCTACTAGATACTAAGGCCTTCTCATTCCAAACGGCAAAGCCAAATGTCCAAAGCAATCCGCTCCCTGATCATGCTGACAAAGTAAACATGATATTCAGTTCTGAAGCCGGTCAAATAAAAAATGTCAATGCACATATTGTTGACATCTATCGAGGGCTAGTAGAAACCGGGTATTACCCAGGTGGTGAAATACCACCCTTTGTAATAATGGAGGAAATGGTATTAAAAATGATAGAGGCCGGAATAATCGTGTACGCCGACCACGCCAGCATAGTTTCTACCATATTGTAAGTCCTCATCAACTGGGAGGAAGAATTTGCCGCGCTAAATGTGAAAAAGGAGAAGAAGGATTCCACCTCACCTGAGAGCGTCCTTGAAAGGAAGGGAGCCATTGTTCAAGCATCTACAGCAGAAACAACTATAGTCATCGAAATTCCCCAGCCTTACAAATACGAATACAGCAATGCAGTACCATGGTCTTATGACCTTGATGTTGGTTTAGTCACGAGATCTGGGCGAACCTATGCTCAAGCAAATACTCAGTCTGCTAAGCTCGTCACTGACGAAGAGGCCAAGGAGTTTTTGGCCGTAGTTAAGGCCAGTGAATATAATGTGGTGGAACAGTTACAAAAATCACCAGCACAGATCTCTCTGCTGGAATTACTTCAAACATCTGTCAAGCACCAGAAATCCCTCATGAAAGTACTAAGTGAGGTACATGTCCCTGAAACGATTGAGCATGACAAACTCGAGGAATTTGTCAGTACCATCCTTTTAAAAGATCAAATGGCATTTTCTGATGAAGAAATTCCTGAGGAGGGTAGAGGACACACCAAGGCCTCTACATATCAGTCAAGTGCAACTCATCTCACGTCGCTCGAGTGCTGATTGACAATGGATCTGCTCTTAACATATGTCCACTAGCGACACTCTGTCGCCTTAAAATAGAGAGAGCATGGATCCAAGTACCCAAGACTTCTATTCGAGCATTCGATGGAACAAAGAAGGAAACAGTGGGAGAGATCGAGCTCGACATTCAAATTGGCCCAACTACATTCAAAATTTTGTTCCAGGTGATGGATATCCCCATTGCGTTCAATTTCCTCTTAGGGCGCCCATGGATCCACGTCGCAGAGAGCAAGCATGCCCTCAAGCCTCCACCAAAGTGTGAAGTTTGTGGTTGGAGGAAAACTAATCACGGTCCGAGGAGAAGAAGATCACCGCATCTACCACGAGACGGCCATCCCTTATGTTGAACCTAGTGACAAAAGCGAAGCCAGCTATCAATCGTTCGAGCTCGTGTCTACTATACATGAAACTCGAGGGACTTTGCCCCTCGTCCCCGAAGTATCAAGCGCTGCAATCATGGTAGGAAAAATCATGGTTGGACACGGTTTCATCCCAGGACAAGGGCTTGGTAGGAAAGGTCAGGGCATCCATCAGCCCATTAAAGCCTCGAGGAGACCCTATACTATCGGTTTAGGATATTCCCCAGATAGAAAAGCAAAGAAAAAGGTCGGCCTTGTATACCCTCATCTCGAGGAAACTTTCCCAGGCCCAGCCAGGATGATGCATGAGGAAGAGGAAGTAAATACTTCAAAATGGTTCGACCCCGGAAGCGCAAAATTGCCCATAATCCAGGAAGACACAACTTGGCCCTCACTTATAAAGAAAGAGTGGCCAGATGACATGACCACCATGTTCGGGGACATTTTCATAGGTGCCATTGAGGAAGAGCTGTTAGAAGAGACGGGCGATAACTTCTCGTTCATCCAACTTCAACACCAAGTCGAAGAATTACGCGAGACTGTACACCATTTGACAAAAAACTTCGCTCAAGCTGCCCGTGCATTCCGTTCTCGTCACAATGAAGAGCTGGTAGTAAATGAAGAAGATCCTACTGACACGACCTGGCAAGGGGCACGGCTACCCTTATCCCCAAGAAGCACATGGACATATTCGCCTCTTCCTAAATCAATGGCCATTATTTTCCCCATCCTCTTAGAGCAGGGGATAATCGGCAGAGAACTGAGCCATCCTACCCCCGAATACCTCCTTGATTATGATCCATCCAAGCAATGTGATTACCATTCAGGGGAATTAGGACACTCGCTAGATGACTGCACCATCCTGAGAGACAAGGTTCAGGATCTTTTGGATGCTGGGGCATTCACGTTCCGCACTCCGTGGCTGTGTTTTGGCAAGGATCACCTCCTTGTGGTACCCAGCACCCGTACCATGTTCCCTGAGCATGCTAAAGAAGCGCGTAGAGGAGAGGCAATCATGGACACTTTGGGCCAACCAAGTGGTAAATTTGACTACTATGTCGATTATTCAATCCCCCAAAGTTTCTATGATCATCATCACAACATCGTCCATGATGGATGGGAAGGCATGGATGATTTGAAATCCGCAAAGCTGGGAGCACAAGGAGACGTGGCTGGCGACTGGTATGAAGACTTCTTCGTGGGCGCTATCAACGAAGGACCGTCAGGGGAAATGGGTGCAGACCCGCTCGAGTAGAATCCTTTTTAATTCCTCTGCATACTCCCTTACGTGGGAGCTTGTACATATTTTTTAAAGTCTGGCTTGTTTTGTTTTCAACATCAGTTCCACTCAAGGAACTATTTTTTGAAATCACCCTGTAAATTCGTCTACTAATAAATAAAGTTGAAAACATTTTGAGGGCATGAGGAGACACACCAAACCGGCCCGTTGATGATAGCCAGCCATCAAATGAAAGAAGAAATCGAGGCCCGGGTCTCCTCATGTTTCCTTATCCTAAATCTTCAAGAACAATTTATCACATTTTCAAAAGAAAGAAGCATGCATGCCACTAACCTTATTGGTTCCCTTAGCCTATCTACTCTATGACACAAGAATAATCTAGCGGCAGGCGAGGGTATGGGAACGGTCCAGACCAACACCGTAAGTAGCCATGATAGCAATTCTGATAATTCAGATGATGATTTTGATGATTCCGACGAAATTCAACGGAATTGGAAGAACCATGAAGAAACAAGGCCCCCTACTACTGAAGACACCATTGTTGTCAATTTGGGCAGCATAGAAGATCCAAGGGAGATAAAGATTGGCGCAAAGCTTCCTGAAGAAGAAGCTGCAAGCTTAATTGCCCTCCTAAAGAGGTATCAAGACATATTCGCATGGTCATACGCCGATATGCCAGGCCTCGATCCAATGATCGTGGAGCATAGCTTACCAACCAACCCTGATGTAGCCCCCAAGAAGCAACGGCTAAGAAGAGCTAAGCCCGAGTTGTCAAAAAAGATTGAAGAAGAAGTAATGAAGCTCCTGGAGGTAGGCTTCCTCGAAGTCTCACGATATCCTAGTTGGATAGCAAACATTGTACCGGTGAAGAAGAAAGATGGTCAAATCCGAGTTTGTGTCGACTATCGCGATTTGAACAAAGCAAGCCTAAAGGATGATTTCCCACTACCTCACATAGACGTTCTTATGGATAGTACTGCCGGATTCAAACTTTTCTCTTTTTTATGGATGGATTCTCAGGATACAACCAAATAAAAATGAAGGAGGAAGACAAGGAAAAGACGACATTCATTACTCTATGGGGGACTTTTCACTATAAGGTCATGCCTTTTGGTCTGAAAAACGTTGGAGCAACTTACCAACGTGCCATGGTCACCCTTTTTCATGACATGATGCACAAAGAAATTGAAATATATGTCGATGACATGATTGCCAAAACCAGACATGGAGAAGACCATGTGAAGACCCTGGAAAAATTATTCAATCGACTTCGCCAGTTCAAGTTGCGCTTGAACCCAGCAAAATGTGTGTTCGGGGCAACTTCTGGCAAATTACTTGGATTCGTTGTGAGCTGTAAAGGAATAGAAGTGGACCCATCAAAAACTAAAGCGATATTTGAGATGCCTCCTCCCTCGACTGTAAAAGAAGTCCGGAGCCTCTTGGGAAGATTAAATTACATTGCGCGATTCATTTCCCAGCTTTCCGAAACTGCAAAGCCTTTCTTTAAACTTCTCAGGAAAGATGCACAAATCAAATGGGATGATGACTATCGATTGGCTTTTGAAAATTTAAAGCAGTACCTGATGAAACCCCCGGTTTTAGTACCCCCGACTCCAGGACACCCTTTGACCCTCTACCTTACCATCAACAGTGAATCCCTAGGTGCGATGTTAGCACAGAAAGGACCCCATGATGGGAAAGAACGAGCCATTTACTATTTGAGTAAAAAGTTCACCACGTCAGAACAAAACTACTCCAAATCAGAAAAAACATGTGCTGCATTAGTATGGGTGTTGCACAGACTCCGGCAGTATACCTTGCATTACCAAACATTCCTTGTAACTAAGAGTGACCCAATCAAGTATTTGCTCAGTCGCCCGGCCTTGGTGGGAAAATTGGCCAAATGGCAAATCCTGATCTCAGAATTCGACATCCAAGTGATGCCGCACAAATCAGTTAAAGGTCGGGTGATTGCTGATATGTTAGCAGATTGCCCTAAAGAAGTACGCGAGGATAATTTCCCAGACGACCGGATTTCAACAGTAGAAGAGGACACATGGACCATGTTCTTCGACGGAGCTGTAAATTTGTCAAGTTCCGGCACCGGGGCGGTCTTGATATCCCCAAATGGGCAACATTATCCTGTGGCTGCAAAATTAATGTTTCCATGCACCAACAATATAGCCGAATATGAAGCATGCATCCTCGGCCTACAAGCGGCTATTAGAATGAAAGTAACAAAACTAAAAGTGTGCGGTGACTCCGCCTTAATTATTCTCCAGACTTTGGGCGAGTGGAAGATAAAAGACGCCAAACTTTTGCCTTATCACAAATACTTGGAAGAATTGGTGGGAGAATTCCAGGACATCTCATTTGAGTACCTGCCTAGAGTTCATAATCAGTTCGCTGATGCACTAGAAACGTTATCGTCTATGTTACAAGTAACAGAAGGGTTAGAAGTGGAGCCTTTGAAGATTGAAGTCCTGGCAAGACAAGCTCACTGCATGACTATAACTGAAGAACCCGACGGGAAACCCTAGTATTACGATATCATGAAATAGGTCCAGAAGCAAGAGTTCCCTAAAGAAAGCACTCCCTCCGATCGAAAATACCTAATGAAAATGGCTTCGAGATTCTTCGTCAGCGGTGAAAATCTGTATAAAAGATCATATGACTCAGTGCTGCTAAGGTGTGTGGATGTAGCTGAAGCCACACGGATAATGCAAGAAATACATGAGGGAGTGTGTGGCCCTCATATGAACGGGCGCATGTTGGCCAAAAAAATAATGAGACTGGGTTATTACTGGCTCCCCTTAGAAAGCGATTGTGCCCAGCATGTACGAAGCTGTTACCGTTGTCAGGTTCACGGGGACAAGATAAATGTCCCTCCAACTGAGCTACACCAGTTATCTGAGCCATGGCCATTTTCAATGTGGGGCATCGATGTAATCGGCCCAATCAATCCAAAGGCATCAAACGGGCACCGATTCATTTTGGTCGCAATCGATTACTTCTCAAAGTGGATCGAAGCCGCATCCTATGCAAGCGTAACTGCACGAAACTTTATGAAGTTCATCAGACGTGACATAATCGCCCGTTATGGCGTACCAGAAGCTATCGTCACTGACAATGGGTCAAACACGAACAACAAGTTGATTGATCAATTGTTTTTCGAGTTCAAAATCCAACATCTGAACTCATCCCCTTATCGTCCACAAATGAATGGAGCCGTGGAAGCCGCCAACAAGAACATCAAGAGAATCCTATCCAAGACAGCTGAAAACTACCGCGACTGGCATGAGAGGTTACCCTTCGCACTAACAGCATATCGAACTTCGATTCGAACTTCCACTGGGGCAACGCCTTTTTCCCTGGTTTACGGCATGGAGGCGGTTTTGCCTGTAGAAGTAGAAATCCCTTCCCTGCGAATTTTATCCCAGGCAGGATTGTCCAAGGAAGAATGGACACAACAAAGGCTTGAGCAACTGAATATGATCGACGAAAAACGACTGAAAGCCCTCTGTCATGGTCAGTGTTACCAGTAGAGGGTAGCTCAATCGTTCAATCAAAAGGTGCGACCCAAGCACTTCGAGGTAAACGAGCTAGTCTTGAGAAAGACGCTGCCAATCTTTCCAGAGCCCGGAGGCAAGTTCGCCCCAAATTACAAGGGCCCTTATGTAATAAAGAAGATACTACCTGGAGGAGCCTTAATCCTAACTGAGATGGATGGGCAAGAATTCTCTAAACCAGTTAATTCCGATGCTGTAAAAAAGTACTACCCTTGAAAGATGTTCATTGTCAGGCATTTCCAAGCACTTCTCTACCAGAATGAAAATGCCTATGCACCTTTGTGTATGAGTAATGTATCTACACCATCATAAAA
The DNA here is from genome assembly GCA_016097605.1 of Eucalyptus guilfoylei. Lineage (NCBI taxonomy): Eukaryota > Viridiplantae > Streptophyta > Magnoliopsida > Myrtales > Myrtaceae > Eucalyptus > Eucalyptus guilfoylei. Next base: position 14,507,848 of record CM027860.1, on the reverse strand, counting down.
AATGTGTGACGCAATGAAAAAATGAATGGTAATCACCAGCATTTAAGGAAGTGTCGAAAATCAAGTAGCAAGCTCGACGGCACAACTTGAGCAAATCAACATTACCCAGGCGGATGCGTAAGAGTAATCCATGTCAATTTCACCCAGCTCGGTGTAAAGGATGTGTCATTCAGGAACCAGGCTAGAACCTTCTGTCCCAGTTAACAATTTGGAAGCCTCACTTCTTGTTCCAGACACATGCTCTTGCAAGAAGTAATTACCATCGGAAAATTGGAAGTTTTGATTGTCCATCTCAAATTTCATAGAAGCTTGAGGTACATGACTTTGCCTGATGCTTCTATAATCAAAGGCAGAAAAAAATTCCACAGAAGGAAAACGTTGAAAATCAATCAACGACCAGCCATCATGCATATGCGGCCACAAGTAGGAATGGCCAGCCGAAGGAAGCATTGAAATGTAAAAGAGGCCGCTAGCAGCTTCCCTAAGAGCCATCACAAATAAACTCTGGGGGAAAGGTAACTTGACATCATTTTTAACCTTCACTCTCTGAACTCATATTGACAGGAAGCATTAGGATTCAAGAGCCAGATTAAATGGTTAAATAGGGCAAATCAAGTGATCCAAGCCCGGGGCAAAAACAAAGACGTCCGATCAAACTATCAATCCCTAGCTGATTATTCATGTGATATCTCCCTATTCAATAGGGACAACCATCGACACCCATTTTGTGAATAACTCTTTTGATGTTCAAAATTCAACACATTTGTAAATACAATTCCGCCAAGTAAACACCCCTAAAGCTATTAATAAGATTTTTGAGTACCATTCATTTGTTTTGAGAGTCCAAGCTCTCTCATATTTAAAATGATGCATGTCTTTTCCAAATGGATTTCGCATAATGATTTTGTCTATCTAAATCACTGATTCCACCAAGGATTATTAGAATAGGCAGCTAAGTGAAGAATACAAGATTGATCGAGCATGCCAAATGAGGCGTGTCAGAATGATGAAAGGCAAGCCATATCCTACACACAGTCCCCCATCTATACACTTGTGAGATGAGTGCAGAAGATTCCATGACTACAGGGTAAAGAGTTCTCTCGCGAATGGTACGATAACCAAAACAGTGAGAGGCATTTCATTGCTCACCCCTTTGAGCTCCATACACTGGTGAAGTTTATGTCTTACCCCCCGTCAAGAACCACCCCACATTGGGGCAGATCGGAGGCGAGGCAGCATCGCAAGGTGAGAAGAGAGATATAAATTTTTCTTGCTCGCACTTGCATCAATCTTCGGGTGTCTTTATTGCATATGAACACTCACATTAATTTAAGTGCCCTAGAATGACGAAGAGCAATTCTTTCTTTACGCACTTGTATCCATTGTACAACTCAATTGATTCTGTAAATTCACCCTCACATGGAGGCAAAGCAGAAGCTACTGCCGTTTGAGCAGCATAATCAGAAGCGTCGGTAAAAGATGAAGACTCAATAGTCTAACAAAGGCATTTGCTTGAACTTGTCAAGATCAGCTCTCAAGCAACAAAAAAGCAGGGGCATAAAAAAGCAGTGTACCTGGTAAAAGCAAGGTCGATGCCCATAAATGAAGAACTGGAATAAAAAATAGGGGCATGAAAAAGTAGTGTGCCTGGTAAAAGCAAGGCCAATGCCCCCCAGTCAAAAATACAGTGAAGAAAAAGTTGATGTTATGGTCCATAGAACCTCCATTTGACAGTGAGAAGAAAAACTGGTAACAAATGCCAAGGCAATCACCAGCTCTCACCCTTTTACACATGAGTCAAGCCTACATTGCATCCCACTGTAAAAAGTCTCTTCAGACTAGGGGCACTTCAATTAACGTAGGATTTCATATGTCTATAAGCATCGCTCGAAGAAGTACGAGCAAGATTATTCTATCTCTTTTCGCAGGATTCTTGACTTGCAAACCTGGAGATGAGCATGCGGCATCTTTTTCACAGAGCCATGACCTTGTCGGTTCCATTTGATGAGCCGTTGACCAAGTCTTCATCACAATTTCAACAAAGACCTCTCACATTGGTAAAGTCGTACCACTTACGAGAATACTTGGACCCCTGTTGACATGATGACAGTAAGATAGTGTAGTCCTTATAAATCCTGCATCAATGGTCAGGATAGCCTTTTCCATGAGAGTGAGTGGAAAGTCCTCTCAGACTGAAAGTCCCTCATCTGGCATGCTCAAGACATCTACATTCTAAATGAAGGTTGTCTTTCAAAATCTTCCCTAGTGGAATTCTGATGATGCAAAACTGACAAAATTGTCATGCATGAATCCCATTTGAACTCATGAATTTACAGCATATACAATCATGTGTGCATATTGTGCAAATAGCAGACATACTCTCAGAGATCAAAGATATTGCCAGGTAAGCATATCCTTATCCCCATTTGTCTTAAAGTACCTACCACTATCGAGGTACTCTCTTCTTGACACTCGACCTATTCGAGTCATCCTTTGAGTTTGGGTGCTTACAATTGTCTAAGTATCCCCTTGTCTTTGAGTACCGGCCACCGTTCGGATACTCCCTTTTTCTTGACACTCGACCTGTTCGAGTTGTCCCCAGAATATTGATACTTGTGACTGACCAAGTATCCCTTTATCTTTGAATACCTACTGCTGATTAGGTATCCCCATATCTTCAAGTACCCACCGCCGTCCAGGTACTCCCTTTTCATGACACTCAACTAGCCCGAGTTATCCACGAAGAATATTAGTAGCTGTTCAAGCATTCCAGTACTTTGTACACCTGCGGCTACCCAGGTGATCCAGCCCTTTTAAGTGCCTGCAGCAATCCAGGTAAGCCTCATACCACTTTCAAGTTTATAATACCAGGGGGTGAGAGACCCTCACAAATATGCGAGGCACGTCCTCGATATTCCCAACTACCAGGAGGTGGGAGACATTCATGAATATGCGAGGCACGTCCTCGATATTCCCAATTATCAGGAGGTGAGAGACCTTCACGGATATGTGAGACCCATCCTCGATATTTCCACATACCAAGAGGTGAGAGATCTTCACGAATATCTCGGGTACGCCTTTGATTCTTCCTTCAGAGTTTTGTACTTATGATCATCCAGGTACCCCTTCGATGCTTGTGAATGTCCAAGTATCCCCCAAGAATTCATACTTGTGATCATCCAAGTACCCCTTCAATACCTATGATCAGCCAAATACCCATTTTGACGCCTACAAAGGCCCAAATATCCTTCAGGTTAGTACTTGTGAATATCCAGGTACTCTTTGATATGCTTGTGAATGTCCAGGTATCTTCCAGAATCGATGCCCTGAGAAAGGTCGGCGCATCCTCCCGAGAAAAGTCGGGTACCAGCTGTTGTCATTGACAAAGGTCAAACACCCCCACAAAATAGATGCCCTGAGAAAGGTCGGTACATCTCCCGAGAAAGGTCGGATACCAACTGGTGTCCTCGATACAAATCAGGCACCCACAAATGAGATGCCTTGAGAAAGGTCGGTGCATCTCCCATCAACGCGACCGAAGAAAGGTTCGGGTCCTAGACAGATCATTAATTGTTTTAACAGGCGACCGAAGAATGGTTCGGGTCCTGGAGAAGCAATTTCCCGTCACGGCGACTGAAGAATGGTTCGAGTCCGAGACAAACCATTGATTGCTCCAACAGGCGACTGAAGAATGGTTCGGGTCCTGGAGGAACAATTTCCCGTCAAGGTGACCGAAGAAAGGTTCGGGTCCTAGACAAATCATTGATTGTTTTAACAGGCGACCGAAGAATGGTTCGGGTCCTGGAGAAGCAATTTCCCATCACGGCGACCGAAGAATGGTTCGGGTCCGAGACAAACCACTGATTGCTCCAACAGGCGACTGAAGAATGGTTCTGGTCCTGGAGGAACAATTTCCCGTCAAGGCGACCGAAGAAAGGTTCGGGTCCTAGACAAATCATTAATTGTTTTAACAGGCGATCGAAGAATGGTTCGGGTCCTGGAGAAGCAATTTCCCATCACGGCGACCGAAGAATGGTTCGGGTCCTGGAGGAGCAATTTCCCGTCAAGGTGACTGAAGAAAGGTTCGGGTCCTAGACAAATCATTGATTGTTTTAACAGGCGACCGAAGAATGGTTCGGGTCCTGGAGAAGCAATTTCCCGTCACGGCGACCGAAGAATGGTTCGGGTCCGAGACAAACCACTGATTGCTCCAACAGGCGACCGAAGAATGGTTCGGGTCCTGGAGGAGCAATTTCCCATCAAGGCGACCGAAGAAAAGTTCGGGTCCTAGACAAATCATTGATTGTTTTAACAGGCGACCGAAGAATGGTTCGAGCCCTGGAAAAGCAACCTCTTCATATCACCAGGTAAGATGACGCATTGATACTTACCAAAACTCGGCGTTCACACCCTATCTCACTCACACCCGGTAAGTAACTACAGGTATTTTCTTATCTGTCTTAGTATATGTAAAGTTATATTGCTCTTTTTCCGCATAGAATAATAAGTCCTAAATAAAAGAGAATCTGCTGCACATGCTCGATAACATTTAGGCATCAATTTGTCTTTGAATGCAACCTCTGCGAACTCACATTCAAAGAGAGGCAACTGTTGACACCTAAAATTCGTCTTTTAATTAAGTTTTTTATTTTGCCTTTTATTTCAGATAATAAAAAATAAAAATAAAAACAACCAAAAAATAAAGAAAAGCAAAGAAAAAAACAAAAAGAAAAAGCAAAAAGCGAGCGGCTTTCCGGGCCGGGTCGACAAGCCCGCCCAGCCCTTCCTCCCTTCGCGTGGGCCTTAGGCCCACTCTCCTCCTTCTTCACCCCCCAGCCCGGCCCCTGTTTCTCTTCTTCTTCCTCCTTCCCTCTCTTTCGCCGCTGCAACTCACGCACACGAGGGAAGCCGACGCGCGAAGGACGGCCTACGACCAAGGAGAGTAGGCCGACGTCGACCGGAGAGGATAAGATCTCAGGCGCCATTAATGCTGAGCGGGCTTCGCTGGAAAGCTCGATGGGACACCGATTCAGCCGAGGGGAACCGGTGAACAAGCTGGAAGCCGGCGGCCGAGCCCCTCCGTCGACCGGATTTCCTTCGCCTATAAATAGACGGCCTCAAGCACCGTCGGAGAGGTAGCGAGCTCCGAGATCTTCCCACTGAGAGACCTCGGGGGAGGAATCAAAGAGTAAGCGGAGGGAGAACTCGAGTCGCGAGCTCAGCCCACCCTCCACCGAGAGACTTCGGGGAAGGTCGGCGGTGAGCGAGCTCAAGAGGCTCAGATCTGGCCGGTGGAGGCTCGAATCTGGCCGGAGAGAGAGAGAATCGAAGCTGAGGAAGGTCCGGCCACCGTCCTGACGCCGTTGCTGCCATCGCCGTTGCTTCCCCTCGCTGCGCCTCGATCGTTGCTGCTAGGTAGGAGGCCATTCGTCGCCGAAGAAAGGTGAGAAGCCCGCTGCCGTCGCCTCTGCTATCCCCCTCACTCCCCCCATTTTCCATCTTAGCCGTCGTAGCCACCGCCGTCGCTGCTACTGCCATAGCGCCCCCCCGTTTCCTCTCTTCGGCGCCGCAGATTCTAGGGTTTGCGATTTTCCGAGTCGCGAAGCGGGTCCGGATCTAGAAATCGGGTAGGGTTTCGGCGGGAGCCGGGCCGTGGAGCGGGTCACCGCCGTAGTTCCCCCTAATCAAAAAAGGAGGTCGTGACAGTACCCGTTGTCGCCTTCGTCGTCGCCATCACCGCCGTAGTCGCCATCGCCGCCAAACGTCTCGGTTCCTGTCCTCGGCGCCGCGGATTCGCGAACCCTAGGGTTTGCGATTTTCCAAGTCGCGAAGTGGATCCGGACCTGGGAAACCGGGTAGGGTTTGCAGTTTGGGCACAGTAGGAACCGGGTCGCGATTCGGGTCGGATTCGGGTAGGGTTTTCGCAGAGGAGCCGGGTCGTGGAGCGGGTCGTCGGGCCAGGCCGGGCGCCTCCAAACGCCCGGCCACGACGTCGTTTTAAAAAAAAAAAAAAAGTCGGGCCCGCGTCTGCGTTTCGGGCTGGCCTGGGTCGGATACAACCGTAGATCCGAGGCCGGGTCGGTTTTTATTATTTGAAATAATGTTTTAATAAATAAAAAATAAATAAATAACTTATTTTCAAAAAAATAAAAAATGTTTTATTTTCGAAAAATATTAAAAACAGTAAAAATATTTTATTTTCCAAAAAATATTAAAAAATATTTTATTTTCCAAAAAATCAAAAAAATCAAAAATATTCTATATTTTCCAAAAAAATGCCAAAAATCCAAAAAAAAAAAGCCAAAAATTCATGAAAAAGCCAAAAAATTCAGAAAAAGCCAAAAAGACTTGTATTTTTCCAAAATTACCAAAAAAAAAAATCACAAAAAATCCCTTTTTTGTCCAAAAAATTAGAAAAAGACTCAAAAATGTTTTTCCTCCCCATCAAATGCATGGAAAATCTCTCAAAAATCCAAAAAGCCTTAGGGTTTAAACAAGATTAGGTACCGAAAGGGCATTAGTGATTAACTAGTGTAATCAAGTCCCCGATCCTAATTTCTCTGGTTGCGCAGGAGCAAGTATTTCTCCCGATACTTCGCTTGGGTTTCTAATCGATCCACCCCAAATCGATTAGTGGCGACTCCGTTTTAAAACTAACTTGCAGGTTAAAAAATTTAGACTATTAAAGTCGTGAATTGGTGGACTTGGGAGAGTTCGGGCATAATTAAATTCAGCCGAGCCATTAGCCTCCGCCGACGCTCGTACCCGATTGCAGGCGCCGAAAAAGAGAGGTCGCGACAGTGGTTGCAAAGCGTATATGTTTAGTCTATCTAATCGACCTCTAATCGATGTCATTATGAGATTAAGGATGTGAAGCATAAATATGCATACTGTTTCTAGGAGTACTCGACTTTGGATACATTTAATAAAACTGATGTATTTAATTATATTTGAGTTGCTCGAATTGAAAGCCAATGATTCTTAGCCAATAGAAGAGTGATTAGGATAAATGATGCGGGATTCCGAAATCTATATAAAGGGGGGTAAAGAGAGAATAAGAACAACTCCCATTTGTGAAATTATACGCACAAACAGAAAAATACAGAGATAATTGAAAACATCGAATTTAGATGTTTTATAGTGTCATTGAGGAACAAATCAAAATTAATCCAATATTTATTTTGGCGCATAAATGATACGTTTACCTCTGGTGTATATCGGAAATATGGGTGTGTAAGAGTTAAAGTTACTGTAGCGGCTCTCAACGAGGAGAAATAACATTCAAAATATATGAAAATAATAATCTGAAAAGAAAATTCTAACTAGGAACCCTCCCAATGTGTTCTAGAGTCTTCCATGCCATATAGACTAGAGGATAGAAGGATATAAGTGCCAAAAATTGTGTACGAATGCTCACTTTAGTGCCAAAAATTTTCGCCAATTCACTTAAATACTTCCAGCAAGAAATTCTTGGCAAAAAGGCATGGCACACTTGGATGTCCAAAACAACGTCGTACGATGATCACTATTAATTGAAACCGACACTAAAGTAATCACATAGTTTGACAACCACTAGCACTGAAGTGATCATTTTTTTTTAATAACAATTGACACTAAGTGATTACTACTTAAATGATTCATATTTACAATTTTTGGCACTCAAATGATCTCTCGTCTACTTGTGTACACGACGTCGTTTGGGTTATATGTTGATTCGGTATGCTAATGAGAGGCATAGTTCTGAAAAGTTAATAAAATATGGTCATGTTGAATTTCCGGCAACCTAGATTGAAGTTGGCACTTAAATGATCATTTTTTTTAAGTGACACTTAAGTGATCCGAAATTTTTTTTGGCATTAAAGTGAGTACCGTACACAAATTTTGGTAGTTCTAATGTCCTTTTCGCTAAATTAGAGAGAGCTCTGGTCATTCTAATTCTTGAGTTGCTCTAAATTTCGCCACCAATCATGTCCTACGTCAATTGAAAACCTTAAAGCAAATCCTCAATGTTGGGAAGGAAGTCAACTATCTAAGAAGGTCTATTGCTCTATAAGTACACCAAAATTCTAAACTCCTGGTGTTCGATTACGCACAGGAAAGGATTAATATCCTCACTGCGCCCTTTCAACCATAATTGAAAAGTGTGTGTGTTCCCAAGGTATGCTCTGTTAATATTCAAAATATCTATCTCAGTTTATAGAACAAAGAATTGATGCATTCTAGCGGAAGCAAAATGAGACTTGAGCAGGTATGCATTGGAAGCGATGAGAGTCCTGAAAATCAGGATAGATTGCAGAGAATTGGGATTCAAAGACCTTGTTACTTTCAACAAAGCGATGCTGAGGAAATAGGCCTAGAGATTATCACAATCTCCCTTGGCCTTGTGGAGCAAAGTCTTGAAGAGCATATACTTCCCACTGGGGAATATGTGGAATGCAAGAAAGGAGTCTCCGCCCTCATGGGGTTGGCAAAGTCTAATCATGGGGAGAGACGCGATTCAACCGAAAGGGAAATGGGCGGGGGGCGCTGGTGCAACGATTAGAATTCATAAGGACTGCTGGTTATCTTTGGGTGTGAAAGAGGGTTGACAAACAGAGACAACCCTCAACTAGTCTTAGAACTAATCAAAAGAGAAACAGGAGAGTGGAAAGAACAATGGTTGGAAAATGACACCGCAGAAAGTGTAGAGAAGTAGGAGGTAATACAAGTGAGAACTAAATTGGATAGGTTGCTCGCCACTCGTAGGAATCCACCTAAGAGATAATAGCACAACAAGAAATCTTTATTGTTCTCAAGCTAAAGACTAAATGAATTATTACTTAAATCAAGTCTACCTTCTTATTCATCATGGCATGCTTATATAGACGAATTTGGAACAACCCTCCAAGCACGAGTAATTACTAAGACTCTTTGGGAAGACTAGAAGACTCATAGGAAAGATAAACCAGATAACATCAACAGTTAAATAAAGACTCTCGAAACTTTAAACGACATTTACAATACCTTGAAAATATAAGAAATAAATGTTATTGGGGGCATGTTTCCACGATTTGCTTGTTCCAATGTAACGAATTAATGGCGTTCGAGTGAATGTGGACCCCCTTCAAACGTGAGGCTACTGAAGTACAGTAACTATGCAATTGGTAACTCTTTCGTAGAACCGATGTCATCTAGGAATGCTCCATCATCAAAAAACCTGTTTGATGAGAACATAGTGCATGGAATTCTATCAAACCCAATTAGTTTGACACCAAGATTGAAAGGCTAGTTGTGATGGAAATAAGCCAGGTCCCTATTTAGTAGTGAGTATAACAACATGCGAAACTCAGCCCTGGCACTCAATATTAATTAATCTTCCGCATCGTTTCAACCTCTCAGAACTTTATGGACTAACCTATGGATCTACGCACCCCCACCTTAAACCCGTATCTTTCTTTGGAGTGTAACAGCTCGAAAACCCGTTTGATGAGAACATAGTGCATGAAATTCTATCGATCCCAATTAGTTTGACACCAAGATTTAACAAGGCTAGTTTGGGATGGAGATAAACCAGGTTCCTATTTAGTGAAAAGTGGGTATAAAAACATGCGAAACTCAGCCCTGCTAATTAATACTAATCAACCTTCCACATCATTTCAGCCTCCTAGAACTTTATGGACTAATCTAAGGAATCCACCCCACCTAAAACCTGCATCTTTCTTTGGAGTGTCTGTCAAGATGCACTTCCCATGCGCGAAAATTTATACAAAAGAAAGATGGTACCTAACCCCATTGGTGCTCTCTGCTCACAAGCCGCGGAAACAGTCGAGCATCTATTTCTTCTCGATGGTTGGGCAAAAGCAATGGGGTCGGACCCAAGCATCAGCCTAAGAATCAATCCTTTGGCTATCACCCCTAATGGATATACAGCTAATGGAAGTGCTAAGTTTGGATTGGGACTCACCATCGGGCGAACTAGCTGCTGAGTTGCTTTGGACGATGTGGCAAACGAGGAACGCTCATATCTTTCAAGGTCGAAAGCCTGACCCGCCATCAATTGTCCAAAGCTCTCTCGCGCGGCACAAGAAATTACGTGAGGTGGAACCCATGTTCAAGCAAACAGAGCAAAGTCAGAAATAACGTACCTGAACAATGGAAGCCAACGTCCGTCAGAACTCTCAAAGTAAAACGAATGCTTCGTGGACTGAAGGCGAATTGATAAGTTCAGTGGCTGGAGTGGGCAGTAACTCCACCGGAGCTCTGGTCGCTGGCTTTGTTGTAACTGTCCAGACTGCATCTGCTTTGGCCACCGAAGCCCAAGCAATCAACCGCACCCTAGTCTACTCGCTGGAAAAAGTAGATCCATCGTTGCTGAAAGATAGGACGTTGGAATACAGATTGTAAGATTGTGACAGAGATACTAATGGACAGAGAAGAAAGCCCATTGGCCCTAGCTCCTATTGTGGAAGACCGCGAGATGTTGTTGGCTAAACTGAAGTATGTTACAGTAACTTATTGCCCCCATGATGCCAATTCTCTTGCGGACTGGATCGCCATGGCCCATTAAAGAAATTCTCTCCCCCTTGATTTGATTACTAACCCCTCGAGGCCTCTTTGGAATATCATTTGTTCAGAAACTATTATGTCTTGTTCTGGAAGTACTTGAGAATGAATGAATACTTATTTTAGACCAAAAAAAAGAAATGTTGTATTGCTTAGGTAATAGGTTTCCAATGCGCCTAGAGCTTATTTGGTGGTGACTTCAAATTTGATTAAAGTAGTGAATATATGATCCATGTGGACCTTGAGGCACTTTGAGGTAGAATCCCCTAGGTTTGCAAATCACATCTAGAACGTTTCCTTGATATATTTGACCACTATTCAGATAAAATTGTAGTGTAAGTTCAAATCATAATGTTTGTTAGTACTCTTCTATGATGTGAGTTTTTACTTAAATTTGCAATATATCGGTATTCATTCAAGAAAATATGAAGTATTAAATCCATTATTAGATTTTTCATGAACTTCCATCAATTATTTTTTCATATCTTCTTAATTTATCAAGAATTTTTTAGAGTAAAAGCTAGAAGACAGAAAATGGGCCGGGTGGCATAATGTGTGTGGGCCCAAGTATGGAAACTTTCCGTGCTTATAGCTCGGCCGCTTATCACGATGTCGCCATGGTATCACCATTTGGAGGGGACTATGAAACCAAAATCCTGGAAATTGTCGTCACCTTTTTCCTCAGCCTTCCTTAAAAAATTTGACATTTGATCCCGTCGCGGACAACCTGCTGAAATTGGGGTTTTTCGCTGCATGATTCGGACCTTTGCGTCGAGCGATCACGTACAATCTGGTCAATCGAAAATAGCTGGCAGAACACGTGGTCCGTAGTCCCTCGTCCAATACATTAACGAGAGTTCTGCTGAGCACATTAAATGAAACGGTCGTGTCGTCGGCAGGTAAACGCCGTAACAACCAATCGTACGCCAAATCAGGTTCCCGATCGATGAGATGATGGGGCTGATTGGACAGAGAGACAGGGGAAATCCAGCTTGAAAATTCCCAGATATCCTTTCTGTTTTCGTCCCCGACACGTGCACATGCAGCGATGGCCGCGTCCAACCTCCAAGTTGCCTCCTTCCCTCTCCAGTAAAAAAGCTGTGATGTGATGGCTAGCCAAACTGTAAGCTAAACACATGGAGGAATTTGGAAACTTTGATTCGGTTTTGTTTGCGTAGGAAGCCGTCCCGCGCCACTTGGACCGGCTGTCGACAATATATTATTCGCCCCAGGGATGATACTTGCACTCACATTTTGTGCTAGTTCATGGATTGCAAGAATTATTTACTGGTGTAACTATCTATCTCTCGCAACGTAAGATCTGAGACTTTGAAAATGTCCCGTTGCTCTCTAGATGCCATGCAAGGGCGGGGATGGTGGGTGGTTGAGAGGGTCATCGGTTGAGCATTCTTTGTGGTTGTCCATTAAAAGAGCTAGGCGACATCGGCTGCTATTAGCTGGTAGTTGGTGGCGATGGTTGTCTGAACATAGTACCCACTCACCAATAGAGTAAGAGATATGAGAGAAAAAGCGAAAAAAGGCAATCTAGGTATACTATTTTATTCTATTTAGATCTCGTAATAGTCGCCTGCCTAAGTAATAGCGATTACAATATTAGTATTTGATTGGTGTAGTACATTTTAATTGATTCTTTGTGTTTGCTTAACGCAAGTGTTGGGGAAAGTACAATTCTTATGCTTATAGCTTTAGGGAATTTCACTTTTCATCCTTACACTTTATTCAATTACAATTATTGTTATCATGCTATTCTTTGGCGATGATATAACACTTTTTTGTTTTAGCGACAAAAGTAGTAGTCCCCATATCAATTTTTAGAAAGCTCGATTGCTTCCATTACGCCTCTATCCACAATCTAATGAAAATGTCGAATCAAGAGCGATTTCTTGCTTTCAAGGATGCCCAATTCAAATGACATCCCATTAGGTCGTCCAATTAAAGCACGGCATTATACCCATACAACATCAACTATCAATAGGTAGAGATATCAACTTACAAAAAAGGAAAAAAGAGTCTAACTGATCGAAAAATCTCAATTATTGTGCGACAATAATCCACGACGTATCATATACTTTCGAATTTTCTAATTAGTATGGGGACATGGCAGGTTTTACCAAAGAACAGACAACATGTTCGGTCCCATTCCTGGGCTTCATTTCATTCACGATGCAAATCTTCTTGCAGATCCCCTCCATACATCTGCATGAAAGTGTACATAGGAGGGGACCCCACTCCTGCCACATAAGGCCGAACCCTGCACGTGGCGGCACGAGATTGAAATCCTTAATTTAGGCACGATTAGCATCTTAGATAGGCCGGGGACCACCGGATTTGCACCAAGACAGCAAAATTTTGCAGGAGCCGCCGGTCGACCCGGTTGACCGGGAGCACATAAACGTGAGGGTGACTCAGAACTCGGGGCAGCCGCTTTGACCCCGCGTTCCGTCGAATTTCTTCTATGAGGAAGCCAACAGACAGCTGACCACGCCACCACGTGACTCCTTTCCCCGTTGGATCCATTTTCTTTCACACGGTTTTGCAAGTTGCATGCATGGGGACATGGTGCGCTTTTTAACTTAAATTAATGCCCACGAGTTTCGGTAATTTCGGAATAGTTTTATATGTGATCTGGAGTACCCCCTGTGACCCAGTAACCCACGACGAACTGGCGTTAAAATGGGTAGAAAAGACGAGGGATACTGGATGTCGTATTTGACCTTGAGTATTCAATTTTCGTTTTAAAAAAATTGACACAAATAATCCTTAAACTTTAATTCATAAACCTTTAATTTGTTTAATGTGGTCCATGAACTTTTCGTATATATTTAAACTAGTCCGTGAACCAGATGAGCAATGTTGTCCCGAAACACAAATTAATGAAATGTTAGGGATTAGTTTGAACATTTATCAAAAGTTCAGGAATTATATTATATATGAGGCATATGTTATAGCCCTCACCCAAAGCCGATGATAATTTGCATGATGTTGGCGAGAGTCACTGGCTGTCAATAAGGAAAAGAGAGGAACCAAAAAAATTATTAAACAATTCATTTTTAAAAAAAATTATTAAAAAATATCAACGTTAGTCTGATCGTACCATATAAAATGCTCGACGTCCACGTTGGTGATATTTAGCCAAAATTAGCTGGATTGACTCAATTGACAAAATGTAAAAAGATTTATGACTGAATTGATATAATTAAAAGGTTTTGAATAGAATAAACACAAGTATCATAGATTTAAAACTTTTTTGATAAATGTCCCGACGTTTTCTCTTTGATGCATTGTTGTCCTTTTAGCAATTGCTTGTATTTTCTGACATTGGAATATGAGACTTGCTGGAAAGACAATGTGGGGTTTCTTTTATAATTTTCTCTTTTTAGGATATGTGACATTGATGCGGTGCCAAATATCAAGAAAAAGACCAACGATAAGGAGAAAAAAAAGTCCATTTAAAAAAACAAAAAAGCATGTTATATTCAAAAACGAAAGATAGGGAGGGGTCGCAGCTCAGCCTTCTCTCTCTCTCTTTTTTTTTTTTTTTAAATCTTATTGTTACTTTTTTTTTTTGTCTCTTACTCTGACTTGGCACCACATAATTTAAGAAAATATTTAAAGCACCAAGTTATCTTTCCAGCGAGTCCTACTTTGTCACATAAAAAAATTGGGTGATTGTAGCTGGGAAGACAACATTGCACCAGATATAAAAATAGGCCCCTACATGTTGTTTGGTGATAACTATATTCGGGGAAAGACGTTAGAGAAAACATAGTACAAACACCATATTGGTTTAAATGTGAACAATGAGCGATTGTCGTATTTGGAGAGTGATTTGCCTTTGCAAAATATAGGATGAGGGCATTAGATATTTATTTCCACCTAATCTTGTAAGATTTGTGTGTTCATGAATAGGATGATGGGATTTGAATAGATGCCATCTAGTTTCTAAAAATTACTCCGACGAATTGCACATATCTTGGGTTGCTAACTTTTATTTTTACTTTGTACTTCTCGCTAATCTTGCGGCGCAAACATTTTGATTTTATTTTAACCTGAAATACCAAACGCATTCATAGCATACATTTATTGATATAGAGATTCACATATAAATTTCACATTGCAGTTTTAAATTTAAATTATACAAATTTTGGCAGGAAAGCAAAGGAAAAAAACACATTTTTTGGTTTCTTTTAAGTGTAAACAAATATATCATCAAAGTAAAGATGCATATGGAACTGAGCATATCCTTAAAAGGCTTAATGGAGACAAAGGCAAATCTGGAAGTCTCCTAAGTATTCCCACCTCTCTAGGGAAGAAAAGTTTACGGAGGGGAATTGAGGGGGACTGGGGTTGGTCGGAGCTCGACAGTAAATAAGGAGTTCCTCCATGGAGCTTGTCCTCACAAGTAGGACAAGCCATAGTAAACTTGGATCGAGACTAGGTTCGCACCAAGCCATTAGAGGTCACAACGGTACCAACCAAGGCCAACGAAGTGGTGAGGTCTCCCTCGTACCGTTCGATTTTATTTTAATTAGGAATACCAAATACATTCATAGCATATATTAATGATATAGAGATTCACGTATTAATTTCACATTACATTTAGAAATCTAAATGATACAAATTTTGAGCGGGAAAGTGAATAAATAAACACATTTTTTGATTTCTTTAAGTGTAAACAAATATATCATAAAAATAAAGATATATAAGTGGCGAAAATAAAGATATGTAAATGGCTTTTGAATAAAATGTGAGTGTACTTAGTTGTATTTTCACTTATCATCACTTCCAAAAAAGTAAAAGAGATCCGGAAGTGAAGTTGAAGGTAGAGTGGGATGATTTTTCCACATTAATCTACAAAACAATGGTTGGACTGCAGAGGAAGTAAAGAGGATCTCACTTGGGTATCCTTTACTCCCACAAATATGTTCTGAATCAACTAAATATTCAAATTATCCTGATAAAATACTCTATCAATCTATGGATCTCTCATGTACCAAAGAGAGAGAATGACAAAACTGAATTGGGAAATAGAAAAAGCAAAAAATGATAGAGATGGGCTTTCCTTAAATTTTATTAGCTCACGAATAGACATTAAAGGTGAGCGGTTCCAGGTTTTGTCCATATTCCATTTGGAACCTAGAATTTGTCTATTTAAACAACTTCCTCATTTTTTGGAACCTAATATCTGCCCTGCATATCTTGAAACCTATAACATACCTATCACATGTTTCGGGATTTATTCAGGTTTCACCTATATTATTTATTGAATGATTACAGTGAATCATCATCTTTAATGACCATTACCTCTTGGTACAATTTACTAATCATAATTTATATTTAGACATATGAAAATATGAAACCTTACCAAAGTAATTGTACTCATAAAGTGAAAGCTTAGATTGGTGATTTTAGATTATATGCTTATCATCGGATGCCATGGAATACTGCAGGATTATGCGAAGATATAGACCAAGAAAATATTTAGTTCCAGTTACTTAGAACTTGGAACTTACCCATCAAAACAGGTTCCCCAAATTTTGGAACCTAGAATCTATCTACATACCTCGAAACTTGGAACTGGACAAGTTTCCATCGATCAGATTTTTCGATTTAGGATTTTTCCTTGGAACCATGTTCACTCCTAGTGGAGATGCCTAAATGGTCAACCCGGAAAGAACCCACCTCTATCATCTACTATAGCACTAAAAGAAGCAAAAGAAAAAAGGGCATGGTCCTCTCCTCTGCATTATTCTAGGTTTCCATAAAAATCCTAAAGGAGCCCACTATTTATTTGTACCCAAATATGGCCAAGATTCATTTGTATTAGTCACTTTTGGTGGGCTATCTCCCATCTTCGGCATTACCTTCCATTTGGCCATTGTCACAGGGTGCTGTGCAGTGTGCAAATTTCAGCTGTCACTGTTGCACCAGTCTCTTGGAGATTGTAATATAGCTGTCTCCCTGTACATCCAGCCCACTGTTCTCCTTTCAAAAAGACAGAAATTTCCCTACGACGATGCTCGCCCACGGGTGATTGTAAAAGACTTGAATGCTCATATTCACTTCATCTCCAGATTGGTTTAAAAAAGAAGAGAAATTGTTAAATTTCTTCATTGTAAATCATCATTAAGAAGACAAAGTTGTAGTAATGCACTGAGATTTTTTTTGTCTTTTGCTGTGATACTTAATGCAAGTCCTTATTTGTCTAAAATTCGGTAAGTGCATGAAAGTCATCTTCAAGCAAGAACAAAAACAAAAGAAATGTAGTTAACTATAAATCTGGACATTATTTGTTTTAGTACCTAGCAGAAGTCAAATCTTGTTCTTCTTGCTTCTGCATTTTTTATTGGCCATAGGCAATAGTTGCTACTCACTGCATTGCAGTAAAGTAACTCCTGGAAAGTACGTCGGATTCAAGATCAGTCCAAAGCAAAAACTGTGAAAAATGGCGACAGCCACGTTCCGTTATCGTCACCCTCATGGATTTCAGGTTCAGCCCCCCAGAAATATATTGTCACAATCACTCCTAGGCCTTGCTAGAGAGCAGAAACACCGCCACCAGCAGCGTCGTCATCTTCCGCATCGAGCAGCACCATCACCGATCCCTCTCTTCTTCTTCTTCTTCTTCTTCTTCCTCCTCCTGTCCATGACACTCCTGATCCAGACCCAACACGGTCAAAGCAAATGGGTATGGTTCCGCTCATCTCTCTCCTGTTGCTCCTCCTCGTCGCCGTCGCATCTGGGTATGGTTCAATGGGGCCGATCTCCGCGGCGTTCGGCATCGACGGCTTCTTCTGTGCCATCGACGCCAGTGGCAAGCAGAGCGTGATCTGCTGGGCCAAGAACAGCTCGTCGACGTCGTCATCCTCCTCGGCCTCTCCCTTCAGCGACATTCCCGAGATGGCAGCCCTCTCTGGCGGTGAAGGCTTCCTCTGCGGAATCCTGGCGAACACCTCGCAGGTGTACTGCTGGAGCTACGGGGATCCAGGTAAAGACCTCGTCCCTGCCATCTATCAGGCCACTGCTTATTCCCACATTGCTGCTGGTAAGGATCACGTCTGCGCCGTCAGAGGATCTTACTATTCCGAGCACGATTCGGGTGCAGTGGACTGCTGGGAGATTGGGAGATCCTCAAATCGTAGCTTGGGCTCTGTCGAGAGTTCCTTGTTCTATGATCAGTCCATTAGCAACCTTGTCTTTAGGAAGGTCGTTGCCGGGGAAGGATTCAGCTGTGGGGGTGTAAGAGAAGGAGGTCTAGTATGTTGGGGACCCAAGTCAGGAGATTTAGGGGTTTCGGGGGTGTCGGATAGTTTCGCAGTATTAGCTTCAGGGAAAGGTTCTCTCTGTGGAATTGTGGAAGGTTCCGGTGAGGTCAAATGTTGGGGTGATAATAGTTCATTCGTCGGTCAACCTGCGGGAACCCGGTTCATTTCGCTGGGCGCGGGCTCTCTCCACTTTTGTGGGATTCGTGAGGACAATCACGAAGTCGAATGCTGGGGCAACTATAATTCTTCTCTGCTCCCGAAGGGTGCTGGGTTCCTTGCGATCGCTTCGTCGGATTTTACAGTATGCGGCATTAGGGAAGTTGATCTTGTACTTGATTGCTGGTTCCTTAACACTTCCTCGGCCTTTGATTATGATCCTCCGCTGGAATTGTGTAGTCCCGGTCTCTGTACAGCGGGATCGTGCAGTGGAGGGCAGTTCGCTTTCAACGCGAGCATTCTGAACGAGCAGGGATTGACAAGCTTGTGTGCTCGAAGAGATCTGAACATCTGTTCGCCTTGTGGGCTAAATTGCTCTGAAGGTTTCTTCTTGTCCAGTCCATGCACCGCTCATGCTGATAGAATATGTACTCCTTGCTCTCTTTGCCAGAACAGTTCATGTTGGAAAGTTTGCGGGCTTCTTCCATCTTCTAAAGAAATGCCGCTGAAGCATTTCCAGCAGCGCAAGCTATTGATTGTGGTTGGATGTTCTGCTTCCGGACTGCTATTGATATTAATATGCTCGTTGCTCCTCCCTCGTGTGGTTGCCAATCGGAAAAAGGAGGGGCCAAAGAATCAATTTACTTTTTGCATAGGCAAGAAAGAGAAGGAGATGGAAACGATTGACGATTCACATCCACCTCTGGTTTCGACTCAGAGTGTTGGACTTGCCCAAGTTTTTCGACTGGTGGAGGTAAAGGATGCCACAAATGGCTTCAAGGAGTTTAATGAGCTGGGGCGAGGAAGCTATGGTTTTGTCTACAAAGCCGTCCTTCCAGACGGGCGACAGGTTGCAGTGAAGAGGGCAAACGCGGCGACGATCATCCACACTAACAGTAGAGAGTTTGAGATGGAATTGGACATTCTTTGTAAAGTTCGGCATGCTAATATCGTGAACTTGTTGGGTTATTGTTCCGAAATGGGGGAGAGGCTCTTGGTTTATGAGTTTATGCCGCATGGGACGCTTCATGATCACCTCCATGGTGGGTTTTCTCCATTGAACTGGACCCTCAGGTTGAGGATTGCTATGCAGGCTGCGAAGGGGCTTGAATATCTTCATAAAGAAGCTGTGCCTCCGATAGTCCATCGAGATGTCAAAACTTCAAACATCCTGCTTGATGCCGATTGGGGTGGACGAATTGCAGATTTTGGGCTTCTTACTTCAAGCGAGAGGGATGTAAATGAAGATATGAAGAGTGATATATACAACTTTGGCATCGTACTGTTAGAGATTCTCAGCGGAAGAAAAGCTTATGACATTGATTATGCGCCTCCTAACATAGTGGAATGGGCAGTTCCTCTAATCAAAAGGGGTAGGGCAGCCGCCATAATCGACAGAAATGTGGCTCTCCCAAAAAATGTTGAGCCTCTGCTCAAACTTGCAGATATGGCAGAGCTGGCTCTGCGTGATAATCCAAATGAGCGTCCCTCGATATCAGAGATTGCATCTTGGTTGGAGCAAATTGTGAAGGATGGATTGATCTTTTGATGCCTCGTTCAATCCCAAGGTTTTCGAGCAAGAATGAACGGGCATAATGTGAATGGGAAGATCATTCAATTGGTACTGCTCCGCGGCAACTGTACATTTGTCTTTTAATGAGCTGCTTGTACATGATATATGCAATGATCCTTTACTTTGCGTTTTGTGATTTTTTCTCGTTCCTGTCCTCTTGAACCTTCACAAAGTGAAGGAATTGTAATCTTTCATGCAAATTTTCACACGTTCTTTTCTTTTCAGAGATTTTGGTTGTTTGATTTTGCTCTTAATGTAGAAATTGGATAGTCAAATGCCCATGATATGAAGACAATTTTGTCGGACATTCTGTTGTTTTTCTCATTATATGAAGTGTCTTATTTTATGTGACAGATCTGTTGATAACAAATCTGCAGAATGAGATTTTATTATTACATGGAGCAAGACGTTTCCTCCTGTGGCGTTCTCTAGTGCAATTTGTGGTTGATGTTATTGATGTAGTTGACATTCTGCTGTGTTTGGGGAGTTGATGTTAGATCAGCAGAACTTCATTAAGAAGATTCCAAGCTAACTATCTAAAAACAGAGGTACCAAGCGTTAATAGGTAGATAGTAGAAACAGGACATGCGGATGGTTTCATGGATAAGAGAGATAAAGGGAAAAAGACATGTTGGCATAGCCTGTCAAAATGTTGGTGCGAATACGCCCACCGCTTCTCAGCGGGTTTAGTGGAAAACGGGGATGGAATAGCTGTTGGGGGAGAGTTGATTGTCACAATCTATATCACTTTTAGCCAAACAGGAAATGTAACAGGGGAAGGTACTTTTCCATGTACTCCAGTTTGATTTAAGTTAGTGCAACTTTTGAAAAGGTCATCGTTTTCCAGCTTTTTTTTCCCTCGTTCATTGTTCTCATTTTTCAGTGACACAACTGTTGGAATTTGCCAGGGAGGATGATGCTGTCAAAGGGTTGCACACTGTTTTATTCAGTTTTCCTTCATAAGTTGCAAGATGCAATAATGTCATGCTTTTGTGGTGTTGTTGATGGTTCCATTGCATGTTCCTAATTCTTCTTTTCATATGTTATTCTTGATTCTTCTTTTTAAGCAATCTCTTATAACTGGAGGAGAATCCAACGTCTGTGCAAGATGTGATTATGCTTGCACCAACGAAAATTGCATATGCCTCTCGTATTCACTAGATCGGTTTGTCTAAAGCCTTGTAAGTTAATGCCTATGTTTACTTTAGCCAGCCAGTCATGTACACACTAAAAAGTGAGATAGTTTGGGCTCCTATTTGGTCTGACCTATGGAGCTTCGACTGTGACCTTCTGGATTCATTGAGTTAGCTATTTTCTGCAAGCGAACTGATTGGAGTACAAGTTCTCTATCATGCAGGCAGAGGTTGTACCTCTCTTTCCTTGTGACAATATAATCTGCACAGAATGTTGCTGGTTAGACCTAGAGACCTTGTGGCTGTGAAAGTATTTTGTGCCCGTCCAGCACTTCTCAACAGATTAACATGCTTTGGTGAGTGGTGGTCCCTTCAGGATTCTTCTATTTTCCTACAGCACCAGTGGGTTTAAAAGTTAAAGGTTGTTGGAAAGGTGGTCCCCGAGCAATGTAAGCAATATGCAGTTATCTTCTTCGTCAGGGATGAGAGTATGGAGATGATATGAATGATGAGTGGGGATATTGCTGTACGTCTTTGTTCCATTTTTTCAAATATAGTACGTTTCGTGAATCAAATGAGGACAAGGACATGAGAGGAGTAGCCGAAACTTTTGAAGTTGAAGGTGATGCGCAGAGACAAAATCCAACTCATCCGAGCACTCAAATATCACCTTTTTAGCTCAGCAGCCACAGCCCTAAGACTGTATATTCTAGCACTTGAAAACAGATTGGTATCAGAGAGGAATGCACTCATCTTTCCTTCATGACGCTTGAAAGAGGAATAAATAAACAGATCCCAAATCCGGCCCACTCGCTCACTAGTCAGCAGTCACCACCAACCTTCAACTTCTTCTAGATTACTATCTGAGCACTTTCAAGAGCCTCCATTATTTGAAAACCGAAAAGGGTGAAAAATATCAAATGTCATTATTTTATGCATCTATTTAGAACGACGATTAATATTTACTTCTCACTTCTTTTTATCTTGCGGTCCATACAGTTTGATTGTTTTGATGCAAAATATTTGAAATTTGAAATTTTCATTTTATACAAATATTGACATGTAGGTTCCTATACAAGCATTTCATATATACATATTTTATATTTGGACAATATTCAAAAAAGTACTTTTGCACCCCAAATTTTCTATTTTTACGCAGCCCCTGTTAGGTTGGGTTCACTCCTATGCGTAGAAAGTCCAATGACTTCCAAGTCTAGAGGATTAAGCCTATATGATAATCCACATAGAGAAATAGATTTTCTTACTTTTTTTTTTTTTTTAAAATGTAGTTATAGCAAAGAATGTTCATGAGACGTAATAGCAAGAAAGAAAAAGAGCAGAAAAACTTGGAAAGAGGGCAGTATCTGGTTTCCATCAAGCTAACATCAGATATCGAATTGTAATTCGATTGAGTTGAAATCTTGTCAGCATGACAGTCTTCTCAAATCTAATTAGTTTGATTTTCACTCGAAACTCATTACATAAGGTCTTTCGTGGGTTGAATTGAACTTGCCTTTTTAGTGAGATTTATCCTTAATCTCTTGTGAAATTCATGTGTGTTACCAAGAATGATGTTCTTGATATTGTTGCTGCCATGTACCTCTAGTATTAACTAGAGAATAACTTCGTTCATCCATTTTTATCAATAGTAAAAATTTTGGGTGGACTTTGATCCCGTGGTTTTTTTTTTTCTCCTCACATTGAGGAGATTTTCCACATAAAATCGCCTTGTGTTTGTGGGTGCTTGCTATTTATATTGTTCTATTGTATTGTCTCTTATTAGATTTGCACAAGAGTGGCGATTGTTTCATTTCGCTGTGCTAATCCAATATTGTTTGGGTTGGCATTGTTCTCCCAACAACGTAAGTATCAAAGCATTGGTTCTTGATTGATTTTTCTGCATTATGTTAAATGATAGAAACAAATATGAGTAGAATAATTACATTAAATGGTTTGAATTAGTATGTTTGGAAAGGGAAAATTGAAGGCCTTTTGTATGCAAAGGATTATTATTTGCCCGCGTGTGTTGATGAGAAACCCAAGAATAGTACTAATGCCAAATGGTTTATATTTCATTGTCAAGTGTGTAGTTACATTAGGAAATGAGTAGATTATAATGATTTAAACCATATCATTGAGGAAACACATGCATACAATTTGTGGAATAAGCTCGAATAGTTATATGCTTGAAAGATTGGGAATAACAAGCTATTTTTGATAATACATATTATGGCTTTGAGATATCAAGATGGTAATTATTTGACTGACCATTTAAACTATTTTCAAGGAATTATCAATAAGCTGGCTGGGATGCGAATCAAGTTTGATGATAAAATACAAGTATTATAATTGCTTAGTACTTTATTGGACTAGTGGAAAATTTTTCGAATTTCTTAATCTAATTTAGTCTCGGATGGTAAGACTACTATGGATTTGGCTAAAAGTAATATTTCGAATGAATAGTTGAGAAGGAAGACACATTGATCCTCTTCTTCACATACTGATTATTTGGTTGTTGAGAAAAGGAGGAGTGAGACTTGAGGTTCGAGGAATAGAGATAAGAGCCAAGATAAAGGTAAAGGTAAGTCCAATTAATTTGCAAATGTTGAGTGCCATCTTTGCCATTAGAAAGGACATGTTAGAAGAAAAGTGATAATGATAATAATGACCATCATGTTGCTACACTTTCAAAAGATTTTCTCATTGTCCTTGATAGTGATGTAGTGAAACATACAATTGTCCTTGATAGTGATGTAGTGAATCTTGTATGTTGTGAGATTAGTTGGGTAATTAATAATGGTGAATCTGTTTGTGCTATATTTCATAGGGATTTCTTTATATCATACTGGCCAGGTTGCTTTGGATATGTGAAGATGGGCCACAATGGGCTGGCTAAAGTTGCAGATATTGATGTTGTGTGCCTAGAGACTAGTAATGACATGAGGTTAGTATTGAATAATATTAAGCATATACCTGATATTCATTTGAATTTGATTTTCATATGTAAGTTAGAAGATGAGGGGTATTGTGACACCTTTGGTGATGGTTGATGGAGGCATACTAAAAGTTCTATAGTTGTGGCATGAGGCAAGAAATGTTCTCCATTGTACATTATCCAGGCAACGTAGTCCATAGACAAAATGAATATGGTAGACAACAAAGAGACAGTTGAGTTATGGCACAAGAGGTTCAGTTACATTAGAAGGATTTGTCAGTATTGGCCAACAAGAAGCTCATTTCAAGAATGAAAAGTTGAGGATTGAAGAAGTGTACTCATTGTTTAGCAGAAAAACAAAATAGAGTTGCATTCAAAGGCCTCCTCCTACAAGAAAGTCAGATATACTTGATTTAGTGCATTTTGATATTTGTGATCCTATGAAGATAAAATCACTTGATGATTCTCTTTATTTTATTACTTTCATATATGATTTTTCAAGGAAACTTTGGGTTTATACTTTGAAAAATAAAAATCAAGTATTAGATACTTTTAAGTGTCGCGACTCGACCCTTAGGGCGCCCCTTTTTAGCAGCAGGAAGGTAGGGTTTAGAGGTGCTCAACTATAAGAGCTCCCTCATAGTATATTACTCCAAAAGATGTCATCAACTCATATCTTGAGATCAACCACATGAGTCTGCTCGATCACTATTGTAAGCTCTCACAAACTTGCACCTTGTGTGATAACGAATTTGTTTAGAATCTACTTTGACGCCATGGCACGTCTTGGTCGACAATTTTAAGGTCAAAAGGAAACCGGCGTAAAGTTGAGTTTAAGGGTATTTCGACAATGATAGTCCTCTCAAGATGTACATCTGCTAAAGATGACATCACTTCATCTTTTGGCTTCACTATCTCATGTATGTTAAACCATGATCGCGAACCTTTTCTGAAGATTCGACCTCTCACGACGAGTTTATTTATTATCTATGAGTTTTAAAACAACCAAGATAATAGTTAGGAGTTGCCACTAGCCTCATTTTTGGGGATCGGTTAGAAAATCTAATCAAGGGTCGGGAGTAATCTCTTGATATCTACGAAACCAGATATTCTATAGTTGGGGACTCGAGTTACATTAGTATTTCTATTAACATTATTTCGGTATCTAACATTTTGTCGTGTTTCCTAAGGTGTCCATGTGTATCTTTTTACTTTTTCATGCCAATGAGAAACTAACTAAGTGATCATGCATAGATAGTTGATTTATGTCAATCTATTTTTATTAAAGAAGGAAAGGAAAGAAGACAATCAATTGAAATTTAAAGATAGTGCAAAAGATAGTGCAATAAGTAAACACTTAAAAGATTTTAGGGGAAGCGGTATCTCTAACATATACTGATAAACAAAAATTAAAGCAAAAGAAAGGAACTCGTAACTCGTTGGACATTTATATAACACAAAGCAACCCAAAACATATATCAAGGAACAAATAGTACAAAATGGGGTCAGATTGGACATCGACCATTTGCCATCTTCACATCATTGGGATTGGCACCTCCATTGGCCTATTCTAACTCTAATCTAATATTAAGACTAGATGTTTACAATATAGAAAAGGAATGTACATTTATCAAGACAAAAACAATCTCAGTTAAGAAATCAAATCAAGGTATTTAATTAATAAAACATGGCCTCGGGATCAGCCTTTATGATTCATGCAATGATCTATCTAGAATGCCTACCTAATTCATTTAAAATGACTTATAGCCATTGGCCACCATTTGTGTTCTCGCTTGGCAACCAATGCTAAAAAGTCTCTAAAACGGGTTTTAAGTGTGACCCAAGATATCCTACGAGATCATGCATTGCACTTATGCATACATCTAAAAATCACATGCATAGTTAAAAGTAAACATGTATGCAGGCCATCAGGCCTTAGTTCTCAATCAATCAAACAAATAGTGAGCCAACACCGGATCACTTATTTAGTCATCACACGCTAAACACAATCATATGCATTCTATAAAAGTGAACACATCAAAGGATGAAAGATTCAAGTGATGCCCACAAGTTATTTAAGAGACAACCAAA
Source organism: Eucalyptus guilfoylei (assembly GCA_016097605.1). Classification (NCBI taxonomy): domain Eukaryota; kingdom Viridiplantae; phylum Streptophyta; class Magnoliopsida; order Myrtales; family Myrtaceae; genus Eucalyptus; species Eucalyptus guilfoylei. Next base: position 14,482,132 of record CM027860.1, on the reverse strand, counting down.
CAATAGATGTGGTGGCATAGTTATATCATGGCTATGAAACACATTTAGCCACCAAGGCTAACTCGGGTTCATCAATAGGCACATTGATTGAGCTTTGCATGCGCCTTAAATATGGTCCAAACCTAGATGATATCAATGCCAAACCAAAAACATAATTTTGGAAATTTGAATATAAATCATAACATGAAAGCTTGAATGAAAGGGAGACATGGTTATGTCATAGCAACGAGGCACATTTGACTGCCAACACTAACTCGGGTGCATCACTGGGCACACTGATCGAGCTTTGTAGGCATTTCAAATATGACTCAAATTTAGACAAAATTAATGTCGAGCCACTATTTAACCATGCTGAAACATTTTTTTTAAGAATGAAAGTCTTCCACATGGGCTGAAAATTGAGTTTGGATCTATCAAAATATGAAACTTTAGATTGTTTTGCAACATTTGAAGGGTTTGAAAGGTACAGTAAAATGCTTCTTATTTTCTAAGAAATTTGTATATGAAGTTTAGAAAATGAGAATCAAACTCGTGAAGACAAGTAGTCTCAATTCAGCATGCAAAACATTCTAAAAAAAAAAAATCCTAGAATGGAATCGCAACAAAAAATCACAATAGTAAACATCAAACAGGACAATAAAGATCAGAGCAATAGGGGTAGGACTCATAGATAATTGGCTCTAAGAAAATTATAGAACACCAATCACACAATAAGAAACAACTTCCATGAAGGAAGTTTCCTAAGATAAGCTATGCATGAATTTATAAAAATCCAAGAATATAAGGTAATGTATCAGAGATATAATAGGACATCAGGACATCCTAGCAAATCAACAACAATTTTTCTTGTAAACAATGTCTAAAAATTCTGGAATTTCACCACAACATAGTCATGAGAATGATGACAATTTTTGTTAAAGACTCGAGCTCAAAATCCTCACCAAAAAATTCATATGAAAATAACAAAAGGTCTTACATAATAAGGGCAGAACAAACATTTTGAATTTCAATCTTGACAGATTTCAGGGCAAATTTTGCAATGAAAAATGGGGCCAACAACATGCAAATGGTGCAAAATTGGCGTCATTAGAAAGATCAAGACATTCCCTAATACTTTATAAGGGATATCAAGTTTGATTAAGATCAGATTCAAGCTCAAATGATAGCAATTAAAGAAGTGCACAGATTAGTCATAAGCATTGCAGAATGTGATGATGAGAATAAGCTCCCTAAGATACCTAAATGATGCATGAAGATTGTGATGTTCAAACATGACCTAAGGCTAAATGCGATGAACAAGTTTAATTAAGACATCTAACCTTAGATTGATGTGCGAAAAATCACATAAATTCATGAATGTTGATAGGTGATTCATCATTAAGAATGACTCTTAACAAAATGCATGACAATTGCAGTAGTAAGATGTCAAATTGGCAAATGGTTTTCACGTAACAAACAATCTTCAAATGATGCATGCTATACATTGTTTTAAAGCTTGTGATGCATTCTTACTATGTCTAGAAGGCATCATGCATCAATTTCGCTCTTAAGGAGCTCAATCGAAGACATTTTTATGAAGACATAATCAATCACAAGTACAATTGGGATTACACAGAACCTAGATGAATTTCCTTGATCTAATGACATGGTAGAAATCCATGAAAATTCCTATGCATGGAATACAATCTCATGATCATTTTTCACAAAGACATTGAAGTCTAATTTGGTTCATAAAAATCTACACGAAAATGGGAAAACATAGCAAAACATTCAACATTTCAAATTGTAGTAACCCAAGCATGACTTTGCACGGTCAATTGAACTAGCAAACGATGATCGTTTAGCGCAGTCTATTCCTCGTTAGAAAACTTATGAGTGTTGTACGACTTTCATGAAGGATGCAACTCCAATCAAGCATGTTTACTAGCTCAATTCTGAACAAACACACATCAGACTCAAATAGGGCAAAGCAGTACAAAGATGATTTTTTGAAGATTTGCCTAATCAAATCTACTTCAAAAAATCTATAAAAAAAAGATATGTCATGATCAAGTTAATTTCGCGCAAATTTCGTGAGAAACCATCTTCAAAATCAAAATGCAAAAATTGGAAAAAAAATTAACAAACATTGTAGACCACAAATCAATAGAACAACAAGCAAATAGCAGATTCTGGACCCGACTTTCGATGGGAAAAAATTATACCAAACAAAGCCAGACCGGGGTGCTCTATGGCTCGTTAGAAAGATATTCAAACCACTTTTAAATGTCGTAAAGACATCAAACACAAAAAAGTGCAATAACCAGGTCATTACAAGGCAAACACTCAAACGGTCCAATCAGGGATCCGAAATTGCAGAACAACATCATTCAAGCAATCAACCATCATGGAACCATAATCAATCATCCATAATCATTCTAGATCATCCTAAACATCCTATAATAGGCATATTCATCATCAAACAAACTTTAGTGCGAGCTCTAGTCCCTATCTCCTAACAAGATCTTGCTTCATTGAGCTTGGGATTATACGTTTACTTTTGTGTGATTTTCAACAATGTGAACTTGATCAAGCTACAATCAAGGTACCATAGCACTCGAGGACATTGAGGGAACTTCGTAGGACCACCAAGGATGTCAGAAGGGTCGGAGTGACACCAGAACAACTGCCAGTTCGCTAGTGAGGAGGACTGGGTCCGGTTGGACCAGGTTTGAGTCGCCGATAGGGAAACGGCCACCGAAGGTGATCTGGTGGTTTTTTGATCAAACCTCGACCACTAGAGGGTCGAGGCTTCGCCTGGGGGATGATCAGTGGTGGTCGAACCACCTTAGGGACATCACTGGTCACCATCAAGGAGAGGGAATTGACAGTTCAAGAACTGAAGGCCATGGTGGCCCAAGAAAAGCTCGACGTTCTGTTTTTTATGGAGACTAAGAATTAGGAAGATTTGCTTCGTCGCATTCAAAAGAGGCTGAGATTTCCTAGTAGTGTTATTGAAAACCCTATCGGCTTGGCCGGTGGTCTAGCGGTGTTTTGGAATGAGAGGATAACTTTGACAGTGGATTGGCAAACTTCGGCTTTCATTGATATGGTATGTGTGGATGGAGAGTATGGTAACACAATGCGGCTTACTTGTCTACATGCGCCGGCAGTGTATCACCTTCGACAGGCCTTATGGGACGACTTGCAACAGATCAGCCACTATAATACATTCCCGTGGGTGTGTGTCCGAGATTTCAACGAAATAGTTCATCCTTGGGAAAAGGTTGGAAAACGGCCTGCAGACCAATACCACATGCACTCTTTCCGTGAATTACTAAATGACTGTTATCTGATGGAGGTGCCCAGCAAAGGCTGTGCGTTCACATGGATGAATAATAGAGACAGCCAAGATTGTGTAAATGAAAGACTGGACCGGGTGCTTTGTACTATGGACTGGCGCCTAAATTTCCCTACCGCTGAAGTATATGCCTTACCTGCAATTGGTTCAGATCACAGTCCACTCCTTTTAACAACGGAAGTTATCCCTGCCAAAAGAAAGAAGGCTTTCACTTTTGAGGCATATTGGCTACAAGAACAAGACTGCCGTCAAATCATTGCCGATTCATGGGCTTATTCCCAAGTGAGAGGCAAAACCCTACCTCAAAAGCTTAAGGCTGTTTCAGAGGCGCTGACTCACTGGAGTAGATCTAAGTTTTCCAATGGCCACTGTCAGATCAATACTTTTAAGCAATAGCTCCTTAACCTGACAAATCAACCCAACAATCAGTATTCCCAAGCGACAGTCAATAGATTGAAAGAACAAATTCAGCATTTATGGCAACAAGAAGAACAATACTGGGTTATGCGATCAAGATTCAACTAACTTAGATGGGGGGACAAAAACACCAAGTTTTTCCATGCAACAACAATCCAAAGGAGACAACACAATCGAATCAGCATGCTACAAGATGAACATCAGCAATGGATTCGTGATCCACACCTTTTGCAGAACATGACTCGGGATTTCTTTAAAAAATTATACAGTTCAGTGGGAGAGCAAGACTACAGGCCTGTCCTAGCTCAATGCCTACCTGTGGTGACAAAGGAAATGAATGCTGCCCTCGTAGATGAGGTTATAATAGAGGAAGTCAAACAAGCTACTTTTCAACTGGGAGCAACAAAGGCTCTGGGTCCGGATGGTTTGAATGGACAATTCTATTAATCTCATTGGGATATCTTACAGGAAGACATATTCCTCTCTGTCAAAAATTTCTTCCACTCAGGTGTGATGCACTCAGAATTTAATAGGATGATCATATCTCTGCTACAAAAAACTCCTCACCCAGAAAGGTTGGATCGGTATAGACTGATTAGTCTTTGCAACTTTATTTATAAAATCATATCAAAAGTTCTTGCAAATAGACTGAAACCTTGGTTACCAGAACTAATAGCCAAGGAGCAGTGTGCTTTTGTTAGTGGACGACAGATTCAAGATAATGTCCTTATAGTCCAAGAAGTTCTCCATCAACTTAGGATTCGAAAGAGGACCAAAAATTTTCAAGCCGTCCTGAAACTAGACATGCAAAAGGCATACGATCGGGTGGAATGAGATTTTCTCAAAGACTACCTCCTTCATATTGGGTTTCATGCTTAGTGGGTTCAGTGGATAATGCAATGCATCACCACGGTCTCCCTTAGTGTTAAATTAAACGGAGAACCCTTACCTCACTTCCATCCGACCAGGGGACTAAGACAAGGCGATCCATTGTCTTTATACCTATTCATTTTGGTGACAAACGTCCTATCTCAACTTATTAGCCAAGCTGTGGATATGGGCAACATTAGAGACATTAAATTAAACAGGTGATGTCCTACTCTATCCCATTTATTTTTTGCAGATGATGCTATCTTTTTCCTAGACGGAAAACTCCTAGAATGCCAGCACTTATCAAATATTCTACAACAATATTGCCTAGCTACAGGACAACATGTGAATCGCAACAAATCTGGAATCTTCTTTAGCAAAGGTTGTCCTAATAGCCTTCAGGAAAATTTGGCTAGAGAACTTCGAGTTCCTATCTTAGCAAAGACTGGGAAATATCTTGGCATATCGTCTGATTGGGGGAAATCTAAAAGAGAAATGTTCACCTGGATTCTTAGTCGAGTAAACTCCAAGCTAGAAGGATGGAAAGAACAACTCATTTCAAAAGGTGGTAAGGAAATTCTTATTAAAACAGTAGTACAAGCCCTCCCACAATATGCAATGTCTATATTTAAAATCCCGGTGTCTCTATGCAAGTTTATAGAACAAAAAACTACTCGGTTTTGGTGGCAATCTCAATGTGGTAAATCTGGCATGCACTAGAAAAATTGGGATACCCTGAAAAATCGAAAGGACAATGGGGGATTGGGTTTTCGAGACCTCATTGCTTTCAACAAAGCTTTATTGGGCAAACAAGCTTGGCATCTGATACAACAACCAACTCCCCTATGGAGCAGATTACTCAAAGGTTTGTATTTCCACTCTCGAGAATTCTGGCTAGCTGAAAAAAGGACTAGACCCTCCTAGGGTTGGCATAGGTTGTTGCTGGGCAGGGACTCAATACTACACAATCTCCAGTGGTCAGTTGGAGATGGACGACGAATCCGAATAAGGGAGGACAAATGGCTTTCTAGTGGAATTATCGGTGGCCTTGCATCAAGAGGCGAACCAAAAAAGGTGGCAGATTTCCTTATCCCAGACCAAAATGCATGGAATGAGGTCCTACTCCGACGCAATTTCGATGAGCGCATTGTCAACAAAATTCTATCGATGATTTGACCTCAACACACGGCAGATCAAATCATCTGGAAGGGGAAATAGAACGGTATGTATACAGTCAAGAATGGATATAACTTCATCAGATCACAGAACACAAGCGACATTCATAATAGTGCCTCTTCATCATACCAAACTCCCCGCAGATTGTGGAACAAAATTTGGAAAATGCATACCACCCCCAAAATTCGCATTTTCATGTGGTCCCTTTGTCGAAATGCATTATCTACAAAAGCAAATCTATATCACAAGCACATCACTCCAGATCCGGTGTGCCAAGTATGTACATATTAGGTATCGGAAACGACATAACATATTTTCTTATCATGTACATGGATGCAAGCAATATGGTCCCATCCACAAATCCAACCGACGAATCAGATTCATGGTGTTTAAAGAATCGATGCCTAGCTTACAGATCTACTCGACACAAGGGATACCGTACCTGATATGGAGACTGTGGCTTCTGTCTTGTGGCATATCTAGAAGGCCCGAAATAGCTTTGTCTTCCAGCCCGACACAAGGGTTGTGCAATTAGCTCTCGTGCACGCTAGATCCACCAAGTGCTGCAACGGCAGGCCTCTGAAACGCAAGGAGCAAATGCTAGACCTGGATCATATGTGGCATCCACCAGAGCCGAGTGTTCTTAAAATCAATATAGATGGTGCTTACCCCACATCCCCCAACAAAGGCGCAATGGCTTGTGTGTGTCGCGACTCCTCTGGCCACCCGCTCGATGGATTTACCAGTAGCATCACTGCGTTTTTAGCGCTGGAAACAAAGACATAGGCTCTCAATCTTACACTAAAATTTCTGCAGTAGAAAGGGAGAACTTAGGATCACATCTTGCTGGAGTTGGATTGCTTGGTGCTCGTGGACGCCATACAAAACCCTAGCTCGACTCCTTGGGAACACAGAGCTCTGTTTGCATAAGTAATGGCGTTATTGCTCTATTTTCCTCATCTCCAAATTACACACTGTCGCTGAACTGAGAATTTCTTAGCCGATTGGGCTGCCAAAGCCCACAAGTTGTCTTTACTTCCTCCAAATTGGGCTATCCCTCCTCCTAGTCATCTCTTAGACTTACTCAACTCTAAAGCATTGTATAACGACTATTCCTATATCCGTTAATATATATTTTATTTTTTTCCGACCAAAAAAAAAAAAAAAAAATAGCTCAATCGTTGGACTTTGGGTCAATCGGGAAGAAGGCCAGAATAGGGAACTTCAACAATCTCGATGGCGATTGATGGCTACAATGGAGGAGAGGAGGAACTAAGTAGGCTGGTGGATGATGATGCCGATCGAGGAACCACTAGCGTGGGGCCATCGTTGATGGGGGACGATGACCGTGTGAAGTAAAGGAGAGAGAGGGGGCGAGAAAATGGGAGAGAAAGAGAGAGAATTTTAGAGCTAAACTCGAGTTTCCAGCTCTGGAAAATGCAAAAATAAGCCCCCCCCAAGTTTAAGCAGGAAAATGTCTTATATACTTTCCCTTCCAGATTAAATCTTAACCATTAGTTTGATCTGACAACTAAAAATTGATCAAATGGCCTAATTAATTTCATTACGGGCTAATCAAGATTAAAATATGTCACATGATCATATGGATGTGTTGATGTGTCGAAATTAGAAGTTTAAACCAAATTTGCAATTGAGGCTTAATTAGGGGCAATTTTGTACTTTCACAAAATTCGGGGGCATTTTCGCAAAATATGAAAAATTGAAGGGTGTGAGAATGAAATTCACATGATGGGACGCCCATGGGTGGTGGTTGACCACCGAGAGTTGCCCTCTTTTGCTAACAATCGGTTGAACTAATCCAAACTATTTCGACCGATTCGATTGATTTTTGGGCGGCTTGGTCCTTGGGGTTTCAAATTCTATGCAATTTAGTCCCTCAAGGATTAAATTGAAAGAAAATCCTGATGGCCCGATTTTAAAGAAATTAGGCCAATTAAACCATATTAACACAATCCGGTAATTTATGTTAGCCTAATTACTTGATTAACATGAAAAATGTTGGACTTAACCATGGTACATGTGTTTGAACTTTCTAGGCTAAATTAGACAATTTCATGTAATTCTTTGCTCCAAATTACAAAATAATCGAAATTGAATTCAATTAATATTACAAGGCACCTATTGGATTAATTGTCCATTCCTAGGGTGACTCATTGCATTCAAATTGACTTTGAATTGATGGCATGAATTTTATGTTAAAATTGAATTGAAGTTTAATGATGAAATTGAACCTTAATTCGTAAAATTAAACCTTAGTCTCCAATGAGTCAACTTGAATTTCTTTAATTGAAATTCATTAGCTTGGTTTTCTTATGTTCAAGGAGGCTAGATTTCCCAAAATGGACCCTAGAATTGAACTTATCTCACAAAAATGAGTGGAATGGATGTGCCCGTTTGTCAATCATGAAAGATTGATTTGGACCACCTAATTAGGACTAAAAATGACAATTCACATTTTGACACGGCTATTCTCAAAATTGATTGAATGAGTGAATGAATTATGATCTTTAGATCAAATATCGTAAAAGGGACTAAACTTAATTATGACTAGAATGAAAGTAATTTTATTTTTAGTCAATTTTGAACCTAAAACAAAAAAATTCGAAAAATAAGGTTGTTAATTGATTTCGCAAAATTTTTGATACTAAAGTCAAATTGAGACAAAAATGAAGTGATTTGTGAATTTGTGAATTTTCTAATTTTTTTAATCAAATATTTGACCAAAAGTCAACCATTTAATTAACTTTTTTTTTAAATGTTGATTTTTGGGTTAGATCTTTGAAATTTTTTAAAATTAACTTGGCTAAAGTGAAATTATGACTATTTAGAATCTTTCTGTGTAAAAAGCCAACATTTGACCCAAGGTTGACTTTTGGTCAAAGGGTTGACCAAAAATTGATCAACCAAAAAGTTGATCATTTGACTTTTTGGGTTTTCGATGGAAATGAATGAGGAATTATTTAATAATGACAAAACAAAAGAAACAAGTGAAAAACTACATTCCTGGAAAAGGCCTTATGTATAAATATCAATTCTCCGAATTTGTCAATATTTAAAGGTTTTTCTCTATATAAATGAGTTTGTTAGATCCAATTATGCAAAAATTGTTAGAATCATGTTCAACATCCTATTCTTAATTCTCTCAAAAATGTCATCATCCTCTGTGAAAAAATCTAGAGTTTTTTGTTCGTCTTCCTTTTTTTAAAAAAATGAAGACATAAATCCCAGTAAAGCGAGTCGCATGGGAATGAACCTAGATCATCTCGCTGCTGCTTAGAAGGAATGTTCAGAACTACTACAGTAAGGCCTTATTTAAATCTCAAATTCTCAATTAGCTTGTGAAGATTTTTATGTCAACAAACTAGCTGAGCAGAATGGAAAAAAAAATGTGGCTAGTAGTAAATCACTAGCCTCTTGGCTTTTTTCTCCAAGATGACAAGTTTCCTTTATTGTCAAGAAATTTCCTTTTTGCTGGATTATCCAAAGCCCATATCTATTTCAAATTTGATTTCAAAGCTAGGTTTTGGTAGTTGAGCATTTTCCTAAAGACGGGCCTAAGATAGGGTTTTGTATTCCAAACCAACATTTTCAATGAAATGTCCTCCCTTTTGGCCTCAAAGTAACCCATCCTTATTCTAAAAGGTCATATGTCGTATTTTCCAGCCAATCTTGTCAAGTGCAGCAGTCTACATTGATGACATCTTATTCTACAGTCCCAATGATGAATCCCATTGTCGACTCCTCGATCAATTTGCAGATATCGTGAAAAAATATGGAATCATACTTTCTCAGAAAAGATGAACATTGCCCAGATAGAAATGGAATTTCTTAACATGCACCTCAATGAAGGTACATACTATTCAGGGTCGCATATTGCTCAAGAATTGTTAAAATTTCCAAAGGAAATTTCACAACAAAGCAAGTTCAACAATTTCTTGGGATAATTAAATATCTCTGAGACTTTGTTCCCAACATTGCAAGATTATTGCTTCCATTGCAATTGATGCTAAAGAAAAATCCTTGCCTTAGAGTAAAGCTCAAACCAAAGCAATTGTAGAGCTAAAAAAAGTAATGCAGAATCTTCCTCCATTGCAAATACAATCCACTAAGAAGAGAATTCTTCAAACTGATGCTAATGATAAATATTGGGCAGGCATACTGTTTGAATAAATTGAAGATAAGCGAAACTTTTATGCTTACAAAAGTGAAAAATTTTCCCAAACTGAAATGCATTATTATTATACTTTCAAAGAAATATTGACAGTAAATAATGAGATAAAAAGTTTAAATTCCATCTTATTGCCCATCATTTCCTAGTAGAATTGGATATGACATCCTTTTCTCAGATGACCAAGTTCAAACAAAAGCAGATTTTCCATTCTCAACTGTTTCAATGGGCAGAATGGTTTTCGAAATACTCCTTTGAAACCAAATAAATTGCAGGAAAGAAAAATGTCATTGTAGATTTTCTCTCCAAACAAAAGGCAACAGCAGAGATCAACATGTACATTTTCAGGCATGCTTTTCCACAACAGGAGAAATATAAGGTTGAAAGAATGTGAGATTGGCGAAGCCTGAAATATCCTCACGAGATCATTCAATAGATTCAAAATGGTAGCCTCACTGAAAATCTTGATAATCTCATATGGTAATACCATACAAATCTATTTAGATTCAATGGAGGCTCAATTATTTATCTTTTTGGATTAATTTCTAGGTATCCATTTATTCATCCATTAATCTGGAAAGAACATGATTTCCCTGATAAGCTTTTATGGTTGTTTTGGTACTTAACTATAAGTACTTAATAGTTGTTAAGTTTCCCACTAGAAAATTCATTGTCAAGTTAACTAAACTAATTGCGCTTCGACGTAATGAAAGGAGTGAAAGTGACAGGAACCTCTTGGCTATACTTAATTAGTTGTATCCTCCTACTATGTGGAAACAACTCTTTGTATAAGAACTAGAAAAAGCCCCTTGAGCAGAACCAAAGCTATACACAGTAGTATTTTTCTAGAGACCATGGATATTTGTGCAACATAATAGCACCCTCACCAATGCACCAGAAGGAATATGAACCACAACATACAAGCTTCAATCTCTTCTCCAAGAAGCTCGTATTTCCAAGACATTTCCAAGTTACATTGGATCCATTGAATACAACTATAGAGAACTCTAGAGGGTCCTATGTCAAGAAAATCGGACAATTCCCGAAGAAGTATGAGATTACACAACACCTGTCCCATGGGACCACTATGGTCTTGCACCTGAAGTCAAAAAGCACTCGAGCAATTCAAGCAAGCACAGAACCAAACAAAGACACCTCCATCGCAAAAACAATAAATGACAAACACAGACAATCCCACACAATCTTATCAAGAATCCCATGCTCAGGCATCCTATGCCCAATAGGGGTCTTCTCTCTTAGGATGCATATGATCAAGGCCCTCTATTATTATTTCTCGGAATAGACCCCAACATAGCCTCCCATTATGCCTAAACAGCAAACTGGCTTTAGCCACATGCCTGCCGACACTCCAGGACACTCCATAATTCATGAGGAACCTGCCTCAAGCAATTAAAGAATGTGGGATGCCTTAATCTCACAAAGGGGACCCTCTCACAATACTAAAAAGCCTCATGATGACGACATTGGAATGGAACAACGCTATGAGAAAGAATGGCTAGCAAGACATAGCTTTGATGATTCAAACTATGACTATAACTCTCGGGATGGTAGATAGGCCTATAACGAAAGTTACTGTAGCACATGTCACTATAGCAAAGTGATGTAGCAATATGTTAGAGAAAATCACTATTCACGATCACTATTCATACCACCTAGAATAATTCCCGACCGAAATTCCCGGAACCTGTGTGTTTTCGGACCCATGAGTATGGTTCTTGTTTGTTTGTGACATTTTATTGCCTATAAAAGGCAAAATGAATATAATGTGTTGGGCAGAGTCCCTTGAAGTAAAATGTGTACTTATGCAAATTCTCTCCATGCCTTTCTAAACACTTCTTCTCCTCTAACCTAATCAGTTCCTCCAGGAAATGCAGCTCTAACTAAGTTCAAGATGTTACTATCCTAGCATCTTTGAGCATCTTTATGCTCCAATCCAAATTTTTGAGTAGTTCACATCTAAAAGGTAGTCCCTTAAAGATATGAATAGAAGGTTTGCCTGTTGTGGAATAGCATACCTACTGTGACTAACCTGATCATCCTTGGTGAAGGGAAAAAACTAATCAATCGTAATTTGCACTGCTAATTATTAGTTGAATCCAACTGTTGTTAAGGTTGTTAATTTGAGAGTGGACGTAGGCTTGGTCATAAGCCAAATCGCTATAAATCATTGAGTGATCTATGTACTTTACTTTGATTTATTTACCAACATCACGCATGATGATTAGTTTGCAACATCATCTTAAATGCTTATTGTTTTATATTTTGTAAAAGTTGAAATCCATCAAGTTGCTTTGTTAGCCTTAATAGTATTAAATCATACTTCATGGGTTCCTTTAGAGTTTATGCAAAACTGTTTCTTATGATTATTCATGTGTCTTTGGGTTCAAGGAATTTATGCATATTTCCAAAAAATGAGAGGTATAAAATTGATGCGAAAATATGACAATGCATATACATTAGTTATGGACAAGATTTGCTTGGTTATAAGTTTTATGATCCAATTGAAAAGAAAGTTACAAAAAAGAAGAAGAAGAGATGTTGTAATTATGAAAGATTTGACAATACATGATATTGAAAAATCAAAGGTGATTTCAGTACCACAAGTTAGTGATAATGTAATTAACTTGGATCTAGCTCCTTAGACACATGTTTCTTGCATAGGTTGATAAGGAGTAGTAGGAAGTCAATGTTCTAGACAATACACATATTCTAGAACATGTTAAGAGAGATGATAACATTCCTAAACTAAAGGCTTCATTAGATGCTCCACTAAATATTTTGGTCCAGAGATCCATTAGAGATTAACAACCTTCCACTAGATATTATGCAAATGAATATGTATTATTAACTGATATAGGTAAACTAGAGTGCTGTGCAGAAGTAATAGAATATGAGTGCAAAAGCAAATGGTTTAATGCCACGCAAGATGAAATGCAGACATTTTATGATAATCATACTTTTGAGCTAGTTAAGTTGCTTAAAGGTAAAAGAGTTTTAATGAACAAATGAGTATATATATTGAAGCAAAAGAGCTTAATTTACAATCACGATACAAATCTAAATTGGTTGTTAGTGGATTCAATTAGAGAAAATGTAGTAACTTTGATGATATATATTCTCTAGTTGTCAAAATGTCTTCTATTCATGTGATGTTAGGCTTAACAACTAGACTAGATCTAGAAATCGAGCAAACAAATGTTTAAATAGCCTTCCTACGTGATAACTTGGAAGAAGAGATATACATAGAGCAATTGGAGGGTTTCAAAGTGAAAGAATGTGCAAGTTAAAAAAGAGTCCCTATGGCCTTAAGCAAGCACTGAGACAATGATATAAAAATTTTATGTTAGACATGACGGAGTAAGTCTATAAGAAGACGTCCTTGGATAATTGTGTGATTGTCCAAAATCTTGATTATGAATTTATTATTCTCTTACTTTATAGGGATAAGTGCTGCGGAAGTCCTAAACTTGTCACGAAAATGCATTTCAGTCCTAAAACTTATAAAAAGTGCTAATAAGTCCTAAAACTGTTAAAAAAAAGAAAAATGCTGACGTGGCATTTTAAATTATTTTTTATTTTCCAGTTGGTTTTTTAAAATAATTTTTATTCAATTTTTTTTTAATTATATTTAAAAACTAAAATTCATTTTTTAAAAAACTATTCAAAAAAGAAAAAAAAAGAAAAGGGCGGGAGGAGGCGGCCGCCCATCGTCGGAGGGGCCGGTGACGATTGCCGACCGCCGCCTGACCAGGGCAAAGGCTGGCGACCCTCGCTTGGCGTGGGCGAGGGCTCGCCAGCCCCAAGCAAGGGCGGTGACTCTCGCCTGACGCGGGCGAGGGCACTCAGATCTGGGCACGCCGGCCCTCACGGGGGGCTAGCGACCGTCGCCAGACCTAAGCGAGGCCTCGATGGCCCTCACTTGAGGCCGGTGGGGCTCGCCCAGATCCGAGCAGTGCAGCCAAGATCTGGGCGCCCTCGCCTGCGATAGGCGAGGGTCGCCTGGGGCTGGCGAGCCCTCGCCCTGGTGGGGCGGCGGCCGGCGACCGTCGCCGACCCCTCCAGCGATGGGCGGCCAGCAACTCCCGCCCTTTTTTTTTCCCTTTTTAACAGTTTTTTAAAAATTGAATTTTAGTTTTTAAATATAATTTTTTTAAAAAATTGAATAGAAAATTATTTTAGAAAGCCAGCTGGAAAAGAAAAAATCATTTAAAATACTACATCGGCACCACGTCAGCATTTTCCGTCAATAAAACTGACGGCGTCGATTTTAGGAATCAAATGAAACATTTTGACAAGTTTTAGGACTTCCGCAACACTTATCCCTACTTTATAATGATGATATGTTCATTTTTGGTAAGAATGTTTCACGAATTGAGTTGTTGAAGAATAGTTGAGAGTATTTTGCCATGAAAGACTTAGGCCTAATGAAGTAGATTCTTGGCATTAGAATTACCCAGACAAAAATGCTAAGAAGTTGTTCTTGTCGTAAGAAAATTACATCAAGAAGGTTATTTATAACTTTCATATGGATAAGACTAAAGTAGTTAGCACTCCTCTTGCTGCCTACTTTAAGATGAGATACATAAAACTCTATCAATAAGCTTGAATATTGCCGATTAATAGCAGGGATGGTAAATCCCTCCATATTATCATAAGGAAGAGATTTGTTAGGTTGGGTTCACTCCCATGTGGAGAAAGCTTAATGAATTGCAAGCCTAAAGGCTTGAACTCATATGATAATCAAAGTGGAGAAATAGGATTTCTCACTATTTTTATCTGGTTGCAACAAAGAAGTTCCTTGAGATGTAATGGCTAGAAAGAAAGAGAGAGAAGAAAATCTTGGAAAGAATGATATATTTAATTTTCATAAGTTGATGATAGAGGTCAATTTATGGTCTGGTTAAGCTAAAATTTTGGTAGCATGCTATTGAGATTTTACTCTCGAATTTGATTGATTTGATTTTCACTTGAAACTCCCCACATTAGTCTTTTGGTGGGTTGAACCAAACCTGTGGTTTTAGTGAGATTTATCATTGATCTTTTGTAAAATTCATGTGTATTACCAAGAATGGTGTTCTTGATATTGTTGATATCTTGTACATTTAGTATTAATTAAAGAAGAATTTTGTTCACTCAATTTTATAGACAATAAAAATTTTGGGTGGACTTTGGTCCCATTTTTTTTTTTTTTTTTTAAAAAAATCTCATCATAACCATGAGGTTTTCCATGTAAACTTGCCTTATGTTTGTGGGTGCTTTGTATTTATATTACTCTATTGTATTGTTTCTTATTAGGTTTGCACAAGAGGGCAAATTATTTCGTTTTGCTGTGCTTATCCAATATTTTTGGAGTGAGAGAGGCCCAAGACCATTCAACAACCCAAAAGTACCCTCATTAACATTCACTCCATCAAACATTCTGTTATTTTTTTGGATAAAAAGTAATTTTCTTAATGAATATCTATCTTTCCAATGGTTGCAATTAATTACAAGTTAAAGATAAAAGAATAGAAAACATATAAAAAAAACTAACAAAAGGATAAATAATAATAAAAAGCATAAGAATTTCTAATTTTCTCAACTATGAGAAAATTTAATATTAAAAAAATGTGAGACTAGGCTAGATGATTTATGATAATATGAGGAAATGTTATTAGAAATGTCATAACTTTTCATATGACACTCTCTTCGGTGCCCAAACTTTTCAAGTGATTATTTGAATGGCCCATCGAAGGAAAAAACACTCATCTAAGTGCCTCTAGCGACGAAGTCTGGCAAAAAGTCCCACGTGACTCGTTTAATAAAATGTGAATTTTACATGGCTTTCTTATAAAATTAAAAGAGGAAGCTGGGTGATGAGCTGGCCCTTCTTCACAAAAAGATGCTGTCGCTTCAAAAAATTAATCTCTCTCCGGCTTCTCCCTGATTTATTTAATTCCAACGAATTTAGATGCATCCACAGATCGGCAATGGGAAAATACCAACGGCAATATCGATTTGCGAGTCGTAGAACGATAGAATGCCAATGCCAACCGCCACGCTTGCAAGCCATGCCGATATGGCCACAACCACGACAAACTCGTCTTAACTTCTCCTTTTTCAAATCTAAAATCTTTGGAAAAAATCTGAACGTCTAAATAAATTTTTGCATATTTTACCTTAGTTAATTCCCTTCTCAAGCTTAAAAGTTCATGCTTTTTTTCTTTTTTCCTTTTGCTGTAAACACTTTTTACACAGGACTTGTAGAAATTTACGTCTCGATGCACTAAAATATTGAAGCATGGAATTATGAACATGACATTGTTCTGGTGGCGGGAATCGTGGCAAAAAAATGATTTGGGCTTTCGTGCAAGATGCCGGTCGCCCGAACGAATATGCCCGGTCGCTTGGTCCGCCGTACTCCAGGAGCTTCGCACGAACCAATGCCTTTTTCAAAAGCCTGGAAACAATAATAGCAATGATTTTGTTGGTCGTAATTAAAGATGCTTTTCGGACCACTAAACTAATTTTGGGTGTCAGCAAAATCATGTAGCAAATATAATTACACACTCTCTCCAAATAATCTCTTCTAAAATCACATGGATTTACTTTCTTACCTCCATAAAAGAAAGAAGTGATCAAAAAAAATTTCACCTCCCCTCTGTAACTTCATATTTGCTTATGGGATAAATACATTAGAAATCTTCAAACTTATTAGAAAAATGCAATTGAATTCTAAAACTTTCAAAAAGTGAAATTAAATCCTACAAATGAGTCTGAAAACTTTCAAATGATGCAACTACATTTTAAAACATATCCATATTGTACAATCAAGTCATTATTAATTCTATCCAACCTGACATTGAAAATTTGAGGGCTTAATTGTACTTTCATGACAAGTTTTAAGATTTAATTTCATTTTTGAATATTTTAGGACTCATCCGATAAATTTTAGGACTTCCAATCTTTAAGACTTCATCTAATAGTATAAATCTTAGAACAATTGGCACTATCTCACCAAATTTCACAAAATAATAAAGCAAGAGGCTCTAAATTCAAATTTTTCCAGGTTTTCTCATTTGTTGGCCCAATTACTATGTTCTTACATTTTAGTCTAATGACCTGGACTTTTCAATCTCAAAAACTTTTGATAAGATATTCCAACAAAAAGGCGTGACCAATTTTGCAATGTCAAAACTTTTGTCCTAAAATTCCAATTGAATGTATGCCTATAGAATGCTCAATAGCCGATCCACTCTCCTCTCATGTCGATCACAAAAGGCTTTCTAGATAAGTAAATCTAATTTTAAATCTTTCTTTAATACTTTTTTCAAACTTAAGCTTAAGGCTCCATTTGTTTCGCGAAAAATTAGAGGTGGCAAATGAGTGGGTCGGGTCGGGTATGGGTCGGGTCGAAAATGAGTTGACCCATATTTGATCCATTTAACCCATTTTTGACCCATATTCTTATAGTGTAAATCTAATGACCCATACCCGACCCATATCCGACCCAACCGGTATTGCTAAAACCTACTTATTGTTAAAATATTTTTAGGCAATACAAATTTAATGGAAAATTTTTATAATTCTTTTTAAAATATTTTTAAAAAATCGGATTTTTAATTTTTTTTTAAAAAAAATTTTAAAAAATATCATTTTTAATTTTTAATAATTATTTTTAATTTTTCTCTTTTTCTTTTTTTTTCTTCTTCGGTCGGTCGCCGACCACGACGACGGCTGGCGACCGGCCACAAGCGAGATCGAGCTCACCGACGTCGGGCGGGGCTCGATCTCGCTGATTCGGCAAGGCCAAGGCCCCGCCTGACGTCGGCGAGCTCAAGCCTCACCAGTCGTCAACGAGGCCAAGCCACGCCGGATCTGGCGAGACTCGAGCTCGCCGGTGTCAGGCGAGGCTCGATCTCGCCGATCTAGCGAGGCCGAGGCCCCACCTAATGCGACTCGAGCTCACCGGCATCGGGCGAGGCTTGATCTCACCAGATTTGGCGAGGCCAAGGCCCCGCCCGATGCCGACGAGCTCGAGCCTCACCAATCGTTGGCGAGCTCGAGCCTCGCCAGTCGTTGGCGACCTTCGGCAAAGGCAGCCTCAGAGGCGGGCGGCGGAGGTGAGCCGCAGCGGCGAGTGGTGGAGGCGAGTGGCAAAGGCGAGCCGCGGAGGACGAAGGTCGAAGGGTTGTCGTTGACTCAGTGAATGTGAATTTTTTAGGTTTTAAAAATGGGTCAAAAATGGGTCAGAACGTATGACCCATTTTTGACCCATATAAAACTGAACTTAAAATGGGTCGAATGTGGGTTATGGCCCATTACAACTTCATACCCACATTCGACCCATTTGAGAAAAATATGGGTGCAAAATGGGTCCATGACCCATTTTGCCACCTCTACGAAAAATGGTTGATTTACAAAATATTTTCTTATAAATAACCATTTATATCGCTTATAAAAAATGAATAAACAAAAAATATTTTATTATTCACGAAAATATTTAGATATACCTTTTTTTAATTATAAAAATATTTTTTATTAACTTATTATTTCAAACGATATAAGCGATGATTTTTTGCAAATTATTTTTCAAATCATTAATTTTTTGCAAAATAAACAAACTTTAACTAAATGTTAGTTTTGGGCCCTCTTTCTTCTGCGGACACGTGTAGGGAAGTGATTGGATCACACGAGTGATGCTGTTGCACTCTTTTGCCCTAATTTCTCTCCGCTTTTTGTGCCTCGATTTGCTAGGCCTTCTTCCGTCTACCCTTAGCGATTATCTAGCCTTCTTAACTCCTTCCAAGAAAAGCTCCACTAGCTAGAAACCCTAATCCATCGTCAAGCTAAATATTATTGGAATCATTAACATGTCAACTCAATTGCGAGAGAACTAACAATGAGAAAAAGGGCTGCTAAGGCCACATATTATTGCGCTGTCCCTTAAGCCAATGTTGGCAAGAGTAGTACCGCAATGAAATAGTAGGACAGAGCAAGCGAAAGAAGAATGGTGTCGACATGAAAAATTATTGGCTTCAGGACCCTGTCAATATTAACCAAGAACATTGACTAAGTAAGCATATGGTATTGAGCGGGACAGACATTATGCAATGACAAAAGTCAATCAAGCAATGACTAATTTATATATTTGATGGCAGGCCGATAGTAGGACTATGTGATCGAGAATTTAAGAATAAGCTATTTAGGCGGGGAGAAGTTATCGTTGTCATGAAGGTCATCTGGGTTGACAGCAACCGCTACTATAGGACAGAACGAACAGCAAAACCTAGTAAATGACGTAGAGTTGAAGCCCAAGATAAGAAACACGCGTGGGAAATCCAAGCGAGACGCACGGAAACAGCTAAGACAAGAACCTTATTCAATCTCACTCGTGATCAATCGCAGCTTAGTTAATACCTTGTCTGCACAGCATTTCAGTTTCAGTCGTTCCCAATCGATTTCATTACCAGCAGAGTTACATTAGCTTGACAGCAACTGCTAGCACTAATATACTAATCAAAGTCCACTTGTATGTCATCCTTTCTTTTAATTGTTTTCGTTTAAGAATATGCAACAGTAACCTTAACAGTCAGAAATAAGAGTCCTGTGTTTTGGCCCGTTGTGGTTGCTCCTTGCTTTGTTGAATTGGCAAACAAATGTCATTGTTCAACATCTCTCTCTCCCTCCCCCCACGACACCGTTAGCACCACCACCGTCCACCGCCATGGCCACCGGTCCATAACCACCACCAACCCCTTGAAGATAATCATTAACCCGCTTTCAAAGGGGCATATATTGATGAAGGAGAGCTTGTTAGATTTGAATTCTTGCGCATTTTGCAGTTGTATATACCAAATGATTAGTTCCTCTGTTGGATCGAATATACAAGAGTTTGGGGATTTGTTGTTCTTCAAGACATGAGATTCTTTTGCTTTGGCCATGAATTGCATGACCAACTTTAACGAAATCAGTTGTAATTGTCAAATACCGAGGGGTTCCAAGAGACCATGTTCGATTCCCACAGGGGTGATGATACTCCGAGTTATTAATTCGAATCCATTTTCTCTCGAAGGCAAATGAAACGAAGTGGGGGCTCGAGAGACCCAAATCCTCCGACAGTTTCATAGTAATTGCACAACATTCATATATCCCCTTTTTTAGTGTAATTTCTTAACAAAGATTTGGGGAAATTGAACCCAAGCCCTCCTGTACTTTAGGGCGTAGTATGCTTTCAATTATTAACCAATATTCTGATGAGCTTTTATTTTATTATAACCTTTAACCATCAGTTTATTATTTCCATTTGGCGTGTTAATAGCACATGATGTCAAGGGGTAAAAGTATGTTTTCATCTCTTTTTTTGAAGAAAAATTCTTTTTTCGTATTAATTATTGTAAAAGATGAAAAAAATAGAGAAAAATCGGAAACAAATGATATACTACTAACAAAAAAAAATGAATATCTAAATATTAAACACCAAAAACAGTTAAAATTTGATAAATATAGCTGTTACAATCTAACTGAAAAAATATATTTTAGGAAAATGAATAAACACAAATTGAATAAAAAGGGGAAAGGCCTCGCTAAAAAATTTAAAAACATGGTTTTGTATATTTAAAAGTTTGATCAATGTAAAAATTGACTCGTAATAAAAGTTTCTAAAACAATTATTGTCACACTCCCGCCCCACCTCTGGCACGAGAGCATGACCCGGCGGGTTAGTGTCGATGCCCCAGGCAACGTCGAACGTCCCGAAAGTCTTTTATCTTTAGTTAAGCACATGTGGAAGCGATCATAGACAATCCCCATACAAACAAACATGGAAGCCAACAAATAAAAACAAAATATATTCATACACATATTCACATATCAAAAGCTGTTTTGATTACATGCCTATCCTAGTCTTAGGCTACTTATTTTCGTTTCCATGTATAGTCAATCAAAAGGCTAGGGTAGCCTAACTACTCTACCGAGCTGCTCCCAAAAGCGGCCCCCATGCTAGGTTTATTCCCTTCTTGGACCCAGGTTCACCCATCACACACCTGAAATTGTGAGAACAACAAGAGTAAGTCGATAACTCAGTAAGTAGAAATTCCTAATTCTCCTATAGGAGGACATCTCGCCGTCCGACAAGGTCACCACCCACTTGTCGATAGCAAATCAATAGCAAGGTTCGTGTCTTGTTTTGCTTATGCATATGAAAGGTTCTCAACCGTCTATGTGATTTCAAGAATCAAAGACAATGAGTTAGTGCATATGAACAAACTTTCTAAGAATCCGTGGCTTATGATCATTTCAGTCACAAAAAGGGATGTGTGCATCTCATAAAACCCGTTCAAGCACTAAGTGACCCAATTCAAATATATGCTTAAATTGATGTAAGAACTTAACAATACATATCAAAACAAATCCAGCTTTTGCAAGCATCACACATGTATTAGTCATGGACCACACGTGGACTTTCATTTTTCTTTTTCAATATCATATTAGTCGAAATTAATTGACTCTTTCGGTAACAAACCGGGCATCGGTCCCCCCTTGGCAACTGGCATTGTCCTGATCTCATTATTAGGACGGCATCTAGGGTGACCCCCAGGTACGGCCTCACCCGGGCCGGCATCGTCCACGATCTCAATATCGGGACGGCATCTAGGGTTTTACCCTAGGCAACAACCTAGCATCCCCCAGCGCGGGCATATAAGTCCATTGTGTGCCCATGCATTTCAAGAATCAATCAATTTATTTTATCTTTGAACTTTTAGCCGGATGAAAGGGTCGAAGGCGTGCCATGCAAAGTGAATCAATAAACGACTCTTATACCTTGTTAGACTCATGCCGGATGTGATTCGGCCTTGTGGTCTTGACTTAGAACTATTCGCTTTGGCTTTGGTATCGACTCGTGACTTGTCCCGAGTAACAACACGCCTCAATATTGTCCTGGGATCAAGTGTGAGTAGTGCACCCACCTTGGCACACGTCCAAAGTCACTGAGACTATTCCTCGACATCCGAGTGTGTTCGACACTCACGTGAGATCATGAACTTACTTGATGCAATAATAAGCAATAGAAACACAACAAGCATAACAGTACAAAGCCAATACAAGCAAATGATGTCATGATCCTAAAATCAATAAGCGTAGCACATCGCCCTACCGAAGAGTTAGGAAAATCTACTTACTACTTTTTGGATCTAGCTCCAAGATGCTTCTTTGGTGGTCGATCGGCATCTAGGGTGGCTTGGAAGAGAAGGGCATGAAAGAGAGGAGAGAAAGGGAGAGGAAAAGAGAGAAAGGCCAAGCCTTAAAATGTGAGGATGGCTCATCCTATTTATAGGCATCATCCTTTTAGATTTTTATGCAAACTCATGATTACACCTAAATGACGAGTTAGCCTACCTATCTTCTCAAGTTGACGCCTAGGTCCTTTAGTGTTGGCTTATGATTGGTCCACCTATTTGTTTATCCTCCAAGTCTCACTCTAGGCTCATTATTGCCTATGGCGCCTAAGGGACACATAAACCCCTTTAATGTCTAATGTCTTTTTCTAATTGGTTGGTTTTTGCATTGTTCATCAAGGCTATAATCCAGGGTCATCATACCTTAAGATTTACCTAAGATTTGGTCATCAAGAAACTTGGTGTGACATCCTGAAATTCGACCCCGTCTCGATAATAGGAAATGGTTGTTTCGTCGACGCGCCTATGGTCATTTTACTCTGAGCTGGCCCCTCACGAGTTAACTAATTTATTAGGTGAAGCCGTTAAAGGATATAAACGCGACAGACTCAATAATTCGATCGGAAACAGACTACTCAACCATAATAATCGGTAAGGGTCAATACGACATCATTATAATCGAATTGTAATCGGATATAAGTCGATTCGATAGAATGACGTAATTGAATTACGGGTGATTCCGCATCATTGCGAAATTTGCATTGAAAGACACTAACCTGATTTTCTATCGATTTTATACTCAGGACACGTAATTGAAACCTTGTGATTTTTACGATAACCCAGAGTCGCCTACGAGTCGGAGATGTACAAACGTGAATCGAAAATTATCGACTATGGGTCAAACACGCAAAAATCCCTAAAAGCTACCCGATAGGTTAGGTTGTACTAAAATTGCGTTCGGTCGATTTTAATCACAAAATTGAAATCGGTTTCGGGAATCGGACGTTCGAGCGTGTCACAATTCATTTTTAGGACATCGTCTCATCTTTTGGAGAATTTTTATCGAGCTCGGAATTTTGCGGAAAAATCAATTTTGGCAAAAAGAAAATAAAAGAAATTCGAATGGCTGAAAAATGGCAAATTTTTCTACACAAAAATGATTTGTTTTGTGAAGAAATGAAAGGAAAATTTTCATTGGATGGCCAATTGACCCTAAGGGCTAAACACTTTTGAGGCCAAGCAATGAGTGTTTGGGATATTTTGCAAGGCATTTGATTGGCCATAGCCTTTACTTCCAATTCTTCTCTCCTTCCTTGCATGCGCCAACTTGCTTCAGGCGACTTCCCCCTGCTGCTTCTCCTTCCTCTTCATTTTGTTTCCCCCTCTGTTCTTGCTTCAGCCGACCAATCCATCCCCTCCATTTTCTCTCTTTCACTGCCACACTCCCACTCGTCCATCACCTTACCACCCCACGATCCCTCACCAATCCACCATCTCCAGCTCACTCGTCCTAGCTCGCCACCTCCACAACGCCTCCAGCTCCAGCCACTCGACCGCCACAGCTAGTCACCCGCTCCAGCCAACTTGCACACCGCCTCACCCTCAGTCTAACTGCCCATTCCAGCCACCTAACACCACCCGACCAACCCAGCCAACCCCTATTCGTCCAGCCAAGACCAGCCGCGCCTTAGCCCCCTCAAACAGAACTGAATCTTAGCCTTTGGCTGAGACTTGTTAGGCTGTTTTCCTTAGCGGTTGGACCTCCGTTGGAGACATGGTTGTCTCGGGATCTCACTGCCTTCACGCCACTGTTGCAATGAACCCATCGCCATCCTAATCTAGTGAGTTAACTCCCTAATCCTTGATTAGGTTGTTAATTGCGCTTAGGGGTTAGATTAGTGCCAAGTGGATTAGTGCTAATTAATTAGTTAGATGAACTAGTTAGTTATGTTAGTTTGGTTAGGTTAGCTAGCTAGTTAGGTTGGTTAGTTTAGTTAGGTTAGCCTACCCTAGGTTAGATTAGTTAACTTGGGTTAGATTAGTTAACCATAGTTAGTTTAATTAATCATGGTTAGGTTAATTTAATTATATTAATTTAATTAATCACAATTTATTTAATTAATTTTAATTAGCATAAATTGTGACGGATTAGCCGTTTAGTGAATTTTTACGCTGATTCTCGTGGTTGAATTTATATGTGAATTTGATGGTTTATTTATGGTATAATGTGCAATTGAGTGCTTGGTAGTAATCATTGATTATTATTACAAAATTTGATTTTATGGGTATTTAATTAGAAAAATACCGGGTGTTGGTTTTTTACGCTGAAATTTTATATACTATATAAAATCGTGGAATTTTGAAATAGGAGTATACTATGTTTATTTTTTCGATTTAAATACGTGGCCACACACAATTATTTTACCTAGATTTATAATACGAAAAAAAGGAGCCAAGTTCATTATTTAAATACAAGGTATTTGGATGTAAAGCATGGTGTTCTTAGCCAAGTATGTGTGCGCGTGTGGTCACTATCGAAACCCGTCACCCAACGGGAGTTGGAGGAGGCGATGTCTGATTAAGTTCGAATGCCCCATGTCAACGGATGTTGGTCGCGGTGAAGGTCGGGCTGATGCTCCTTTATGGAATGCTGTCTGGGCGTAGACGTTGTCATGCCCGACGGAGCAAGATGACGTGCAGTTATGCCGGATGACCGCCGACTGTTGAGTTGGCCGTGGCGATAGATCGTAATAACTGGAACATGCCTGAGTAATTGTGATAGCTGCGCCTGATTATGCGGCAAAATTGTGTGACACGATATGAGACGTGTCATAACGGTTTGGCCTTATAATCAGGACCCATGTGATTGAAATGATGTGTTTCGGTTATTAAATTAAACTTGTTGCGTTGATATTAGCATATGTGATAAGTTAAAGTGTAGGTACGCGCCGAGACGAGGTAAGTTCTGTATGGTTCATGTTTAGGACCGCTTTCAAGGCGAATTTGCATCCTAATCGGGGTTTAGGATTTTGACTCACTGAGATTTATCTCACCCCGTTGTGGTTAACCTTTTTTAGGGTCGTAGCGTGGAGATCTGTCGAGTGCGGATGTGGTGGGTGCATGATGCGACACCTTTTGGCTAGCCATGTCGCTAGTGGAGTGTAGATAGCATAGTGGTTTCCTTTTGAATCAGACTTAAGTGTATAGACTTGTAGGACAAACTTTGCATGTTTTTAAAGCATGGTTTGTGAAAAAGGTTGCATGTTTTTACTATCCCTATGTTTGATGGTCGACCGGGTATTTATTTAATTTGCTTCCACATGTGTATAATTGAAAGATAAAAAGAAAGGGATGGCGACGCGTCCTGGGACGTCGCATTTTTAATTGACCGCCGAGGGATGTGTGTGTACCCGAGGTTCGGGGCATGACACTTGAACTTTGGACAACTTGTTTTCCAAGTTAACAACATGAGCATGTGACTCATTAAGCTCATTAATTAGCTAGCTTCCAAAAGTATTTAATACATTCTTATCTTCAAGCCAAGAAGACTCTAAATTGGCTTCTTCCTCAAGTTAGGCATGCAACCCCCTTCCCCTCCAAGTCGGGCATGTGGTCTCCCATTCTAAGGCAAAAATAGTTTTAAGCAACTTTCAAAATCAGTATCATTACTTTATCAAATGAGCTCAAAAAATTATAAAATTATAATATATTTTAGAGAAGACCTTAGAAAACATTTTTCATGAAGGAATCAAAGCCAAATTCATTTTGTGGGAAGAGCAACAAATCATTGAACACAACCCAAAAATTCGTCCGTCGAGCAGATTCAACAGTCAGAGAAAGAGACTCATTTCGAAACCCAAATCTTCACAAAACTCTTTGAATTTTAATATATTGTAGTTATGGATGTTATTTAAAACTTTATGAAGAAAGAATGTCCAAATTCGAAGGGAAAGATTTTATAAAAATTCAAGAAAGCAACTTGGTTGCTGTTTTTACTATACTGGGCAGGTTCTATACAGTAATTGATTGGGTCTTCGTCCAAACTATTTCACCTTAGAAAAATATGAAATTTAAGTATGTTATATATTAAGATGTGTTGAACAACTTTCATGAAGGAAGTTTCTCTAAATTCAAAATACAAAGAGCTATATAAAATTAGAAAGTATGAAAGATCTAATAGTTTTGAAAAACTGAGAAGTCAAAACCTATGAAACTCAATGTGGCATCAAGGCTATAGGATAGCCATAATTTACTCCAATGTGTCCTATTTTTATTGGGACACTTGGCTTGGATACTTTACTTAATTCTCAAGGTAAATCATTGGTAATCATGACCTTATCTAGAAAAATCTAAGTGGAATGATAAGTTAACCTCCTTTATGAAGAAGTTAGAGTGTTCTAGAGAACTTCATTTTGTCATTTTCTTCTTCCAGAAAGTGGTTTGGAGAAATCCATCGTCTAGGTTGGTTTCGGAGCCGAAAAATGGATCATTAGGTATACCTTGAAAAATCGAATCACGTACACTCGAGGTTCGACCATCGCACCCCATGCTCGCCCAAATCGTTCTTTTGGACGACCGGTCAGTCTAAAGGGTCGGTTGTCCTTTGATCAGTTCAAGGCTAATCCTAAGGCTACTCATGGCCTAGCACTAAGACAAGGCACCCATGGACCTTAGAATTAATGACGGAATAACCGGGTCTATCTCTAAGCTCATTTCGGTCGACACTCGATCCATCCGTATGGTTCATGGTCGGCGCATTACCGATCAATGATCGGACATTACCAATTCAAGATTCATTTCTGATCACTAAGAATTAAATATGGAATGATGCATTTTCGGTCAGAAGATGATCACATTTGGTCAAGTTGGATTGTCTGTGTATCGGTGGATAGTCGGGCGGAATCACCCGTGACCGAGCACTGTGACTGGTTGGATTGACCCATGATCATCCGCCGATCCAAAATCATCCCCTGACCAATCTTCATGATCAGGTTATCTTATGAGTTGGTGATCCCATCCAATCAGTATGGTTAGTAGAAAATTCACGGCTGACACCTCGAGCAGTTCCTGACTAGTCGGTCGGTCGACCAGTCGGTCAGTCGGTCGGTCGGACCATGACTAATCTTTGATGCCTTACCGATTGAACCAATCAATCCCATGGCCAATGGCTCATGGTTGATCCATTCAGGATCTTATGGCCGATCCTTACGGGGTTAGTATTGAGGGTGTTATAATTATATGAGGAAATGATGCCCTCAACACATTAAATGAACAAAGCGGAATTAAGGTTATATTTTTAATTATTTTTTATTGATTAATCAATTTTTCAAAATAATTTTCCATTTGAAAAATACATGACGAGTATCCAATTTCTATGATTTGACAATTCTTTTATTGAGGCCTCTTTTGCTCTATACTTAAATGTGTTTCTCATTCTTGAAATATTAATGACATAATTTCATATTGATATTTTAGTTCATTTATTTATTTCTATTTTCGTTATTTTTCAATTTTTTTTTTTTTACAACAATCAATGGTCAAACAAAGATTTCCTAAAAAATTAATATGGAGTACACTTATACCTAGAGGTGAGCAAAAAAACCTAGGAACTACTTAGAAGCATACCAAACAAGCGGTTCTCATTGGGATCGGTCCGATTCTTAATTTTAATTTACTAAAATCAGTGAGTATCGGTCCAATTTCTGATTTTAGATGTGGAATCGCCACTTGAACCAAATCGGTACATATGCATATTTAAATTTTTATGTTTTCAGATGAAAACCCTAGTTTTCTAACTGCATCTTTTCACCTCTCGCCTCAGTCATTGTAGTTACTTCATGGGCTACTCAAAAACCCATGGAAGATGTCTTCTTTGTCAACTCTCCTTCATTCTAAATTATCTACATTCCTCCCTATTACTTCTTCCTCCACTCGTTGATTCTCTAGAAACCACCACTCATCCCAAATCCCTATCTCAAGCCTTGGTCCTCCCAACTGGTGACACCGACGAACGCGATGTTAGCGTAAGGAGCTCTCTCGAAGGCCCTGACCTGGATCTAGTAGGCCCCTCCACGAGGAAATTCGCTGTCTTTAGCAACCTCATGATCTTCATCGCCGACTCTCCCATTCTCGTCGCTGGCCTCTCTATGTCCAGCATCGGAGCAGCTTTCCTCCTACGGACTCTCGCTTGGCGTGCCTTTAGTCCCTCGGGGTTTCTCCTTGTTGTTGCTTATTTTGTCCTCATAAGCTTGAAACTCTCAAAATTGTGCCATTGATTTTGTTGCTCGTAGCTTTTGCATTTTAATGCAATAAAAAATTTTGCGCTTCACGAAGATTTATCTCCATTTAGTAAGAGAGTCTAATTTATCTCAATTTTTTTGGAACAAATCCTTAATGAGCGGTTTTTGGTTCTAAAGGTAGGCTATGAAGCACGGACACGTTGCGGGTGCTTTCGTGTCGTGTCGACATGTCGGACACGCTCAGACACACGGTCAACGTGTGTTGGATTTTCTAACACGTGGTCAACTTTTCTCGACACATTTTGACACACGTGTCCGGAAGACAATGGAGGGTGGAGGCAAGGGTGAGGGAGTAGAGACGAGGCCGCGAGCCTGTGACGGTGAGAGAAAGAGCAGAGACTGAGGCGAGGGCCGCCACTCTGTGATACTGCAATGGATCAGCGACAAGGTTACTGCGAGGGAGGAAGGGCTAGAGGCAAGGCAATGAACGCTTGTGATGAGGACTAAGAGTAAGTAGAGATTGAGAGGAAGGGGGTCATGCGGCAAGGAGGAGTAAGAGGGCGCTGCTAGGGTTTTTGAGAAGGAAACTCAAAAAGAATAAAAAAAGGGACTTGGCGTGAATTTTCATTTTGGAGGGAGGGAGAAGTGACAGCCTATCAGGTGGTAGGGGAGGGAAAGTAAAGTGAAATAAATTTGGGGGCGGGGGCAAAGAGACGAGGGAAAGAAGGGAGTGGGGGTTGGGATAGGACCCTCCGAGGGGATTTTTTTTTAATCGGAAAAATAAATGAATGAAATTAAAAAGTAATTTTGAAAAATAAAAGTACTGAATGTTGAATGTTGAATGATGATAAATTTTGGTCATTATAGAAGATTATGGATTTATTTAAATAAGTTGATTTTAATTTCTTATTAGTAATTAATTTCATCAATAACTTTTGTTAAAGTTAGAAACATGTCTCCAAACATGGATATGCATTAAATATGAATATGTATTTCGAATTCCAATAAATAGATTTATTAATATTATTAATGTAAATTCATTGTAGACTCTTTTTTTAAAAATATTTATTTAATATACATCGTGTTCCAACGTGTCGGAATTCTTTATTTTTTAGAAATGACATATCGACGTGTTGTATCGTGTCGTGTCCTGTGCCTATATCGAATGTCAGTGCTACTTAGAAGGTAGGAACCCTTCACTTTGGAAATAATCATCCTGACTTATTATATCCTAAAAATCACATGTTAACAGAAAATATAATGGAATTTCAACGATTAAAATATAATTAAAGTACATGGAATTGAAATGTAACGGTTGAACTTTTATGAGCAATGTATCACCGCAAAAATTTGAGAGGATTTTGTGTGGTTTTTCCCTTGATGGTGAGTATGCTTCCCTTGATATAGATAGGCCCGCCCCACCAAACTATCTATATCTTATTAATCTTTGCCTATCACCCTACCCTATTGATTTTACTAATAGCATCCTTTAAAAAATTCAAGAAACGCAAAGAAAAAAAATGTTTTTTCTATCGAAAGAAAGATATTCATTGAATTAAATCACTCCTAACGTGTCAATATTATTCTAAGGAGAATGAATATATTATGTTATCATTGCCATTACTTTTCTGCAACTGATCTCTCTCTCTCTCTCTCTCTCTCTCTCACTCTGTGTCCCTCGCTGACCTGATAACTGAGCTGACCTCTCTCCAGAAAAATCTAAAAAAGGTCCTTGGACCGCGTCCGCTAGAGACGAAAAATTTCCATTTTGTAGTTAATAAAAAATACAAAACAGCGTATCAATGGTTCACGCCGTTAAAGAAGATGTACATTGGTGATTCATGAACATTGACCAAGAATTACTGTCGGTGTAGAAATCAACCCAGATAAAGAAAAAAATAATAACGATTCAATGATTTCACATTCCGAGAATTACATTTTTCTCTTGGGGACATCCAATCACCTCCTATTTACACATCCATGGATTTCCAAATTCTCTTTTTACAGTATTTTCTTTATATCCTAGAATTCGGATGAATTTCCGAAGGCAAATCCTCGGTCATCATCGTCCGAACATCGGCAACATCCTAGCACCACCTAAACGCCACTCAAAACACCGCTGCCTTGGGGGTCCTGGCCGTCCCGGAGGAATCCGAATCCTTCGAGAAAACGCTCTGCATCGAGGACTTGTTGGAACTGATGTGAATGTCCGTGAGGTCGGCGATGTGCCCCGGCTCGGTGATCTTGACGCCGTCGATGTTGACCTTGCCGGTCAGCATCTTAACCGCCATTGACATCCTGGGCCTGGTCTTCGCTGCTTCCTGGACGCAGAGTAGGCCCACCTTGATGAATCTGACGGCCTCCTGTGCCGGGTAGTCGTTCACACGTAATACCGGGTCCACTATTTTCTGTAGCTCGTCTTCCTTGTGCGCTTCCCACACCTGCCCAAATATAAAAGCATGAGATTGCTTCTGGGTTTCTTTTGTTGATTCCAAAATTTGTCTGTTTGCCGAACACTTTGACTTTTGAAAGGAAAAAAATAAAAAATAAAAGAACAGCAGATTTTCGGTGGATGAGTAATGGGCAAATGCAAAAATGATTTTGAATGGCTTTGATATTTTATAGGGAATTCGTGGGATTCAATTTGATGGCACTTGAAAAATTATGAGGTCGGTTCGCTTTGTGATTGATCCGGTAAATTTCGAGAATCAAAGAACTATTTATAGACTGGTCTGGTATATCTTGCGAGAGTATGGTTTTCACTGTTTATCCAAGATGGTATTAGCTCATTATGCCTACTGATGACATATTTTAATGGTATATACATCTTCGTTTTGTCCAAATCCTAGAACCTGATGAAGGCAGAGAAAGCGCAGGGCGTAGGGTTGCTACCTTTTGAACAAGGTGCTGTTCTCCGAGCTCCAAGTCGAAGGCCACGACCGGTCGACCACTGATTATTTCTAGCAGCAACACTCCGAAGCTATAGACATCCGATTTCCTTGTCAAGTGGCCACTGATGGCATATTCAGGAGCAAGATAACCTCTGCAATTCACATTCCATCAGAAATTTCATCGGGGAATAATAGTTGTTTGTGTTAATGTTTGGAGAATAATATAGTTGAAGGTGAATTTAAATAAAGAGTAGATAGCAATCTAAGTTCTTCGACTTACAATGTTCCGGCCACACGAGTGCTGATGTGAGTAATATTCCCTCTGAGAACCCTACTTAGACCGAAGTCGGAAACTTTTGGAGTGAAATCTCGATCCAGAAGGATGTTGCTAGCCTTGACATCTCTGTGCACAATGTGAGGCTCCACCTCTTCGTGCAGATACGCGAGCCCGCATGCTATCCCAAGCACGATTTTCCGCCTCGCCTCCCAATTGAATCTCATCCTCTTCTGATCTTCACCTGTCAAATGCCCACAAAACATTTACAATCCATTCTCAAAGAAATAATTCGTTCGTAGTTCAATCAAACATGAACGGTTGGTATTACTATTGATTTACCTAGCATGGCGTGTGCAACGCTGTTATTTTCCATGTTTTCATAGACCAAGAACCGATCGGCTCCTTCGATGCAACATCCTAGAAGGCCGATCAGATTTTCATGTTTGATGTGAGAGAGAGTCGTGATCTCCGAGATGAACTCCCGCTCGCCTCGCATCGACTCGAGCTCGACAGAGAGCACTTTTATTGCCACGGTGGTGCCATCTTGAAGCCGGCCCTGCACAGTAGTCCGATATTGATCAATATTGCCATGTTACCAACCATGAAATAGAATCTTGACGCAACTAATTTTGGGCATATCCATCTGGAGTTCTTGACAGGGAAGAGCGAAATTAGTACCTTGAACACAGATCCGAAGCTGCCTTCTCCGATCTTGTTCGAAGGCTGAAATCCCTTAGTGGCGGCCTTCATTTCCTTGTAAGAGAAGGCTCGGAAACTCGGAGGAGTCAACCCATCCATTCCTGATCAGAAGAAGCAAAAAGGCCAAAAGGCCAGTTCACGATTTCCCGAAAGAACACGAAAACAGATCGATTGCTTAGACAACAAGATCTATCGAAATCAACATACCATCCATGCTTCCATCGACGACAACGTTGGACGCTGAAAAGCAGCTCGGAAAAAAAGCCCGGAGCTTCATAACTGACGAACTATGAATGTCTCTGGGAAAAGAATTGGAATAGAGAGAAGAAGAAGGAGAAGAAGTGGGTCTTCTTTAGGCAGGACAAAAAACACAGGTTGGAGCAATAAAAGGCCTCGGAAAATTTGGTGCGGCCGGACACGCCAAATTGCCCCGTCGTTCTGTGGAGTTGACTTTGTGAAATTTTGGAGAATTTGACGATTTCAACTGCGTTCCTGACGTATCCACTCACCCGTTGGTCAATGAAGGTTTTCTTCCTGTGCTTGAGGTTGAACCCGCGGGGCGTGGCGTGGTTCGCTTTCTCTTTGCGATTGTGATTTCACTTTGCCCCAGGTTTTCCCAACCTGTCACACCTCTTGTCGCTCCCAAGAAGTAACAAAATTCTTCTCTTTATGTTAGGGTCGGACACCGATCGCCCCATAAGATTGAATGGAAAAAGATGGTCAGTTTTCTTTTTTTAATCGGTAAATCAAGAAGGAGAAACTGGCATCTGCCGCGTAAGAGCCCATAATCTTTCAGTCAAAGGCTCGAGCAAGCCATAAAAGGTACCAAATAGTGACGAAAACGTGAAAAATGAGTGCCGGCTTATACTGTTGAAAGGAATAAACTTTAAGAAAGTAATGTTCAAGGAAGCTGCTCAGTTCCTTCTTGAAGAGGAAGCTTGTTATGTTTTGCGTGCAATGGGGCAAGAGATGAGTGTGAACATCGAACGTGTGAACTCGATAGAAAGGATGTGTGAACATCGAGGAAGGGTCCAACCTTTGATTCCTCGCCACTGAAAAACGTTTCCGCAAAAAAATTATATAATTTCATTGGGAAAAAGAAATTATAAAGTGCATCAACTTGCCATGTTGCTAGTTCAGACTCGTGAAAAAGCCCTACCCACGTCCTTACTAAAGGACGAAAGCTAACTTCCCACAAGGCTACGAAAAAAGCATTCAGAGTTGGATAGAAAGGAGACGCATTTCTAAATTCTCTTATTCCTCATCTTTTACTCATGCATTGCAAAGCCGCCGTGACTCCACTCCGTTCTATTTAAAGGGAAGTTCTTATCTGCGTAAGCCGCATGTGAGCCCACCTCATTTTTAGGTACTGCAGAGTGTGGTCCTTAATAGAACCCCGTTATTTAAGGGTTGGAATGGAATGACCTCACATGCACCAAACGCACGAATACTTATTCCTATTGGAAACCCCATTTAAACTTCGTCATGACGGCATTTCGAGTCCAATGGCCATGCTCGGCCCTTGGGAAAGGTCAACTTTAATGGGTCATTTCATCCGATGTCCTTTGCAGCAAAAGTCCGATACTGTTATTTAGAGATCATCAAGAAAGAGCTTAAGTTAGAGCACATCAGCCTATCCTATTGAACACACCATTACTAAAAAGTTTAAACAAATGAGCTATTGGTTAGTATGCATGTTAACTACTCTATAATACATCAAATATTCGATGACTTTTTAACACAATTTATACATGTAGCTCATCAATTTCTTTATTACATGTGAGTTTCTAATATTATGCATAGGAAAAGGACATTGGAAATTCCACAAATTTCACACGACCCTCGCTTTAGTATTAGAACTTTTCGAACGATCATTTTAGTGCCATATTGGTGGAAAATTGATCACCTAAATCCAAAAAAAAAAAAAAATTAATGCCAACGTGGCTTTCTTATCAAAAGAAAGTCCAACTTGGATGACAACTTGGCCTTTAAAATTCATTCTTTCTCTAATCCTAGGACGACCAATCCGAGAGAGAGAGAGAGAGAGAGAGATATGACAACTTGGCCTTTAAAAATTCATTCTTTACTAGGATGACCAATCCGAGAGAGAGAGAGAGAGAGAGAGAGAGAGAGAGAGAGAGAGAGAGATTGTTTTGAAGCTCATGCTCTCTAGAAATGTCTTTGTGAGAGAGAGAGAGAGAGAGAGATTGTTTTGAAGCTCATGCTCTCTAGAAATGTCTTTGGTTACAAAAACATTTAATGTCTACATAATTTTCTTATATAAAAAAGAAAGTCCAACTTGGATGATGACTTGGCATTTAAAACTCATTCTCTCTCAGGCTTTACTAACATAACATTTTTTGAGATACTGTAAAAATAATAATCTATTGTGAACCACAAATTCTAAAAAAAGTGGGTTCCACGGTAATTTATAATTATTTGTGATTTGATTTTTTATAGTCTAGACTTAACTGTTATTTTCATAGTACGTGAAGATTATCACATAACATTTCTCTTCTCTCTTCGCTCTCTAATCCTAGAACAACCAATCCTAAAGAAAGAGAAGTCGCTTGTCTTGAAGCTCCTACTCTCAGGAAGTCATAATTCATCTTCGATGGCGAACAACTCACTCCAAATTGAATCTAGAAGCGATTTTTGCAGCTTCAAACTCCACCTTCTATAGCAAGCGGAAGCCCATTCCCCTTCCCCCAACACCTTTCTCAACGTCACCACCTCCATGTCCTCTGCTTCCCACCGCGGCTCCACCACCTTCATCGGGACCTCCTCTGGCCTCCAAGTCCCCTTCCCCAAGCTCTAGCGCTCCGGTGCCTCCCACCTCTCTGTTATGGGCATCCAAAAGGGGGGATGTCATACTCCTCTCTTACCAGCTACCCAACCCAAACTCATCATAGTACTTTAATTAGCACGTCACCCCGAACCATGTATGGTAAACCAACTCAAGTTTGCATGTAGAACAATTTATTCAAATCTCGTTATGGATCTCTAACAAGGAAATCTATGAGTCGCATATCATAAGATAGTATGGAAAATTACACCAAAAGTCTTCAATGCCGACTCAAATCAAAATATAGACATTTGGAAATCAAAATGCAATCAAATCCTAAACATTTTCTATCCAGCAAAATGCTGTCCTTTTGGTTTTGCAGGAGATCCAAGTTGACGTGTTAACAATATTATGCAATGCTGAGTGGGCACCATGTCAGCAAATAGGAAACCAAAGGTTTTTGGAAGAGGAGCAAAAACACATATATGAATCACACTTTTTTCATTCTTAACCGGTAAGTGAAAATTTTCATGCATTGGGCCAAAACTCGGTCTGTTTTCCTCTCACAAAGACAATCTAATTTGAGCATAGGAGGGTTCCCAAAAGTACCATCAGGGAAATTTCTTGTCTGTGTTTTGCAAGATCAGAGCGATAAAGTAGAGAAGGCGAGCTTACTCTAGGAAGTTTGGAAATCCACCGCCGAACTTAGAAAAGTCTGGCGGCCCGCGGAAAGTAGGGTTTTTTTTATAAAAAAAAAAATTTAATAGCCAAACGTTTATTAGGCGCGCTGACTAGATCATAAGGGCAGCTTAGGGTTTGGAGGATCTTCCACATATTGCATCAGCAGACCCTCAGCTGAACGAATTTCGGTTACATCATGTTCCATGTGTTAAGATGGGAAAAAAAATTAATTTAATTGGGATATCAAAGACGAATGCAGGTGGGTCTCTGACACGTTTATTTGACTAATTCCGCGTATGACTGGTTTTCTCGTATCAATACCGAAAGTGGATACGTGATTTAATTGCAAGATGTACTTCAATTATGAAATAACTAGAACGTGCTTGACCAGCACCGTAACCCGCACCTTTCACACCAGATGCATCTATAGGACATCCTTTGGATTTGCTTCATTTTCTTGTCTATTTATTCGGATCTTGAATTCCAAACTTTATATAGGAGCAATACAATTGCTCCTAAAACCCTAATTCTTCGTAAAACCAACAACGAACTATTGGGAAGAACTTTAAGGTGAAACCCTAATCCTTCTAAGGCCTTGGAAAATTTTGACAAGCTCGTGTGCAGATCGAGGGAGAAATTGATCTTTCTTGAGTACCTCAGCTAATCATCTGGACCTTCCAAGATGTTCCACAATAGAGTAAACCCAAAACACAGTCGAGAAGGCTTGTGTCATGAAGTTTATTTAATAAAATTGTCTAAAAAGTCTTAAACATATTGCACTTTAATAATTCGGTCTGAAACCTATTAATTATATCAACTTAGTCTTAAACATTTCTTCGTTTTGTCAACTGAGTCAATTCGGTTAATTTTAGTCAGAATCACTAACATTGACGCTAGTTGTTGTTAAGTAGCACGGACACACGACACGACACGATATGACATGACACGCTGACATACCATTTCTCAAAAATAGAAAATTTCGACACGTTGGGAAACGTTATTATTGAATAAATATTTTTATTTTTAATTAATTTGATTCAAATTCGTAAATAAATAAATAACAAGAGCTTATAATGAATTTAAACTAATAATTTTAATAAATATATTCATAGAAATTTTGAAAGACATATTCATAATTAATGCTTAACCATATTTGAGAACATATTTTTAACTTTAACAAAAATTATGAATAAAACTAATGACTAACAAAATAATCAACTTTATTTAAATAAATCTATGATCTTTTATAATCATCAAAATGTATCATTATTTAACATTCAATATTTTTATTTTTTGAAATTATTTTTTAACTCATTTATTTATTTTTATAACAAAAATAATAGTTATTCCCCTCAAAAACCTCTCAAAAATTATTTCCCTCTCTTTTTTCCCTCTATACGCTCATCCCCCAAAAATCATTTGCCCTCTCCCATTTCTCTCTCCCCTGTCCCCCAGGGCTCACGCCACCCCCAAAATCCGGACCCAATATTTTCTCCATTATTTTCTCCCCACTTTCGGTTTCTTCCCTCCTCTCTCTCTCTCCCCTCCCCCCGACGACACCACCCCCTTTCGGTTTCTTCCCTACTCTCTCTCTCCCCTCCCCTCGACGACACCACCTACTCCCTGCCCCCATCAATCATCCCAACCCACGCCACCACCTTCCCCCGCCCCCATCAATCACCCCCCCCTCGTTTTTCTTCCCCCACCCATCCCCCCTCGGTTTATCTCTTCCCCTTCCCCACGCCACCCCATCCACTCTCCTCTCTGACTCCGATTTCTTTCTGTCGTCCCCCACCACCCTCACTCTCTTCTTGCTAAACCCTAACCATGGCCTCTTCTTCCTCCTCGTCGCACGATCATCTTAGATCTCGCCTCATCACAGTCGCTCGCCGAAGGGCCTCATCTATAGCCTCACCATCGGTGGCGTTGCCTCCACTTATGTAGCACCGACATGGACACGCGACACGCGACACAACACGACACAACACGCCGATACGTCATTTCTCAAAAAATAGAGAATTTTAACACGTTCCGACACGTTATATATTAAATATATATTTTTATATATAAATGCAAAAATAAATAATAAAAAGAGCATAGAATTAATTTATATTAAAAATATTAATTCAACATTTGTTAATATCATTCATTATTTTAATTTGACCGAGATTGAATTAGAAATTAAAAAATTGCAAACACAAAAAAGTAAATTTGAAGGAACATGTCATGTTTTCTTACTCTTATTGGAAATTAGTGAGATTTCTTATAGTTCCAAACAAAGTTCGAAATTCATGATATAGACTAGCTTGGAGCTCCTTTGCAAAACAATGAAATCTAGGATAAGAACTCTCGAAGTACGACCAAAAGAAAAGGAAATAATGAAATTCACCATGCAAAATGTAAGAGATAACTCACAAACTAATGACATAGACCAAAAGAGATAACTCATAGGCGATGCCTACGAGAGGCGGAAAGAAGAAAAAAAAAAAAAAAAATCACTACTTTAAGTTTGTGGGGGCGGCAGAGTGACGCTATCGAGAAGAGGGGCGTTCCATCGTCACTTATGGGAATGTCAAAACTTATAATAGAGAAACTTGAGAGTAAGAATTTTCTTCTTTCCCATTATTTTTGTTATTTTCATTATTTTTTCATATATTTATACTTTGACCCCTCAAGTATTGAAAATTTTTAAAATTGACCCCGTGCGTGTCGGAATCGCGTGTCGGAATTTTGGACTCACGTGTCGGGAAGAGTTGACCACGTGTCAAATTTCCCGACACTCATTGACCGCGTGTCGGACACGTGTTGGAGTGTCGGTGCTTCTTAGGCCTCCACTCCCTAGTCTCAACTCCACCCTCCATCGTCTTCTTCAATGATTCTCTCCCTTGGACACTCGCGTCCGAACGTGTCGAGAAAAGTTGACCATGTATCGAAAAATCCAACACGTGGTCAACACGTGTCCGAGCATGTCGACGTGTCCAACACGCTCTAACTCTAACACGCTTGGACACGTGTTGGACACGACACGGAAGCTCTGGCAACGTGTCCTTGCTTCATAGTGTGACATCATTAGCGCTGACTTGGACAAATTTTAATAATATTTTAATATTTTTTCAATTATTATTATTTTTTTCTAATCTTAGGCCGATGAGAACCAGCAACCTTTGCATGGTCTAAGCAAGAGTGCGCTGCCCTTGCCCATATCTAGGCAAGGACCATGACCTCACCCTTTGGCTAACAAGGGTTGTGATACTCTTGTTTGGCTTGGGCAAGGGCCTCTATGCCCTTGCCAGAGGCCCTTGCTAACAACAAGCAAGGGCGTTGGCCCTCACCCAGATCTAGGTGAGGGCCATGACCCTTGCCCTTTTGCTAAGGAGGGTGACGTGGCCCTCACCTAGTAGGTGAGGGCGTCGCGACCGTTGCTTGGTTCTAGCGAGGAGTAATGCACCCTTGCCGAGGCAAATGTGGGTGTCACAACCCTCATTGGCCTAGAGTTAGAAAAAAAAAGTAAAAAAATAAAGAAAATACAATTAATAAAAAAATCAAAAACATATTATTAAAAATTATTCACATTAGTATCAGCGGTATCATGTAGGATAGCTAGGATCCATGTCAATGATTGGTCAAATGGATTCAATTGGTATAACGTAAAAATGTTTAACTCTTAGTTGGTAAAATTGAAAGGTTTAAAATTGAATTGACAAAAATGCAATAGGTTTAACACATTTTAAATAATTTGAGAGAGAGCAATAGGTTTAACACATTTTAAATAATTTGAGAGAGAGAGAGAGAGAGGCTCCAAAAATCAGATGAGCTCAAATGGGCTGGGAATGTAGTTGCCGTTGAGAATGTGTCAAAACTGGCTAATTTGATGATTTTCTCCAAAATTCAAATGAGCTCAAATGGGCTAGGGAGCTAGTTGGTGTTGAGAATGTGTCAAAACTGGCTAATTTGATGATTTTCGCGTCTTCTTGCATGTGTTGAATTGTTCAAGTGCTCGAAGGACTTGTTCTTTATTCATTTAGCTCACTGCCCAACTTATCTCATCAGGCTGAGATTTGACCTAAATTGCGAGTGTGGAAATTGTCATAGGTGAAGAAACCAAGGAAAAAGGTTATAAGATCGTCGTCAAATCTTTGTATCGCCCAAATCGATTATAGTTTGCAAGTTTGACAAAATATTCAAATGTTCTAAATTCTGAGACTTCTGCTCTGGTCGCACAGGCAGATAGCCGGATAGCACTTTTTTTAAGAAGATTTTATGACTTCGTCAAATTCCCCTAGATGATATTATCCAACCTCGTCGAAAAGAATTAGGAATTCATGATTGGGGGCCTTACAAAAGGGAGGAAGCAGAGTTTATTGCGTGCCCATTCTTTGGGTTAGTAGTTGATCCAGACCGTTGCATGGTGAGTTCTCTCTTTTAAGATGCTCGTCCTCTTCAAGTTCTCTAGTCAACTCTTACGTACAGCCTTCCTTGGGCCTTTCTAAAAATGTTGCTGCGACTTAGTCACTTCAAGATTATTTCTTGCAAATATCTACGTAGATTTTTTTTTTCTTTTAGGGTTTTGGTCACTTCGCTCTAAGGTGAAGCGGTATGTGGAGAGGCTTCTTAGGCTTCCAAATAAATACCCTCGTAAAATGTTCTAACCTTCGTCATATTGGTTTTCATTTTCTTCTTTACTTGGAAGCAAAATTTCTCCTTAATGTTCTACATATTGTACATAGTACATGCACTAAAATGTGTTGTTAAAATCATATTCATTGAGTGAAGCGACAAATTAGAGAAAAGTGTAAAAAATATCTTGAATCTATTACCTTACATCAATTCAGTCATAAACCGTTCAATTATGCCAATTGAGTTTTAAATCTTTTGATAATTTATCAATTTAGTTTATCCAAC
This sequence comes from Eucalyptus guilfoylei, assembly GCA_016097605.1. Lineage (NCBI taxonomy): Eukaryota > Viridiplantae > Streptophyta > Magnoliopsida > Myrtales > Myrtaceae > Eucalyptus > Eucalyptus guilfoylei. Next base: position 14,441,487 of record CM027860.1, on the reverse strand, counting down.
CAATTTTGGTTGGAAATTGCTGATATGAACGTCATCCATTCTAACATGACCAACGTTGACATGGAGGATTTTTTATTTTTATTTTTTTAAAATTTCTGAATTTTTTATTACTTTTTGTTTTTCTTTATTTTGTTTTTCTTCTTTTCTTTTTTGTCCTTTGTGATACCAACTCTAAAACGACGAGGTCACTAGCTGACCCTCATCGGCCACAGGCAAGGTTTGGGCAAGGGGCAAAGACCCTCGCCTAGATTTAAGAGAGGGGTACAACCTTCACCTGTTGGCCGGCAAGCAAGGATGATTGATTCCAAGGTAGGCGGCTACCTTGAAATTGGGAATTGCATACGAAGGATTAATTCTAAAAAATTAGAATCGGGAACAACCCAATGTCCCCAACAAATTCATGCAATCCATTTGTCCAAAGTGGAGCAATTCACCTTCCTTTGTTGAGATATGTTCCACCACCATACTTAAACCCCTTAGACCATCAAAGATAAGAGTTGATCTGCGAGAGACATCTAGAATGTGGCTAGTCAGAAATCACATCCGGTGCTCCTGTTAATAACTGCATTGAAGTAAAACTAAATAGAGAGATTGTCCCCAATGACAAGAGCGATAGGGAACATGATATTGGTACTTTTAACCAAAGCTTGTGTTTACATATTTCCGAAAAATTAGAACTTGTTTTTCCACAAGAATATTTCAAATCAAATTCTCGCATTTAGATTTCCTTGACATTTAGCATAGTTTTTACATGGATTTATTTCCCTTGAAATCTGCAAAATGAAGGAGAGAAAGGTGGGGCCAAAATGCAATTGTCAAAAGTTAGGGGACCAATTCGCAAATTTTACAAAATATGTCCAGACTCTTAAATCACCATATTTATCATTTACCCCTAATTAAGGTTGAAATTAAGCTTGGGCCTGATTGAATTGATCAAATCAAGCCAAAAGGACTAAAATGAATCAAATTATGCATTTTTAGACAAGAAAATGGCCAACTTCTAGGGACTTTCTTGCAGAATCAAGCGGAGATAATCACAAATTCTGGTCAAGGGCTTAAAGTACTATATATGAACTTGCAAACTGATAAAAAAAAAAATCAACAAAAGTGATGGCTTAAAGCACTCAAACTAGCTGCCAAAACCAAGTCCACAATTTGGCCACAATTCGAAGCTATTGAGTAAGTAACTTCGTGGCTCCACCATATCCTGCTCAACTACCCAACAACCTCGTCTCTAGCCAAGGTGGAAGGCGACCATTAGATTTGCCAAAAAAAAAAAAAAAAATTGGCCATAGATAAGCTAGTGAAAGTGTGCGAAAATCTCAAATAAATCAACCAGCTCAGTAACGGTACAAGTTAAAAGTTTGACAAAGTCAGAGAGTAGGTGAAGTAGGTTAGTTGGCAATTATGGTGTGTGGGCAAGGATCAACCAAAAGCTGGCTTGATTAAGTGGATAAGCTCTACGAAGTACGCTCTTCTAAAGCATAAAAAGTTAGGACAATAGGAAGCTCAAAGAGCACTCGATAGCCCCAAAACCAAACCCAAATAGCCAACTTTAAAGCCTAGAAACAAAAGAAAGCAATGTCTAAAGGGATACTCCGAGAGGCATATCTCACACACTAGAAATAATCGTTCAAAGCCATTACTTGGGTTTAAAAGGTGAATTATCAAGCTTCCAATATAATCTATTTTTCATTCCCAGAGGGTTCTCCATGATCTCCAAAAAACATCAAAGAACCTACCTCAATCGAAATTTTCCAAACCGACCCTTGAAGAGAAAGATGAAATTTTCACGAATTTCCAACCAAAATTAGCCATCAACTAGAAAGTGAAAGTACACTCATATATCTTTCCAACCATAGTTCGCACATCCCCAATGGAGATGGGAAGGCCTCCTTAAGCCCTGTGAAAAATGCCCTCTTGGTGGGCAAAGGAAGAAACCTGAAATTTTGGGAAGTGTTAGAGGGTTAGTCACGAGCCTAGAAAAGAGCAAGAATTTGAAGGAAATGAGAAAATGGTGAACGAAATACCTACTAAGGGGCCACAGTATGTATGTTATGGTTTACAAAAAATTTTGTTTCATCCATTGATCAACTCTAGATTTGCTTGACTTGAGGCGAGAAGTGTGCTCCAAAGTAAGCCCATAAACCCAAAAAACACATAAAATTTTGTAACTATTGAAAGAAGATGACCACGAGCAAGGGAAGGTGAAAGTTTTTAGGAACACAAAAGGCATAAGAGGAAAACTATGACTTGGTAACTAAATTAGAATAGATATAATCGGTGTTTGTATCATAGGAGTCAAAAAAAGAGGTTTTGGAGTCTAGTCTTAGAGACCAACAAAAGCCTTCATTGTTAGTTATTTTGCTTTGTAGATGCCATGTTCCAGCTTGAAGGAGTCGATTTCTAGGCACCTTCAAAGAACTTTTTCTTAGCTTCCTTAGTCAAGAGACAATCGCACAACAACCGTGAAGCAAGGTAAGGATCCTAGATGTGTTTTGTCTCAATGTTGACCATGGGAAATCACTAGGAAAATCATCCCAGGAAACAAATTTAAGAGACTAGAGTTTTTTCTAAAGTGTTGAACCGGTTTCAAGAGTCTTGTTTAACTTGTTATTTCATGCATTATCTATCTTTGTGAGCTTAGGAGATGCTATATGGGAATACAAATGATGACGTGAACCTTAAAAGTGCTTAGAACTTAAGGCAAAGAACTAAGTCGATCCACGATGGTTCATGGTTGGCCAATGTGGACTATGCAAGTAGGTCACTTTGATAGATTGGTTTGATGTGTGTGGTCAATCATTCTCCAAGATGTTAACCACATTTGAAAGTTCACTTATTTGCATTTGGATTGAGAGGATTTCCCTTAGGCCTCGCATATGATAAGTGTTGGAGCTTGAATCTTGAAACACAACCTATTTGCTTGACCTATGTTCAAACCCAAATTTGTAAAAACTGCTCAAACTCATGCCTTTGAGGCTAATTTTGATAGCTTTTGTAATATATGGGCCCATAAAAACCTAGCTATGTCCCCGGCCAATTTATTTTTGCTTTGATAGATGGAGTATAAAAGCCAATGGAATAAACAAAGAAAGAATGAAAAAATGCATCACTGCGACAGAGGAAAAAGGGAAAGAATAGGAGAGAGAAATTGTCACACATAACTAACACTCCGACTAGCCGAATCAACCACAAACTGTAACACCTACTAAGTCAATTATGCATCTAATTGGAGTAATTTTGGAAGTTAGAGCGCAAAATTAGAGTTATGTAGATTTTGAACTATGAGGTCCAATTGAGGAGTTTTTAAGCTACAATTTTTGTGGAAATGGTAGTCTAGGACATTGTAGAGTGGTGGGGTTTGACGAAAATCAATTTCGAAGTATGGTTTGTTTAAAAGAAAAAAAAAATTGCAAGTTTTACGTGCAAGTTATATGTAACGGGTAATATGCGTAAGAAAAAAGATGAATGTACGCCATAAAGAAGCTTCTTCATTAGCGCTTAGGAGTTGATACATTGACTCTTGAACGAGGTTTAGTCGAGTTGTTTATTGGAATAGTGTTTTACTCGGATTTTGATATTGTTTTTTGATTAATTGATAGGAATTCGCGTGCATCGACTCAAGTAAATACTATGTGATACCTAGAACATCATCCGACACGTGTTTCTTCTATTATTACTCTCTTTTAGCATGCGGAAGCGTAATCAAATATTTATGAACATTCATTCGACAATTAAAGCCTTACAAATATAGCCAACATACTTAAGCTTCTTTTATTTACACCACATTTCAGTTTACAACTTCATTAAATTTCAAGCAAAAAGACAGAAGTCTAGGTAGGGACAAGGAGACCTATATCCATATTATATTATACTTCCAAAATCTACATATACAAATGTTCAGACTGAAGTTATGAGTCAATAACTTTTCCATCCGCTGCCTCTCCGTCGTCTAGATCGAAGTCACTTAATGGAGTCAAGATTATGATACCAGACAACGAACCAAAAATGAACCCACTTCATGAAACCTCATATATCCACCCATACCATAAAACTGCACTTGATATATATTATTCCAGACTTTGATTCAAGCATATTTTCATAAGAAGTTTCATAATACATAGGGACTCCATAGCACAAAGGTTGATGAGTGTCCATTCTACACATTTGAAAAATAAAAGGAATGAGTTGAAACCCAGTAAATGAAATATTTAATTAAGTTAGAAAAATTATCTTACCACTTCATCTGATATACACAAAATGAATGCATAATCATATAGTAAGTGTGATAAAATATAAGTATACTTTACTTTTTACATTGTCATTTATTACAAAAATCATCAATCAACAAAATATCCATCTAGACTCATGCATATGCACACCATGGTTTATACAAATGTTTGGTTTTACACATGACATTGCATTTTATTCATTAATGTGTTCTCCTCCCAAACTCTCTCGGGCATTCCAACTCACGGGACATCCCAATCACTGGGGCATTTCAGTTTTGAGGCATCCTGCAAATAGGACATTGTCACCCACCACTATAAGGGTGACGGGATCACATTAATCTTATTCAAGTCATGATATATGCATATTTACAAACATAGCACACATACCTCTACTCAATTTAATGCATTAGCCAATTAACCGCATATGAAAGATCACATAGTCATATTCTGATAATTAGAATCTAGACATAGAGCAGGTTCTGGATATTAAAATCTAATAAATCAAATGGGTATACTCTGAGTCTGGATATAGAGTAGATCTAGACATTAAAATCTGATAATTCAAATGAGTATATTCTAAATCTAGACAAACAAATACATTATAGTCATAAAATCTGAATAATTAAAAGGGTAAGTTTTGGTTTGATAAAAAAGCTCATGGAACCAAAAAACAAATCCAACAATAGACAGATTTACGAATGGACAAATTCAATAATGGACATAATCAACAAATGAACGGATTCAACAAGGATTAAATTCATATTTAGTAAAATCTATCTAAACCTATAAACAAACTTATCAATGAGCAAATTCTCAAGTTGGCAAATTCAACAAGCGAACAGATTCACAAATGAACAGATTCAACTAAATGAGTAAATTCACAAAGAGGCAGATTCACAAATAGACAAATAATGTCATAGGAAATTTCAGTAGAAACAAATGAAACGAATAGATTATGACTAGTAGAATTTTAGCAAAAAGAAGCAAGATGAACATGCAATGGGTCATCATGATAAATATGGCAAATGAAGTGTAAAGAAGCAGAACGGACATACAATGAGTTATCAAGACAAATATGATCTAACGACCATATTCTAACTATCCAGAATGAGGCAGAAATAAGTAGAACGAACATGTAATGGGTCATTAAGATAAAAATGATAAAATAACCAAATTCTAACTACTCAGAATGAAGTAGCAAGAAGAAGAATGAACATGTAATGGATTATCGAGATAAAAATGGCAAAATAACCAGATTGTAATTGCCTATAATGAAGTAGAAAAAAACAAAACGATATGCGATGGGTCATCAAGATAAAAATGGCAGAATGAACATATTTTGGCTACCTAAAACAAATAGAACAAATCGGAATGAACCAAAGTGAAGCAAAATGAACTTACAAGAAATTATCAATGCCACTTTACAACCATCATGCCCATAACATGTATATCAAGACTTCACATCTCACTCATCAACCAAGATAAAAGTAACTAAGTAGATTTAGACTAACTTAACACTAGAAATTTCACTTACCTCGACACAATTGCAAACCATGAACTACCGATTGCCTTTATTGAGGTGGTAAAGTGTTATGTGTTGCTTTGTAAAATGTATTATGTTTGTTGAGCAGGGTGAAAGATTATATGTTTTGGTTTGTAAAATTATTTTATGATGTTGATTTTAAATTGGCTTGTGAATTGTAAATGATGCTGTTGTAAGTTTTTATCGGTGCTCAATATCGCTATGGGCCCATTTAAGGGCTTGTGAGTATGCATACTAGTTTAGCCATTGGCTGATGATAAGTGGAGACTTTATTAATGATTAATCTTAATCGCCATGTCACCAAGCGTTATGTCATGATCACAATTTGATATTGAGCAATAGTTTGGTTAATGAAACAGACCATTGACATATGTTTGAATTTGGTCAATGGAATGAATTATTGACATATGCTTGGAGATTAGTTGATAGAATGGACCATGGACATATGGTTAAATGTGATTAATAAATGGACTAGACCATTAATGGTTGATTTGTTATTGTGAATTGATATTGCTATTGATCTTATATGTAAAAAGGTTGGTTTGAAAGATATTATCTACTTTTGATATTTACATATATAGTACTCTAGCTTTGGGATTGATGAATAGTGATATTGTGTTTTGTAAAAGTGTATAGTGAATGTTCAATCCGCTTAGAAGAGATGTATTATTCACTGAGCCGTGGTTGCTCACCATATTCCTTTCAACCTTTTTCAAATTCTTCATGAGAGCGACATAGATGAGAGGACTTTTGGTAGTTAGTTCTTTGGAGGCGTTTGAGGCAAGGTCTTTTAGTTGGAAGGACGATTATGTCATCCCCATTCTTGATGGTTTTAGGGTGTGACCATGTTAATGTGCATTTTAGGATAAGATCTCTTGTTAATAGTGTTCTAAACATGTTCTAGTACATCCTTAATGCTTTGGTTCTTCAAACATCATTTATCGATGGAGACTAAAAGCCACGATCATGGCTCGAAGAAATTGGCTTTAGCATATAATGCACACTAGGTATTCAAATAAATTCCCAAACCAGGCTTCAATCTTAAATAGGTTAATTCGAGCTTGACTAACGTGATTTTCTTATTTTGAGTTGATCTTTGTTCATGTAATTCAAGCATACTTCAGTTTAATAAATTATATTTTTTTAAAAATATATAAAATATTTGCATTTTAAAAAAAATTAATGAATTGCCAAAAAAATCTTTATTTCTCTAAAAATTAGGAAAAATCTTAGAAATTAGATTTTGAGTAGCTTTCATTTAAAATGTGTGAAAATATTTAATAAAAATTGGTACTCAAAATTGAACAAGCTCTTAAGACTTTACGATAAGATGTCGTGTGCTCTTAGAAACTAATGTCGATTGTTAATTGCTTTTTTTTTTTTATTACATTTTTTTTTGTCAAAATTTCAATTACATATTTGAGTGTGCACTTTTCAAACGTTGATTGTTGTTTTCCTTTTGTCTAGTTAAGGATAGAGCCTTGAGACTCATAATTGGCAAGAAAGCTACCTAAACATTTTGGTTGATAATTGATTGAGATTAGGTACCGAAAGGGCACTAGTTGATGAATTTGTGTAATTAAGTCCCCAATCCTCGATTCTTTAGTTGCATAGGAAGTGAGGTATATTCCCACACCTTAATTTCTAGCCGACCCTAATAAGTTAGTAGTGATTCCTCATTAGAAAATCCACATGGCATCAAATTGACTTATAAGTGAATATCCTAATGCCGTGCCCGATATGGAGAGCCTACACCTAATTGAGGGTTGTAAGCTTGCCTTTTAGGCAATATACCCCTAAACTTATGCCTTTTCCCTTTTGGATGGAAAAAAGGACAATCAAGACACCTGAGACAAGGAGAAAAATTGGAGAAGCCAACAAAGGGAAAATGTCATGAAATGTTGGCAGAAAACATAGTGGAGGTAAATCTTTACTTTACCAGCTTGTGTCTGTCCTAAGTTGCTAAGGGAACAAGCACCAGAAGTGACAATTAATTCATTGAACCAAAGGACTTACAATTACAATTGTGAGAACAAGAGAGGTAAGAAACTTGAGAGAGAATAGTGAGGTCGAAGGTCAGAGGCAACTAAGAGTAACGGAGGGAGCAATGAGGCTAGAGGCAATTTAGGGTAAAAAGATTGATGAGGCTGAAGACCATCAAGAGCGAGGTGAGGCTGTGAGATGAGTGAGGCGAGAAAGAGGAAGAGATGGAGAGAGACAAGGAGGAAACTAGGGTTTTGATATGAAAGCATAAAAATTTAACAAAGATAAAATATATGTACCATTCTAGGTAGGGAAATTTCACACATGGAATTGAAAACTGGAGTGGTACTCACCAATTTTAGTAAATTGGAACCAGAAATCGGATCAGTCCCTATAGAAATTGTCAATTTTGGATAGGTTCAGTTCGATTCCAAGCGGTCTAGGTGGTTTCCGATTATTTTGCATGCCCTCACTAGCAAGGCCGTGACACCTTCACCTGGTCTGGGTGAGGGCCATGATGCCCTTGTTGGCCATAGGAAAGGACCTGACACCCTTGCCTAGCCAGCCAAGCACCCTCGATGGTTGGGTAGCGAACTTGTCAACCCATAGTTGGAAAAAAAAATCAATGAAAAATTCAGAAAAAAAAATATTGAAAAAAATCATAAAATTAGTCAATGTCAAAATTGGTTGTGCCATGTAAGACAACTGTTGTCCATATCAGCAATTTCTAGCCAAAATAACTGAATGAACTATATTGACAAATTGTTAAAAAGTTGATGACTTAATTGATACGATTGAAAAGTTTATAATTGAATCGACATAAATGTAATATATTTAGAACCTTTTTTGTACTTTTGTGTGACAAAATAAGATTATTTTGCATGAAATATTCAGTTGGGTGAATTCAAATCATTCCATCGCCAGCTGCTTATGATAATTTTTAATGTTAAAATAGTAGAAAGAATAAAAAGAGGAGAATAATATCAAATTCTTAAAACGTAAATTTAATAAATAAAAGCCATTAAAAAAAACACGCGCACACACACACAAAAGTAAGTGTAGTAGTGGGAGGGAGAGAATGCGTAAGCACGCGTAAGTGGGCGCCACTGCCGCCGTCCCCCCTGGCCGCATTGGGGTCTCCATTTCCAATGCCACAACCGATGCGAGTCGTCTCAATGGACAATGGCCGTCGACCTCTTGTTTGTTTTTTTTTTTTTTTTTTTTTGGTCGACCTCTTGTTAGGGAGGGAGGGCAATAGTAGAAGCCCGGTGGATGAAATTCGTGGCAAAAAGTGCTGGCATGGCGACCGTGATAGTGTTATTGGTGGCATGCACGCGTTGGTTGTGCCAGTTGACTGAACTAATGACGACCCCTTCCACGAATTTAATTAAGTGATCAAATGTCTGGTTTAAAAGTGACAAATTTCGCATTGGAATCGTAGTTTTTACCCTTCAGAAAAACCTTAAGGACAGACCATGACAACCTACAAATAGGATATAATGCAGTGCACGTGAATTACAATATGTAGCACCAATAGTCAATTACCCAATTGTACGACGGTCTCTTCCTTTTACCTCCTTTGTTACCTGAAACAGTTTAGACTGATTTTGTAGTATCTTCGTTAGTTCTCTCCAAACAAGGCATACATCATCTACATCTAGCCCGACAAAGAAAATTGATAACACACATCGCCGACAAAGTAATTCCTATTTTCAATTTATACAACATTTCTCACCACCTTCTATAATTTTTTCCTTCCCTAAGGCTTCTTCACGTTTTCTAATTTGGTTTTCTTTTTAACAATTGGGTAATCCAAAGCCAGTTGACCACTGAATAATCTCCAGCGGCTATGATAAACCTACATCCCACACGCATTTAGTAATTTCCATAGAAAATGGGTCCGTGCTACTGGCTGGATACGGAAATATAGTAGTGCAAACTCTCATTGAATACGCATACTTTTATCGCTTAACCAATGTCTTGGGTCTCTTTAGTTTCACCATGTGTATCTTTTCAAAGTGTTCAGATCTCTGCTTTTTCCCACGAGCATTAGCCTTCAAGTTCATATCGGAGGGGAAAAACATCAGACCAAAAGGATTGTGTTTAGGAATGGTTTAGGAAGACAAGTGAAATTTGCTTTAAAGATCTTCCCTTCCATGTGCAGGCAATACAGAACAAGATCCAATGAGAAGGAAAGTCACCCGCTTAGCAACTGAAGATATAACCTTATTTTCCACTAATTCTAGATGGTGACTGATGTCCTAAAGTCATCATGGTTCATTTTGTTTTCTTACTCGAAGTTTTATTCCTCCACGATTCTTTTTTTTTTGTCATAATATTCCTCCACGATTTCAATAGCCGCAAAAAGGGATGAAACGTGAGGAATAATTATTGAGCTTTTTTTTATCCTTTATTTCCACCATTTCATTGGTGTCGGTGATTTTGTCGTAGACTTCTTCTGGACGTATTACGTCTTTTAGGTGGGAAGGGATTCGTGTCGTCAATTATAGACCGAAATATGGTTGGGAAAACCACTAGACAGGCTTCCCACTGAATCCTACATCATTAAACCTCGTGTCTAAAACCGGTTACATACAGAGCTGCGTCTGGGTACGATGCTGATCATTCAAGACGGAAAGAGACCCCCGACGATATTTCCAAGATTAGGACCCCATGGCCGTGATGATTTCACATTGTCTTGGGTGTCTGGGGTCCAGATACAGAGTTGAGTTCGGGTACGATGTTGATCAATAAAGGCAGACGGAGACCCCCAAAGGTCTTTCCAAGATGGTCATGACTTCACATTGCAGTGGGCACCTGAGGTCCCTACCCCTCGTGACTTCTCATCAATCATTTCCCACAAATCGTTGAGCCCAAAACGGTTCTTATCAATACGAAATACCTAGCATGATTAAATAGCACAAACAAGTAATTCTTCCAATTCAAGATGCAAGTCATGCCGTCACCCGAATAGTTCCCTGATGAGAAATCGTGGCGCATAACACGAGCAGGGCATGGTATCGAGATATCTCAAGCAGACATGCTTAATGCAAAGGGAGAAGAGAGTACATAAAGAGAAGTTTCTTATTCATAAGACGGAGAAGAAATGGTTGCTCATGTCATGTGGTGCTAGAGCACCACCAAGAAGCAACATACATTTTTCCCCGCACATCAAAGCGGAAAGTACTAGACCACGACTCAGAAATTTGAAACACACAGGGAAGCTCTGCTTCCCTAGGACACATGAAAGTTATTTAGTACTTACTCCTCAGGGCATTCATCTCCCATGCTATGTGAACTCCATCTACGGGGCTCATCTGTACACGGGAGGAGTAATCCCTCGGAAGTATGTAGCAAGCAACGGACAAAGCAAACGACACAACCTGAAAACATTAAGACTGCGAACTTGGAATAGAGTCTTAACTTCCCCACCACTGATGAACAAACACACCAGTGCTTCTCAGGCCCTTGAACAGATCCATGCATCCCCCCTTGATTTCTCCAATGCCTTGCAAAGGGTCCGAGCAATGGAGGAAGAGCTCATTGACCGAGCAAATGGTTCCACTCTCGAATAACTCCACCAGGAATTTCAGTTCTAACTCCCCTGTATTCATCTTCATAACAACGAAGTCTGCATGCTTCACTGTTTCGTTGAACCAAGCAAGAATGTCGAATCCTTCACTTCCGAGATAAGGATCAAACTCAGGATCATGTTCAAGATTAGCTGTGCCCTTGTCTCCCACCAGCCCTGGCAGATAAACAAAGTTTATCCCTGGCTTTTTGACATAAGAGGAAAGTACTGAGGTGTTGTGGTCGACGAAATAAATGTTAAAGGCTCGGATGTCCACTGGATAAGACGGAAGGAACCAATTCACATGTGCAGAATTCAGATGCTCCCCTGCTCCGATAACAATATAGACCATTCGCTTCGCTAAGGAAACATCTACAAATTTTGGTAAATAGGCATCTTTTGTCTCTAATTCCGTTGGCTTTTCCTCTACAAGAGGCTCCATGAGATTGATAAAGGGTTTGTTCTTAGTAATTGATGGGCAGTTGTCTGGAAGTCTATATTGCCCAAAGAAACCCACATTTTCAACCCTCTTCTTGAAAACCACCAGAGTGAAGTCATTCATCACACCAAGACTGAAATCATTCATGAAACCCACATGAACGACGCTGGAAGCCTTCAACAGCGAAGAAACCGGCATTGCTGACCTAACGAGGCTGTTCGGGTTGGAACCGCTTACACCGACAAGCATAGCCCCAATCCCACCAGGCTTAAGCACACGCTCAATCTCAAGCACAAGCAATGCAGGGACCGACACCTTATCAAGGTCCCTAGAGAATATGAAGTCGAAGGAATTATCGTCATAGCTCAGCTCATAAACCAAATGCTTTTGTTTCAGAGAAAAGAAGGGGTGTCCGTACACCCCGCAAGCATTAGAGAACCCCAATTCGTGGAGCGCATAAACGCAGGCAGACGATCCTTCTCCGGCACAGAGAGCCTTTGCGCTATAATCCAACAAGTGTTTGCTCATTAGCTCTCCAACCACATTAACAGTCAAATTCACATCCTCTTTGCATTCAAAGGATTCGAACGAACCCCGCATCGATACCAACATCCAGGTGGGAAAGAAATAAGCGCCAGAAAGCATCAATTGGCCCAAGTTACCGGCGTCGGCGGCGCAATTATCGGAATTCGCCGGACCGAAAAATGCCGGGTTCCCACCGGACAGCACATGCAGCAAAGGGATCAGAGAAATAGCGGTGGCTATCATAAGCGTGCGAAGAAGCACGCGCCTCGCGATATACCCATGAAGGATCTGGCATTTCAATGCCTTGTAATCCATATCTTATCAAAATTCGATCAGTTCAAGCTCGGACCCAATTCGTGCAAAGTTCAGATCTTTCCGATCAAGTTTCAGATGATTAATTTGAGAAATTTCAACAGAGAGAGAGAGATTGAAGCCAAGGGCAATCAAGAGAAGCAGAATTTAGCGGGTGCAAAACCTGGAGGAGGTGTGATTCCCACCCACGAGGAGACCCATCGATTTTTGGACACACAGCCAGACCCTCATCGGAACCCTTCTCGCCATTGCTTCCCACCAGGTCCAATTCATGCACGGTGAATCAAACAGTCATATTGAACATGAAGAAACCTACATCCTACATGAATCAGAGGGTTCAAATTGCAAAGAAGATGAACCCGGAAAAGGGAAGGCAGTTCAAGAAAATGCAGATGAAAGGTCCCTTCCGGGGAAGCGGATCAGGACAGCGAGCGAGAGTGAGGGAACAGATCTGGATGCGGAGTGAGTTTTCCAAGTTTATTTCAAGAAAAAAAAAAGCGAGGAAGAAAATTAAAGAATAATTCCGAGAGAAGGGGGGACAAATTAGGAAATAATTGAGCGTGACAGCGAATTACGTCGTTGTTATTCGCGTACGTGGCGGACGCAGGAAGCATCTCAACGTTAAATTCTATTTTTTTTAGGTAAAGGAACTCAACGTTAAATTTTTTATCTGCGTATGTCGAGAAAAGCGCGTAGGATCCGGTTCTTCCTCCCAGCCATCCGACGATAATGGGCCGTACGAACGATCACATGCCGATGCAGCCACATCGGGACCCTCATCTTCATGTTCACACCTTCGATATTAAAGGGTCGATAAGATAATCGCGAACCTGCACGCTTGTCTGGCATTTATTCCTATTAAATTTCACCGTCGCAAAAATGAAATCTTAAATCGGGAGATTCGTATCTTATTATTTTAAATAATTTTTTGCTTCACTAAAACATCCTCATATGATAAATTCATACTGCTTTTTATCTCAGATTGATTTTTGGATTTTAGCAGATTTTGAAGCTCTTAAGGTAAAATTAATATATTCTACAGGGAAAATTGGGACCTCTTGTGGCATGAGAATTAATTTGGAGTTAATGTAACACGGATGTATTATTAATAAATGTAGCATGAATGTACAAACTTTATTTTTTTCTAGTATTTGCCCAATTTTAAATCCATATGCTCATATTATTGGTTGCAACTCATCAACCCAACCTCTCTCTTTCTCTTTCCTCAATCCCTATGTAATCCTTATAACTATTTGACATACAATTATTTCATCCTTCTCAATTGGCTTTGAGCGTCTAAAGTCTTTTGAATGAAAGTTAAAATATTTAGTAAATATATATCTTTTTAGAGCATTAAGTAGAAGATCATTATCAAGTTTAAAGCTCAAGGTAAATGGAACCTACTTTGGATTTTCAACATTTAAAGAAAGCAACTTTGAGGCTTCATGAAGTATTTTTAAAAAAGAAAAAATGCTTAGCCCTCTCTAACATTTTCGAATTCCTATATTGCACTCATTTCTAAGAAGTCTCTCTCAACACCCGGCCGAGGCTCTAGGGCTGCAGGAGCGGGAAGAGCAAGCTGCTTTAGGGGTGTCGACCAGAGGTAGCTTCGCGTCGAAGCCAGCAGGCGAATGGAGCAACGGATGAGAATAAATGAAGAGGAAGACACAACAAGGCAAATTGAAGAGTCAAGTCCATTGTGTCTCAAAATTAACACAAGTTCACTAGAATCAGACCAAAAAATGAATCCAATAAGTGATAAATGAACACAAAACAACAAATCAAGGACGAAGATTAGCACGGCCGTAGGTGTTGAGCTGTCGGATGAAGCTGGAGAAGTTGCCATGCTCGAAGTACTTGGGGAGCAAGGTGGCGGAGAGGTGGATTCCCAGACTATAAAGTTGTTCGTCGTCCTGCTCCGCAACACGATCGGCTCCATCGCCGGATCCTCAACGATTTCAAAAGTCTTGGTAAGAAGCGGCATTGCCGTCCCCCGCTCAGTTTGTGCATTGACAATCTCCAATGGCCATACCCTCCGTTTTTCCTCTCTTTTGTTTACTTCAAAGTTTATTTTGCAAAATATATATCAAAAGTCACTTCATTGGTTTGAGTAAAATAAATCTTGAGCCAAAGATCTATGAGGAAATGAAGCTCAACCAAACGCAATCTTAGCCTACTTCTCGTTCTTTTTGGCCATGGTGACTAATGAAGAGTGCAAAATCAGGATATCACTAATCAAAATAAGATAATTATGCAGGCTCTTCAAACTTAATTCATGCTCAAGAACATTGAAAAGCCCGAGATCTTCTCAAGCATCTTTGGAGCAGAAGAGAAAATAGAAAACTTTGCAATGGAGATTTCTTTTGTATCGAAATCAACGTGTATGTTTTAATGCATTTGATTGATCTTCATGCCCTAATAGACAATTTATTCTTGTATTTTTTAATATAATTGAATGATTTTACTTAAAAGATTCCAAGTTGACTGTAAATCTCACTTAGTGGAGCAAACTTCTAACCAACGCTAAACCGAGGACCGAGGACGTTGAAACTCAACAACGTCCAATGATATGAATGTGAAGTGAAAGTGGCCAAAATGAGGTGTCGCCAACATTAAGTCTTCGTTGGCCACTTCACAAACCAACAAATCACAGAGGACACTCGTTCATGTGATGGGATGTATCTGATGATTATGGGACCCACTGCATGATTGAAGGCTAAGAAAAGCATCCAGTGGGACTCCTTCCACTGACGTCGCGTGCACCCGATTCTTTTTAACCTTTTTTGACCTTTTTCAGGCAAATCCTACATAGAATGACTTCATATGTTATTTGTGGAAAATCTGTCGGTCCCGTTTGCATTGGGAGAATTACTGAATCAGTCATAAACAAACTTTTTAAATTTTGTGGATGTAATTTTTAACCTTTAAATAAAATTTCAATATAATCAATTTTAATCAATTGTTATGAAAAATTCTTGATGTGTTGTACTGATCGTCATTACTAAATCTTATATAAGATCTCGATATGAATAACTTTACTTGAAACAACATCCTATATGGATTGTGAAGTAAATAATTTTCGGAAGCAATTGGCTAGAGGACTGTATTGAAGTTTTGCGCAAAGATTTAAAATTCATTGGCAAAATTGAATACTTTAGAACTAAAATAGCATATGTACAATAGATTTAGGACTAATTTAATAATTTCCCCTGTCTCTATCCTATGAGGCTACATTTGGTAGCTGAAATAAAAGTTATCATATCATATGTCAACAAAAATAGAATAAGATCATATATAAAAGAGATGTAATTAAGAGACATTCACAGCCTCTCACCGAGCAAAGTTTCATCACCACCGACAAAGAGTTGAGTTAAGCTCGGACCTGGAGGAGCTCCATGGCTAGATCTAGAGCATCTGGAGCACCGGTTATCATCCGCCTCTGTTGTTGTCCCCCTCCATAGCCTGATTTGGGAGCAACGATTATTATCCCCATACGTCTCATACACCTTTATCACGTGAGCAGCCACACCTTCATCTTCTGCACCTTTGTCTGCTGGGCCTCAACCTAGACGTCAGCCATGAGGGTATGGGCGGCAATCGGACTAGTGGTTGCTAAAATTTGCAAGCCAGTGATGGAGTGATTGTTGAAGAATTTGCATGACAGTGATGCTCAAGTAGTTTGGACGTCTATGAGGACATGCAGATCTAAATGGTTAACGTTTAATCCGATATGGGCGAATAGGAGGAGGAGGTGAAGAACAAGGAAAGTGAGGTGGAATTTTGCCAGGGATAAGAGCGATTATGTTGACACTCAATCCCTATCAGTGGTGAACATTTTTTGGTCAAAAGAAAAGGTCAACATTTAATCAAACTTGGAAATCTGTATATTTATTGAACATTATATAAGATATTAAAAATCTTATCTTTATTCAATCCGACCTACATCTTATCTACACCCAAGCGCAGCTTAAGAGATCTTTTGACAAGGGTGATAAGGTGGAGACGTCTAATCAATATATACAAAATTGATATCTTCTTTCTAATCATATCTATCAAACAAAATGTAGAAAACGTCACTCGATAATTCGGCTAATTGTAAGTAAGATCTACATATAGATATAAATTGTTGTTTTCATATTAAGCATTGTTTTGCAAATCTAAATTTTTTGGAAACTAAGTTCAAATAATTTTTCGTTTTTCAAAAAATGATTAAAAATGTAAAAAATTATGTCAATCAGTTGGTAAGAATGTTCCAAATCCCTTTATTTGGTTTATAACATTATTGTGTCAAGATTAAAAGCTTGGTGTCGCATTTGAGTGCTCCAATCAACTGTTTTATATAGTTTTGGGTCGTAATTTACGGGTTTTACCACTTTAATTATATTTTAAAAAAAGATAGCTACAGCCAAACTCCTTTTTGTAGTTTTCAAAGACCCAAAAAATTGTCTTATCGAGGGAAGAAAGCACTTCCCCGCTCACCACCCCCATCCACCATGGCTAGGCTCGAAGACTACCATCATCGAAATTTGGCAGCAGCCGCCGTCACCATCACTAGACTTGGCAATCACCGACTCCGCCATCACCGCTGCTTCTGCACTTTCCAAACGAACCCGCGCAAGCGTTAAAACCAGAAAAGCCTCTCTCTCTCTCTCTCTCTCTCTCTCTCTCTCTACCTGGCACTCAAATTTAATGCGCTCACCACAAATCTGTTGTTCCGACCTCAGATTTGTGATCGTGGTCTTTAATATGAGGTCGCAGCAGTCGTCGAACGGTGGCCATGGTGACAAAGCAAGAAAAAGAAAACAAAAAATTTTCATTTTGCTGGTTAAGAAGGGAGGTCCCGTTATTTAGGTGTGCGATGGAATAGGGTTTCGAATACATTTATTTTTTTAACACTTGGAATCTTTTCAAAGCAAGATACAGCTTCTTCATCCATCAATTGGAAAACCAACTAGTCTGATTGGACATCTCGGTACCCACGTGAGAAGTCAAATTATTGCTTGGCCCACTTAGATGGGGTATTTTGTCCTTTTGGCCAAATATAATATTGATTTTTGAAATCTAACAAAAACATTTTTGAAGAAAATAACCATGAGTTTTGATAATATATTTGCTAAGTCATGACATGCGTGAATTAAAACAGACATCATAATCACCGAGAGAAATTAGAAAATCTCCTATTTTTATTTCAGTAGAGTAAAGCTATAAAAACAAACTTTTGTATCTTTCGAAGACTCATTTCGGTAGTATGATGGCTTTTCATTAATGAAAACCTATTTTAAAGCCAATGGAGCAATGATTGTTTCAGTTAATGCTCGAGACTCAATCTAGCTTCATGAGGCTACTTTCATTTAAAGAGGGCTTAAAACCCTAACCTGAATGGCGTGCCAGCTTCTTCAATCCGTACACGCTTTGCGGAAACTTGGTTGGTATTTCCTCCAAGAGAACAAGAACCAAGTTAGTAACTCCCTCAAATCTAGAGAAAATTCGCTAGACGAAGAGAGAGAGAGGGTGGATAATGATTACCTTGAAGAAATTGCAATTATGAGCCCGGGTATTTTTTTAACCCTAAGGGGAACCTTATACAAGGCCTGAATAGCCTTGAACGGGGATATCAAGCCTAAGCCATCTTGCGCCGAGCCCAGCTCGGTTCGCCTTATGCAAGATCGGGCGCTGTGCCATGCCAGCGTGGCGGTCGCAGGTTGGATGACACCGAATTGCAGCAGTGAGCTACCTTTTTTCGAAATATGAAATATGATACTCATGTATCTTACTTAAAAGTGACCAAATTTGACGGGGTAAATTTTGTTGTCTGATGTTCACTTGACCTAATTTTGTGGGCCCGCAGAAAGATCATGACCCTAATTTTCCAAAATTTGGTTTGAGTTTTTATAAAATTTAAGGATGAAATATTTTCGTGACTCCCGCCACAATGAAAAGTCATAATATTTTCTTTACTAAAACCTATTATTGTGATTCTTGCTTAATTGGAAAGTTAATGACATGATCTGCAAGATGAAGTTAATCCATAGAATCAAATCGTAAAACTCTTGACACCTCATGATTAGAGGGTCGTGATTAAAAGACGTGATTTTTTGTAAGATCCAATAGTCTGATTTGAGAAAATTGGGCATTGATGGAAAGGTCTTATAGAGCACAACCCAATTGTAGCCGTTGATCGGACTTTTAACAAAGTAATTATTAACACTTAAATTGTGGGGACCCCATTCATTGTATAGAAAAATTAGGGATTGACTCCGACCCCTCTGCATACAGAAGCGTTGTCATTTAGTAGTAATAAGCCCACATAAACTATATTATAATTGGACTAAGTTAACTTAGTCCAAGGCATGGCTAAAGATCTATAAAGACAATAGGAGTGAACAAATGCTCAACAAGATAAATAACTAACTTATAAACCAATCAATCCAACAAACACTCGATTCCTAGGATATGTCTAACATCAAATCATCATGCATACTAAAATAAGCACACACATATAACTCAAATGCACATTCATAATCGTATGTATGAGGTCAGCATGCATCAACGTATTCCACATCTCATTTCTCAATCTCATCATATTGTTTGGTCCACCCCCATCTCATGGTATAACTGGTCCACTAGCTGGCCGTGTGAGTCACTTCTAGTTTGCTCACTAGCCTTCCATGGTTCTCTCTAACCACAAGCATTCCTACTACAACCAAGGGCATGTTGGTTGTTAGCCAAGGCATTTTCCTCCCGACACCAATTTTGGCAACATTAGTGTTCTTGGTACACTCACCAAGACTTCCAAAGTACACCAGCCTTGGGCATCCCTATTACAATCCAGGGCATCTTGGTTGTTAGCCAAGGCATTCTTCTCTCGACACCAATCCTGGCAACATCGGGGTTCTTGATTCACTCACCAAGACATCTAAATTACACGAGCCTTGGGCATCCCTACTATAACTTGGGGCATCTTGGTTGTCGGCCAAGACATTCTTCTCCAACACCCAACCTAGGCAACATTGGGATTCTTAGTCCTCTGACCTCAGACTTCCAAGGTACCTCAACCATAAGATCACATGACTTTTTTCCTTTCTCAAGCCTTTTAGGCTTACCATGCATGTGAAATGACATGCCACTCATGCACCATGAACTCATTCCTTTCAGCACATAAATGATCAAAGACCTCATTGATGCGCCCAAACTGGCCACAACCAAAATTTCTAGAATTGATGCTCGGCCCCCAAGTTTCATAAGCATTTGATATCAGTCAAAGCCAAACAAGCATATTGGATAAGCCTAATAAAGGTAGTTTCAATCTCCAGTAGACCAAAAATCAAAATTCAATCATTCTCAAGTAAAATTGCGTGAGTTTCCAATAGCGGGTAAAACAAAGCAGCTTTGTACTATATAGAAGTCAAGACCATTATCTCAATAAAAGAATTCAAAAAATATCATGAAATTTAGTATGTTGTAGAAGAGACCTCAAATAACATTGTTCATGAGGGTACTAAATCAAAACATTTTTGTATAAAGAGTAGTAAATTGCTAAAAAAAACGAAATCTGGCTCACTAGAACAGAGCAACTGATCCTCAAGAAATACTCCTTTCGTGATCCAAATCTTCTCAAAACATTTTGAAATTTGGATACATTATAAATAAAATTGTCCTTACTGCTTTTGTGAAGGAAGCATATCAAAATTTGAAAAGGAAAATTCTATAAAAATTCAAGAAGGCAATAGGCTCCATTTTTACTACACTAGGTAGATTCATTATGGTAAGTAACCAGGCTCTTGTACCAACCATTTCACCTCAGAAAAAGATGAATTAAAATATATTCTAAAATATTTTGCACAACTTTCATCAAGGAAGTTTCACCATACTCAAATTACAAAAAGCTCACTAAAATTGGGAAACAGTGAAGGTCCATTAGTTTCGAAAATTAGAAATCAAAGCCAGTACTTTAGAAAATCACTCAAGTTTGAATTCCACAAATCTCAATTCAAGAACACACCAAAACCAGGAGCTATTTCCACATGCAACATCCATGTGTAGCAAAATTCCACAAAACGAACTCATTGCAACCATCTAAGCCACAAATCTCACATATTTTCTAGCCCAAAACATAACCTGCACATCAAGAACACCGAACAGCAACAAAAAATAAGCCTAAAACAGGACATACAAAACAAGAAAACCAAATGGCAACAAGCAACATTACAAAACTGGGTATCTCAAGGATCAAGGGGAGTACAAACTAGCCACTTCTCCTTGCCTTGATAGTCACTTGAATCCTACTTCTTTCATTTCACTTGTTGGCCGTGAGAAAGATTGAAGAAAAAACTGAAGAGAGTGTTGGGGTGCACAGCTGAGAGGGGGAGAGAGAGGGGTGAGAGTGAGTGAAATGAGAAAATGAAAGTGAGGGATAGGGAGAGAGGGTCGGCCGAGAACGAGAAGAGAGGGAGGAAGGGTGAGTTGTCTTTTCATTATAGCACAAAGTGTGCTTAACGAGCTTCTCCCATCTTGCATGAAAAGCCATTGGTTGACGGGAGCGGCAGTAATGATTACTCTCAAAGAAATTCAAACTAATATTCATGCAAAATAATTTAGGTGGTTGGGCAGTGTACCTATTCAAGTTCCGACTGTGTCCTATTTAGCATATCTTAAATACTCACAATATTACACAAGACATAATAGATTATGGTCACCGTCCCTAAAAAAATTTTAAATAACTATTAGGAATGCACAAACTAATTAAATCCATTCGTTGATACTAAAATAAATCTCACGTGACTCACTAATATGGTTAGGCGAAAATTCTGGACATCACACTTTTCCCCAATGGTTCCCCAAAAAAGTTTCAGCATGTAGTTTCACGAGATCGATGAATATGCATTCGTTAACCTTTGAATTGCACTCAAATTTTGTGGAGAGATTAGTAAGACGATACATTATTCTTGAATTCGCCTAGTGGAAATGGTGAAATAATATTTGAAAATATGTCATTGAAGGAGAAAATTGTACTAGTCAGACTACTACAGAGTCCAACACGTGGTCGCATGAAAACAATAATTATGCATTTGTTCTAAATTAGAACACATTGAAATTTTGAGGATAACTCTCTGTCACTTAGTTGTCAAATTCACCATAGGAATCGAGTATCAAAGATCTAGAAATCCCCTTGTGATATCCATAGTCCCTAACGTTGTTGTTTACCGCCTCTTGCCGCTATTCGAAGTTGAAATCTCAATTTAGGTAATCTCCCTAAAATAATTCTCTATTTTAATATTCGATTACCTAAATTGTGAGTAATAAGATTTTAAGTTGATTTGATGATGATTTTAGGCATATCATAACTAGGAAATTTCCTCTTTCAAGTTGTGCATATTGTGTTTCAATCTTTAAGACCTAAGATTTGATCCTCGATTACATTTATTTCCTATTTTGATTGTGGTGAGTATTTAATTCTGTAGGCTTATGTAATATATGTCATTAATTTAGGAAATATTCTTTTTATAAAAAGTACAAAAAATTACATTGCGTTTAGGACAAATTGCATTCACTTAATTTCTTAATTTAAAATTACATATTTAGGAACCATGTAGCAAGTTAGGAAATTACGTCATTTGAACATTAATTTAATGTAAATTATTTCCTAGTATAAATTAGGTCATTACATAGTTTCCTGATTTGGCTTTAAACGGAAATCACAAAAATATAACATGGATACCTCGTATAGAACTGATTTCCTTGAAATTCCATGTCACACATTACATGTCACTTAGCCCGTACATGCTTTAGGTCCATGTCATCATATCTACATCGTAATACCATGTCATTTAGTGAATATATGCTTAGGCTCATAAAAATCTAAGTGCATATTAAATTTGTTTATGATATCAGGATTAGTTTATGTTAACACCTAAATTTTGGCTAATCATTTAGGTTTAATTGCGTAGAAAATTAGGAATTAATATTTAAATTCTAAATTACTATTTGGCCAACAATTAGGGGGAAAGGGCCAAAAATTGTAGCCCTAATTCAAATCATTTAAGCTTTACTAGAGTTGGGTTAGCCCATAATGCCTCAAGGCCTTAAGCTTAATTGGAGTAAGCCCTAAATGGGTCAAGGCCTGTCATGTTTAAGCCCACAGAGGGGCAAAATTCAGCCACTATAGATAGCACAAAAAGGATGGCTATAATTGTGAGGAGGAGCGGGCCACAGTCAAGCTAATTCAGCCCATCACAAGCCTAATTAGAAAGTGATTCTAGTTTAGTTGAGCCCATCGATCCAAAAAGGCCAGAAGTTCAAAACTGGACAATTAACCCTAGGGAAAACTCTATATAGTTAACGCTATACCTCATTGATAGAGGTTGGCAATTCAAACCTCAGAAAATTAGACAGAAATCGCGTGAGAAGGAGAGAGGGAGAGAGGCGAGTCGAGGTCAAGCTTTTTGGCCACGCCTCACCGCTTGACCAACCACCTTCGAGGCTACAACCTTGCTATCGTTGCTGTATCAAGCAAGGACAACACTACCTTTGTTGATCCGTAGTGCCTCCTTGTTATAGGCGCGAGACAGCAAAGCAACCCCACTGATTGATCTATTGCTTCATTTTATTGTTGACCCGTAGTGGGGTTACCGCTTCCTTGCATGGAGATGACGACCAGCTACTACCCCTAATTAAGAATCAACCAAATAGTCCCCTTTACCACGACGACGCGGTTATCCCCTACTAGTTGTGTTCCTTTTGCTCGGCCCTATGACGACGACATAAGTGATATAATGCGGAAAATTCGAAATAGGGGATTTTTTATCTTCATGATTTTCACAATAAGAGGGATGAATACATAACCTTATCCATAGTAAAGCCCTTGAAAATATTTGTCGTGGAAAACTAAAGAGATGAAGAAATCTGATTTCTCTCCCTTAACCCACATTTTTCTCTAACATATTTCTATGATGGAGGATAGAATACAACATAAGTTTATCTTGCTTGGATGGAGACAGGATTAGATTTATACATGCCATCAATAGGCGTTTTCCATCAAAATGCCTTTTAACTTCCATCAGAGTCGCATATCTTCGAAAGAACGGTAACTTCTCAATGAGGATTGTACTATTTCCCAATTTTAAAAGAATTTCGGCCAAGATGACGACTCTTATCATAGGTGCCTCTACATGAGCTTTGGGTAACCAAATATGAATCGGTACCATAGGCACTTTGACAGTGAAAGAGGCAAAAGAAATAATCCATAGAAAGATTTGGCCCCTGCAGCGGTTCCCTTTTCTTTTATTCTTGAATAGGAGAGGCCTTCATCAATCAATCTTCAACCAATACATTTTAGCATTAAATATTTATTAAACCTGTAATTAATAACATCATGTGGGCTAGAATTATTCTTACATTCTCCCACTTGGCCCATATGACATTCATTTAATGTTTTAATAAACACCATAATGTATACAATAACATAATGCAAAAATCTTTCTTAAATTGGTTATCACATAATAATCACTATTAAATATAGAAAGCTAATGCAAGTCATAGCAGTTGTATGTTATTAATCGATGTAGCCCCTTCCATGCACTACAATGATAGCTCTCTAATTGACATGATCCACAAATAAGAAGTACAATAATGGTCCAACTATACTGTCTCTGTTACACATTTGGTCAACTTTAATCTTACTCAAATTTTAGATCAAAAGGGTTTAAGGTTACATTCACCAAAGTTATTTTCAAGTTGTATTACATAGAAATGTACTTCAAATAATTATACCCTTTTTATTTTCTTTCATTGCATACCACACATATACTTAAGTATATTATCTTAGCTTAGATGGCATTCCATTTATAACATCATTAATGGGAGTTGTCTTTCGACTATCGATACGAAATAATTTGGTGGAACTTTGTCAACTTATCCAAACATCGATTTTATTCTACATTTAGATGTCAATAGTTATACTATCACTCCATGCATAGTGTTCATATTTTTCACTAATTTTGATATTACTATAAAAGCTAGGGACTTTCACTACATCAACAATCAATTCTTTTTATGACTTTTTTTAAATTGGATATGCTATAAAGCGGACTATTTTTCGACTTCTGGATACAGTTACGTGATTTGCCAATTACCACTACTAAGACAACATTTGTCCACTGGGAATAAGGAGAGTGGAATGGACTTCATTCCCTTCATTTTGGTGTTTGGCAAGTTGGAATAAAAAGGAAAGGAAATAGAAATTTAGAATGCAAAGGCTTCGTTGCTATGTTGTATTATTGTAGGGAGAGGTGTGCATGAGTATGAATAATAATAATAATAATAATAATAATAATAATAATAATAATAATAATAATAATAATAATAATAATAATAATAATAATAATAATAATAATAATAATAATAATAATAATAATAATAATAATAATAATAATAATAATAAATATGATATAGTATTTCTTTTTTCTTTTGGTCTAAATACGATATAGGGTGCCTTTAGTTCAACACTTGCAAAACCCTTTGAAACCCCAAAATCCTTTCGGCAAATGCAAATGCCATTTGGCAAAAAATTTCGCTTACTTTGGAGAGATGCAATTTTATCTCAAAAGCTCTCTAAAGGCCCTTAACCCAAGGCAAGTCTGTAAATATTTTGGAATATTATAGTTCCGAAACGCAAATAGACTTTTTTTATCTTTTAACTTTGCCCTCACTCAATTTCATAATTCTAGAAATGTCTAAAAAAAACCCTTATTGTGCCTCAATCATTGACTAGCAACTGGCAAGTAGCTGTCGTGACACTAGCGTGTGGTCGACATGCCATCAACGAGTTGCTAATGAGCCCCCGTCGCCCTCGTCGGAGGTCACCTGACGTTAGGATTGGCTAATGGCTGTTTTGGGTTGTCGGTGGTAGCTGAATTCCATCAGCAAATAATTCAAGGTTTTTTTATATAAAAAAGAAATTAGCAAAAAAAAATCATTTATAAAGTGTAGTTTTTACCAAACGACATTTACATCAAAGTTGTTTTCCAATATGTTTTTAAAATTCACTTCACCAAACTTTATTTGTATTTCTGAAAAACTTTTTAGTCCGAAAGTTTTTGCATTTTCCTAAAGGCATCCCCCAAAAATCAAATCAAATGCACCTATAGTATACCTTTCATTACTTTTTTCACTGTCCCTTTACCAGCAACTTTGAAAATGAATTTTTATTAATCTCTTTATTGTTATGGTAAATTTTGGGCAAAAGAACCTTTCAAGTGCCATAACTTGGCAGAAAGGGACACTTAAGTGCCATAACTTACGAAAGGTACATTTAAGTGCCACATTTTAAGAAAATTGGGACACCTAATTGCCATCTTCGGCGAAGTTGGCCGGAAATCATACGTGGCATTAAAATATTAATATTTATCGCTGATGTGTCTCGCTGGAGAGCTGAGTCAGCTCGAATTCACCCCAAACGACGTCGTTTCGGGTGTTGGCCAAAATAGAACTCTTAAATCGGCCAAAACGACGTCGTTTTGGCATAATTTGAATTTTAATATAATATAAAAATTATTTAAATTAAATTTAAAAATAAATTTATTTAAAACATTTAAAAATTTTAAAAACTTTAAAATTTTTTAAAAATTTACAAAATTTTTTTATAAATTTATAAAAATTTTAAAAATTTACAAAAAATTTCAGGCCTCGACGCCTCCTTTTTTAATTTTTTTTAAAATTTTTTTGTAAATTTTGTAAATTTTATTTTTAAATGTTTTAAATTAAATTCAATTAATTTTTATATTAAATTTTTTACCACGTCAGCACCAAAACGACATCGTTTCGTGTGTTGGCCAAAATAGAGCCCTTAAATCGGCCAAAACGACGTTGTTTTGGCATAATTTGAATTTTAATATAGTATAAAAATTAATTAAATTAAATTTAAAACAAAATAATAATATAATTTATATTTATTTTAAAAAAAACGGAGGAGGAGGAGGAAGGCAGCCGGCGGATGAGGGCGAGCCCTCGTCGCCGCCGCCTCCCCACCGTCGCCGAAGGTGGGGAGGGTCGGCCGGGGCCGCCTCCCTTTTTTCAAAAGAAATTTTAAATATTTTAAATATTTTAAATATATTTTTATTTTTAAAATGTTTTAAATAAATTTAGTTTTAAATTAAATTAAATTAATTTTTATATTAAATTTTTTACAACGTCAGCACCAAAACGACGCCGTTTTGCACTCGCTTCGCCGCAAAATTGACACGTCAGCTTTTTGGCCGGATTGGCACTCAAATGATCCATTTTGCTCCGATTTTGGCATTTAAGTGTACCTTTCGTAAGTTATGGCACTTAAGTGTCCATTTCTGCCAAGTTATGGCACTCAAAGGGTCCGCGTGTCGTAAATTTTGGATGTTTCAAATTATATAAACCTCACCTTCCTTGTTTACCAACTTTCTTGTTTTGTATAGGTTTGTCATTTACATTAAAGAGAGGGTGTATATGCAGTCTGCATCGGGGGACAGCACGAAGGCCAACCTTATGTTCGTAAGCGACGTTGACAGGACGCTGATCAAGCGCAACCAGAATTACGATAGATGAAGCACTTGCCAATCGGCTACCATTAGTGAGTTCTTGAATATCAATTTCTGATCAAATAGAAATGATACATTAATTTTAATTTAGAAAATGAATTGCTCTACTTACCGATCAGCCACCATCTTTTCTTTTGCAAGTAATTTTGTGAATTTGCTTGTTCTTGGTCTGTCTCGCTCGCTCACATGTTCATGTCAAGTAATTTATGAATCTGCTTGTGCTTTAACTATTGTGTTGAAACAATTTGATTATAAAAAAAATAAGACTAAAATGAATAAATTCATGTCAATTTCAATTTGATCATGTTGATATTGTGAGCCATGATTAATTCAGATTTTCTCCATAAAATTTTTCGTTTTTCTTGTTGTTGTGTTGTGTCACTTGCAAAGTTATCACCTACACCTTACATTATGTTCATATTTTTTATAAGACTTAGGGGTGTTTACTTTATGCTTTATACTTTTTCTTTTGCTAATAATGTATTTGTTTTAATTCGGTACATAAATTGTACATGCAATTATTTTCTTTTTCCCAAAATTGAAAAAAAAAACCACCCTAAAAATACGAAATCTATATTGGTTATGCAATTCTTACCTTATCTTTTAACTTTTCATCGGCAAATAATATTTATATATCAACTATTATTCTCATTGAAAATGGAAATATTTCGAGAATATATCAAAATTTGCTAGAAATATGTAGCCTCCATGTCAAAATTTTAGATTTTATGCTAGCAACTCCTTATAATCTTAATTTACTGGGTACCACTCTTGAAAGGATATGTGATTAAATTAACATATCAAAAATGTCATTTTCCTTGGGACGCTGTTGAGGGCAGTGAATTTTTCACAAAGGGAATCAACATTGAGAATTTCACAAGGTCAAATAAGCGATAAGCTGCGGCTTTTCGTAATAGCTCGGAAAAGTCTGCCTTCTTTCAATGCAGCTTCTTGGGAAATAAAGATTGCAAATGCCCAATCATTGCCAATTTTAACATGGCTGCGATATATATGGTGTTGGAGGTTATAGGTTTGAGAGAGAAGAAACGGTTGTTTGAAGTATTACACCAAGAGACGTCAAGTTTAGAACGTTCAACACTGTTACTTCCAGCGTAGGGAAACCCTAAAGTTTTTATATGCAAGTTATTGGGCTCCGCCCATATGGACCCAAATAACCATGCTTTCACCTATTTGGCTTGTATGTGAACATATTATTTTGGATTATATTAACAATATATCCAACAATCTCCTCATATGTTCACCATACAGCACAATCCAATAAAGTGATCAATGTAATGTTTAAACAAACATGAATCATCCACATTCAGTCCAAGACAATCAACTCGGATCGGTTAAAGAGTTTTCCAGCAGTAAAGTATTAAACTCAATCATCCTTATTATGAATTTATTCTGAGATCAACAAATCAAAATAAGTATTAGGAGTTTTAGATTTAGTCTAAACTCATCCAAACCCTAATACCCAAAATAAATCTCAGACTTAATTCACAACTAACATATGCATACTAGTCAAGTATAAGTAGGCCAGTCAAAATAGTCCAATGCCTTACAAATATAAAAAATAATATTCACAAAATAGAAATAGAAAAATGCAAGTCTTAAGTAAATGGACTCCATCAAAATAGGCTATAGCAGGTAAACTGTCAAGTCCCCACACGCTCTAAATGATATATGTTCATTCATCAAGTAGGTCATCCTGGTTAAGATCCCACTTATTAAGCTCTCCTCCATCTCTGCCATCCCATGTAGAATGTCAAATATGAATTTCATATTATCATGAATTCAATCATTTGAATAAAAACTTAGCACCATTCCATCAGGCAGAGAATAACATATATTGATGTTATAAAGCATCATAATATCATGTCATAAGCATCAATCCAGTTTCATACATTATGAACAAGATCTAAACAATGTGATTTACAAAGAGCCATCAACTTAAGTTTATTTGTAAGAGAATAACTATTGGCTAGTTTCAAAGAACATGACCAATAGTCAAGTCACTTACGATAACCTAGTCATGTAATATCAAATTTCAATTAAAAACAAGACCATCAGGCTTCTTAAGTAAACAATTGTTTCTATGTTTCGATTTGGAATGTCACAGTTACTGATTCCTTAAAGTCAAATAATCTAACATCAAATTTGGAATGAGATCATTTAACCAAAAGCATAGTCCAATCTAGTTGAATTGTATCATCAAGTTTGGAATGATACAAGTTTCCCTAATAGAATATTTGAATTAGGTTAAAGTCATCTTCATCAAGTTTGGAATGAGACAACTCACCCTCTTCAAATTAGTCTGCAACTGCGAACATCAATGAAACATATAAATTGTGCTTATCATTGTAGCTAATAAAGAAAGATTCGATAATTCAAAACACACAATTAAAAGGTAAGTAAATGGTAGTTAAGACTTGCCAGAGTTCCCCCACTGTTTTGAATAATCGATCTTTAGGCATACCTTTGGTGAGAGTATCGGCTATGTTATCATTCGATCTCACATCGATCGAGGTGATAACTCCTTGTTCTCTCAGATAATTCAACAACGCCTGTCTCAGTCTCACATGTCTTCGCCTTGAATTAAAGAGAGCATTCTTGACGACTTGGACAGCTGCTCGATTATCACAGAATAGGCTTAAAAAATTAATCTTTAGCCTAGTCAAAGGAATATCCATAATCAGATTATTTATCCACTCTTTCTCTTCACTGACTGAGGCTAAAGCAAAAAGTTCCAATTCCATAAACAACAATGCAATACAAGTCTGTCGTTTGGATTTCCAAGTAATAGTAGCTCCACCCAAAGTGAATACATATCCACTATTGGACTTACTATTTCCAATATCTGAGCACCATGAGGCATTAGAATATCCATGCACAGTTGGAGGATAACCAAAATAATAGAGAGCATAATCTTTAGTACCTTTAAGGTATCTCATTAGCCTATTAAGGGCATCCCAATGCTCTTTACTAGGATTATTAGTAAAACGACTCAGCATGCCAACTGTAAAGACTATGTCAAGTCTAGTGCAACTCATAGCATACATGAGATTACCAATCAGTTTCGAGTACTTTAACTGATCCACACTGGTCCCTTCATTAGGACTCAGTCTGTTATTATAATCACATGGTGTCTCACTCGGTTTACACTTATCATATCCCCGAGCAGAAAATAGCTACTTAATATAATGAGTCTAGCTAAAGGAGATGACTTGCCGGTTAAAGCTTACTTTCATACCAAGAATGATATTAGCAAGACCAAGATCTTTCATTTCAAATTCTTTAGTTAAAGTAGCTTTCACGTCACTCACTACAGAATGATCGAAACCAAGAATTAACATATTATCAACATACAAGCAAATGATGACTATCTTATTTGACATAGAACGATAGTAAATGCATTTATCTGAATAACTAGATTGAAAGCCATAACTCTTTACCACTTTGTCAAATTTAAGATACCACATCTTAGGTGCTTGTTTAAGAACATACAAGGATTTATCCAGTTTACAAACTTTGTCCTCAAGACCTTTTATAACATATCCTTCCAGTTGTTCCATGTAAATTTCCTCATTTAAATCCCCATTTAAGAAAGTCGTTTTTACATCCATTTGATACACTACAAAGTGTTCAATAGATGCCAAAGCAAGAAGAATTCTTATAGTTGATAGATGACACACATGTGAATAGACATCAAAATAATATATTCCACTATATTGTTTATAGCTTTTAGCTACTAAACGTGCTTTGTATATGGCTATTGATCCATCACTATTCAGTTTCTTCTTCAACACCCATTTACAGCCTATAGCTTTAGCCCCTTTTGGCAATTTTACTAGCTGCCAAGTGTGATTTTGCAACAGAGAGCTCATTTCATCATCTATGACTTCTGCCCACAATAGAGATTCCCTAGATCTCATTGCTTCCTGATAGAAGAATGGATCATCCTCAAGATGGTAAGCAACAAAGTCCTCACCAAAACTTTTGGGAATTCTCTCTCTTGTAGATACTCTTACTGGAATTGGTTCAATAGCCAACTGTGTGGACTTAGTGTTAGAAGGGCCTGCTTCAGATTCTACAAGAGATTCTGAAAATCATATCTGTAGATCTAGAAACATTCAAGCCTTGATATCTGAGAAACTTGTTTTCGAAGAACACTGCATCTCTAAATTCTATCACTTGCAACACTATCTTCTGCACTACCTAGATATACACAAGTAATGATTCTAGGTCCTACCTTAGGTCTCTTAGGATCTGGTATGTTTATATAAGCAATACAGCCCCAAGTCCTAAGAGTATCATATCTACAAGGGCGTTTATGCCATATCTCATAAGGTGTCATGGATAACTTAGAGTGTGGCAACCTATTCAAGATGTGATTAGCAGTTAGAACTGCTTCTCCCCAGTAGGACGAAGGCATACTAGCTGTAAGTAATATAGAGTTTAACATTTCAGTTAACGTTCTATTCTTACGTTCGGCAACACCATTTAATTTGGGTGAGAAAAGGAGCGGTGGTTTCAAGTATTATACCTTCTGAAGCACAAAATTCCTTGAACCTTGACATAGTATATTCTCCTCCTCTATCACTCCTAAACCTCTTAATTTTCAAGTTGAGTTGATTTTCTACTATAGACTTGAAAATCTTAAATTTTTTCAAAAGCCTCATCTTTCGATTTCATAAATAGACATGACAATATCTAGAAAAATCGTCTATGAATGTTATTAGATACTTCCGACTACCTTTAGTAATGTAATTTCTAAAATCACAAATGTCAGAATGTATTAGCTCAAGAAGTTGTGTGCTTTTAGAAACCAACTTAAAGGATTTTCTAGTGATTTTAGCCTGTGCACACACTTCACATTTGTCAAATCGAATAGACGTATCTAATGGAATGTTGTGAGTTTTAGCTAGATGTTGCATTTTCCTGTAATTCACATGTCCAAGTCTATTATGTAGCAACTTTGGATCAATCAAAGTAGAATTCACATGATTTATGCTATCAGTATTTAAACTCAATCTATACATACCATTAACCATGAATGCACAACCGAAATAATATGAGTTAACAGATAAAGTTACTCTACCATTCATAGTTGAAAAAGACATACCAATTTTATCAAGTAAACTCATAGATATCAATTTTTTTTTTAAGTAAAGATACTACTCTAGCATGTTTCAGAGTTAGTAATTTACCTGAAGAAAACATCAAATTTGCAGTTCCAGCATGAGTCACCTTTGCCTCACCACCATTGCAATTTTCCACAGTGTCTTTCACTTTTGTGACCTCAGTGAATAAGTTCTTGTCATTTGTAGCATGACAAGTAGCGTTACTGTCCAACCACCACTCAGAAGAGACGCTAGCCTTTCCATTCTTCATCATTCCAATGAAGGCTCGAGGCTCAAATCCTCTAATTAGCATATTGGCCTCATTTTGTGGTGTGTCATTCTCTGGCTTCTTCAGCAACTTACATTATGCTGCCCAGTGACCCCACTTTCCACAGTTATGGCACTTGCCATTCTTTTTCTGTTTGAAGATAATCTTTTTGGCCTCTAACTGTAAAGAGGATTCACCTTTTGGTGACTTGGACTTTTTCTGAGTTTTATTGGAGTGTGAAACTAAGTTGGCAACTGACTTTTGTTATCCATCTTGTTCCAAACTCTTCCTAGTAATATTTTGATCCTCAATGTGAATATACCTCTTTAATTCATCTAATCTCATCTGTACCTTCAGTCTGTGCATTTCAATCTTGAAAGAACTCTATTCAGTTGGTAGTTTGCTCAATACAAGACCGACAAAGAGATTATTGGACATATTAGAGTTATCATCTTTCAGCTTGTTACTCATGTTCTCAAATTGAACTAATTGAGAGGTGATGCTTGAATTCATAGTGAATTTAAAGTCAAAAAATTTCTCCGCTAGGAGAGTTTTAGAGAGCCCCTCTTGTTTTTGGAACTGAGTGTTCAAGTGATCCCATATATCTTTCACTGTCTTATACTCACTATAAGTCATAGCCAGATTAGGATTTAGAGAATTCAACAAGTAATCTCTACAAAAATCCTCATCTTTGTTCCATTGATATTCATCCACATCTTCAGTGGTAGATGCAAAATCACTTAATACAGTATAAAATATGTCACGTTCTTTCATGCCAAATTGAACATGTAATTTCCACCCATGAAATTCAATAACTTTATAATATCATAGGAACTACGCTTTGCCATTTTAATCAGAGCAAAGTGTTAGAAAGAGTGCACCTTGGAGTCTTTAGAGCCACAAAATCGAATAACTCCCCTAACCTTGATCAAACCGCTCTGTAAAGATGAAATTTGCCAAAACAAACCCCAAAAACAGATCTGGAGCTCCCAAAAACCTTAGGATGGACTGCCCTTGTCGTTGAAACTCGCTAGAAATTTCCGCTGCCGAAATTCGCTGGAAATTTCGTCCCCAAAAATTCACTAGAAATTCAGATGGAAACTTCTGGGTGCCGTAACTTCTCCGTCCGACCTCCGATCGATGCGAGTGACCACTCAAAACTTTCGTATCGATGAGTAGAACAAAGCCCAAGCCCAAGTGGTTTCACCCTTTAAAATTGGCTATAATTTTTGGGTTAGATTTTGGTCACCCGAATCTTCAAACTCAGATCCTGACCAATACCACCATCAAAATCGAAAGTAAATTACACCCGTGAGTTCATCTTGACGAAATCTTCAAGAAGACACCTTACTCGCTCAAATCCAACACATAAACATAATACTTCAAGATTGTTGGAGATTATAGGTTTGAGAGAGAAGAAGCGGTTGCTTGAAGTATTACATCAAGAGACGTCAAGTTTGGAATGCTCAATAGTATTACTTCTAACGTAGGGAAACCCTAGAGTTTTTATATGCAAGTTATTGGGCTCCGACCCATATGGACCCAAATGACCATGCTTTCACCTATTGGACTTGTATGTGAACATATTATTTTGGATTATATTAACAATATATCCAACATATGGCACGGTCGATTATGTGTTTGGAGACGCAATGGTGCTTTTACAAAATTGCATCATGAACACGCTCATACCTCACATAAAATAGAAAAATGTGTTCACTACCCAAGGCAGAGACAACCTGCTTTAGCATAACAGAATATTGCTTCTCGACTACACATTCGCAGTTACACTAAATATTGTCCTTGTACAGTCATCATTTAAGTCATTCCTTGTCCATCCTTTAAAGGAGTTACTTGACGAAGTGATCATGGAGTCATACATTGCCAACTTGGTTGTCCTAGCTGAATGGTTGGAGTTCAAAGGCTCGCTTGGGTTGAGCACACTCTTCTATGGGGAGTACCTAAATAGAGACCCAACTTCAAACACAAGCGGCCGAGTGAAATGGCTTAGTGTACAATGTTATCAATAGTTTAGCGATGACAAGTCAGTGCACCATCAAGTCTTATCCAATAGTTCGACCATAGCGGTTTTCTTACTATCCAAGTCTGAATTAGAGTGGAGTCAAATGTTTAGATTTTTTAGGCTGCCCTTACTGTAAAACTATGTAATCTTTAACTTTGATAATACACTTAGGTGTATTATTGGGGTTTTCATCGTTGAGTTGGAAAGAGACTAGCAGCACAAGGAGGAAAAGCACAAATAGGAAAAAAGAATAGAGTTTATGTGATTGCACAATATTTGCATGGAGATCGCACGATATTCGCACGATGATCATACTATGCAATCGGTGTTCACGATCGCATGGTGTTCGCAAGAGTTTTGTCATGGCTTTTCAAAGCAGTTAAGACAAGTCAACATTCTTCTGGTGCAACCTCTTAGGATACCAAGTAGGGGTGTCAACGGGTCGGGTCAAGTCGGGTCTTGTTGTTACCCGACCCGACCCGAATCACAAGGGTCACACACTATGACCCGACCCAAACCAACCCGAAACACATTAAACTTGCATCTGTGATTCAGGTCGGTTCGGGTCGGGTCGGGTTGCTGGGTTTCCCTTCTTCTTCTTTTTTTTCCTCTGGGGTTCGGATTGGGATGAAAACTATCTACTTATGTTTTTCTTTGGTACCACCCACATGCATGTTATAAGTCATAACTTATGACCTTTTTAACATCATTATTTTTACTTCTTAGGCACATGAATTAATTGGCAAAAAAAGGAAAATTTGCTACCACCCACATGATTTTCATCTCGAACCCGATACCGATGACACACGAGTTTAAACATGAAAATATGCCAAAAAACTTGGAAAATGACAGGACCAAATATATTTCCATAATTTCTGTCGAGAATCTTTATCTTCACGAACCGAAGCACATGTTCGAAAGACAGATGGTTGTTTCCCATTCCATTTTCAAGTAAATAGAAACTAAAATTATTCTGACTTCAAACAAATAAGCCCCATCAAATGAATTTCACCTCGAGAGACCAGAGAGAAGCAAATACATGAGGTAATGCTGCATCAATCTTTCCATGTCGCGTCATATCTCACGGGAAAACCAACAATGGAACGAGCTAAACCCACATAAACATTAACATTGCGTACAAATTAGACTTATTGGTTCTCACTGGAAGAAAATATTTAACGTTATGTACAAACCTTGTGAAAAAAAAAAAAAACATCTTACACAACTATATAGTAGTACGAAGAAGAAACTACGCTGCCTTTCACTAGCTATTAACCAGATCATCTGTACAAACTCCCCTTTGACCACTTTGCCTGTCCGTTAGTTGATACATCAGCATCCTTTGGAATTTGTTGAGTTCCTGTGTAAAAATGTATGGAGCAACAGACAATTATCTAAAACATTAGCAGTCCAAAAAGGAATCGGTTTTTAGCGAGATGAAGAAATAAGTAATATCTCGAGAAAAAAAATTCCAATTCGGTATGCAAGAATTCCAAGTGCATACATATTGGAATATGAGTTTGTGTCTGCTTGGAAAGGTTAAACATTCAACAGCATATCTCAAGAGCATACACATCCGATGCTGAAGACAACAAATGTGCAGCTATTTGATCAACCTTCCATATCATCACCACACAGTGGACTCCCCTACAAGAGTAAAACTATACCCTTTCAAAACCAGTAGGCATAATGGAAAACAGCAGATCTTTCGATGAAAACACACTGCTATACTGATAATAATCTAGGGAGCAGGGTGAGCATCTAGAAACCACACATTTAGTCCTCTTAAGTTCTGTCTCAATACAAAGACATCCTAATTATCGACAATGACAACCTAGGAATTTTGAAACATAGTCCAAAATTTAACCTCCCCCAAGTTCTTAGATCATTGGAGAACACTACTCAAGCATTCAGAACCCTATTGAGCAAAGAACATAACCCATCCACCCATACAAGTAAACACCCAGAAACCTCACTTGATCGAGATTCAGTTGAGCGACACAGAGAAGAAAACCAGTAGGCATAGAGGAAAACAACAGATTTCTCAGCGAAAACACACTACTATACCGATCATATCCAGGGAGCAAGGCGATCATCTAAAAACCACACATTTAGCCCTCTGAAGACTTGTCTTAGCATAACAACAACCTAATTATCAACATTGACAACCTAGGAATTTGAACCATAGCCCAAAATTCTACCTCTCCCAAGTTCTTAGATCATCGGAGAACCCCCAAATCAATTGTTAAGCACCCTATTGAGCAAAGAACGGAACCCATCCTCTAGTACAGTTAAAGACCCAAAAACCTCACTTGATTAAGATTCAATTGAGCAACACAGAAAAAAGAACCATTCGATACGATGCCAGTCACGTCTAAAATCTGCATCAGTTCTATTGGATTAGATTTCGCCAAAGATTAAAAAGAACAAATTCGACATCAAAAGCGGCGATGCAGTAGCTTCACCCTTCCTCATCCTCAGACTGAGATTCGGCATCCGGTGTTTGCAAAGCTTCCTCAAGATAAGCAGACGGAAGCGTGCCTATGACAATCACGTCCACAAGGAACAACAATAATGATGAGCGAGGAGAATGACAAAACCTTCGAATAGCTCAAGCAAACGAAACAAGAGGAAGGCCAGCTGTGGGGGGCGGCGGCGGCGGCTAGGGTTCCGGGTTGAGACGAGGGGTGGCGACGGCGAGGTGGAGGCGCGTCGATCGGAGGGCGGCAGCGGAATCCACGAGAAGGCACAATCGTCGGAGAAGAAGGTGGAGCCGACAACTACAAGGGATTTCTTTACTTGTTTGTGTTTCTTAGCTTGTTTGACTGATCGGGGGTAAAAGATCAGAACGTGTTTGTGTTTCTCAGCTTGTTTGGAATTTGGAATTAACATGTTTCAGGTCGAACAATGTTCCAAACTTGACCCGAACCAAATTATATTTCTTTACTTGTTTTATATCTGTTACCCGAACAATTTTAAGACCCGAAACACATACTCAACTTGTTTCATGTTCGGGTCGTGTTTGGGTCGGGTCGGATTGGGTCGGGTTTTTTGACACCCCTAATACCAAGACACATTATAAGTGCATATTCATAGCCAATTTTATCGTGAATGCGATAAATATGGAACAGTCAATTTTGTGTTTGGAAATGCTCTCGTGGTTTTCCAAATTGCAACTTATATGCACGCAAACTAGATGAGAAACAAAAGAATGTATTCACTACTCAAGGCAAAGATAACCTAATTGACCTTTTCAAGATGTCATTCATCGGCAACAAGTTTACAGCTACACTAGACCTTATCCCTATACAATCGTTCTTCTAGACATTCCTTGGTCGTCCATGGAAGGAGTTCTCCACAACGGTGATCATGGAGTGATAAATCGACAACCCACTCAACCCAACCAGGTGATTGGAGTACGATGACACGGTTGGATTGAGCACACTCTTCTTTGGAGAGTACCTAAACAGAGACCCCAGTTCAAACACAAGCGGCCGAGTGAAATGGCTTGGTGTACAAGGTTACTAATAGCTCATCGGTGGTAAGTCGATGCACCATCAAGTCTTTAATTCGAGATACCCAATAGCTCCACCACACCAGTTTTCTTACTATCCAAGTCTGAATTAGAGTGGAATCAAATGTTTAGATTTTTTAGGCTCCCCTTAGTGTAAAACTATGTAATATTTAACTTTGATAATACATATAGATGTAGTTATTGGGTCTTTTATCGTTGAGTTGGAAAGAGACTAGCAGCGCAAGGAGGAAAAGTACAAACAAGAAAAAAGAATAGAGTTAATGTCATTGCACAGTGTTTACATGGAGATCGCACGTATTCGCACAGGAATCGCACCGTGATCATACTGTGCAATTGGTGTTCACGATTGCAAGGTGTTTGCAAGAGTTTTGTCATGGCTTTTCGGAGCAGCTAGGACAAGTCGGCATTCTTCTAGTGCAACCTCTTGGGATACCAAGACATATTATACGTGCATATTCATAGCCAGTTTTATCGTGAACGCGACATATATGGAACGGTTGATTTTGTGTTTGGAAATGCTGTAGTGGTTTTCCAAATTGCAACTTATATATGTGCAAACCTGATGAGAAACAGAAGAATATATTCACTACTCAAGACAGAGATAACCTAAATGACCCTCATCCATGGAAGGAGTTCTCGACAACGATGATCATAGAGTCACAGATTGACGACTTAGTCGGGGCGATTGGAGTACAATGACATGGTTGGATTGAGCACACTCTTCTATGAGAAGTACTTGAATAGAGGCCGGGTTCTATCACAAGTGGCCAAGTGAATTGGCTCGAGTATATGTTTACTAATAGTTCAACGGTGGCAAGTAAATTCACTGTGGAGTCCTTGATTTAAGGCGATCAGGGGCTCAACGACACCAATTTTCCTTATAATCCAACTTTGAATTTGAGAGGAGTTGAGTGTGTAGATTTTTCCTGCTGCCTTAGTGGAAATGAGCAGACACACAGTCACATCACGTTTTATACACACTAAAATACACGCTTGCATTCATTCTTAGAGAAGAGCACTACAAATTCTAACATTCAGAATCTAACATAAACCCAGCAAAGACGATGATCTGGAGATCATGAACAGATCATACTCAGTTAAAAAATGA
The DNA here is from genome assembly GCA_016097605.1 of Eucalyptus guilfoylei. Classification (NCBI taxonomy): domain Eukaryota; kingdom Viridiplantae; phylum Streptophyta; class Magnoliopsida; order Myrtales; family Myrtaceae; genus Eucalyptus; species Eucalyptus guilfoylei. Next base: position 14,402,252 of record CM027860.1, on the reverse strand, counting down.
CCATTCAAGCATTGATACCAAGTCAGTTTCATTTAGACACATATCAGATTCAATCTTATTTTATACAAGGGATTCTCAGCAATTGAACTAAATTGAAACTTACTTCTGGACTTGTACCGGACAATGGAAAACCGAACCCAAACAAGACTTAAAGAAACAAATAAACATAACACAACTCAATGTAAGTCAGATTTGATCCTGAACAAATACTAATATCGTTGGGGAATTTCATCGAGCAGGCGATATGCATTTCAGTCCTATGATCCGGATCCAGGAGAATATCAACGATTCACAAAAAATATACTAAAACATAAAATAAAATAAAAAAATCAACAAAGCGACTCCAGTTGAAAAACAAGATACTCAATTAAAGCCCATTTCCGCACAAACCACGACAAAGTCTCAGCCTCTGTTTTGCGTAAAGAATAACCGAAACAGAGCAATGCTGTACGTACCTTGGAGACGCAATCTTTGGCCATGAACGGCGCTCTAGCAGATAACTGAGGTCTCGGAAGCATCATCGCTGGTGGTTGGCGCTAGCGAACAAGCTTCAAACGAGGCTCCAGGCTCTCAGGACTTCCCAGCTTGAAAATATAGGCCAGACAAAGTGAATTCGGCGTGGCAGTAAAATGGCCGTAGACGACAGCAACAGTAATTGGAAATGGATTAAGGATGTCAGAGATTAAGAGCGAAGCTAAAGAATCGCTTCTGAAGCTGTCGGTTCATGTGTATGGGGTGACTGATCTTCCTTGGTTCCAAGTTCTCTACCTTCAGTTGCCGTCGGGTGCGAGCTTGAGGCGGTTGGCCATGGAGATTCGAAGGTCTAAGGTGGTCGACGGTTGAGACTGGTAGCGCTGCAGCGTACGCCGTACGGTGGTGGAGCAGTCGGGAGGAAGAGGCGGCGGGGCGAAGAATGGGTGCCGTACCAGTGAAGAAATTGAGAGCGAGCGTGATGTTCGTCGAGGGAGAGAATTGGGCCGATTCTTAGCCCAACTTCTCTGATGTGATAAATATTTAATGAGTTTAGTGGCCGGACCCCAACTGGAGTGGATTAGGCCCTAGCCCAACAGACTGAGGTGAAATGTATTAATGGGTTGGGCTGATAGGGGTTGGTCCGAATTGGACTTAGTGCTTTAAATTGTCATTTTTTACTTGTTACTTTTACTTTTACTATTTTTTTTTTTTTTATCTTGTGAACATTCATGTACGATTTGTCAGCAAAAAAATAAAGTGTTAATTGTTTCTTCTGAACGGAACATGTGATCAGTGAATTTTTACCTCATAAATGATGTTCATAATGGTACGAAGACTCTCTTTTCTTCAACCGAGCTAGAGCACTCAACATACTACAAAACTTAGTTTGGCTTAACAAAAAAAGTGGGCTGAATTAAAAATAATTATATCTTCTATATGTTGGGTAAATTTATTAAGAGATTGTTTCATCATCATTCGACACATCCAATGGCATAGATTTCCCATTTCTTTTGTGATAACCCAACGTCACCTGGTTATTTAAATGGAAACTAGAATAATAACACATCGCTATGACTCGCACTTAAATTTGTGTTTCCCATGACAAAAATAACTTTTTGGGCCGAAAGTGTAGGGGACCCTTGCGAGAGGGCAAATCTCAGGATGGGTTTTCTTTTCTTTTTCAATTTCTTTATTCCCTTTTCCCATTTTGCCCATAACTAGCGCATTCTCTTCCTCTGGTCTCTAAACACTTTCTCCCTCTCTCTCCTCTCCGGGCAAGCACGAATCAACTTACGAACAGACATGATTGGCTCCACCACAAGCTAGCCACCGTCACCATACCTCCCCGCGCGGTGCCACCGCCACATCGTCGCCTTGAGCCATCGTTGGAAGCCCAAGCCACCTTGAGTTATCGCAAGCCCAATCATCGCTTTAACAGCTATTCCCCATCTCTCTACTAGTCGTAAATCATGCAAGGGCCCGATGTTGCCGAGCTTAGATTTGGAATTGCCGGCAGCTAGTGATGCCTTCTGTCGTAGCTATATGTGCAAGCTAAAGAGTGTGAATATGTTGTTTAATTAAACTTAATGACTTTTTGCGAAATCAACTAAATCAAGTTGAATACAAGAACAGTTTAATACATGCAAGAATAAGCCACTAATATCAAGTGTGGTGCTTCTATCAAACAGCTAAGATAATAAGTAGCAAGATAAAGATATATAGACGCAGATTTATAGTGGCATGGCTTAAATTAAGTTAATGTCTTTTATCTCATACTAACAACCATCAATAGGCTAGATTCAATTAGTAATTCTTTGAGTAGAAACAAGCATAGCTTGCTTCTACTCCTAAAAACTATCGATCTTAGCATAACTACAACTTCCATACTTTGCTCAAAAGAAATTACAAAAAGCGTGTACTCTTGACAAGCAATTTTATCACATACAGAATATATAATGCTCTCGTGATCTTTGTAGCTTGTGTGTTTTCACTTCCGCTTGCGATAATCTTTCTATAGTTATCATTCTTCAAGTTGACTATTGAATGATCTTCGAGACAAATTGATTTAGCCGTTTTAGATTGTAATCAAATCCCTGGAAATCTGCCCGCCTATACAATCAAATCTTCTAGCGATCTTGTAGCTTACACAAACAGTCACTTATATAAGGAAATAATCATTGTCCATCGGTATATTGGATAATTGATTGGATTATCATTAGAGCGAATAAATCTGTAATTCCAGATCTGTAATTATCTGCAAATTCCTTTAGATATGTGATAATGGTACAAGGAATATTTGGGTCTTCGATTATTTAGTTCGTGACAAACGTGTTCTTCTCATGTGATTTAATCAACCACTTTTATCAGTAATCCATGAGTATAGGTTTGTCATCTACATTAAAGAGGGCGTGTATATGGAGTATGTCATGGTGGACAGTTGATCAAGGGCAACCAGAACTGCGATGGATGGAGCGCTTACCAATCTGCCCCTGTTAGTGAGTTCTCGAATCTCAATTTCCGATCAAATAAAAATGATACATAAGTTTTATTTAAAAAATGAATTGCTGTACTTATCGATCAGCCACCATCTGGTTCTTATGCAAGTAATTTTGTGAATTTGCTTGTTCTTCGTCTGTCTCGCTCGTTCACGTGTTCATGTGATGTAAGCTTATGAATCTGCTCATGCTTTAACTATTATGCTGAAACAATTTGATTGTAAGAAAAATGATTAAAATGAATAAATTAATGTCTTGATATTGTAAGCCGTGACTAATTCAGATTTTCTCCATAAAATTTTTCGTGTTTCTTGTTATTGTGTTGTGCCATTGCAAAGTTATCATTTATGCTTACATTCTATTGATATATTCTATAAGACCTGGGGTGTTTACTTTATGTTATGCTTTATACTTTTTCTTTTGCTACTAATGTATTTGTTTTGCTAAGGTACATATATTGTACATAAACTGATTTTCATTTTTCCCAAAAATGAAAAAGAGACCACCCTAAAGTGCGAAATCTATATATTGGAAGTGCAATTCTTACCTTATCCTTTAACTTTTCATCAGCAAATAATATTTATATATCATCTATTATTCTCATATAAAATTGAAATATTTCGAGAATATATCAAAATTTGTAAGAAATACGTAGCCCCATGTCAAAATTTTAGATTTCTATTACACTACAGCTCTTTATGATGTTAACTTACCGGGTAAACACTCTTGAAAGGATATGTGATTAAATTAACATATAAGAATGTCATTTTCCTCGCGTCACTGTTGAGGCCAATGGAATTATCGCAAAGGGAATCGATATTGGGAATTTTGCAGGGCCAAGTAAGTAACACGCTGGGGCTTATTGGAGCAGCTCAGAAAAGTCAGCCCTCTTTCAATACAGCTTCTTGGGAAACAAAGACAGATTGCAAATGTAAAATCATCGCCAAGTTTAACATGACTATGATATAGATGGCACGGTTGAATTTGTTTTTGGAGATGCGGTGGTGTTTTTCCAAGATTGCAGCTTGAATGCACGCAAACCTAACATAAAATAGAAAAATGTGTTTGCTGCCCAAGGCAGAGGCAACCCGCTTCAGCATACTCAAATGTTACTCCTCGATTGCACGTTCGTAGTTACACCAGACATTGTCCCTATTTAGTCATCCTTGAAGACATTCCTTGTCCATCCTTTAAAGGAGTTCTTGACTATGGTGATCATGGAGTCATACATCAACAACTTGGTTGCCCCAGGTGGTTGGTTGGAGTTCAAAGGCATGCTTGGGTTGAGCACCCCTTCTAGAGGGAGTACCTAAATAGAGGTCTAGATTCAAACACAAGCGGCCAAGTGAAATGGGTCGGTGTATAAGATTATTAACAGCTCAATGGTGGCAAGTCAGTGCACCATTGAGTCTTTAATTCAAGATACCAATGGCTCGATCACACTGGCTTTCTAACTATTCAAATATGAATTAGAGTGGAATCGAATGTTTAGGCTTTTCAAGCTGCCCCTTAGTGTAAATATTATGTAATATTTAACTTCGACAATACATATAGCTGTAGTTACTGAGGTTTTTTTTATCATTGAGTTGGAAAGAGTCTAGCGGTGTAAGGAGGAAAAGGACAAAAAGGAAGAAAGAATAGAGTTAATGTAATTGCATGGTGTTCACACGGAGATCATACGATATTCGCATGAGAATTGCACGGTGATCATACCGTGCGTTCGGTGTTCACGATCCTCCTCCCACTAAGCCCCCTTTCTCCTCAATTTCTTTGAATTTTTCAGTAACAATGGGTGACGGTATTCCGCCTTAATGCTTCATATTCTGCTTGGTTATTCGAAATGAATTTAGTAAGTTCAAATTTTGTAAAGATGAATAAATAGGATCACACGGTGTTTGCAATAGTTTTGGCATAGACTCTATTTCCATAAGAGCCTACACATTTCGAGAAACAAAGGAATCACATATTCATGAAAATGCTCCCAAAAGAGAAAATTTGATTTCTTGTTTCTCTTTGATAATGTACGTACTTACACGTTATTGGCATTGTGAACGTGTTCCCATGAGTTGATATGGGCTCATCATAATTGTGAGCAGCTCGCAGGTTGACCTTTCTACCAATAGGATCACCATCCAAGGACAATTTAATGAGCAAATAGGCCTACCTCCTATCGCAATTATTATCATCATGATCATCATCATTATTATTAAGTACATTAGTAAAGTTCATATTGGCTTTGCTTGCAGCAATAATTTGGAAAGCGAGGATGATCAATTCAAGGAATAAAAGCAAATCATATCTCTGCTCCAAAACAGGAGAGGTTATGCTGAGTTTAAGCCTCAGATCACTGTCGACACTTGATGATGAGCCCCTGCTGTTACAGCTTAAAGAAGCAGAGGAGAGATGGCTTGCAATTTCAAATTCCTTCGAGAAGAACCTGCAGTAAACTTGTAGTTGCATCATTCATAAAAATTTATAACTTTGTGGGAAGAAGAAAAGCGAAAACCCTAAATAACAGAATCTTTTGGGCATTGGAGCCAAAGCCAAAATATCCCACTAAGTAGGCGATTGGTCTAGTGGTCCAAGGCTAATTTGCAAGCCTGGGGTTCACGGGTCTGATTCTCCAATTGATTCTCAATTTCAAGAAACCTTGATTAGTCTATGAAGTGGAGGCTTGAGCTTATAAGTAATATCGATCATGGCCATCCACAGTGGCTTGTTTACTTTTAAACTTGAGGATTTTATTAATAGTTAAGATTTGTCGAGACACGGTGAAAAAAGTGCATCAGTCAAGATCTTCGCCACCATTTAAAAGTGCCTCCAAGATTACGTCCGGTGACTCTTCGAATTATGAATATCGAGCATTCCTATTCGAGAGTCAACATGTTAACCAAGAGAATTGTTGCTAAAGTCGAGCGATCGAACAATAATATATACAGAAGAAGGAAAAAAAATCGGACACCGGATTTACGTGGTTCAATCGTAAAGACCTACATCCACGAGGAGAGTAGCGATGAATATCACTATAGATCAAGCAATACAAAGAGATTACACACTCGAGTCACTCAATCACTCTCTCAGTGTTTCCCAAACCCCAATTACACCCAATAACGCACGCAGTGTTTAGCCCCGAAATTCCTCAAAAAATAATCTATCAATCTCACAAAGGAATTACACTCAAATCTTACCACAAGATTTAATTGACTTGAACACTAAATTTTTTTGGATGTAATTCACGGACAAGAACGACAAAGAAAATCCCTCCCAAGCACTCGACTATGAGACGACGCTTGAAGACCAATTCTTCATGATCAACCCTATTCCATCCACGGCCACAAGTTTATATATAAGTGAGACCATTATTCTTTTGCCGACTTCTCATAGGATTTTATTTCATATCTTAAACGATTTTATCCAAAACATATCTATGTATGTTTTAAACAAAATCCAAATCCAAGTGAAAGTTGGACTTTCCCATTTTAGCGGCCAAATTCTCCAATGTAGATTCGAATTTTGGGAAGTTGATCTTCGGATCTTCTTTGCTCAATTTCAAACGTCCGCAATATATCCAATTCGGAATATTCGGAATATTCGGAATTTCACATTGGACTCAAACTCGAGACATATTTTAACAAGAATAATAGAGAGTCTTACACTAGACATGTGTGTAAGTGAAGGATAATGTTTATATGTATATTTGTGAATACATATAACGATTTTATGGGAAATATTGCTATGGAGGGGGAGATAAAGATAAAGATCATGTTTTCATTGATTCTTGATTGGAAGTTACTTTATCTAATAAGTCTTTTGATTAGTAGATTGCCAAGACATGGACATAATCCAAGTCTCTTTATATTCTTCTAGATTTGTTCACACTTATAGGTCCATGCATTATTCACGAATCTTTTGCTACATACACCAAGTTCCCTTAAAGCAAATATTACCTTAAATAAACAACATTTGTAATTAACAAGCTTGCAAGGTATCCATAAATTGTTTTGTCATCTTCAAAATATTATAGGAGGGTTTCTCAGCAAGGGTTAGGGCTAGTAGGCGAAAGTGAAACAAGAATTAGGTGCAATGATGTGGGCCATTCAATGGAGGGGTCCGGTGGCTTAAGGGTGTGTTTGGCAACCGAACAAACAGTGAAGATTTCTATTCTTTTACTCTTGAGAGTAAATTTGGAATAAAAATTCGTTTGGTAAAATTTTCGTTTCTGAGAACAAATTTTTATTTTTTTGTTCCCGGAAGTAGATTTGGAACAAAATCGAGAAGTAAAAAAAAGTTGAATCTTTGTTCCTAGGAACAATTTTAGAATCAAGCCAACCTAATTTTTCTTTTTTCTATTCTTTCTTCTTGTTCTTCTTCTTCAACCATTGCCACTGTCGCCACCGTCGTTCACCGCCACCGCTGCCGTCGTCCACCGCTGCCGGTCGCCGGCGACTAGTTGGGCGAGGTCCGACGAGGTTGCCGGTGGCCAGGTGGGCCTCGCCCAAGCCTCCCCCAGCCACCAGCGAGCCTTGCCTGGCCGAGCGAGGCTTGACCTCACCCAGATCTGGCGAGGCCAAGCTCGCCCAGCCACCGGCAAGACTTGACCTCGTCGAGCCATTGTGGTTAGTCCTTTGAATAGCTGTTTTTAATCAATTCAGAGCTTACTTTTGAATACTCTACTTAGTTTTTCTAAATTGTTGACATGGCAGTATGAAATGTACGATGACCGGCGATGATTGGACCACTACTTTAGTGATTTTGGCAAAATTTGATTGAAAGAATTACATTAAACTATTGTGCAAAAATTTAGGATAACCGAGTTAAAATATTATGACCAAATTGATATTTATAAAATCGGTTTAAGATTGATTAGATAATTTTTCAATTTTGGCATAAGATAATTTAAAATATATGTGACGCCCTATTTACATACCAAACAATGTCATCAAATGTAAGATATTTCTACAAATTGAGAAATCATAGTGACATTGGCTCTTAAAAGTTCCCTAGCATTGCAATCTATCTTCACAAGTCTCTAAGCTCTATTATTTGGTCTTAAAATAGAGCAAGGTGAAAGAAGATTCAACCCGTAAAACAGAGAATGTTTGCTTCACGACTTTGTTCGAGTCGAAGAAACCAAAGAAAAATGGTGGCAAAACTAGAATATTTGCTTTTGATTTTTACTTACAATGCACGACTTTCATTTTATAAAGCTTAGTATCAAATATTACGAGCAATTCATTTAGTGCCAAAACTTGGGAAAAGTACGAAAAAAGTCCTAAACCTATGACATCAATATCGATTCAGTTTTAAATTTTTCAATTGAACTAATTAAATCCTAAACATTTTCATATTGATACAAATTCAGTCTTTCTAGCCAATATTAGCTGATTGGTACTGACGTGGACACCACCCGATGCCGGCCATCTAGCCAATGCTGATGTGGCGATTTTTGAATAATTTTATATTTTTTCAATTTATTATTACTTTTTCTTTTTCTTTTTTTCCTTTTCTTTTCTTTTATTTTTCTTTTTCTTTTTTCTCTTTTTCCTCCTTGACTTCTTCTCCCTGCGGTGGCCACTAGCAAGGGCCGCCCTCACCCACCCTCGCCCAGATTTGGGCAAAGACGGCTCACCGTGGCCTTGGGTGAGGTCGAGTATGGGCCACAACCTTATCTGGAACCTTGCCAGCCACTACAGGGAGAAGAAGCCCATGGAGGAAGAAGAGAAAAAAGAAAAAGAAAAAATTATTTTAAAATTGCCACATCAACATTGGCCAAACAGTTGACACCATCCGGCATCCACGTTAATGTCGGTCGGCCAATATTGGCCAAAAGGATTGAATTTGTATCAATATGAAAAAAAAATTTGTTTAAGATTGAATTGGTCCAATTGAAAGGTTTATAATGGAATTGGTATAAATACAATAAGTTCATGACTTTTTTTGGTACTAATGCTAATACTTTTAAAATAAACCATTCAAGTGACTCTGATGAGTTTTTATTGTCAAAATAATGTTATGGCAGATTTTCTAATGGAATCGGTCAAGTAATTCATATTTCAAAGTTGTGGCGCTTGAATGATTTGAAAATTTTGGTGCCAAAATAAGTATCATAGTATAGTTCTTACATTGATATTGTCTATTTCCCTAATAGAGAACGTATAAATTATTTGAGCAATACTTGATATGTTAAGTTAGATTTGCAAGATCAATACTTTATGCTTTTTTCAAAATCTTGGGATGCACGTGCTTCAACTATTATTAACAATATACAAATGTTAACATGCATATTTAGGTATACTTTTTGCTAAGCATTTCAGGCCTAGTTTTCATTTTCAAACTATTTACTCCTTTTCGAGTCTCTGGCCGGCGGCTTGTCTTATTTCTATTACCTCGCCCCACCGAGCCACAAAACTTGGGTGCCCAATAGAGATGCGTGGTGGGTCTTGAAATTTGGACGGCAAGAATTGAAGACTTGAAAAGGATGAAATGTCGCCATTTGCTAATAGAATAATGTTTTTAACAGTATTTGGTGATGGATATGTTGTGAAGATACTTTACCAACACGTTTTGCTTTTCTGACTATGTTACATTGTACAGGCCATGAGTGGAACCACATCCCACATCGAAAACGATAGGACTTATAATCTGGTTCCTTAGTAGGGACTCACGTAGAAGCTAATGAAACCGCTTCAATACTCTTTTTTGAAGGTTTTGGTTATGTAAAACAATCTATCAGAAGCGTAGGAACTAGGGTGATCGATTATGGGTAGCTCCATTCTAAAAAATTGGAACGAAGGACCAAACTAGTTATCCTTAGAACTTATCTGGGATCAAACTGGACAGTTTCTAGTTCTACAATCAGGTTTTTTTGGTAAATGTAAGGTATGTATTAACTTTAATCCAAAAAGAACCTATACAAAAGGTAGGAGACCGGACACCAACAGCAAGGACTTGCACTCATGGTGACATTAGTAAATGCCAATAAGAGTGCAAGGGTGTCATGGTAACCAAACAAAAGAAGCAGGGGGAAAAAACAACCCCAACAGAAGAGGGAACACATAAAAAGGCCAAGCCAAAGCTCAATCAGAGAAGATAGAAGGGCTAAGGCTCCAGCTTTGTTGCATCCTCCTATTGGTTGGGGAATCTAGCACTTGTTGGAAAGTCAAAGCCTTGTCCATGACCATCTTGTGGGAAAGTCAAGTTCTACAATCAGGTTTCTTTTATAAAAATCACATAATTGACATTATATATTATTTTTTACCTATAACCAATAAAGTCTCCTGACTAATTTTCTGTACCTACTTCAAACTGAAGGTCATGGGTTCCATTCACCCTAATTAAATATCATTCATCTTTTTCAAATAAGGTGTATAAGATTAATTCTGAATCCGTTCAACCATAGAACTAACCTAGTTAAAGGCCCATTTCAAGGTTTGAATCTAAGAGTAGGATCGTTTCTTTCTAGAAGAAACTAATTGGGTAAGGCCAGTTCAATCTGGTTTTTGAGTTGAATCAACCCAATTGCTCACACCGAGTGGGACTCCATTTGTTTGTAATTTTTTAGTTCCAAGTCGTGGACCTAACAAAAGGATCAATTCTTCCCGAACCAGCCTGGAATTGGTCAGGCAAGCCGGATCAATTCAATTCTCAAATTGAACTTGCTCACCCCTAGTGAGAACCTATTTATCTATACTTTCTCAAACACAAAAGGCAACCTTTTGTTCTACTAAAGTTGATAATCTCATTCAAATTTCAAAACGTTATAAATATAATTTAGGTGCCAAGATTCATAGAGTGAATGTTTGAGGTATTTTGGGTTAAGAAAAAGTCAAATTATGCCCACCGCAAGATTTAGAACTAAACAAAAAGCGAAAAATAGAAATCTATCCGAACGCAGCTATGGCGTCACTCCAAGTTTAATCCAACACGAAAACCTGAGGCTGTGGGAGTATGGGGGCGACATCGAATGGAAGAGAAGAGACTTGTTCCTTGACTCCTACGTAGAATTCAAAAGCAGTGCCCCATTCCAAAATGCCATCATTGCATACTCCTTTCGGGAAATAAGTCATATGCGAAGCCAGCCGGAGAGAGGGTCCGCCTATCCTATACCTGGCCACATCCAAAATGCCTTGCATATTACTTAGATTGTAACTCACGCATGAAACCATATTTTCTCATGGGAATAGCCATTCGGAAATGAGTTGAAACATATGAATCACGTCGAGGCGCTTTCGCACATACTGTAATGTTAAGGCAGCCAAATATAATACTCCAAAATGGGGGTCGCTTCCAGTTCAAACCATCATCTTTTCCATTAAAGAATCCAACCTCTTAAAACTGAGGAAATCAACACGCTCAAAAAAGCTTCTCTGAAAGCGCTCGCACCTACCGCCAATCGGGACATCTTCCGAGTCGTTTTCCTTAAAGTGACTAGTTGAGAAAACGCCATTGGAGAAGAAGTAAAAAAATGCCGTTCAAAGGAAACGCAGAGGACTCGTCAGTTGGTGGTCGCCATCATCATCGATTCGAAGGAAAAGGTTGTGGTCAGAGCTTGAATCGCAAGCTTTATCGAAAGGTGAGCTAACTTGTGCGCTTGCTTGACTCTGTTATCATTCCCTCTCATTTCCGCACTCCATTTTCTCTCTTGCTCAGTCCCACTCCCCAGCTGGAATTCCTGCCCTGCCAAGCAACCTCAAGTTCTTGACTCCATCGACCTTGGCCAAACAAAGTTGGTCGCAATGAAAATCCTCTCCTAACTATAAACAACAAGCCACTTCACCTAATTTTGTGTACAGTGTACTGTCGACCCACTTGAATATAAAACCCTCAACCTCCCTCCAAAATGCTCAGAGTTCGAACCCAAAATCTTTTCTCCTCTCTAACTGAAGCAGCAATCACCAAATTCTCTATACCAGAATTTCTTCTGTTATTCTTGCTTTTCAACGCCTTTGTTTTTCGAGAAACTAGTTGGAAATCATCATTTTCCTATGATGAAGCATCAACTGGTACTTCCATTTTCTTGCATTGCAATAATATTCCTCCTCAACATCGCCCCCATCACCGGCCAAGGTCCGGCCGGGGCTCCGGCTGCCCCCACCAGCCCAACCAACGTCACCGCAATCCTCGAGAAAGCAGGTCAGTTCACCACCTTCATTAGGCTGCTCAAGAGCACTCTGGTGGGCGACCAGCTCAGCTCTCAGTTGAGCAATCTGAAGTCGAACCAGGGCTTCACCATATTTGCGCCGACTGACAATGCGTTCGCTAGTCTCAAATCGGGCACGCTGAACATGCTTTCCGATCAAGAGAAGACCCAGCTAGTGCAGTTCCACATCATCCCTTCCGTCATCTCGCTCACGCAGTTCCAGACCATCAGCAACCCACTGCGGACCCAAGCCGGCAACACTGACAACAACCAGTTTCCGCTCAACGTGACCACATCGGGGAATCAAGTGAACGTAACGACTGGGGTTGTGGCCGCAAGCGTCGACAACGCAATAACTAGTAACAGCAAATTGGCGATTTATCAGGTCGATCAGGTGCTGCTTCCGTTGGCCATGTTCGGGACGCCGGCACCAGCTCCAGCACCGGGGGCACCCAAGAAGGAAGTGCCGGTTCCATCGCTTGCCCCATCTGGATCGGACAGTGCCTCTGTCGATTCCTCCGATGCAGTTGCCAATACGTTTAACTCAAGGACATTGGCTCCGTACGTCGTTGCTGCTACTTTGGGTGGAGTGCTGCTGTTTTAAAACCGAACTTTTGTATGATACATGAGGATGGTCGGTCTCATGATTTTGTTTTCTTTCGCATCTTGCGTTTCAGTTTCTTTTGCAATGAGCTGTATCATTCATTGAGTTTATTCCTAATGAAAATCATGCTTTGAAAAGGAACCATTTTCCTACTCGTTCCATGGACATGAAACAAAATGACCATATAATTGCGTAACAAGGGCAAGCAGATGCATGGTTTGCTAAATGGAAAAAATGAGGGCGACGGCACCGTCGCTCTTTGAAGAGTAAGGTGCTGCCCCCACCACAAATTTTTTCTAGAAAACCGGATTCCTTGTGAAAGCTATGGATCCCATTTCGTGGGTCCCACCAAGTGGGATTCGGCAAATAAAAAAACAAAGTAGAAAAGATTCATATTAAAAACATCACCAATATAGCTATTAAATATAAACACAACGTTGGATTTCTCTTAACAACATCTCTACTATTAAAAAAATTTCACACTTGTAGTTGTGAATGAAAATAATGAATACAATTGTCAGAATAAATAGTTGAATATCTAATTGAGGTAACTTAAAGCATTAATAAATTATGTCGAGTTATGGCCGTCCAAATTAACTCAAAAATCAAAATTATGATCATCCAGTGACTAAGTGATAGCAAAATTTCCTAATATAGTTATTATCTTATCTCTACGTACATCAAACCTACTTAGTTTATTAATCCATTGTCTCTCTGTATGAATTTAAATAAACGTAAGTGCAAAAAAAAATATGTGAATCTTTTGGATCATCTTATCATCGAAAACCACACAAATAACAGATATACCTTTATTCATATTAAATTCATGATTATATAGTATAAGGGGCAATTACATATTATCACTTTTCAGCTTCAAATATGTACATCAGATCATTCAAATAGTGGTCAATCAATTAAAAGCATTAAGCAAAATAATATATAACTCACATGAATGAAATCACTTATAAAACTTAAAAGAGCATGAAATTCATATCATCATGGCCGGGCTACATCGTAACTTTACAAAGAAAATTAGAACATAATAGAAAAAGAAACAAAAATATAAATTAAACCTAACATCCGAATTAAAGAACAAGAATTCTATCACTACTTTTTGTCTTCTTTTTAAAATACTTAAAAAAAACTCCTAGAACAATGAAAAATGATCTAAAAATAAAAACCTAGTTGTCTCCTAAGCTCTCAATGTTATCCTATTTATATGATAAATCCAAGGCTCCAAATGCCAATTGCTTATTTTTCCCATAAAATTAGGAAATAAATAACAAAATTCTTTGTTCTATCCAACACTTTTGTGGGTGCCATATTCCTTTCCTTTTTTTGTCATTTTATTTTTATTTTCTCCATATCTTATTATGCTGCATAAATAAGGAAAATTTGAATAAGTAGAAGGAAATCTAATATTTTCTCAAAGATATTGCAATATTTGTTGCCTAGAGTGTATAAAATAACTCTATTTTTATACATTTATCTCTAACTAAAAATGAAATTTTAAAAAAATAACTATATTGGCTTTATTTGATAAATTCTTTTTACCTCGACGCCTGTAACATTATTTGATTGGGTTTGGACAAATCTTTTCCCATCGAGCGGGTTCGGACCAGATACAAGAACGTTTTATCTAGGCTAACTTTGTTCTAGGGCCAGATCTAAACCATCAAAGCCCGTCACTCTCATGCGGGATTTGGATTTCTTTAGGGTTTTTTATGTGATGAACTTCAACGAGTCAGGCTCTTCTGGATCCTGTCTCAATCCAGCACCACAGGCCCATCGTCAAGGGTTGGAGCTTTTCAAAGCAAAGCCTAAGCCCAAGGGTAGTCCCCCTTAACCGATCTTGTCTAAACCACTGTATCTGTGTGCAAACTCGACACTCCTTCCAACCTCAAACTTTGTCCACATTAAATAGTGACCTAAATTATCTATGCAATAGGCAAAAGGTTATTTAAAAGTGTCCACATAGCAATCAAATAACCACAAAAAAATAAATTTCAAATTTACGTTAACTCTTCAACGTGACTGACAATTTAATTCATTTCCCCAAATAGGCAAATCACATGTTTTTAATTAATCCCATTTACATTTTTGCCCCCATATATGTTTATGCCTTTGTGCTAGTTTGTATTAAATCGCATCCAAGAGATATTTTCAGCTTTTAAAATTTTTTCAGGTACCTTTAATTAAAGGTCCATGTTAAATTAGAATAGCGTAATATAATATAAAGGACAAACTTGGTCTTTCAAAAGTAAACTAAGGCCCTGTTTGGTAACATAAAAACAATGTCTTACTTTATTTTTTTATTTCCCAAACTTAAAAAAGAACATAAATCCATTTAGTATTTCTGAGAATAGATTTGGAATGGAATCAAGAAATAGATTAAAAAAAAATAGTTTCTTGTTCTTGGGAACAATTTCAAAATCAAGTCTAACTTTTTTTTCCTCTTTTTTTTTTCTTCTTTTCTCCTTCTCTTTTTTTCTTCCTCTCAACTGGTCATTAGCCACCGCCGCCGCCGGCGGTTGCCAATGACCGACTACAATGAATGAGGAAGAAGAAGAGAAAAGGGAAAAGAAAAAAGAGAGAAATAAGAAAAATATAATAAAATTTATAAAAAATTAAAAGAAACAAAAAAATTAAGAATCCAACCAAATGCATTTATATCCGGGAATAAAAATTTAAAGATGCATTTGGTAACCATTTTATTCTCAATAACAATTTCTGATCAAAAATTATTTTTTTTATTTCGTTCTCGAGAATAACTTTTAAGCATTTTAAAACATTTGGTAACTGTCCAAAATTTCTACTATCGGAATAAAATTATGTTTGATACCGTTCTCAAAATTTCTAATCCAAATCATTTTCTTTTAATTTTTAAATAATTTGATTACTATTTTCTTTTCTTTTCTTTTCTTTTCTTTCTCTTCTTCTTCTTCAAGCTTTGGCCGATCACCAACTAGGGGTGACCAGCGATTGACCAGACGAGGTCGCCGCCCCCAGCAAGGTCGTGCCTCATCGGCCAAGCCTTACCGGCAGCTAGGCGAGGCTCGGCCGAGCCTTGGCTAGGTAAGCAACCTCACCTAGATCTAATGAGGCCGAGCTCACCCAGCCGTCGGCAGGCTTCAACCTCGCCAAGCCACCATGAGGTCAATCGTGCCTTGGCCTAGCAATGCCGACCTCGTGGTGGCTCGGCGAGGTTGAGGCTCACATACAGCTAGGCGAGCTCGGCCTTGCCAAATCTAGGCGAGGCTCCATGCGAGGCCCCCCGATAGCTGGGGGAGGCCCAATCGACGCTCGGCTGGCCACTATCGAGCTTCACTGGTGGTTGGGCAAGCTCACCAAATCTCGCCCAATCGATCGCTGGCAACCAGCGACGATGAATGGCAGCTGACGACGGCAGTAATGGAAGAAGAAGAGAGAGGGAAGAAGAACAAGAAGAAAGAAGATGAGAAAAATGGGTTGGCTTTGATTTTGGAATTGTTTCCGAGAACAAAAAATCAACTTTTTTCTACTGCTGATTTTGTCCCAAATCTATTCTCGGGAACAAATTTGTTTTCGGGAACAAAACTTTTACCAAACCGATTTCTATTCTAAATTTATTTCCGAGAACAAAAGATAGAAATTTTTACTATTTAGCCAATTATCAACGTACCCTAAAAGTCTTCAAATGCTCAAAAACTCGTCCAGGAAACAAAATTAGGAAAAATAATTTTTAATAAAAAATTGCTCTCGGAAACAAAATGATTATCAAACGCATCCTAAAATTCCAACACTTCAAATTCTAATTCTTTAGATCTCTGACACATTCCAAACTTAAATTTGTATCTTGATATATCTAGAGATCATAGATTCTTTTTACTTTGTTACTTTTTTAGTTACGTTTTTCTTTATTAGAAGGATTATACTAAGTTAAGTAACTCTGAAATAGTTCAAAACAACCCTCAAGTATTTGATTTTTCAAGGGGTCTCTATCGGCTTTTGTTTTTTTCTTTTTCTCCGCCCCTTCGAATTGAAGAAAGCAATTGGGTTGATAGAACCATCTTTGTTCTTACATCTTGTTCTATTCTATAATTTCAAAAAGGATTTTGTTAACAAGTGATTTTGAGACACTTAGTAAATATACTTGATAAGAAAATATGCGATTTTCAAAGCGATCTTGCATTATTATGAGGAAAATCAATGTATTGTGAACTATAAGATTTCCTCAATATTTGTTGTTAACAAGTATATAAGGAATATATTTTAACAAAATCTCGACCACGGTATTTGTACTTCTACTTTTCTTTTCCCAGGTCACGATCAAATTGTAAACAAAGATAGTTTTTCAATTTCTTGGAGAAAGATAAAAAGAGGGTTCAAACTTCAAGCTATCAAAGTCTCGAAAGATTAGCCCAAAAGACAAGTCCCAATGAAAAAGGCAAATTGTCATTACGATCGATGTGGTTTGCTCCCATTGAGCATTTTAATGTAGCTTTGCTCGGCCAAGCATCCAAGGCACTGTCTCTTGGCAAAACCGATTGAATTTCTCAATGCCTTTACCATTTAAGTTCAATAAACAATTAAAAACGGACGACCTTAATTTAAAAAGGAGCAATTTAGAATCTTTCTATAACTCCCACCTTTTTGTAGCCACAATAGGGGGCTCCAATACCTAACGAAGTCCACTGAGAAGTCAACTTCTTGCTTTATGTGGAACAGAAAAAGGGCAGCTGTAAAAAAGGTCTTTTTGTTTCCAGAGGTTCTCTGCTTGTGATGATATTTTCATGGAAACGTGTGAACTTTAGGACGCATCCTATGAGAACCCCCGAAATATTCTATAGAAGCATAACTTATTTATAAGGTATATAATATATATCACTCGAGTTCTATTGAGCTACTAAAGCAGCAATGCACGTGACCAAAATAAATCAGGAAGGCATCAGTAATTCTATTAACTTTTGTCAAAGTTATTCACAAACATACATGGGTTCTGGGGGTCTCTTCTTGTCTAACTTCTGCACATAAAATGCATAGTTGTTGCTGGAAGTGCCGTCCAAAGAGTAAGTGCCACCCATATTCGTTAATGTTGGTCATGATGTCACCATTCGATGCTCTGTTTCCAATCCAGTCACGCTTCCAACCTAGCCCATGGCTCCATTAGGTCGCACGATTGGAAATCAACTTTATCATTGTCGTCTCGTCATCTACTCGTCCATTACAGATTCAAAACTATTTTTAACTTCTATGTACGACTTTTTCCTTCACATCTTTTGAATTTTGGAAAATTATAAAATATTTTCAAGCACTTTCAAAGAGGATTAGATATGCCTATACGATATTTGTGAAAGTTGTAAGATTTATCCATTATTATCTAAACAAATCTCAAGAGCCTAGTGCCTTCATCGAAATGCTAACGCTCTATAAGAGGGAGTTCCATGAGATCCCATCTTGAGTTGTTTACACATCTCTCGGCCAGTGGAGAGAAGGAGAGTGATGGAGAGATCTGGTTCACTATAAAATGCAGGTAGAGAGGGTAAGTGAAGAAACCGAATCTTCACTTCCTTTCATGGGAAGGTAGGTTCCTACGTCTTGGCGGGTAAGCTAGTGAAAAAGCAGGCTTATCCCTTCCCCGACTAAGAGTTAGCTCTCTTTTCCCATCTCTCCTAAACTTCCCTCAGTCTTAGGACCGAGCTGCATGAGGCATAAACTCGTCTCTCTTACGGTTTAAAGGCAAGTACCAATGAACGTGAATGCAAATGCGTATCCCAAGTGAAGAATCAAACTCGCAACCTTCGCCAGACGCTTAGACTACGTATTTAACTGGTGGATGTGCCTCTGACAATGAACGCTTTTTTGGGCCTCAGCGTACCAAAACTCTATAATCATCCTCCTGGATCGGCACTGGAGTCCAACAAGACCTAGATTCTGCCTACCTAAATGTCCAACCCCTCTACTACTCCACTCGGTATCTTCCCTAGCCACGTAGCTCTCCATCTGCTCCTCCCAATATAATTAAACAAATTTAATCATACAAACCCCAAAACACACGGCAACACGGTTATTATTAATATCTAGGCAACAAATCTCCTGCACGATCGTTGACGATTTTGAAAAGTTAGCCCGACGACGATTTCCTTGACGGCCAGTCAATGGCCGCACGTATTTTTCCGTGCGGCTCTCGATCAAATTTTAGAGAGAGCAAAAAGAGGACAGAGAAAGAAGTTAAAGAGAGAGAGAGAGAGAGAGAGAGTCAGAACAAGTAGAAAGAGATAAAAGGAGTCAAGACACCACATAAAACAAACGAGAACATGCAACGAGAGAAAGGTCGAGAGAGAAACCCTCGTCGTCAGTTCAGACATGCACCGGGGCCCCACCCGCATACACTGGCCACTCACGAGCTCTCCTTGTCTCCCCCCTCCATTATCTTCCTCAAAAATTATTATTCTCGTTATTATTAGATGGAATGGTTGCACGACCCTCGGAATTTCGTAGTCGGACGCCGGGCCTTCACTCAGCATGATCCGGCTGGACGATATGGCCCTTCCCAAATCAGAGGTCAAGGAAGTAATTCTAGTTGTTCCCGACGAATTGGCTGAAGCCCATGGCCGAGCTCATCGATGCGAACTTCGCGAACTCTTGTGGCGAAAACGGAGGACCACCCGCACCTCCGCTCATCCCAAGGAAATCCCTCGTCGCGTTGAGCTCTAAGCTGTTTGTTGTGGTTGTTGTCGGCCTCGTCATCGATGGGCTCAAATTGGGAATGGAGTCGCTCAAATTGTTCATCCCACCGACCGGTGCGCCAAAACTCTCCTGCTGCTTACTCATCATGCTCTGGTCAATGAACTGAGATGGCAGGTCATTTTGGCTCTGACCAAGGACGCTGAACGCGGTCGTGTTTGACGAGGAGGACGAGCTCATCACGCCAAAACTTTCCTTGAAGAGCAACCCCGGGTTGCTCCGACAGGACCCCATTTGGGCTGCCTTCTGTAGGAGCGCTGTGGCGGACATAAGGGCAGCTGAAGGTTTCGTCTGGGAATCAGAGTAGAGCGATGGCGGCGCCTCAAATAAGTTGCCTTTGTTGCTCCCAGCTTGATCTTTCAGTCCTTGCCGAAACGCCGATAGGGTCAAGTTGGTCTTTTCGAAAGCCGAGAATTGCTTGTTGCTTCCAAAGTTGGACATGGGAGAGGAGCCAAAGAGGTTATTACCGCTTGCATTTCCGATTTGCACCATCTCACTCAGACATGTGAGATTTGGATTACTCGATAAGATGTCGCTGGGGTTCAACGCTGGATTAGCTGGGTTGATCCACTGAGACATTCTTGATTTCTGCTGAAGTGTAGTGAGAGAAACCCCGATGATATCTTGAACACCTCGATTGTTGCTGAACCCCTGCGGTGGTAAGTTAGAATGAGCACCGATGGTCGTCTCGTTCATGGCGTTGTTTGCGAAGCTCAGATTTGTGGATGAAACTGAAGAGAATCTTGCACTCTCTTCGGCTAAGGCATCGCAGAAAGCCCTGTGGGTGATGAAACTGTCCTTCCTGATGCACATGAAAAGGACAAAGGAAAAAAAAATTGAGACAATCAAATGGACAAAGGCATGTATTAATGACCTAATCATGCATACATCTTCAAGGCATTCAATTCATGCCTCATACCCATGAATAATTATTACAAACTTCCCCAAAAATAAGTACACTAAGTTCTCCTGTAAGGTGTAAAAACATGACCAAGAGTCGAAATCATCTCCTACGAAATTTCACTCGTGCATATAGCTATGAATTGGTACCTGGAAAAGAGAGTTCCACAATCGCACTTGTACTCTCGAGTCCCGCAGGTCTTGGAGTGGGCCTTCCAATCTGACTGGACTGCGTACTTCTTCGAGCACTTCTCACACTTCCACTTCTTCTCGCCATGCTTCCGGCTGAAGTGCTTCTTGATCCCAGTGAGGTCGCCGAGTGCCCTTGAAGGGTCGTGGTGCACGCACGTCTTCTCAGGGCATATATACACCTTCTTCTTGACGACCTCCTTGCTCCTCTGCCGGAGCTTCCATGGCAGATTGTGGCCCCTCCGGTGGAGCTGCAGGTTCTGGTCCCTCTGGAAGCCCTTGTTGCATATCTCGCAAACGAACCTGTTCGTCGCCATGAGCGTCTTTGGCGATAGTGCAATGACCTCTGCATCTGGATCTGTCGTATCCGTATCACATATGAGTCAATTCACTAAGGAAACAGCACATACATACACGTGGTGAAAAGAAACCATCGAAAGGTATGGAAACCAAAGATGAAAAATTAAGACGAAAAGAAAACAAAAATAAATAAATAAATAACATGGGTACTTTCAGCAAGCATCAATTGAGGTGAAATTTTGCTTGCCTGGTGTTCCCGGCAAATTTCTCTTCTTCTTGGCTCCAGGGTTGGTGGCAGCTTTATTAGGGTTAGGGTTTGGGTTGTGAGCTTCATCGAAAACGCCTCCTAAGGTCGGTAGGCAAAAAGGATCACCAGACATCATTTGCATATTTCTAATATCACCAAAACACAGCAAGATCTTTTGGCTTAGAGAGAGACACTGCAAAAACAAGCAGATGAAAAGTGTTTGGTAATATTCAAGAAACTCGCAAACTCTCTCAGCTCCTGCCAAAAGACAGGAAAAGCCCAAAACTCAAGCTTTGGAGCTTAGCAACACCCCAAGAAAATTTATGACTCTACTGAAGTTGGAGCGATCTCTTGTTTGTTTACAGAGATCTGGGTGATCCTTGTTTGGTTTCAAAAGAGAGCAAAGACCCAAAAAAAATAGTTATAAGGTGCAGAGGAAGAGAATAATTTTCTCTTTGTTTTGTAGCCACCGAGCTCTTTCTTCTACAGTATTTTGGTCTTACTCTCTCTCCCTCTCTCTCTCAACTTCAGCCACAGTCCTAGATGGGCCACCACCACACACAACACTATTTTGGCTGTCGCTATCTGAAGAGCTGTGAGCAGCCGTGCCTACTGATATTGTAGAGTACCTGCGTTTCTAGTTTTTGGAGTATCTCTGGTCTTGCTTTATATACAGTCCGGAGAGAGAAATGTTCTATTATTTATTATGGGGTTACCCCGGTTCATTGGACTTGAGATCATTACTATTAGGTGCATTTTGTAGCTTTTTTCTCTTTCACTCATCAAATATAGTATGATTGAATTACTATGACTGGTTTAGAATTATACATGTGGCGCACAATTAAATCGCTTGTGAACCACGTAAGTACTGCAAGATCATGATATTTACGGGTCCGTGCTTAACAAATTGAATTGCATTTTTTTGAACTCCACATCCTGTCAATTGAAGATCGCCATTATTTTTTATTATCATATCGTCCAATAAGAAGAGTCGATTTGTTGGAAAAAAATTATCAAGTAAAATTGTTCAAGAGAGCAGTTATGGCTCAATTAGATAGAGGGTATTTCGTCAAGCATGTGGAGATGTACCAAAGACAACATGTTCCAATCAATCAAAAAACCTCTTATCATGTTGTTTGACATCTTCTACACAGTTCATTTTGCAATATCTACTTTTGAAAAGCAATGTAGAGATTGACTGTCTAATTGACTTAAGAAACTACAGCACACTCGTGCTAGTTCTGTGGAAACATTCCCATTAATGCAACAGCGCTTTTAACATTCATCGTCTCCACCACCCATAAATAGAAAAGCGATGAACATCAATAAGTTTGACAATGCAGCATATAATATTTGAAAGAATTGAAACTTTGCTATAGAAACTAGGAATTAGCGAAAGTATGTAAAAAGGTGAAAAGTTGTCTCAAATTTTATAATGCTTCCCTTCGTGAAAGGCGGAGCGATGGGATTGTTTTGAAATTTGGAAGATGTCGGGGTTTGAAATCAAAAAGGTCATGAGAAAAGGTCACTTGCTTTGTAGCCCTTCGATCGGTGTATGGAGAATGATTGAGTCATTATGACTAGAATTGACCCCCTTTTGCAGGATGCAAAGTGCAAAGCAGAGTTCATATTGAAATTCAAATGAAGAATGGTTAAAACTTGCGCTGCCCGAGGCAAGTGATAGGACCGTCCGTGATACCCACTGTCTCACTCATCAGTGAATTCGGAGCGGGTGGGGCCCATCTCTGACAGTCATTCCTCACCGTCCATCAACCTAAAATGCTTTGAGTGGTTGCAGAGAGACTGTTGACCCCATGATCAGAGCGATGCAGTCATCACCCGCTACTGACTTTTCACTGGTATGGTTTTAGGTGTTCTTTTGGTATGACAATAGTTAATTAGACTAGTCAAAATAGGTACTTAATCCATACTCGATGGGTTAGATTGTTATTTTTGTTAGTTGCATGCGGTAAATTGGTCGTAAATGAATGTTGATCAAACTCTATGAGTCATAAATAAATTTAATATAGATATTAAATTAGTTCATAACTTACTTAAATTCAATCAACTTCTATAATTTTCTCTTACCCTCATTCGATACACTCTTGCCTTAGCTTGAGTATGAGTTTTCCTAGATTAGTTAAATATAAAAGTGTCAAGTTGGATATAAGTTTGGTCAAACATAAACAACTAAATTGATTTGCATATAAAATGGTTTAAACTAGTCAATTTGGATCGGATTATTTTTTACCTGATCTCACCCACCTATTTAACTAGTCTATAGGTAATTAAGGTTGATGATGGAGATTTGGCTAAAACTAGTGTGAAGTTTTCCCTCGCTCCTTGTGAGTGCGAAATAATGTCAACCTAGTGTCCTAAGTTCAACTGAACATATTGATTAAAAGGTTGGGATCCTCCCGATTTGGAAGTACTTAACATCTTTTATTTACGCTTCAAAGATCAAGCAGCCTGACCATTGCCCATCACCATGCGATGCTGCCTATTAGTTCCTGCGCCGCTGCCACATGCCATTGCCACCTTATCAGTTCAAACCTGTGGTCCTCTACCTTGAGAGCAATAAACAACGACAATGGTGTGAGGCACGGCTACAAGGAGCGAGGCAACAGAGTTGAAGACATTGGAGGGGAGAGAGCGGAGGAGAAAGTTAGGATTCTTGGAACTTTTGTGTAAATTCTTGCTAGTAGTGAATTCACTTTGGTAAATTAGTGCTCATAGGTTAACCGGAGAGGATCTCTACCCAATTAAAAAAGCTTTTGACATTGCCTAGTAGAGATACATGTCGAGTTTGAGCTTACCAAGAGATAGACTATGCCAGTAGCTTGGATAAGATTATGAGATCAATGAAAGTTCTTGAATGGCATGATGAATATATCATGAGTCAAAATCTAAGCATGAAGATCAATATAATTGTCCCAGAGTAATGTTACGCATACTTGATTGGTTTGAGGAAAAGAGGAGGAAGTGAGAGGAAGCAATTACCTAGGGAATCATTTCCCTTGCTTGGGTTTCGAAAGGAAGCATTTTTTTTTTATTCCTCTTCTAGTTTCTCTCAAAAGTGGAAGGATGTGGAGCAATATTTGTTTCGGTATTGTTTTTTCCAATTTTACCCTTCACTCTGATTTAAACAATGAGACAAGACAAAGGACCTTTTTGTCAATCACTGACTCCATATCCCTCGCATCATCTTTCCTTAATGAAAATGGCACAAGTATCATAATTTTAATACGATACTCACTTGAATGCTATAAACTTTTCTGATCATTTGAGCACCATAACTTTTGTATGGTGATTACTTATGTGTCGTAACATTTTTTTTTCTAATTACTTGAGTGCCATAGAGCTTTTTAATCGATTACTTGAATGTCAAAACTTTTTAAAAGTGTTCACCACATGTGATGCCACATTGAATTTTTAGTAGTTGGGTGACCTTTTCTTAAAAAATTTTGACACTCAAATGATTAATTAAATGTTATGACACTCAAACAAACATTTTATTAAAAGTTATGATACTTAAGTGGTAAGAAAAAAATTATGACCATCAATTAAGCATCATGCGAAAATTATGACACTTATAGTGTCTTTATTATTTCTCCTCATATCCAAATAAGAAAAAAGAAATTAAAATCTCTTTGTACTCTCCATTTTCTTCCATTTCTTTTCCCTTCATCATCTTACCAAAACTTGCTTACTAAATAATGTGGCAATTTCTTGTTGGGTATTTAAATAAGTGACCTATTTAATTCACGGGCCACATCGCTTGGTAAGTCAATTTTGATAACATTTCTTGGTTCATCTGGCATTGCCTTTGTCGGAATAATGTACCTCTTTTCATTTTTTTCATTTTTTTTCATTTTTTTTCATTTTTTTTTTTTTTTTTTTTTGGTGCTAAGGTCCAAATAATGTACCTCACGATGGGGAGAATCTCAATGCGTTAAGAGAGGATTCGAAGAATACATGCTATCACACCTTTCACCAAGAAGCTATGGTCATACCGACTAAGCATTCTTAAATATGCAAAATACAATTGCGGTCCTCGGTTTTTGAGACGGTTTAACATCATTTTACTTTCGCCCAACAATCCAAGACAGATCGATATCAGTTGGCGGCTCATCGTTTCCATGGCTCTATTCTTGCAAGCTTAGCTCAACATCATTTCAACCCGATGAAAGCTTACAAGTCATGTAAAGGTGAAAATTAATTAATGAAGCTGGGGGTGGGGCTGTATGAAGTAGGACTTTTCGTACTACAATCGTTGGACATCTCCTAAAGGTACCTACGCCACATTTTAATTTTGGCAACAAGCCCTCATGGCCCCAAGCTAGGTTAAGTAATCTATCACCACTCTACATATTGATCAGTATCTATCATGCCAATTTTGGAGTATTTGTATTAAAAATATGCCTTATGCATATACATTGGTTGACTCGTTTCCACGATGAGCCCATGAAAAGGCCAAAAAAACCGACTTTTTCTCGCTCTAATCTCTTTTAAACCCTTAATATGCCTTCCGAGTTTTATCTAAGTTCAACAGTTCTCTGTCAGGCTGAATTCCAATCTTTGCATACGGCCCTCAGATGGTGTTTATGGAATTTAAATAGTAAACCATGTCTTCGGATAATATTTTACCTCTTGAATTTGGTTCGTTTATTTCGTGAAAATTTATTTAAAGAATATGAGTCGACGGAAAATTTGTTCATATCAACGAAAACTTATTCTTAAGTTAAAAAAAAAAAAAAACAATTTCCTCCTTTGAAAATTGGAAATCATTTTACAAAATCTAGATCAGGCTAAAGACCCCAATGATTAGGCCCAGGACCTTGACACTTGTGCCTAGGTCCCCAAGGTCAAGCTCGAGACCCTAGAAATCATGCCTAGGACCCCAGGGGCCAAGGATTGAGGTCTCCTAAGATCGAGACTAGGATCATAGCACTTGTGCCAGGGTCTTTGGAGGCCGGGACTGGGTTGTTCTTGAGGCCGTTCCCAAGTCCTTGATGGACCTCAATACTAGCACTACAATCCCCCACGATCTGGCTCGAGTCCCTAGTGCCCAAGTTCAACACCTTGGTAATCGAGTTAAGGACCCTGCCAGTTGAGCATGGTCCCTACTGGTTAGGTCAAGGTCTCACAAGGCTGAGATTGAGATCCTAATGCTTGTGCTTAGTTCCTTGGCAGGTAGGCTCTTATTCATGAGGCTTGGTCGAGGTCCCTAGTAGTCGTGCCCAAGACTCCAGTGCTCATGCCACGGTCCCCACAATTTGACTCAAGTCCCCAATGCCAAGTTCGGGATCTTGACGGTCAAGCTAGGGACCCTACTAGTTGAGCCCGGTCCCTGTCGATTGGGTTTGGGTTTCCTAAGGCCAAGCCATCGGCCCCGGTGCCCAAACCCCCTACCTAGTGTTGTACTCGAAACTCTTTCTCAAATGTGTGTTTTCATAATTGCTCATCTCACAAGTATCAGAAAATGACTTCCATGTTGTATTGGTAAAATAAGCCAATTATAGGAAAATTGAATCATTTTCGTTATTAATAAATAGTTTTGAATATATATATATTCCAGTAAAATCATTTTCCATAAAACAAACTACGCAAAAAGTCAGTAGTAATGCTGAAATTGCTACAGCTAGACCCAGTATTTCTTGCATATTACAGCTTAGGTTTGGCTGTTTAAATTTGCTTTGAGAGAAACAAACGATAGAGGATTTGCGGCATGATTTATACAGTAATATTTACGCAAGTGGATCTTTTCTAATTAGTCCATATATGTATTGAAGATTCGTTGTCCCATTTGCCAACCAGCACAAGACCAAAGATTTCGACCACGCAACAACTCCTACTTGATTCGCGATTTGGCAAATCCCTTTCAGAAACCGAATATCATATGTCGATTTTAACTCTCAAAAGCTCAACCGCCACCTCCAATTGGGTGATTCAAACCATGTGTCGACAATAATTCTTCTCAAAAAGGTTTCTGATCGAGACATTTGCTGTTGATGATGATCTTTTCCTTTCATTTGGTTACCGGGGGGATAGAAACTCATGTTCCATTTTCTTCTATCCTGCCATTAAGAAAAACAGCTTCCATTTACATAGTGAGAGATTCATAAAATTTGAAAATAAAAAATTTTCTTTTTAAATATATTTTAAGGAATACTCTCAAAACACTCGTTAATAAGAACTTTCGTGAATAAACCTTAGCCCCTCACATATACACGTAGATCAGCTCTCAATAAAAGTCATACTTTGCAATAGAAAAAAAAAATTTTCTTCTGGTGGTGTAGGTGAATCCTACGAAAGTGAATAATTCAAGTGGTTGATCATACTAATTTCATGGTTTAAAATTTCCACTAATCTTTTGCAGGCGACATGGTGAGCTCGCTCTCTTAACTCTTTGTTTTCCCTTTTTGATGCACTTATTTCAAATAAAAATAAAAATAAAAATAAAAAAAGCAAACAATGGTTTCTGTAATTGAATTCCAAAGGGAGAAAATATGTGAATTATATACCATCGTCCACATCAAACTGACTTTGAGGGCTCGAGCGGGACCCGCCATATTCTGAGAGAATTTTCCATCCATGCAAAGTATAAAAATGAAAAAACAAATGGAGGGGAGGAATATTATTAACTGCATGAATGCATAAGATACTCCAAACTGCTCTTGGCAGTTTGCGTTTGGCAGCACTTTCTAACAACTGATTCTCTTTCTCCTTCCCCTCTCCTCTTTTCCCTCAGCATCCAAAGCTCGCTTTCTCTCTCTAACACATGCACACGTGTATGAGCGAACCCACCCGAAAAGCCTACACATCAGCTACTCACGTTGAAAACCCTAATTCCCAGGTCGTGTAAAGTAATTGTTATTATTATTTACTAATCCGAAGTCCGACCATAAATAGACATCTTTCATGCCAATCCATGAAGACAGATTCTCGTATCTGCATTCCGATGCAAACGTAGGCATTAGGCCCGAGTTTCTTTTTCCAATTTATTGATTCCCTGCTCTTTGAAGTTCCTCCTTCCCTGCCGGGTCTTGTTGGGCAGAAAACGTATATATATTTAATGTATAAAAGAGGCCCGGATCAGTTTTTTAAACGATAAGTACGAGATTATTTGTTTAATGGTGGAGGGAGAAATTTGCACCAGAAAACGCGTGGTTTGTGTTGGGTTTTCAAAGGGCCTGTCTAGAACCCTAGGATTGGGGGGGAATTCGATCTTGGGTGAGTGTGCACACGACATGGTTGTTTTATTGGGCGAAGCAGCTTGGATATGCATTATTTATACCAGCGTATTTTAATTCTACTTGTGTTTTGTTTATGATTTGTTTATATGTTTTTTCGCTACCGGGTGCTTGAAGAGATCTATCATGATGGCGAGGGAAAAGAATGCTGTCTTCATTTCTAAGTGAGCACAAGATGAGGTGTGGATCGAACCGGTTTCAGATTGGTTTAGGGTTTGAAATTTCTGATCCAATATAGTCTACCACTGATGAGCTTGTCGTTAAGACATTTGGGCAATGACACATTTGATTATTACGAGACGCGTGCATAGATGTATTTCTTGATACATATGTGTTAGGCTTTATTTGGATAATTTAATATTGAGTTGCTCATATTCAGAATAAAGCATGGCCATGTTAATAACCTCTATATTTTCTGCGCTTGCTTGCAAATTCTAAACAAATTTAAATCTTTTGCAACACGAAATCAAATGGAAAGTGTAATTTGGAAAGCAATATACGGGGTTCGGCCAATTGCGCCTCGACGTTTGATACGCTCAATCACTTTCAAGTGTCTCTCAATTCAATTAGACCCAATTCTCTCGACGAAGCACTCACCAAACATTGCTGGCTTCAAAATCTATGAGGATTTTCATTATATATATCCTCAAACAGAAGATGGATGGAAATATGGCCCTGCAAAAGGGCTAGTGTCTTCCTAATATACAAGAAAAATGAAGGGAAAATTATTCAAAAAATCCTAAATCTATTGTAGGGCCAATTGGAGATTCATTATCAGAATGTGTGTCTTCATCAATCCCCCTCACCTTCATGTGGAACAACAACAACCTCCTGATATGGATAATCTCGAAGAAACGGGTGGTAACTTTTGGATACGTGGCTAAATTCAGACAAAAAGAAAAGTTTGGAACAGAATTAAAACTAAACCAAGTTGGGGATTTTTTTAGGGAATTAGCCCCTGAAAACTTTCCCAATCATGAAAGCAAGCCAATATAAGCTCACTATGAAATTGAGAATGCATTATGTATTCTTCTGCTGACAATTCGACACCGACTCAAAGCTCATCTCTGAACATTCCCGCGTAACATGTTTGGCTGGTTATGTGCCTTTTGTCTTCTTCTTTTTTCTCTCTTGTTTTATTTCGATTTATGTTGTGGATTTAGAGGAGAGTTTTGAACTCGAACTGCTTGAGTTGAATGTCAGTGTATCAGTCACCGTGCCGCTTTCTGTAGTTTGTACTGGTCCACCGAACAAAGCTCATCGTATAATCGAACTTTGTCCGTTCTTGCTAGTGCTATAGATTTAAAATTACCTCTTATAAAATTAAGTTTTTTTATTTATTTTAAGTAGAGTATCAAGGTAATAAGTATATCTTGGTGCGTTTATAAAAGGATGAAATCTCATAAAATAAACTTAAAATATTTCGCTAACTAAGGCTATTTCAATGATACTCTTTGGCATTTCAAGGGCAACTTGATGCCTCAGCCCACACTTTCACCCATTTATCAGTTTCCTTTCTTTCTACATTTCGTGCTCTACCAAATTCTTATACTCACATATATTGGGTTTGCACACTAAGATGCATATAGTAACATTTATGTTCTCGGAACAATTTCTATTTAGAAACAATTTTTATTTATGTTCCCTAAATAAGTTTCGAACAGAATGATGTGTTTGGCAATTTCACAAAATTTCTATTCCTGTAATAGAAATGTGTTTAGTAAGACCCTCAAAATATTTTTGTAACTTAGAATTTCTTTTAATTTTTTAATAATTTTATTAAATTTTTTTTTTTTTTTCCTTTTTTTCATTTCTTTCTATTTTTCTTCTTCTTCCTCTAGCTGATCACCAGTGAGGTTGCCGGCCTTGGGGGAGCCTTGCTAGCCATCGGCGAGGTTGTCCCGAGCCTCACCCAGCCATCAGCAAGGCTCGACCTCGCAAGGTCGACGTTGCCCGGCCAAGCTAGGTCGACCTCACGGTGGCCAAGTGACATCAAGCCTCATCGGAGGCTGGGTGAGCTCAACTCACCAAGGCCAGTGATTGACTAGGGGAAGAAGAGAAGTAAGAGAAAAAGAAAGATAAAAAAAAAAAAAGGAAAATAATTTGGGCTTAATTTTCAAGTTGTTCCCAAGAACAAAAAAGTAATTCTTTTTTTTTTTTTGTTTCTTGATTATGTTCCAAATCTATTTTTCGGAACACAAACCTACACAAATGGATTTATGTTCTATTTATGTTTCGAAAGACAAAAAAAAATAAATAACAAAAAAAAAACAAAAGCCTTATCAAATGCACTCTTAATGATTTCAAGATCTTGCCTACAAGGGAAGTGTTTCAATAGAAAATGGATTTTTGACTTGTTCACTAAAAATCCATGTCATAGCCCCATATTATAGCTTCTTCTTTTTCTTTTCTTTTTTGGCATTTTAAGAGTGAAAGAAGTCAGCTTTGACCCAAATCATGCAATAGATGGGTTGTAACATACAATAATAAGTTGGGAAAATTCTCCAAAATATCTTAAATCTATTGTACGACAGCCAATTTAATCTTAGACATTTTAATTGTGTCAATTTAGTCCTAAATATTTTAATGAATTACTGATGTAGTCCTTCTAGCTAATTTTGATCAAGAACCGCTGAAGTGGTGGTCCAATCAACGTCGACCATTCTATGTGGCATTCTTGGCACTAACTTGGGCAATTTTGTTCTTTTTTCTTCTTTCTTCTTTCTTCTTTCTTTTTTCTGTTTTCTTCTCTCTCTTTTTTTTCTTTTTCGGTTCTAAGGGCCGATGACCTCCACTAGCCACTAATCGACTGTTGGCACCACCGACCCTAAGCTAGTATCATTATGGGTTATCAATTCCCGATCCAACCCGATCTGGTTCCACCCAAGAATCGGGAATTGGATTGGGAGAACTAGTTCCTAATTTTTGGGACCGTGGAATGGGACTAGCTAGTCTTGGAACTAGGAATCGGACGAGACTAATGTTGTCCGATCCAGTTCCAATGGACCAAATCACTTTTTGTTGTTACATTGAAAAAAAAAAAAAAATACACGTCCCCTAGTCTTCCAGATCAAGAGCTCTCTTCAATCAAAGTTTACAAAGTAACGCAATACTCCTTGAAAGGCACAAACGTCGAGCAAGAGGGAAAGGCATCAACGTCGAGGCTCAAGCGACTCAATCAGAATGAGGCATGAGAGAGAGAGGGGGGGGGGGGGACCCTATCTGAACTTTTGATGTAAGCTTGAAAATAAAACAAAAGAAGAGAAGTAAAAAGAGAGCATGTCAGATAGCTTCCTTTTTCCTTCTTCTTCAGTCAGGGAAGCAATTGCATGACAAGCCACATCTTATGCCAGGAATTCTTTCCTTCCCCATAAAAGATTGGGTAGGCAACACTTTCGATTTTCCTTTTATGTAAACCCCATAATAGGGTTATTCAGAAATTTTAAAAATATATATAAATGGTCGATCCGATTTGGTCGGTTTGGTTCTCGCCCTAGAATCGAGAATCGGACTAACTAGTCATCGATTCCAAAAATAGGAACCGAGGACCAGATCAGGACTCCCTAGAATTGCCTAGATCCGGCCAGTCCAATCTAGTCCTTGTGGTTCCCAATCTAGGTGGTTCCCATTGCATACCCCTAAATATCATAGCCTTTGCCAAATCTGGCGAGGGCTCGCGAGCCCTTGTTGTGGCCGACAAGGGCGTCACAAGCCCTCGTTTGCCATCCTATGGCCGATGAGGGCCTAGGTGAGGGCCACAACACCCTCGCCTCGCCAAATCTAGTGAGAGCATTATGGCCCTTGCTTAGTGACTGTTGGCCCCTTAAATCAATAAAAGAAAAAAATATATATTAAAAATAATATATATATATACATAATTTTTTAAAAAATTTTAAATAATTATCCACATCAGCACTAACAATGCCTCATGGGACAGTTAGTGCCGATAAGATCACTACATCAGCGATTTCAAATAAAAATTAACCATAATGACTACATTGGTAGTTCATTAAAAGGTTTATGACTAAATTAGCAAGTCCTCAAAAAGTTTAGGACTAAATTAGCTCAATTGAAATGTTTAGGTTTAAATTAATCGATATACAATAGATTTAAGACTTTTTGAAAAAATTTCAGCAATTAGTGTATTGCTCTTATGCATTATCTACAACTATTTGTTGCGTGACTTCTCTCAATAAAATTATTGTTGGTGAGGATTTGGGTATTTTAATGCAGGTTTTGAAAGTGTAAGGGCAAAATGAAACACTACATACTTTAGGAGACAAAGTAATATAAGGTGGGGGATGATATACTACTTCCGATTTGTATTATAACTGTTCCTTTAAAATTTAAAAATGGGCAAAAAAGTATATTTTGAGTTTTATATGTTTATGAAAAGTTTGTAATTGATTCTGTGGACCAATATTCATTTATTGAAGTCAAATGTTGAAATCAGGCCAAAAAGATCCCTCGCCATTAACTATGGCCACATGCCTCCGATATAGACGAGCAAGACCATATGGCCTTCGTCGCCATTCAAAACCAAGCGACGTGGGATAAGCTTTAAAACAGCCCTTTCTCTCATGCAAAACATAATGAATGCACATAGAATTGAAGAATGAAATAAACAATTATCCACATGCAAAGCATAATAATAAACAAGGAGTACAAAATTGACCAATTTTTTTTCCTGTAAAGTTATTAAGGCATGATTAGGCACATCACACCCGGGCATTACACACCAAATCTCATGTATCTTCTGAGTCGTGAAAACAATTTTTTGTGCAATGCAAAATTAAATAAATAACTATATAGAGCTCCTCAAAAAATCGAGGAACTATGCCTTGGGTGAAAGAATTTTGTGCTTTACACACATGCATATTAGGGTATTATATTTATATAAATTACTCATGGTTAGAGTGTTTAGAGATCATTATAATGATAGAGGACATTGCGAGAGAGTGATATTCCAATTTCCGTATATCTTAGAATTGCTCACAACTTAGAAGTATGAATGGGCATAACACTTAAAAAAAGTCGTTGTAAATTGCACTGGTATAGATGATATTAGTGATTGTCCAAGCATTTGTGGATGACAAACGTTGAGCTGGACCAACTAAGATAATCTATTGGGCTTGTTAAGTGTCATTTGACTTGAAGTTTTTGTTTACTCAAATAAATTTATTTTTGTGACTTTTATACGTCAATCGGTCATGCCTAAATACATAATAAGTCTGGACATGTCAGGTCATATGAATATTATGTGAAGAGTATTTAGCATCTAATAAGGGATGGATCACTTCTAGTGGTTGAAAGAAATTGTCTAGATTGCATTTCTTGACTGAACCAAAACCCTGCCGGCCTTTGAAGGTTATTTTGACAATCCCAAACTATTTATGATTGTTCTACATTGTTTCATGGTTTAAAGTAATAGAGATGCATATACAAATTCAAGTACCCAGAAAAAACTATATGATAGTCCATCTCTATGAGTATACATGAAGTATTGATTGTTGGAAGGACATGTATAAATAAATTTGCTATTGGGTTATCTCATTCTTAATGTCTAATTATTGGGGTAAAATTGCAACTCAATATAGTACACAATTGCATATTGTCAAGATAAGTAGAGACTTATCTTACGAAACATTAGAGATCCTAAAAGGGGGAAAATTACTCAATTAGTCATAAACCTATTGTACATATGTCAATTTAATCATAAACTTTTCAATTTAACCAATTTAATCCTAATCATTTGTATGAAATTTCAATATAGTCATTCTAGTCAATTTTCGCCGAAAATCGCTGATGTAGCAATCTAGTCATTGTTGGCCATTCTACGTGATATATCATCACATAAGCAATTTTCGGCAAAGATCGGTTGAATGGACTACATAGGAATTTCACACAAAGTTTAAGGATTAAATTGGTTAAATTGGTTAATTTGGAAAGTTTAGAATTGAATCAACACCCATACAATAGGTTTATAAGTAAATTAGACAATTTTCACTCCAAAGAGGTCCCATGCCACAGTTTATTACCTCAAGAACAAGGGTAAATTGTCACTCTTTATGCAAACTCATTTAAAGTAAATGTTCCCTTGACTTATAATGGTAATTACCATAAATGTGATTAGCAACAACTATCTCTCTTTCTTACCGTCCATTGAACTTCAAGGGAAAGCATTGAATGCCCCATATGTCCGCTATGCATATTGGCCATTAGATGGAGACAATTCAATACGTCCGTTAAGGCCAACAAAAGGACGCTCCATGAGAAGAATCGAATGCACAAAAAAGACATAAATCAAAACAGCCAAGAGAGATCAGAGAGCCTGAACTATCATAAAATGAGGAATGTGTATAATACACTTATGAGGCGTATTAGACCATTGCATGTGTGCTTAATTTGGAGGATTTACATTAGCGAAATCTTATGAGATAGCTCTAAAGCTTCATATTGAACTCTTGTGGCGAATGTAGATTCGATCTATACAAAAATAAAATCGCATATATAGTAAAAGATAAAGACTATACACATATGCCTTTCTTGCAAGAGGGTCCTTGGTAGATAAGTGATTATACGTGCAAAATATGATGGTATTCATTATTGAGGGAAAATTGTTCGAAAAATCCTAAACATATGGTACGACGACCAATTCAAACATTAATCTTTTAATTATACCAATTTAGTTTTAAACTTTTTAATGATTTGCCAATATAATCATTCCACCCAATATTGGCAAAAAATCACTAACATAGACGTCGAGCATTCTGCGTGGCACAATCGATACTGACATGAACAATTTTTGCATTTTTAAAATTTTTTTCTTAACCGTATAATTTTTTATTAATCTTTTATCTTTTGTTTTATTTTCCAACCCTTAACAGTAAAAAATAAATAAATAATAATATAATATAATATAAAAATTCAAAAATCATCTATGTCAACACCGATCATGTCACGTAAGATTACCAACATCCACATCAACAATTTCCAACCAAAATTGGTTAAAATGACTATATTGGCAAATTGTTAAAAGGTTTTACATTAAATCAGTACAATCAAAAGATTTAAAACTGAAATGACAACCGTATAACAAATTAGGGACTTTTTGGATAATTTTCCCTTGTTACTAATTGTGTTGGGGTGCACACATAAGGGTCTGAAGCAACAGAAGCCCCCAATTGAAGAAGGAATGTAAGGTGGAATAACTAATATAGGTAGTTGAGTCACCTAGTCCAATTGAATATATCGATGAGCTGAGTTTGGGATTTCCCTCAGTGATTGATCTCTCCACCCTCAAGTGAAAATATCATATTTCTACCACGTGCTAGTTGCCTACCCAACAAATTGATATCACAAACTTGATTGTTTCAAAATAAGCATTTCACATTTAGTCATGAGTTTGTTGCATCTAGAAAGCAAATGGTACACAATTAAGGGACATTTTGGTGATTTTTTTCTATTTAAAAAAGCCAATATAGCTTAGATGATATAAAACCCTTCTCACATTTCTATACACTAAGGCTGTGTTTACCAATCATGATAAAATTTATCATATCCTGCGTTTGATACCTAATATGGACAAGATAAAGTCAGGTATAAGAACTATATAGACCGGATAAAATTATCCCATGAGGGAAATGGAATAAAAGTAGATAGGATTTATTAAATCCATAATAGAAAATTTATTTTTCTTGAATAACAAACTTCTTAAATTAACAAAATTATATTTCAATATAATTCATATTTGAATTCTAGTATAAGAAATTCAAAACAACAAAAAATAACAATTTAGTTATTTAAATTTCATTTCATTTTTTATTTATATATTCGAATTTAATTCTATTTTATAATATATATATTCAATATATAATATTACATATTTAAGGTATATTTATTACATTTTTTGTGTATTTTAGTATTCTAGTTATATTAATACAGTTTACTATTTAATAAAATTTTATTAGAGAATGACGGAAGGGGAAGAAAGAAATAAAAAAGAAACTAATTAAACAAGAGATGAAAATTTAAAAAAAAAAAAAAAAAAAGCAAATAAAAACAAAGTAGGCAATGGTATCGCGAGAGATTTTCACTATCCCATTTGAAAAAAAAAATTGTTCATTTATACGAATATGTCGTTTATATCAAATAATTTACATGATATGATGTGAATATATCCGATCTTATTACCATGATCACCAAATAGTAGATAGAATATAACAAAATCTATAAAGTTCATATCTTATCATATTCAATTTTATCCTGATTAGAATTCCAACCAACTAAATGTAGCCTACAAGGTTAGTAGGCTACTTTGGAGCATGCCGTGTGTATGTAAATTTTATTTTTTCATGTTTTAGTTACAAAAGAGTTCTTCTAATTTAGCATGCCGGGCCTTCATTATTCTCTCTTTTACATGAGGTACCAGGATCGAAGCTCTATGGGTTGGTTTCCCTTTTTTCATGCTTTCTATACCTTTTACTTATTAACATAATGGAAGATGTAAATTCTATTTATTTAAATTTAAATTTATGCTAAAAATATCGCATGGACATTGAAACTTTGCTCAAATGTGAAATTAGATTAATATTATGCATTTGACAATTGGACATTGATCAAAATCGAAGGCGGATTCAAGTTATTAGTATTAAATTTATAATTCCATTCTAATCTGCTTTAAACGAAAAAAGATACATTAATGAGTTTACCAAAAACCCAATTAATCATTACGTATTTACATAGTTGATCGAGAACAGTAAACGAGCTTCGCGACAGGGACTATTTTGAAACTTTTATTTTTTATTTCATTTAAAAATTCTTTGGCAACAGAGAGTCTGCGCAAGCTCAAGTTCAAAGTCTTTTAAAAAAAATTTGCTGCTGCAATCAATAGAAATTAAATTAGTCATCAAATTTTAATTTAACACAGCTTCCGAGCGTACATAAAACCCAAACATACCGCGGGAATGTTCAGATATTAGCGTTAGAATCTCTCAGTTTCAGCAGCAGCTTGTATTTTATTTGACATCCTTCATTTAAAATTTCTTTTATTATTGCTATTTTGTTCTCTCGTAATTATTGTTAGTATTCTCTGGTATGTTAGTTGAACCTCCCCTTTGGCTTGGACCTGTCGGAATGTTTAAAAATGCCTATGACTTAATTGTCGTAGAAAGAATTCACTATTCTTTTTATTTTCTGATTCAGTATCGTGACTCTTTGCATGCATGCGAGTGATCATCGTCGTTTGATATAGCATTCTTAATTTATATATATAGTGTTTTTCTAATGATTGCTCCGGAACTTATGAAACTTTGGAGTTTCTCTGGTCCTTTAACATAATAAAGCTGATAGAAAAAATAAACACGGCGACTTGAAAGTTATTTACTAGGGTCTGGTGGACAAAAAACCAAAAAGGTAACCGGTGGTATAAGGTAGGTAATTTTCCTAAGATATATCGTAATTTAGCTTACAAATCTTCGTAACATTAGTCAGAATTATATATATTATTTCACCCCACGGGTCATAACTAATAAGTTGTCATTGTTCGTAACGTGAAAATGTTAACACTTAAGAATTAACCAATAGAAAAATCAAACTCCACTAATCCCCGTACATGATGGTACCTATATTTAATAATTTTTATGAAAAATTATTCCCAAAGTCTTAAACACATTGTATGACATTCAATTCAGTTCAAAACATATTTAGTCCTAAATTTTTTGAAATTTTACCAATAAAATTTTAAACTTTTCAATTTTACAATATAATCCTAAACTTTTTGATAATTTGTCAATTTAGTCTCAAACTTTTTAATGATTTGTCAATTTTGTCCTTCCAGCCAATTTTGATTATAAATTACTACCATGGCAATCTAGCCAGTGCCAATTTGTCCTACATGATACGTGGACGCTAGCATTGATAATTTTTGTATTTTGTATTTTGTATTTTTTTTCTTTTCTTGTTTTTTTCTTTTGTCTTTTTTCCTTTTTCCTCCATCAGCCATCATGCGGGCCTTGTCGATGGCCGAGGGAGGTCGATGGCCTTAGGCAAGGTACACCCTAACCTAGGCTAGTGAGAATTGCCCTCATTATATCGGGCGAGGGTAGCCCTCACCAACCTCAGCTGAGGGCAAGGATTGCCCTTCCTAGGCCAAGCATGGGCATCCCTTTGAGGACAATAGTCATGACTAGTGATGGTTGGCAAAGGGAAAATTGAAAAGTTTGAAACTAAATTAGTAAGTTATCAAAAGATTTGTGACTAAAGTAATACAATTAAAAAATTTAAAACTGAATTAGTAGACACTTTTTTGGACACTTTGCTAGTAATTTTTCTTGACAACTGTAATTTTCTAAGTCCTTGTAAGTCACAAGTTAATGATTATCCTTCCAATATCGTAATTCATCTCAGCTTTCCGGATTCTCTTTCCATGGCAAACAACCTGAATTTACTGTAAATTATTTATCCACTATTCTTACTATTTTACCTCGATGATCATGACATTACTTTATAGTTCGCAACTTTGAGAGCCCTATCAACGAGTAATTATCTTCATGTAGTCTTCCTTAATCAATAGTAAAATTGACATACTATTTTCTTTGATGTGCGTAGGTTGCTATCTATCTACAATCACTCGATTGGTCAAAATTCAACCTTTCTTTATCTAATGGCTCAAATTTGAATGGGATGAGTCCTCTATTACCCTATACAGGACCAAAGAATTTTCCTATGCCTATAATTTATTGTAGATATGATGGCATTGCTAAAATCACACGAGTTAGCTCATAAGTTATGGCAAAAAAAAATGGATAATTGGTAGGTCCACCATCAATGTAACGAACTTTCTATGCATTCGCCATCGGATGATTGACTTATATACTTGAAAATGATAATGCAAGCGAATTCTTCCCCCATGCCAACTATTTGATGACTAATGTATTTTCAATTATCACACCTAATAAAAATCCAAAGAAAATTACCTTTCAAGCGGACTAGCATAACGAAAGTTGAAAGGTGTAGTGTGATCGGTATATAGTGATGTGTTTTCACCTTGAATGTCTAAACGACACATCAATGTGTACAAATATGTACCCATACCCACTGATATGCATACATAATTGGGTAGACTTCTCGTCGATGCTACATTCGTTTGGGTGGTCAAAAGTGGAACTAATTCATGACAGTAGTACTGAGAACATGTTGGACATTGCATTGAATGGTTAGAAAAAAAAACCCCTTCAATCACCTTTTAAGAGTCTTCTGGTCTTGAAAAGTTTTGAACATGCGATTGCTTACGCGACTCCAGGTTAAATTTTTGCTCGTGAGTCCAAACCGTTGAGCTTTGGTTCAGAATCGGATCGGGAAATGACAAGAAAGCGCGAAGAGAAGGGAGAACAATCATACACTAGAAAACGTATGGAAGATTGTTCGATTGGATCAATTATATAAGAGGGGGATAAAAGAATATATAAATTAAACATCAGATTAGAATTATGTAGAAAACTTGAAGGTCAGATGAGGGTGAGACTCCAAGGAGAAAACAACATGCCAATCGAATCTTTAGGGCATCAACTTGGCTTTATCGTGTCCCTCTCGCGGTTCCTGTCATGTTCCATGTTCTTGGACAGTAGTGAGTTGGATGGAGAGTCGATCTGATCCAAACGAATTGGTCTAAGAGCCCTTTATACAAGGGGTATAATGTGCCGTTGTTCACGGGACTTGAGACCATGTCGACTTCAACAGCAATAATTTGAGTCGACACATTCAATAAGGTCGATTTGAAGCGCAATCATTGGGTACACTAATTCAATAACCAACGTTGCAAATAGATCCAAGCAAAATGCAACGAGAGTATGTGGTCCAGCTTGGTCCAGCTTCATTATTTCCTCTTTTGTCTGCGGTATTGTCGAAGAGCAATGTCAAAATCTATAGAACATATGGGTGATAAGTCATTTTCCAGCAGGTACGATGGATGCCCGAAATCCAAGGAGTCTCCAAACTCAACAGCTACAAGACATCCATATTTATTAATAGATTGAGACGGACTTTCGTTTGTTTCACTGAAAACTTCTAAACAAAAAAAAATTATTGGTTTTCATTTGTTTGATAGCATGGAGGAATTGATTTCCTTCTTACCAAAAAGAAAGTTGTTATCATCCCATCTAAACTTGTTATTTTAAATCCCTACATTTTTCATAGATCAATTAGTTTTCCGTCATCTGAACACCAAAAAATCAAAAAACAATTTCCTCAAAACAGTTTTTTTCAAACAAACAGACCCTATATTTCACTTTAGACAACCAAATGAAAAAACAAACCCTCAAACCTATGAAGATGACCGTGGAATCTATTCATGAATCACAAGCAACAGATTTATTTGTCCAGTCGATGCATGTTACTCATGAACATATATATCCAGGAAACTGTTCAAACATCAGGGTGCCATTAAATGAAGGGTATACACGACAGAAAATAATGTCGATAGCTTCAACAAATTTGTCTCCAGAAATAAGAATTCCTTTGCTGAGTCGGGGAGAGCACCACCGATATACACTGAGAAAAAGAATCGATACAAGCACCACAACAAGTCCTCAAAGTACGAAACAAGCAGAAAACCCAACTCTGTAGGAAGGTGCCGCTTTCACTTTTTCAATACACTGCAAGGAACGCACAATATGAGCAGAAGGTGCAGATGTGGAGTTATAGATAAGTAAGCAGAGAAAAATTAAGTGGACTCTGCTGCAGTTTAACCAAACCAAGCAAGCTGAGGAAAGGATTATCAAAGCTAGTCATTGAAAATTAAAAATGATGAAATAATAAGCATAATGTTGGTGGCATAGAACAATTAATTAACTTTGACTGAACTGGGAATGTCTGGCAAAATATTATTTTGACCTCCACTTAACAGAAGTTTCAATCAACATGCTGTCCACAATTAGGTCCATTTAAAGAAAGAGGAAAGAGAGAATCTAAGAGGTACACAAAATATCCAACCCAATATACGTTTCAAACTACAGTTTTTCCACAGTAGCCCATTCATTTGATCCTCAGAAGTACCGTAGTCCAAGTTAATCAGGGTAACATCGGTCCCAAATAATACGATGCAGTAAAAGCTAACCACACTTTATTCAGAGTTGCAAACAACATGGGGTTAGACCATGAGTAATGCAATTCACAATGAAACGTCCAGAATTAGTTGATTCCTCTGCCCTGGTGTAACTATGAAATCTGGTTGCTGGAGAAAATACTTGTTGGTTTGGCTATTGATACTAATCACAATAGAACTTCCCTTGATGTGGCCTACAAGATCAAACAAGTTGATATTTGTTGAACTCATGTTGCGTGAAGATTTGGTGAAAGCTGGGTAGTTCCATCAATTCTCTCAGGTCAAAAACTTCTAATTTGATAAGGATTCTATTTATTAAAATTTGAGAACCAATGAAAATTCAATTTTTATTTTTTGCTATTAGGATATTACATTCTTGTTTAGAGATTTCCTATTTAGATCATTTTTCTTATTTAGGTTGCAGTAGGGTTTCAGACGACTTTATATATGATTGTAATTCTTTTTCTCGATAGAATTCATGAGATTATGAATTCTAGAAATTGTTTGTTTTGGAATTGCGTGATGCAATTCTTCTCTTATTGTAATTTTTTAGAAATCCTGTGTGTGGTGTTTAGGGAGATTTAGGTGAGATGCACAAACGAACTTACTTGTTGTGAGTCATCATTCATTGTGATTTATATTCATTCTCTACTAAGCTAGACAAGCATTTGAATCCATCATCTAACATCACCAAAATGTTAATTTGGGAACACAGAGGGGACAGACCGAACCTCAATATTGACAAGACACGTATGTTCAATCACCAACTCAATCGAGACAAAGTTATCGACCAAAAAAAAAAAAAAATCGAGACAAACTTAAGAGCAAGGTAATTGCACATAGCTATCGAAAAATATGAATGTACACTAGATATCTACACCAGTCGAATGAGGTCACTAGACATTCTCGAAAGGGGAAACAGTAAAAGATAATGTGGCTACATAAGGTCATAAAGTAGCCTAACAGCTTTCTAGTTTAGCCTAATAGCGTGCGTGCATGTGTGTGTGTGAGGAGAGAGAGAAAGAGAGAAAGAGAGAGAGGATATGAGCCGTTTCAAAACAGAATATGATGATTTCATATAAGAAGCTGAGAATCAAACTTCAATCGAGGGCCATGCGTTTCAGTTGGATTTAAAAAAAAAAAAAATTACAGTGTCAGCACTGAGTATAAATAGGAGATCGTGATAAATAAAAAACCACGAACAAATAATAATGAATATCCCAGGAAAGAAGAAGAAAAGGAATAAGTAGACAACTTGTAACACAGAATGCACAGTATGCACAGCTAACACACGTACACAGATAAGATGGAGAATTCAACCATTTGACTGGACATACATAATAAGAAATAGATTCGTAAAAAGTAAGTTGAAGAGATGGAGCTTACTTGTATAAATAGGCAGCAATACCCAGAATTATGCACAAAAGAACTATATCGATACAGAAATTCCGGCTAGACCTCAGCTGGAAGAAGAACAAAAACTTCATCAGACAATTCACCATCAATGAGAAATGACCATAAATCAATGTAAGTACTCTAGCAGAACTTAATATTGGTATTACTGTACTTCACATCACCTGAGTAACCGTATCCTTAAGCCTGACATTTGTATTTTTTAAGTCTGAAGCTGCCTTGTCCACCTAGTAAATTGTGGAAAGGTGTCAATACATGAGTTGGGTAAGTGATGCCAGGAGGAAAAAATAAATCAGAAGTTCTATTTTGTCACCTTGGTGTCAATCTCGTCCATCAAAGGGACCTGCCTGTCCAATTCCTGCATGCATGGCACAGAAAGTTAGGTAATCACCTGGAAACAGCAGAGAAAAGATCACAAGAACAGCACAAACCTCATTCATATCATGCGCCATATTTTTCAATGTATCCAAACCCTCGGCTATCACATCCAGACCTTGGTCCTGTGTAGACATCAAGTTAGAACCACCAAGAAATGTGGGCCCAAACATTTTGAGGCATGAAGTGAACTTCTTCATGTACAAAGATCAGCAAACCATGCAAAACACTAATCTGAGTATGTTACTTGCCTGCTTCAGTTTCCGCATTTCATACTCTTGCCTAAATTGGCTTGACCCTTCGGTTTGTTGGAAATAGTCACTGTCCATCCTTCCATCTGAACGCAAACGAAACATATCAACATGTATTAAGTTATCAGATGAACAGCCCCCATTCCACCAACCAAAATCATTTTCAGAAAGATGAAATATATATATGAACATATGAACAAACAGCTAGATCTGACCAGCAACCTGAATCAAACTTTATTTCTGCGCGTGATGCAGAAGTTGTCCAACCTCCGGCCTTTTTAGGTGCAGGTGCAGTTCCATCTGGTATGTTCTCAATTCTGTCCGGCAGTGCAAGGACTAAATCATTACGGGCAGCAAATTCTTCAGATGAAAGTCCTTTCACCTGTAATTGAGTTAGTATGAGACTGAATACATGACTAGTAGGCTCCTTTTTCTACCAAACCTTGGAATGAAGAAGGAAAAAAGCATGTCCAAGTGCAACAACTTCATTTGTTGGAAGATCTATAGATTTGGCTTATTTAATTGGGAGAAAATTGCCACAATGGCAAGGCAGAAACCATCCAATAGGCTCCAAACGATGGATAAGTTAGCCAAGAAATACTGTTATCTTACAGCAAGCCTGCAACTCAAGCCCAACTAACGAGTGATCAAAGAGTACTCAAAGATCGGAATTCCCAACTCAACCAAGCACTTTATGTTTACATCCTCTAAACAGGGTTCATGGGGCCACAAAGGGATGAAATGGAGGTGCCCATGTTCCTGTAAGTATGGATTTGATTTCGACTAGTGAAGGTTTTGAGGGTCTGACA
This sequence comes from Eucalyptus guilfoylei, assembly GCA_016097605.1. Taxonomy (NCBI): domain Eukaryota; kingdom Viridiplantae; phylum Streptophyta; class Magnoliopsida; order Myrtales; family Myrtaceae; genus Eucalyptus; species Eucalyptus guilfoylei. The sequence goes on along the minus strand of CM027860.1, from coordinate 14,357,975 downwards.
TATACAGTGGGAAAGCTTAGCATGATAAGGCTAGAGGTGAAAATGAGGCAAACAAGTGAGATCCCTCCTAAGTTTGCAAAGTTTAGCGAGCCAGTTCATCCAATATTCAGATTAAGGCCCCAAAAGCTAGCTGGGGCTACAGGTCAATTTTTAGTCCACAGAAGATGACCATGAGCTAATCTATATATATGGCAGTAAAGTCCATCACTCACACCATAGCTACCCTGGTTAACTTCAGACCCATGTTACCAGGCCAAAAATGACCATATAGAGAACAAAAGAACCCAAAAGTTTATCGAAGTTCCACCTTCAGTTGGAATAGGTGGTAACAAAGTAACCATCATAGAAAAAATTTGCAAAGACAACATCGAAAGACCGATCGAGAAGATTGATGGAGGAGCATTATACCAATTTTTACTATTTTAGGTCTTTTCTTCTTTAATTAGTTATTTACTATGTTAGTAGGACAAAGTGGTCATGAAATAATCATGTGAAATTAAATGAGGTTCAGTGGTGAACATATTTAAGGGCCTGTTTGTTTACACATAAGCCAAAGTAAAAAGTACTCATTTGCTTTCCCGCCAAAATATAAAACACATTTCAAACTTCAATAAATTATGATAAAATTATATATGAATCCATGTGTCAACATCTTAGTGTAGATAAAGTTTCGTGAGTTTCAGATTTTAAAAAACAATATGCCAGAGGCACAAAATTAAAATTTAAAAAAAAAAAAAAAAAAGAGTAAAAGTCAATCCAGATATAGACCCTAAGTCTAATCAAGGGTTGAGATCTAGATATGTTTCTAACCATAGTATGAACAGGTGTTTTAAATCACTTAATTTGGCTTTTTCTTCACTATAAACATAATTGGTTCTCTAAAACCCTATATATCTAGTTTTTGTTCCTGTTTCAAATTCTTCCCAAGTTTGGCTCTTGCATTGGCTCCTTTTACCGTCTTTTATATCTCCGATGATGTCAGATGGTATTAGCGCAAAAAAGGTCACATTTCCACTTAGGATTTTTTATTTCGACAAAATGTTTAAGTGTGGCTTAAGTTGTGGAAGAGGCAGTTAGCACAAGCAACAAAGATAGACTGTAGATTCACCACAATCTATTCAACATTTACAGCAGCATAAGCTTGTTAAATCTCAAATGGAGATTTCGAAAGGCAACCACTATCCCTTGGACATGCGAGAAGGTGGTCGAGGAGCAATTGATAAGATAAAAATCCCTTTCATGATGCCGGGCCCATAAAATAATGCAAACAGAGGTTGGTTAGAAAAGCAGTCCTTTATGCTCAATAGTGGTTGAACCAAAGTAGAAGTTACTGATTTTCATTGTGATCTGTATGTCAATAATTTCAGATTCTGTATGGAGAAGCAAGCTTGGACCACAAGGCAACTCAGTGGAAGGCATAGCTTATCAAGCTTAAATTGACAGGCATCGAACTTCAACGGCGAAAGAGATTTAAGAAGCGATGTGCACAACAAGGCAAGGCAAAAATCAGCATTAGGGAGTACTTGAAGAATAAGTTGTGAGAGTAATTCCACTAGCTAAAGCAACATTTGTCGGTAAAGGATATGAATTAGAGTTCACCCACATTTCTACAAGGGTTCGTTTCTCAAAGACTCATGAACATATGACTTCTCACAATCTAATGGGATTGAATCAATCCATTAAGATATAAGATGAGAGTAATTTAACTGTTCACTGTAGACTTGATCGCTATGGGTCCCGAGCGGGCCCAAGTGGGCTAGGCTAGGCTTTTTAACTAAATAGGCCAGGGAGTAATTCAATTTGATTTTTATGTTGAACATGACTATACAAGTTTGAAGAATCTAAGGTAGCAGTGGAGACATTAAAAATGAGATTCCAATTTTTATGTGTGTTCAGAAGCCAATTTACAAGCTTTGAGGAGCTCAAAAATCATTATCAAACTGATCCTTACTTCAGCCATGTCCTAACAGTGTTAAAAGAAGAAGAAAATGTAGAACCTCTGCCTTGCAAGTTGCATGATGGTTACTTATTTGAAAGGAACCTACCGTGCATTCTGGAAGGTTCTTTACATGAACAAGTTATTAAAGAGCTTCATGGTTGTGGCTTGAAACAACCTTTATTTTAAGACTATGGCAATGGTGTCTGTTTAGTTTAAAATGACATGAGCAAACTGGTGAGGTTCTCGGATTGTAAATTTGGCAAGACCAAGTCACCGAACACGGATTTATACACACCTTTACCACTGTGAGAAGCATTTTGGGTTCATTTGAGCATGTGTTTCGTCCTAGGATCTCCTAACCAACAAAAGATATTATTCCATTCTTCTTGTTGTGGATCAACTATATAAAATGGCCACCTTATTCCCTATTCGAAATCATCTAGCACAGGTTACAACACATATTGTTGAGTTGTTCTTTGGAGAGGTAAGGTTAATGATAGTCCAATTTCTATTACCTGATAGAGATGTCGAGCCAAAGAGCCATTTTTGGAGGACTTTGTAAAGGAGATTCAAGACTCAATTGAACTATTATAGTACTTACCATCCCCAGCCAGAAGGTCGGACATAACGTGCTTCATAGAAGCTGTGTAATAGGCTATAATGTCTTGCCGAAATACATAACAAACAAGGATTTTGTCATTCCTCAAGCTGAGATTTCCAACAGCAATGTGAATAGAAGCATCAAGAAGACCCTAGTACAAGCTGCAATAAGACCCTAGTACAAGCTGCAATAAGTGTTGAAACCATTGCATGTGCTTCATCTAGGTTTCACTTCCACAGTGATGGAGAATAGAGTAAGCAATGAAAAAAGGCAAGGTGTTTGCAAAACATGCGCGAATTGGGTCAGGAAAAGGTAAGAGCAATATTGCAGGATAGCAGTGAAGCATATTACGCTACGACTATACAACATCACAAGGTGAAGGATTTTTAGGAGGAAGACCTAAAACTTGTCTACTTGAGGTGATAAATGTTCAAGTCAAGGAAGTTTGGGCATTGCGGGGTGTTCAAGAATTAAATCTAATGCGTATGTTATAAAGATACCATATGAACTATAGATCAGCCCATTTCTCAATGTCTTCCATCTTATATGCTCTTGAGGGGTTTGACAAAGGAAGTCCCTCCAGTTTAAGATCAATTTTTCTTCTTCTTGATAAACGTTATTCATTTCTCAAAATCCAAGAAGATCTATTTTCTATCACAGCTCGAACTCTTCTCAATTGAGCCATTGATTTTAGTTTCTTTTTGCTGTCTTTTACATCCCCAACAACCAAAAAGACACTTAACGACTCCTATAACATCAAGCTAAAACTGCCACTCCTGTCCTCGCAAGATTATATGATAGTGCTTTTGGATTCACAAAACTTTGGTTTCCCACACCAGAAACTTCCCCTTTTGACCGAGAGATTATGGACCAGCAGGAAGAATAAAAATATATTGATTTCTTAATGTATCATTATCAAGTTCCTGTTTTCATCATCAAGAGATATACAGGCATAAAAGATATGCCACCCTCCTAAAACCTAGATGAGAAATACCAATATAATCAGCAACTACTCAGAAGTTGTACAGAGAAATCCTTATTTAAAGAGTCTGCTGAGGATATTGATATGATCCAGGGCAAGAAGTACAAGTTCAAAATCTAATATGAGTTCGAAGGTATACACCACATGTTGCATGCATAAACTTCGTACCTAAGTAGATCAACATGTACAAGTCTAGAATTCTTTCTCGCTCTTACAAATCCCATGACGCATCAGTGTATCTCCCATCTTTTATCACAATTAACCACAGAACCTAAACAACATGTTTAAAAGCAATTGGCAAGTTTAAATAAATCTAGTTGTTGTCAGCCCAATTAAGTAGGGAGCTTTCCAGCGGTCAAAAGGCCGACGGTTGCCATAAGCTATGAAATATCATCTACGTTTAGACTCCGAGATCATAATGCACGAAGAACTTTCCCAAATCGCATGTCATGCATCCTATGCATACCAGTCGCACGGTACAAAAAGAAAGTCAACAAGTATGAAAGTAAGCACAAACATAAAAGAGTAATAAAACTCATTCGTCTAATAACCAAAGTTAAGTTATCTATGAACTTCGCAAGATTTCTGCTCCGAAAAGTAACAAACAAGAGGAGTTTGAAAGAGCAAAAAACTAGATCCTATCTCAAAATCAGCAGGAACCCAAGAATTGTACCTTCTTCATAGCCAATCTTTGCAGCTTAGGCACTTCCTCGAGTAACCGGGCCTTGGTTCGCCGAATCTCCGCATTCAGAGCGACCGCAGACGCCCTATTCTTCTCGCTGGCAGCGGCCTCCGCTTTCTAGTACAAGCCAAAAAATAGCGCAGATATAATAGACGATCACAACAAATAGCTTGCGGTCAGCAGATTAACAAGGACGACATCCATTTTCTCAAGAAGAAAAATGCAAGACACCGCCATCGGCTAGTAGCGGCAATCAAGCAATCGAGAGAGAAGAGACAAATCACGCGGCAATCAGCTCTTCCATTCCATCCATTACGACTAAATTCGAAACGAGAGTCGAAACACAGTGCGCGCCTCCTTCGATCCGGTCCGATTTTACCGGCCGGAACGGCAAAGTCAAAAGCAAGCGGCGGGGAGGGGGAGGGGAGGGGGAAGAGTTCAGATCTGGAGGAAGGGGACCTGCTCGGCGGCCTCGACGTCGGCCTCGACGGCGGCGTAGAGGCGGGCGAAGGCGTCCTCGCCGGCGGCATTGCTGGCGTCCTTGTGCTTCTCGACGTCGTACTTGTCGTACTTCTTGCAGATCGAGTCCACCCGAGTCAAGATGTCGATCACGCTCATCGTCGCTCCTCCGGCTGGACCACCGGCGGCCGGCGGGGTTCCGGTGTCTCGTCGGCGAGGTGCGTAGTCTGCAGTGAAGAGCAGGAGCGAGAAAATGCAGAGAGATAAAGAGAGAGAGAGAGGATTTGACGGGGGGAAGGCGATGCTGGTGGGAGCGATTGCGGAGCGAAGAGAGCAGCACGAAGAGGAAAGCTGAAACCAGCCTGTACGAAACCGAACGACCTCCCTTTTTTTTTTTAATTATTATTATTTTTCGGCCACCCCCTTCAGAAAATGAAATTGAATTTCGACGACCCCCACGGCTAACTACTTCCTCCTAAGCTCGTTTGAATCTTGCGCTTTCCATAATTCTAGTGCTCGATTATTTGTTTTATATCATTTTGAATTGTTCTAATTTTGAGTAAGTTAGGTCATGTTTGATAATATTTCTATTTCTCTCGATTTCTATTCTTTTATTCTCCGAAACAAAAAAAAAAACGGAAATCTATTTAATTACGTCAATTAATTTTTCTATTTCTCGAAATAGAAAAGTGATTGAAAAATAAATTTGAAGCAGAAGTAATGAGTAAAAAAAAGTAGTTTCTTATTCTCATAAACAATTAGAAATGATTTTTTCTTTTTTTTTCTTCTTTTCTTCTTTTCTTCTTCTTTGTCAGCCGCCACCATCCTCTCCGCTTGTCGTTGGTCGATCGCCACTTGCCGTCGCCGCCGCCCACTATCAATGAACGCCAATGCCACCGCCCGCCGGCTGGCCAACCAACCACCACTGCGCCACCAACCTCGATGATCAGCAATGGCGGCGGTCAACGACAGTAAGGAAGAATAAAAAAAATTTAAAAAAAGATTTTATATTACAAAAAATTTTGTGAATCATACCAAACGTATTCATATTATTTTTCCATTTGGAGAATAGAAATTTTATAGTTATCAAATACGTTTTTTTATTGAGAAATTATTCCGAGGAATATAAATAAAAAAATATTATTTCTAAAAAGAAATTGTTCATCGGAATAAAAGAGTTACCAAAGGACCCTTAGTTAACTAAAGAAAAATGGATTGACATAGTAATTTTAAAACAATCAATTTACCAATAATCTTCAAAGGTTTCCGAAGAATAGATAAATACTTCTACAATGAAAAAAATTGGGATTATATATTTGTTACCACGAGAACTATTGGCAATTGCAAATCATTCGATTGGTTTGCTTCAACTGTTAAGAGTAGATGACCTGTTCGTACTACATATATATGTATGTACATTATCATCTAAGATCAAAACTTGCACATTAAAGGAATATAGAAAGAATAATATAGATGGCACCATTGATTGCTAGGAAGCCTTGGCACTTGCGTCAAGCATTGTTGCGCATATTTCTTTCCATTTTGAAGAATTGATAGCAAGATTATGTCCATTTTTTTTTTTTTGTCTTGTAAAACAAATAATATAGTCAGTGTAAATCACTAATATTTTAATTAAAGAAAGAATAATAAGAACTTACTACTTCTCCAAAGTTGATTGTTTCTTCTAGGATGAATAGATGTTGCTTTAAACACCCATAAAGATTTATGACTAAATTTGATGGACTAAAACCCTAATTTCTTAAAAGATACTCGATTTGAAAAATAAGTTATACAATTCCCTATTGGATGTGTGGAAAAATTCAATTATAAAATGGAGTCTTTATAAGATGAAAAATGATAGCGATGTACAAAATACAGTCTTCAAAACTCCACACTGCTTTCACCACGTCCCATAAATTCTTCACTTACTTTCACACTTTAAAATAAATATATCTCCTTTGGCAATATTTTAATTTTTCCTCGAAAAAAAATCTCACAAAATACCTATCATTCATTGCACAGGCTTTTATGTATTTCTTTCTTTTCGGATTAATACCTTTAAAAACCCCAAACTGATACATGTGTAATAAATTTGCCCAAACTATTTTTTTACCATGAAATACCCCAAACTGGTACATCAGTGATAAATTTACCTCGACTAATCATAAAAAACCCTAAATTAGTAGATTTATAACAAATTTACCCAAACTATTTATTCGACCTCCAAAAATCCTAAACCGATACATCTATAACAACTATACTTCTTGTTAAATTGAATTAATACCATAAAAAAATCACAAAAATTATAAATTGTGACCAACAGAGAGTAATGCCGGTTAACTATCACATGTCATTTAACTTAATAATTTGATTTAAAAAAATTAACGGAAACTAACATAGGGTAAATTTATCATAGGGAAAATTCCAAATAAGGACCTGAAGTGGGCCAATTTTCTCAAATAATGACTCAAAATGAAGTTTGTGTCAAATAAAGACTTAAAGTGGACTCATTGTCTCAAATAAGGACCCGAAGTGGTTGAATCAATTCCAAATAAGAACCTGAGCTTGCTAGTCAGTCAAATATTCTCCAGCTATCAAGCATGTGACATTTCCGACGATCGGAGTTTGGGCAATTTTGTCCTAAAAAAATCTAGGGAAAATTAACAAATCCTAAAAAAGAAAAGAAAAGAAAAAAACCTAGGTTTTCTACGATCTCCCCATTCCTTGTACCCATCCTCCGCAAAGTCGAAGACCCAAATTCTCCGCCGGTTGAGGCAGAATACAAAAACAAGAAGAAAACCAAATGCTTCTTTCTTTGTTTGCGGAGGCCCAAATTCTCTATTGGTCAAGCAAGGCGAGAGCGACGAGAATCGAGTCGCGACAATGACCAGGCAGTGATTTGGTTGAGGAGCAACGGGGGAGAAGAAAGAAGAAAACGTAAACATCTAAATAAAAAACCTAAACTTAATTAATTTAGAATTTTCCCTTTTTTTTTCCAATCACAAATTTCTGACAAAATTGTCTCTCTTTTAATCACCGGAAAATGTCTCCCGGCGAGCTAAGGTCCTTAATAGAGATTAACTTGATCACTTCAGGTCCTTATTTGACACAAAATTCACTTCGAGTTCTTATTTGAAACAATGGATCCACTTCGGGTCCTTATTTGACATAAAGTTCACTTTGGGTCCTTATTTGAGAAAATAGATTCACTCGGGGTCCTTATTTGAAATTTTCCCTTTATCACAAGTATATCAGTTTGGGGTAAATTTGTCAAAAGTGTACAAATTTGAGGTTTTTAATGGTCAAAAAATGTAAATTTGTCACTGTACTAATTTTGGGGTTTTTTTAGAGTATTAACCATTTCTTTTCTACTGGCTAAATCAAAAACACATAGATTGGTCATAACCCTCAAAATTTAGTGGACTTGACCGTCAAAGTTTGGAATTTTTATATCCCCACAAAAAAAAAAAATTCCTTCTCCCTACTCCTTTACTTCTTCTTATGTTTCCGCTGGAAACTATACATTAAAGCGCATATAACGAAAAACTGAAAGGAAAACACGAACAGCAAAACGTGACAGAAATTGTATAAGAGAACCAATTCGTTTGTCTATAAAAAATGATGGAAAATTGATTATGTATCAAAGTCTAAATATTTCATTAAAATATTTATTGGTTCTACCTCCTCTTTTTTATGAAGAGAATGAATGAACCAAGAAAAATATATTGGAGAAGATTATGCAAGCGTAGAAAAGGCCCAAAGCCAATCCCAGGGAACAGTGATTGCAATAATAACAGCTTGGCCAAGAGAAGTGGCACGTGAGAACACAAATGGAAAGAGACATCACAAATTCTTTAGCTTGTTTTATGGCCAATTTACAGTGAAAGAGATATCTCCATCAGCAAACCCTACATTAAACTTTAACGGAACAATGCATAAAATAGGAACAAATTAAGCTGGTTACGAACCAATTCCCAAGATAAAAGTACTCTCTATCCACCCAACATGTACGGACATGTTGACTTCAAGTCATGTTCTACAACAGAATCAACTCACCCTCACAGTACGAATCTTGCAAACTCAGACTACGGAGTTCCATCACTATAAACTTCTCTTCTTTGCTTAAAATAACACCTGACAAGCGTCAGGAACCTTAAAAAATGAGTTCGCCTGTTCATGATACGTGGGTCATCCAGAGTTATCTACAAACAAATGCATTGTTTATCGACTATTTCGAGCATTCTCAGTACCAACACTGAAAATTACGATTTGGGATCAGCATCTTAAAACATCTGAAGCAACAGGTTTAAAAGCAAATCCAAAATGCCAACACTCAATATGCTAGAACCAGGTATCGGCTTCAAATAAAGATCACAACACATATCTGAAAAGGCAACAGATGATCAATCCAGGTCGAGCTGTTTGTGGAGCTTACTGATTTCAGGCACCATGAAGATCTCTCAAGCAGAAAAACAAATTGTTTGGGAGAGTTTAAAGGAATTTTTTGGTTCAGTAGAGCAATTTGCAGCAGTCATCAAGCAGAGGATTTTAATCCTCACAATGTTAGGAAAGTGAGGTGACTTCACGCAAATGCAGAGACATTAGAAGCATGTAAAAGACAAAGCCGTAAGGACTTATCCGTATAGAAAACCAACAAGATTGCACAAACTTTGTGCAAAATTTTTTGTACTGCTATGATGGAGCTTACTGATTTCAGGCACCATGAAACCAGATGAAACAGCATGAAAACTGGTAAGTTTATCTCTTCAGAATTTGCCACCATGGAGGCAGAGGAGAACAAAGTGCAGCAACCAAAAGATTGATGTCAACCAATATAGATGGATCTGAAACGTTTGCAAAAGAGTCAGAAGAAACGTTTCGATCCTCTTATTTGTACCTATATGCATTTGAATCCCCATTCACAGACTAAAGGGAGACGACCACAAATTTTCAATCCATAAGATAAACAAAAGATATACTACATAATCATTTACTCATGGACAGAGAAGTTATCAAGAAAACAACTTGAGTATTCCGTAAAATCGCATCTTCTCAAAACGGGAAACCCACAGAGAAATATAATCGGCCGAGAAAAAAAAGATCCAAGTTGTACTTATTCAAAGGTTCGCTCGTTCGTCATTAACATAAAAGAAAATGGAGACTTTCGAGCTCCACGAAACCAACATGAAATCGCATGAAAACTCCCCAACCGTATCAAAAAGAGAACACTCCCTTCTTTTCAGAAACACTCTTCGCGGAGGCAGAGGACGAGGTGCAGAATAGACTCATTCTGGATATAGTAATCGGTGAGGGTGCGACCATCTTCGAGCTGGTTGCCGGCGAAGATGAGGCGCTGCTGAGCGGGAGGGATACCCATCTTGTTTTGTATATTGGCCTTGACGTTGTCGATGGTGTCGGAGCTCTGGACCTCGAGGGTGATGGTCTTGCCGTTCATGGTCTTCACGAAGATTTCCATCTTGACGTATGACTGTTTTGAACCAAGGAGATTGAATTCTCTCGATGAGAAGAGAAATCTCCGGCAGGCCGATTTTACGTGAGTCTACTAGTTAACATGCACTGGACTACGTGCACTTGGTCTCCACTTCTCCGTTAATTAACTCCGTTTCTCTCCCCTTCTCTCTCTCCTCCCCTCCGTTTCTGCCCGTCGACCCTCTCTCTCCCTCTTCTCTCTCTACTTCTCTTTCCTTTCCCTTTTCCCTTCCGCACGGGCCTAGCCCAGCCCAGCCCAGCCCAGCCCAGCCTTTTCCCCAAAAGCCCGGGCCCTTTACCCCTTGTCTTCTTCCTCTGTTGTCTTCTTCCCAGATCGGATGAGCAGAACGCGCCGGAGATAGGACGCTGCAGGCAAAAGGGACGCATCTTCAATGAGAGGCAGCCTAGCTAGAGACGCCTCGACGGATGGGACGCCAATTTGGCCGGCGGAGGCCGTTCGGTACACGAAGGGGGAAGGCCAAACCACGGCCAAGAGAGGATCCAAGGTAGCCAGCTCCGATCGCTTTCCCCGAGAGACATCGGAGGAGGTCCGAGAGCCGCCCAACCCGGGGAACCAAATCTGGTCGGAGTGAGGGTTCCGAGTTGAGATCTGGAGATCCGAGAGAAAGACGGCGAAGTGAGGGATCACCGGTAGCAAGCTTCGAAGACCTTGCCCGAGAGACTTCGGGGGAGGTTTGAAGGCGAGCGGCCGGAGATCTCAGATCTGGCCGGAGGAGGGGAGTTCTGAGCAGAGGAGGTTCGAGATCTGTAAGGCAGGGGGTTGCGGGAGAGAGAAGGCCAGAACCGAGGAGGAAGAAGAAGGCGCCGTCGACGCTGCCCGCCGCCATCCCCGTGTCGGATCGTACCGTCCCACAGATGCCGCGACCGAGCCCCTGTCCAACTGCTTTGTCCGCTAGCTCAGCAGCCCTGAAATCCTCTGGCCCGACGCCGGCTGCTACGCCGCTACTCTGCCCCGACGACCAGCCGAGGTGCCGCCTGCCATCTCGCCGACCAGCAACGCTGCCGTGGCGTACCCTTCGCTGTGGACAGGTAACAAGCTGCCGACCAACGCGTCGTCGCCGTTGCCGTCGCCGTCGCATCCCCTTCGGAACCCTAGCCGCCACCGTCCACTCCAACACCAAGCCCGTCGTCGCCACCGTCGTCGCCGTCTGCCCGGTGACACCTCAGTCTCCTCCGGTCGACGGAGGAGTGTTGGCCGTCGATCCTTAGCTCGCCGACCGAATTCTCTTGGCCGAACCGGTGTCCCATCTTTCTTCTTTGTAGAAGCATGCTCGACATTGAAGATGGGCATTGATGGCGCCTGAGAAACACCCCGTCCGTCTGTTGAAATAATAGTTATTTCCTTTTGCACGTGTTGCTGATTTGGTTTTTCAGTTATTAGAGTTAGTGGAGTCATGTGTGTTGGTTATCCTAGATTTTAGGTGTTAGTGGGGTAAGTTTTTTTTTATGCAGAACATGGGTAGTTATGGGTCCTCTTTTAGTGGTGTTGTTTTTTTACGTAATGTATTTTGTCTTTTGTAAAAGACTTGGTTGTTCTGTACGAAAGATGAAGTTTTCAGCCTCATCTCTTCTCCCTTTAGCAATTTAACAGTGGTATCAGAGCCTGAGAGAAACGTGAGAGAGATGTGAGATACTTTCGTCAAATAATTGCAGCAGCAATATTTCCAATGGCCACCGACAATTTTATTCAACCAGCAATTCCGCGCTTTGATGGTCACTATGACCATTAGAGCATGCTGATGGAGAATTTTTTACGATCAAAGGAGTATTGGTCAGTTGTCGAATCTGGAATTCAAGAGCCACCAGCAGGCATGGCTTTGACAAATCCCCAGAAAGCAGAATTGGAAGCTAGAAAGTTGAAGGACCTGAAGGCAAAAAATTATCTCTTCCAAGCTATTGATCGTTCCATCTTGGAGACTATTCTTTGCAAAGAAACTTCCCAGGATATTTGGGATTCTATGAAGAAGAAATATCAAGGCTCTGTTAGGGTGAAGCGTGCACAGCTTCAAGCCTTGAGAAGAGATTTTGAGACACTAGCGATGAAGGATGGAGAATCTGTCACTAGTTATTGTGCCAGAACAATGGAGATCAGCAACAAGATGCGATTCCATGGCGAGAAGATGGACGACGTCACCATTGTGGAGAAGATTTTGTGTTCCTTGACACCAAAGTTTAATTATGTTGTCTGCTCAATTGAAGAGTCGAAAGACATAGATGCGCTCTCTATTGATGAATTGCAAAGCTCCTTATTGGTCCATGAAGAGAAGATGAACAGAAGTTCAACAGTAGAGGAGCAAGCGTTGAAAGCTTCTACCAATACTCATTCCAACAATTTCAGAGGAAGGGGTAGAGGTAGAGGTAGAGGAAGGGGAGATCGAGGAAATAGAGATGTTGGCAGGAATTTCAAAGCCAATAATGACCAATTTCAAGGCAAAGGCAAGAGGACGGGATCCTAACAAATTCAAGGTAGAGTGTTTTAGATGTCATAAATTTGGTCATTATGCATCTGAATGTTATACTAGGCTGCCTAATAATAAAGAAAAGGCAGAGAGTTCAAATTTTGTTGAAGAAAAGGAAGCAGAAACATTGTTGATGGCTGTTCAAGATGAAAAGAAGCGTGAGCTAGATATTTGGTATGTGGATACAGGCTGCAGTAACCACATGAGTGGTAGTAAGTCTTCTTTTTCTTATCTAAATGAAGATTTTCATTCTACCGTGAGTTTTGGGGATCATTCGTGTGAAAGTTATGGGAAAATGTGATATTAAGATAAAAACCAAGAATGGTTTTGTGGAAACGATCTCTAATGTGTTGTATGTTCCGACTTGAAAAGTAACATGTTGAGTGCTGGCCAATTACAAGAAAAAGGTTATGTAATCACCATTCGAAGGGTGCTTGTGAAATTTATGATTCTGTTACGCTTGCTATTGCGTTGTTCCTATGAGTTCAAATAGATTGTTTCCATTAAAGATTGAGAATATTCAATCTTGTTTGGTGGTTGAAAAGGAAGATCCTTCATGGCTGTGGCATTTTCACTATGGTCACTTGAGTTTCGTGGATTGAAGACCCTCCAACGTAAAAACATGGTGACCGGTCTTCCTCAAATTACTATTCCTTCCCAAGTCTCTGCGAAGAATGTGTTGTTAGCAAACAACATCGTTCTCAATTTTCAAAAGAGAAGTCATGGAGAGCAAAAGATGTTTTGCAGTTGGTGCATTCGGACATTTGCGGTCCTATAAACCCATCTTCTAATGGAGGTAAAAGATACTTAATTATCTTCATTGATGATTTTTCCAGAAAAACTTGGGTTTATTTTTTACAGGAAAAATCAGAAGCTTTCTCCACATTTAAAAGCTTCAAAGCTCGTGTTGAAAATGAAGCAGAAAGACTATTAAGACTCTTCGAACAGATTGCGATGGTGAATACCGCTCAAAAGAATTTGAAGTTTTTGTGCAGAGCATAGCATTCGAAGAGAGCTTATCGCTGCATATACACCACAAAGAGAATGGTGTATCTCGAGAGGAAAAATAGAACAATTCTCAACATGGTGAGAAGTTTATTGGCAAGAGGAAGAGTTCCAAAGACTTTCCGCCGAAGCGTAAATTGGAGTATTCATGTTTTGAACAGAAGTCCAACTTTTGATGTTCAGAATATGACACCAGAAGAGGCTTGGAGTGGGAGAAGACCGGCTGTAGATCACTTCAAAATCTTTGGATGCATCACATATGCCCATGTCTCGGATGTGAAAAGGAAGAAACTTGATGACAAGGCTGAAAAATGTGTCTTTCTTGGTGTAAGTGAAGCATCCAAAGCATATAAATTATTCAATCCACTAACAAAGAAGATTGTGACTAGCAGGGATGTTGTTTTTGATGAAGAGAACACTTGGGATTGGAATAGGCAGCAGCCTACCCAAGTCCTTTATGACAATGATGCTGAACAGGAGCAGATTTCAGCACCTTGTATGCCCCAAAATTCATCAAATACGACTTCTACAGATGCTGGAATTTCACCAACAAGCACTGAAGTCAATGAAGAAGAAGCCCAATCTCTTCGCCGCGTTAGAAGAAGGCCTGCTTGGATGGAAGATTATGAGGTAACTGGAATGGGAGATTCAATTACTCACTTTGCCTTGTTTTCAAACTACGATCCTACAACTTTTGATAGTGCTATCAAAGAAGAAAAATGGCGAAAAGCGATGAATGATGAAATTAATTCCATTGAAAGAAATGATACTTGGGAGCTATCTGATCTTCCGGATGGACAAAAAACCATTGGTGTAAAGTGGGTATTTAAAACAAAATTGAAAGAAAATGGTGAAGTTGACAAATACAAAGCACGTTTGGTAGCCAAGGGATACAAGCAGCAATATGGGATCGACTATACAGAAGTTTTTTCTCCAGTTGCGAGACATGACACGATCAGATTGGTGGTTGCATTGGCGGCACAGAATTCTTGGCCTATTTTCCAGCTAGATGTCAAATCGGCATTCTTGCATGGGTATTTGGAGGAACAGGTATTTATCGAGCAACCCCCTGGTTATGTTAAGAGTGGAAATGAGCATAAAGTTTATAATTGAAAAAAGCTCTTTATGGGCTAAAACAAGCCCCCCGGGCTTGGTATAGTCGTATTGAAACTTATTTTCTTAAAGTTGGTTTTTCAAAGTGTCCTTATGAGTATACGCTTTTTGTCAAGATTGGAGATAAAGGGAAAATGCTCATTGTCTGCTTGTATGTTGACGATCTTATATTTACTGGAAGTTGTGATGGCATGTTTGAAGAATTTAAGAAATCTATGATGGATGAGTTTGAAATGTCTGATCTTGGTATGATGCATTACTTCTTGGCATAGAAGTGGTACAATCAGATGATGGGATCTTTATTTCTCAAAAGAAATATGTGGGAGAAATTTTGGACAGGTTTCAGATGAAGGATTGTAATCCTATAAACACTCCAGTTGAGTTTGGCTTAAAGTTACACAAAGATCATGAAGGGAGGAAGGTTGACAGCACACTTTATAAACAAATTGTTGGCAGTTTGATGTATCTAACTGCAACAAGACCAGACATAATGTATTTTGTGAGTTTAATTAGTAGATATATGGAGAATCCTACAAACATGCATTTGTTAGTTGCCAAGAGAATCCTTCGTTACTTGCAAGGAACTAGAGACTTTGGGCTATTTTACAAGAAGGGTGAAAAGTCCAATTTGTTGGGATTTACTGATAGTGACTATGCAGGAGATCAAGATGATAGGAGGAGCACTTCGGGTTATGCTTTTATGTTTGGGACAGGTGCTATTTCGTGGTCATCCAAGAAGCAACCAATTGTCACCTTGTCAAGTACAGAAGTTGAATTTGTTGCAGCAACGGCTAGTGCTTGTCAAGCTATTTGGTTAAGAAGAATTCTTGAGGAGCTGCAATTCAAGCAACCAGGAGCTACTAAAATTTTTTGTGACAACAACTCAGCAATCAAAATCTCCAAGAATCCCGTGCTACATGGAAGAAGCAAACACATTGATGTGAAGTTTTATTTCTTGAGAGATCTTAGCAATGATGGAACAATTGATCTAATCTACTGCAGGAGTGAAGATCAAGTTGCTGATATATTCACCAAGGCCCTCAAGATTGAGTCATTTGTGAAGCTCAGAAGGTTACTAGGTGTTTGCACGTTAAAAACAATCTAAGGCTTTAAACTGAATGTTAGTAAACATCAGTTTAAGGGAGGGATTGTTGAAATAATAGTTATTTCCTTTTGCACGTGTTGCTGATTTGGTTTTTCAGTTATTAGAGTTAGTGGAGTCATGTGTGTTGGTTATCCTAGTTTTTAGGTGTTAGTGGGGTAAGTTTTTTTTATGCAGAACATGGGTAGTTATGGGTCCTCTTTTAGTGGTGTTGTTTTTTACGTAATGTATTTTGTCTTTTGTAAAAGACTTGGTTGTTCTGTACGAAAGATGAAGTTTTCAGCCTCATCTCTTCTCCCTTTAGCAATTTAACACCGTCGTCAGCCTACTCCCCTCTCAGCCGTAGGTGTCCTATGCGCGGGTTGCAGAGGCAAAAGGAGGAAGAAGACGAGAAGGAGGGGGCCGGGCCAAGAAGAAGAAAGAAGGGAGTGGGCCTGGGGCCCTAAAGCCCAGCCCCATAAGAACCCTTTTTTTTAATAATTTTTTAATTATTATTTTTTATTAATTTATTCGAAAATAGGGAAAATAAAAGGAAATAAAATAGGAAAACAAAGCTTAATGGATGCAAATAGAAATTAAGACCTAAGTGATGCGAAAAATCATTTTTTTAAGCCGAATTGGTCCCTAATTTTCTTACGCAATTTAATTTTAAATATTTAGCCAAAATTTAGGTATTAACAATGATCTCTCTTGATCAACTTTGAAGTAGGGTTTATCAAGTATTTGATGAAATGCCAAAGAGAGATCCCCCTTACCTTAAGTTCAGAATTTTGACTAATGGAAGATGTCATGTTTATTGAAAATCATCAAGTTCCCGATGTCAATTTCCTAAAGATTGCTTGTTAACGATAGAGATGGGATATTCAAAAATTTTCAAACAAGCAGATTTTCAATTCTATCTTAAATTGCAGATTTGATTTTCAAAAATTTCAAATATTATATTATATTGCATCAAATATTTGATGGGATATTTCTATCAAATATATATATATATATATATATATATATATATATATATATATATATATATTTGATGGGATATTTCTACTTATAGTAGAGGATTTCAAATCTCTTCTATCCTATTTCATCCCAATTTGAATTCGTATCACAAACGTACTCTAGGTATTTAAATATATGGTTGCATGATGAGTACAAGTGAAATACAAATTTGGAAAGTAAGATATTCACAGAACTATCCAGCTTTGGATCTTTTCCGCAGGTGATTTGCGGGATGACGTCACCTTCACCTTGCAAGTGGTATTCAACCATGATGGTGAGAGTTACCCTTCGCCCTTTCCTTTTCTTTTGAAGTCTCTTCTATTACGGTAGATGCATTTAATATATTTTTCTTCGAACTGCATGCCTTCTTTATATTTCCCAATTAGCAAAACATGAATAGAAAGAAAGCATGACTTTGATTTCAAAGACGGCTCAAAACTATACTATTTTATTCATTTTTGAAAATTCACGAATTTCTATTGAAAGGTGATGGAATCTTGGTTGATGGTCCACTAAAGATAGTAACTACACTCATCAAGCTATCTAATGGTGTATGTTTGGCTTTAATAATATGTCATTTGCTTGTGAAAATTGAGCTGATTTGGTGAGGACAGATTTTGGAATTATTATTATACTTAGATTGGGTGTGGTAATGAGGCACCAATTTGCTTGCAGTGACATGGTATCCTTCCTTGTGAAAGGTGTGCTGATTGGAATGCATTTTAGAGTATGCGAATGTCATGTCATTGCATGTGTGTGATATGCTTGAGGTGCATGAGAAGTCTTGACTAGCAAACCAAGAATCTGACGATGCCATGATTGAATGTTGGAGGAGAATAACTTGTCTATCAAACCAAGATGCCCTAGAGAAGGGATGCCCAAGGTTAGCAAACCTTGGAAGTCTTGGCTAGTAAGCCAAGAACCCAATGATACTAGGATTGAATGTTGGAGAAGAATGCCTTGGCTAGCAAACCAAAATGCCTCGGTTGGTAGCAGAGATGCTTGCAGCTAGCAAACCGCGAAAGTCTAGACAACAAATCGGAAGTGACCCGCACGGACCAGCAAGCAAACCGGTTGAACCGTGAGATGCAGGTGGACCCAAATGACATGACAAGATGGAGAAATGAGACATGATGCATCATATGCATGCTGGCATTCTATATGTGATTATATTTGGCATTCGAATTGCAATGCATGCTCATACTATCATGCTCGTTTTTTTATGCTAGTTGCATTCTAGGAATTGAGTGTTGGTTGGATTGATTGTTTATAAGTTAGCTATTTCACTTGTTGAGCGTTAGCTCACTCCTATTGTTTTTTTACAGATCATTGGCCACGCCTCCTACTCTGGAGTCTCCTGTAGCACGTTATGATGCACCCGCAACACTTGAGGGCACGATGCATGAGTTCACGAATCTAGCTTTTTCGAATATGGTTTTTGTGAGATACACAGCGATTCTTTTGGTGGACATAGGTGTTCAGAATAGTCTTATATCATGCTGTTTCGTCGCCATCTTTCTTTTAGTTGACGAGCATCTGGTTGGACTGATTCCGTATCACGATGACCATAGCGGTGGCGATGGAAGCGATGGGGAGGCCGTAACTGTTCCTTGGATAATATCTAATTGACATAAATGTATATTGTAATTGTGTCATTCAGGAAAATCAAATCGAGCGATTCCTTCTTTCTTCTAACTTTGAAGGATAGATAAGATACTATCAACGAATAAGAGATGTTCTAAATCAATTAATAAAATGGACATGCTAAGTTGATGTATCCCATTTGATATCTTCGTATCCGAGAATCAACAAATTTGACTCTGCATTGTTCACAAAATTTCGAGTCCCCTTGATCGAAATCTAATACTAATAATAAACAAAATAAGAAAAAATAAGAAGATTATGTTTATCATTTATAGATCTATTGGATATTGATAAATGCATTGAATTAGTATTCATTTATCAGACTGGAAGGTAAGACAATACATAGGTGCAACTCCTTTTTTCATATGCCATACATATATGATACAAATATATATGAAAAACGCATAATTAACAAATTTGCAATCGTGGATACATATGTATCCTGATCATAGCAAGCGACTCTCAACCTATCTCCTGAAATTCTAGGGTTTTCTCGAATATTCTAGAATACTCCTAGGAGCGGGTGATATGGTAATTGTACGGCTATGTAATAGTTGATAGTTGAAAAGATCTAATCTCCATCGTCAGATTAAGAGAAGATGTATGGCTATAATTAGCCTCGTACTTGTATATATAGGGACCTACTTCACCTCATTTATACCATCTCATTCACAAGTAAAATACAAATACAGAGTCTCTCTCCAGAATTTCTCTCTAAAATCCTTATGAATTGATAAAAATTATTTTTTCTTAGGGGTTAAAGTTTAACCCTAAATAAATCGAGTGTGAGTAAGGTTAACTTAGGAGAAATCATCAAGTGACCCATGACGCTATGTAATTTAATAAAAATTATTTTTTCTTAGGGGTTAAAGTTTAACCCTAAATAATCTATGTAATTATCATTAACAGAGTAGTTAAAATTTAGGTGTCCACACTTGTTAGGATATTAAATTGCTACTATTTAAAAAATAACAACCATGCATAAATTCTAGACTTAATGATAAAAGGCCCAATGTATTTAGCAAGTAATTTGTTATGCTTTAATAAGGTCGTGGGCATTGACAATGCTCTCAACAGTCTACATTCGGTCTAAATCTGTTACTACTAGTGTATACAAAAAATCTACGATATGCAGAAACTCTACCAATGCTGGCAGATTCATATGCGCCATAAACACTCCTGCCCGCAACATGTTTGGGTGACCCCCAAACCTCCCATAGGATATCAAACTACAAAGACATATGCAGAATATCGAATTGCAGGTTTTGGATGCTTGCTCGAGATGTATATGGCAACTATAATACCCATCATGTTGATGACAAGTCCAATGATTTTAGCGGCCGCTAGTTTGCGAAGAAGAGTCCTTGATCTGGTATGACGAAGACTTGATCTGTTACTTCGTTGGAGATGGGCAATTGAGATGTGCCCACCGGCTATAGCTATTTGCACTAATTGTACATGCCAAAACAACAATATATGGCAAATTACCCTCTAATAAAGGATTAACATTACTAAATGCTAAACAAGTCCCAAACTTAAAAAAAAAAAAAAAAAAATCAAACTGCATATTCAATACCATGGGGTTATGGGCTTTCTGTAGATGCAAAAATCGAGTAAATGAAATGTCAAATGAAAAGATAAAAGTAAATTGTTGTTGGCATAACGAAAGAAAATGCCTATTTACACAATCTTAGCTATGAGGCCTATGATATTAAGGAACATGGTGAGCCAGCTATGCTGGACATCATGAATCCAAAGTTCAACATAGCAGTCAGGCATGCATCTACCCTAAATTGCACTATAGACTTGTTTCCTATAATAGTAGTGACGGTACAACTGTAAAGCAAAGTGTAAAGAGTCTTAAACAAACGACAAAGGGCTGAGTGGCGAAGAGATCGAGATGCGACACATTGAACTTCTTTCTTGTTTCTTGTGCTGAATGGATAGAGTCACTAAAAACTTCGACTATGTACAAGTTTAACGAAGATTGTTTAGTTGACAAACCCAAGGTTGGGAAAGGAACTCTGAAGATTGCAAGCAATGATGGAACTGCTCCAAGGATGACAGCTCCCGGGAGGAGAAGGTCTCCAAACATGCAGTAGCAGTATATTCAAATCTGTAAGAGACCGAGCGGCACCCCAAAACTATTTTCAACCTACAAAGTTGTTCAATAATAGTTAGACTCGACCTCAAATGAAAAAGAAACAAAAATAATTCAAAGTTCTATGCCGATTACCAAGCGATAAATGTTGAAATTGATGACCACATAGCCCAGCCACACACCACTATTGAGAAAGAGGCCAACGCGAGACAAAATGGCATAAATTCAACGCTAACCATGTCAATTATGCCAAGGAATAGGAAAGACATTGAAATTATTAGCCACAAAAAAAAAAAAACAAACAAAAGGAGGGAAGCAACATACATAGATTGCCAGCGAAAAGCCATACATAGCGACATTAAACACAGCACAAATGACTCCAAAGGCAAGCATTAGTCTTAAATCAAGACCCGCCTCACATTGACCCTAATAATTGTTGTTTTTCAGGAGTATAGTAATTTCTAGTAAAATTGAAAAAAAAAAAGGTAAGAAATGTTTTTAAATCAAGAGTGGAACCCATGAGGAACATATATTCATTTCAATGTAAAAAATGTGTTAGGCATGGAAATAGAGCGAGCCAATTTTTATCACTCTTTAACAAGCTTTCCGAAACATGTAGCATATTTGCACTAATTGTACATGCCAAAACAACAATATATGGCAAATTACCCTTCATTATTGGATTAACATTACTAAATGCTAAACAAGTCCCAAAATTTAAAAAAAAAAAAAATCAAGCTGCATATTCAATACCATGGGGTTATGGGCTTTCCGTAAATGCAAAAATCGAGTAAATGAAATGTCAGACGAAAAAGTTAAGCATGGTCAAAATTTGATAATAAAAAGTATACACGTCATTTTTCAAAATATTTCCTTGAGGGCTAAGTGGCGAAGAGATCGGGACGCAACACATTGAACTTCTTTCTTGTTTCTTGTGCTAAATGGATAGAGTCACTAAAAACTTTGACTATGTACAAGTTTAACGGAGATTGTTTAGTTGACAAAGCCAGGGTTAGGAAAGGAACTCTAAGATTGCAAGCAAGGATGACAGTTCCCGAGAGGAGAAGGTCTCCAAACATGTAGTAGCAGTATGTTCAGATCTGTAAGAGACTGAGCAGCACCCAAAACCATTTTCAACCTACGAAGTTGTTCAATAATAGTTAGACTCGACCTCAAATGAAAAAGAAACAAAGATAATTCAAAGTTCTATTCCGATTACCACACGATAAATGTTGAAATCGATCACCCCACAGCCCAGCCACACACCACTATTGAGAAGGAGGCCCAACTCGAGACAAAATGGCATAAATTTGACACTAGCCATGTCAATTATGCCAAGGAATGGGAAAACATTGAGATTGTTAGCATACATACTAGATTGCCAACAAAAAGCCATACATAGCGACATTAAACACAACACAAATTACTCCAAAGGCAAGCATTAGTCTTAAATCAAGACCTGCCCTCACATTAACCTTAATAATTGTTGTTTGTCAAGAGTGTAGTAATTTCTAGTAAAATTGAAAAAAAAAAAGAAAGAAATATTTTTAAATCAAGAGTGGAACACGAGAGACATATATTCATTTCAATATAAAAAAGGGGGATAAGTGTTCCAGAAGTCCTAAAACTTGTCACGAAAATACATTTCAGTCCTAAAACTTGCAAAAAATGCATTTAAGTCTTAAAACTTGTCAAATTATTTCAAACGAGTCCTAAAATCAACGCCGTTAGCCTTTTCCGTTAAAAATGCTAATGTGGCATTTTAAATAATTTTTTAATTTCCACGTGTATTTTTTTAATTATTTTTTATTCTTTTTTTTAAAAAAATAAATTTTTGAACTTTTTTTTAGTTTTTAGTGAAAATAAGATAAAATGAATAAATCTAAATTTTTTAATTTTTAAATCTAATTTTTTTTAAATGAATAAAAAATAATTAAAAAAATCCACGCGGAAAATAAAAAATTATTTAAAATGCCACGTTAGCATTTTTAACGGAAAAGGCTAACGGCGTCGATTTTAAGACTCGTTTGAAACAATTTGATAAGTTTTAGGGCTTAAATGCACTTTTTGCAAGTTTTATGACTGAAATGCATTTTTGTGACAAGTTTTAGGACTTCTGGAACACTTATCCCTAAAAAAAGGTGTTAGGCATGGAAATAGCGCGAGCCAATTTTTATCACTATTTAACAAGTTTTCCGAAACATGTAGCTATTTGCACTAATTGTACATGCCAAAACAACAATATATGGCAAATTACCCTCCATTGTTGGATTAACATTACTAAATGCTAAACAAGTCCCAAACTTTAAAAAATCAAATCAAATCAAACTGCATATTCAATACCATGGGGTTATGGGCTTTCCGTAAATGCAAAAATCGAGTAAATGAAATGTTAGATGAAAAAGTTAAGCATGGTCAACATTTGATAATAAAAAGTACACACATCATTTTTCAAAATATTTCCTTGAGGGCTAAGTTGCGAAGAGATCGATATGCGACACATTGAACTTCTTTCTTGTTTCTTGTGCTAAATGGATAGAATCACTACTCTCTCAATGTCTCACTATCCACTACCAGACTGAGAAGTCTGATTCAGGTCGGGGTTATCAAGAAGAGCGGAGGTGTTGGTTGGATCCACAGACTCCACCGAGGATTGCTCCTCAATCAAGTCCTCCATCTCATGAATATGGCCCACAGAAAAAGTAGCCAACTCTGGATACGTCGGCGTCTGTGGTCAAGAATGATTCTTGGTTTCAAAGTAACGAGTTGATGCATGATTAAGCGCACCCATAAATCATTCTTGCAAAGATCTTGTAAACTCTTTATCATATCCTAAATCTTGGTGGCGTGTTCAGCTTCCGCCAAGATAGTGGTGGGCGCTGAGCTATACGTGTCCATCGACGCGGTTAGGGCAGCGCCTACTGGAGCAAGAAAGGGCGTCAGGCGGAGAGTCAAACTGGTGGATGGTGGAGGACACCACCGTTAGTGGAGTGGGAGCGGGCGACAGGCGGAGAGTCGAACTGGTAAATGGAGGAGGACGTGGCCGTTGGTGGACGTGGCAATTATGGGAGGTTGGAAACTTGGGAATTTTCGATTCTCTCTCAAATATAAAGAATATACTTGAAAGGGAGATTTCTGTTTGTGATCACCCATGTTAGTTATGTTTTTGGTATTTAATTTGCTTTAGAATTATATGCTTTGTTATGTTAGTTTTTCAAAGAAACCGTCAACCGGTTTCATTAGAAAAATTAAAATAAGAATCTCACTTGGCAAGATTTCCTCAAATTCCACTAAGTGAGATTCCTTAGACATGAATTAAGAAAAACTAGGATAACGAAACGTATAATTATAAAGTAAATTAAATACCAAAAAATAAGTGATCACAGACAAAAAAATATTGTCGCTAGAAAAAACATGTTCTTAATTTCATTAGAAAGATTTGATACCTTTTAAAGATTTAAAAAACACTCCAAATGTGGACTTTAGACGAATAAGTAAATCATTGAATGCTCAAATCGCTTCTTTTTTTTTTTTTTTTTGCTCAACAATCTACATTCAGTCTAAATCTTTGCATTGAAATATTCTGACAAAGTCATATTGGCAGAACAGAGGATGAAAGTTTCCAAATGTTCAAAGTGTGTCTGAACTTGATTTGTTGTGCATGTGTGCCGATTGATGTTCCCTAATCCGTGTGGCTTTAAGATTTCTCCAAGCAGCCTTTCTCACACTCAATTCACAAAGATCTGGACTTGTATTTTACTTGTGAATGAGAAAAATACAATGAGGGGAGGAGACCCTATATATACAAGTATAGAACAAACCGTATCCGTAGATCTCTCATCGATCTAATAGTGGATATCGTATCTCCCCAACTACCATCTACCCGCATTTATTACATGAGTATCTACTTGCCTTTATTACATAAGTGTACAATTACCGTATCGTCTGCCCCAAGAGTACTCTAGAACACTCAAGAAAACCCTAAAACTCGGGGACACAAGCCGAGGGTCGATTGTTCTACGGATGGGTCATGACAGTCATTTAGAACCCTCTTGGATCGGGCTTTCCTTCGGACCGTGAGACATGACTCTCTCTCTCTCTCTCTCTCTCTCTCTCTCTCTCTCTCTCCACTTGTGTTTTGGATGCTTGGAAAGTATTTTGTTTGGTTGAATCTATTTGTTTGTCTTTTTGCAAGGAAGGCAGCTTCTGCAGCTCATTTATTTCAAAAAATTATCTACTGATATTATGTTTTCACCTAGCTTAATCTCGAAAACCTCCTTTATCATGATGATATATGCTTTACTGGAGCACAATTGCCATATACTGAATGTTACGTATATTTTTCACTTTAGTTTGTATCAAGTTAATTGGGGAGATCTTGACACTAGACTTATGTCTTAAGACTATTCATTTACTAAATTGGATTCGATTCTGGCCCAAATTAGGAACTGTATTTGATAAAACTATTGAATGGTTTTGTTTTTTGAGTTTAGATCAACGAGTAATCTTCACTGGAGGTCATGTCGTGGTTACCTACACCGTTACAATGACTGAAAAGCCCGAGAAGCTTTCCTTAAGGAAGGAAGGGAAGCTTCCTTAAGGTTTAAAGGTGGGGATTTAAACAAGAAGACAACATCAACTCCTCTCTTTTTACTCTTTGGTAAAAAAGTATCAAGATGTTTAATCTAGGCTTTGATTGTTAGGGTGGGTTACAACTGTGGTGAATTTTTGGGCTTGGTTGATAGGTGCGGACTGGGCTTGTTGCCTCTCAGGTCTTGAAAGTTGGGCTAGATCTTGTTTGGGATACATTGGTCCCTCAGCTTCTAAGGAAGTGTGGTGGGGTCTATCCTCATTCGTGGTTCTTATGCTCAATGATAAGATTAGATGAATAATGCGAAACTTGAATGAGCATGCTTATCTCGTTTCTCCATCAGCAGCTATCGAGAGGGAAACGTTTCGATTTTATATAAAAAAAACTCTCATCAAGTGCTCCAAAAATACTGTCAAAAAGCTAAACTTTGCCATCCTAATCAGCGAAAGCAAATACAAAGGTCAATGCAATTTCTACAAGCGAATAAGCTGGGAAGCCAACGTTGTTTTTTGTGATTATATTGCCTTCGGTTTTTAGAAAGAAAGCACAGAGCGCTACATACAAGCATTGCTCGGTACAAATATGCCAATCAATGCTAACCAGATGGTTCGATAGCAAATGGGGGAGAAAATAAAGATATGCGAACAGTTCCAGATCTTCTATTGAGATTAATATTCTAAAACAAAGATTCAAATCCATATGATATATGAAGTCCAAGAGTTCATTGACCACAGATAGAACTGGGCCAAAACACAGAATTTTCAGCAACAATGCTAGAAAAATACATCCCTCTGCAGACTCAGGTTATTGATGCCTAGAAAGAATGTAACAAACATACCAAGCAATAATAACTTCGGTTTGGCAAAAAATTGTGACAAAGGAATAAACTAATACGATCAACAGAACTTACTATGTATCTCCCTTTTTACTTAATATAGAATAAAAATTTTACAAGTCATCAGAGGTTGAACTTGATGTCTCAACTTCTGGACTTTCAAGTTCCACTACAGCGTTGAATCCGAAATTTTTACCAGGAGCAAATGTTGATTTGAGTTCTTCTGCTGTCTGGGTTGTGCCGATCTTGTTTTCTTTCACAGCTAGGTTCCCCTAAAGTCAAGAGACTTTCCAGTGTTACTAGATCATTCCTATTTAGGTCAACATAAAATTATCAACAAAGACTTGCCCTTTTGACATAATCAGCCATTGTTGAAGTAACTATTTCTTGGATCACAAACTTGGTGACGCGGTCTTCACCAAGTATCTGTAAGAGAAAATCCCTGGGAACCTGTTGAATTGTGCCACCAGGCCTCAAATAAGAACAAGCATTGAACGTTCATCATGAGAGAAAGAGATAGATGCACCGAAATTTTAGCAAATTCTACAAACATGCGATGCGTCACACTTACAGCTAAAAGCAATGGAGGATGCAAACATGCAAGCTTCACATGAAATCTCTTACTACTGTTATTTTCAATTTCTTACAATTGCTTTGACTTCCTACATATGATGCCAATAAATAAGGTCTATCTAAAGGTTGTCCTCCTCATCCCCAACATAAAGAAACAACCTCTGTCTTTTGTCACTTGCTCAGTGCATGGCATTGGCTAGATGAATGGTTCCATGCTATCACTTCTTAGATGACGGAGCTCCACAAGCTCTGTCTTGTTTTCTTTTTCTTTTTTGACAATGATCTCAAGAAGAAAGTGTAATCTCCAAAACAGAGCAGCTACCTAGTATAGCCCATCAAAGAATCATGGCAGAATCTCCCGATCAATTTTCAAAGCAGTTGGATAGATCAAAGATATTTGTAAATAGGTTTATCTGGCTGAAATGCATTGACCATATATAGATGCATCTACATCTATACCAGGCAGATATCAGAGACCTCAAAAAGTCTCAAACCACATCCAGAAAGGTTAAATCACAGAAACCATAGAAATAGAATATGGAGATCACTGGGTCACTCACCTTTGATGTTTTTCCTGGATGAGCTCCCACGACCAGCAACGCCACCGTGCCGTACCCTCGCTGTGGACAAGTAACAAACTGCCGACCAACGCGTCGTCGCCGTCGCCTCCCTTCGGAACCCTAGCCGCCACCGTCCACTTCAAACCAGGTCCTCTGTGGTTGCCGTCTGCCCTCACCCGCTCCCCACAGACGCCGCTACTCTGCCCCACAACGACCCAGCCCCTAACCAACCGCGGCCGAGTCTCACGCCGTCACCGTCGCGTCCGCCGGTCCCCGACGCAAGTCCCGGCTGCTACTGCTGTATTGTGACGCCGTCCCCGTAAGCGGTTTGTAGCCGTCGTCGCCGCCGTCGTCGCCACCGTCGTCACCGTCTGCCCGGTGACACCTCGGTCTCCCTCACCAGCGCCGCGAAGGAGCAAGGGGGGAAAGGAGGCCGGGAACCAGGTCGATTCACGGGTCTGTCCGACCCGGTTTCCTTGTTTCCGAGTAGGGTTTTGAAAAGCGGGGTTTGAGCCGGTCGCGAGCGGGCTGGCCTCGAGTGTGGGCCACGATTAAAAGAAGAAGGGAATTCTGGGCCCGGGCCGACAGATGGCCATGCGGGCTGAAGGTCAGCGAAACGGTCGGACCCAACCCGAGGATCCGACTCGGATCGCCTTTTAATATATTTTAATAAATAAATAAATAAACAAAAAAAATAATTTATTTTCCAAAAAATCAAAAAAATAAAAACTGTCCCATATTTTTCAGAAAGTCCAAAAAAATCCAAAATTCCATGTTTCCCAAAAAAATTTTCAGAAAAAGATAAAAAACCTAAAAAATAATGTTTTTTTATGTTCAACAAAAAAAAGAGAAAAAGACCAAAAAAAAGTGTTTCTTCCGAAAATACATGGAAAAATCCCTCAAAAATTCAAGATTCTCAAGGTTTAAATAAGATTAGATATTGAAAAGGCATTAGTGATTAACTAGTATAATCAAAATCGACCACCGGACCTCCGTCTAGCTGGCCACTGTCGTTGACCATCGTCGTCGGTCACTGAAGCTCCAGCCACGGCCACCGATTCTCTTGGGCAAATCGTTGAACGCTTGGAGTTCGTCGGCTAAAAATGGGACAAATCGAGCCAATCGAGGCTCGAAATTGCATCGAGACTCATGGCAGACGATAGGCAAAGACCAAGGCAGCCGAACGACGGACAGTCGGGGTTGAAACTCGCATGAGGCGAACGGCCGCAAGCTCCAGCTCGACGATCCCAAAACGTAGAGAAGAAATAAAATAAACCCTATCTCACCGAGGAAGGAAGCACGGTGGTGGGTCACCGGCCGCGATGCAGGGGCGGTGGCTGACGGCGACTCGTTCCCCCTCGCACACGACCCTCAGATCTGGGTTTTTTTTCACCCTCACTCACGATCTCTCTCAAACCGCGAAGCCTTTCTCTCTGATCTCGCTTGACCCGCCTCCCTGTTCGCTCGCTCGTCGGCCTCCCCTGATGTCTCTCAGGGGAGGTCGTTTGAGCTCGCTGCCACGATCTCTCTGCCCTCGTGTTTTGCTTACTCTTCAAGCCTCCCCTGATGTCTCTCCGGGGAAGTTCTCTAAGCTCACTGCGCCTTGACGGAGTCGCAACCCGCCTATTTATGGGCGAGGAGGGTCCGATCGACGGAGGAGTGTTGGCCGTCGGTCCTTAGCTCGCCGACCAAATTCTCTTGGCCGAACCGGTGTCCCATCTTTTCTTCTTTGCAGAGGCATGCTCGACATTGAAGATGGGGATTGATGGCGCCTGAGAAACATCCTGTCCATCGTCGGCCTACTCCCCTCTCAACCGTAGGTGTCTTGTGCGCAGGTTGCAGAGGCAAAAGGAGGAAGAAGACAAGAAGGAGGGGGCCGGGCCAAGAAGAAGAAAGAAGGGAGTGGGCCTAGGGCCCTGAAGCCCAGCCCCATAAGAACCCTTTTTTAATTATTTTTTAATTATTATTTTTTATTAATTTATCCGAAAATAGGGAAATAAAAGGAAATAAAATAGGAAAACAAAGCTTAATGGATGCAAATAGAAATTAAGACCTAAGTGATGCGAAAAATCATTTTTTTAAAGCCGAATTGGTCCCTAATTTTCTTTCGCAATTTAATTCCAAATATTTAGCCAAAATTTATATGTTAACAATGATCTCTCTTGATCGACTTTGAAGTAGGGTTTATCAAGTATTTGATGAAATGCCAAAGAGAGATCCCCCTTACCTTAAGTTCAGAATTTTGCCTAATGGAAGATGTCATGTTTAATGAAAATCATCAAGCTACGAGTGATACCCGCATTCAGACTAGGTCTCCTAACTCAATTCGAGTCCCCATTTTTCGAAACTTAGGAAAAATTTAGAAATAAAAATTTGAATCTTTTTATTATATTTTAGTGTTAATTCTAGTTTAGAATCAGTTTAGCATAAAAAATGTGAAGATCTTTAGATGAAAATTGGATTCAAAATTGAATAAGCTTTACTTTTCTTTTTTTCAACATAATAAGCTTTACTTTACCATATGAATTTTTTTAATATCATTTTATTTTATAGACAATGTTAAGTCGCGAAAATTTTGCAATTTTGTTAACATAAGATCTCTTATTCCCTTAAGATTCTATTAGAAACATCCTTGAAGATTATCTGCAATTCCGTTTTAATAGAAAATTAGATGACAACATCCTATTAAATCATCAAAAGGAAAAAAAAAAAAAAAAAAAAAAAACAAGATAGCGCTCAATTATAAATTTTAGATCAATTTTCACTAATCAATTAGAGATAAAAAGATAAGGGTTAATAAAAACTCAGTACACCCTCTGATAAATTTACTTAAATTAATTTTTTGACCATCGAAAACCTAAAATTAGCACACCTGTGACAATTTTACTTTTTGTTAGTTTTTACTAAATTTTACCATCAAATTATTGAGTTAAATAATACATAACAGTTAATGGATAATTCGTTTTGGGTTTTACCCTTCGTTTATCATTAGTGTACCAATTTGTTATTTTTTGTGATATTAATTAAATTAAATGAAAACTAATGAAAGGTAATTTGTCAAAAGAGTACAAAGTTGGTGTTTTTTAATGGTCAAAAAATTAATTTGGCTAAATTTGTCATAAATATATTGGTTTGGAGTTTTTCATGATCAAAAAATTAGCTTGGGTAAATTTGTCGTGAGATAATAAAAATAAACTACAAATTCAGGCTCAATGGGAAATTTAACAGTGAGACCGAGGTTGCTTTTGACTTACAAGTAGAGATAAAACTGTAATCTCTAATAAAGTCGGCACTGCTTGAAGCCTTCTGAATGCGAAATAACACAATTAATTTTGGATAATTCCCTTATAACATAATTCAATAAATACAACGATCGATCACTTTACATCATCAACTTCTCGAACTGTGCATATATACATTAATAAAGTACTTGAAATTATTTATTTGAATAGACCAACGTGTATTCAAAACCTTGTTTTTTTTTTTTAATGTTCCACATTGATGGATTAATTTTTTTTGGAAGGCTTCAAATGGTGATAACTTCATTAGAGTTCCGTTCGAGTCACATCTATTTATATCTATCTTCTATTTATACATTTAAGACAAAAGCTGGTTTGGTATCATTGTTAAAACTTCCATCTAGCCCGCGTCTACACATTATTTTTAATAGGAAAAAAGCCACCAATAACTCTAAACTATGCCCATTGTAATACATTTACCCCAAAGTTTATTTTTGTGATACCAAAAATCCCAAATTTGTACCACACATTTAATCTAAGTTCGTGTGACCATTTATTGTAAATTTTTTTTTTTTTTTGTGATACCAAAAACCCTAAACTTATACTTGTACGAAGTATTTAGCCAAAATTTTAAGGCAAACATGTCACGTGAATACAAGTTTTAGAGTTTGTGGTATCAAAATAAAAATTTTAAGGTAAATGTGTCACCCCGATACATATTTGGAAAAACATATCACATCAGTACAAGATTGGAGTATTTTGTATCACCAAAATACAAAAAAAAAAAATGAAGTAAATGTATCATGCTGAATATAGTTTAAAATTATCGTTAGCCTTTTCATTTTTAATATAATAGTGCAATTTAGCTTTGGAGATGAAATAGTGAAATTTGCTAAATAAAAAGGAATAAAAAGGCAAAAGGAAAAGTGGAAGAAGAAGAAGTGACTATCCATTTTCCAAGAAAAATTACAAATAATGAAATTTCTTAACCGCAAGTGCAATGACCAACTTTATCCCCTCCGAGTAAATTTTAATCTTCTTTGTTGAAAGATTAACAAAAAGTTTATTCAAAATTTCTTTGTTAAGATTCTGCATAGTAATAAGAAGGAAAATCATAATGTCACATAACTTATTTCTCCATCTAGTGAAAAATAATCATGTATGCCCATATCGCCTAATGAAACTAGCAAAACAATACCGATCACTCATTCTAAGATTTTGCTGATTAATTTTCTTATAATCTTGAGTGATTCTAATTTTCAACCTTTATTGTAAAATCATGATGTAACCTATAGATTGTACTTCTACATGTCACTTGATATTCTCATGGCACAATGCGTAGCTTTTTCCTTTTTCTAATTGGTTATTGAAATTTGATCTAATATTTAAGCTTCCATAATTACCATTTAAATATTAACAGTATCTTTTTTGGTAAATATTAAAAAAAGAATTCCAAACTATGCCACTATGACCCAAATATCCCAACATTTTTTCATGTTACAAAAAATCCTAAATTCATTTCACTATAATACATTAGGACTGATCAGTTCCCAGTCCGATCTGATTCCAAAGTGGAACCGAGAATCAAATCGATTCCTAGATTTCAGGATCGAGAATCGGACCAAGTGGTCTTGGAACTAGGAACCAGATCGACCGATCAGACTAGTCCGATCCGGTGGAACAAGTAAATTTGCTATTTTTGGCCAAAAATAAATGAAAAAATGAGAAATTTGTAGGAAATAAGGTTTGTCTCTTAAGAAATTTTAAAATATTATATATATATATATAATTAATCGGTCCGATCCAGTCGGTTTGACGGTCCGATTCCTACTTTGAAATCGAGAACCGAACCGACCAGCCATAGATTCCAAAAGTGGGAATCGAGAACCAAACCACCCTCTTTGGGAAACGCCCAAAATCAACAGATCCAGTCTGGTCCGAGCGATTCCCGATTTGAGCGGATTCCGTACACACTCTTATAATGCATGAAAAAATCCAAACTTATATTAATGTAATAAATATATCTTAAAAAGTTTGGGATATTAAATTTATTATATTTAGCGATAAAAAAATCGTTGTCGTATAATTTAACTTAATTTTTTTTGAGAATTTTAGTGGCCCTCTTTTAATTCCTTTCGTATGCGCCAAGGAAAAGCAAAAATGGGGAGCGCCCTTTCTTAACGGGCTAGCAGAGTAGGCCCCAGCCTCTACAGAGTCCAGTCCTGAATTTTCCGGATCCTTCCACCCGGATGACGTAACGAGTGACGTCACCTCGACCCTTGAGTCGGCGACTCTTCTCCTATTTAACCTGCCCCGACGCCCTTCTCTCTTCTCATCATCGGATTCAGAAATCAATCTCTTCTCTGCCTAAAAGCCCTCGTTATCTCTCCCGAAAATCTCTCTTGCTTAATCATCGTCGTCATCATCAAGCTCTGAAAAGATGCAGATCTTCGTCAAAACCCTGACCGGCAAGACGATCACGCTCGAGGTCGAGAGCTCCGACACCATCGACAACGTCAAGGCCAAGATACAGGACAAGGAGGGCATCCCTCCCGACCAGCAGCGCCTGATCTTCGCCGGGAAGCAGCTCGAGGACGGCAGGACCCTCGCCGACTACAACATCCAGAAGGAGTCGACGCTCCACCTCGTGCTCAGGCTCCGCGGAGGCATGCAGATCTTCGTCAAGACCCTGACCGGCAAGACCATCACGCTCGAGGTGGAAAGCTCCGATACAATAGACAACGTCAAGGCCAAAATCCAAGACAAGGAAGGTATCCCTCCGGACCAGCAGAGGCTCATCTTCGCCGGCAAGCAGCTCGAGGACGGCCGCACCCTCGCCGATTACAACATTCAGAAGGAGTCGACGCTCCATCTCGTCCTGAGGCTCCGTGGCGGCATGCAGATCTTCGTCAAGACCCTGACTGGGAAGACGATCACGCTGGAGGTGGAGAGCTCGGACACGATCGACAACGTGAAGGCGAAGATTCAGGACAAGGAAGGCATCCCTCCAGACCAGCAGAGGCTCATCTTCGCCGGGAAGCAGCTGGAGGACGGTCGCACGCTCGCGGATTACAATATCCAGAAGGAGTCGACCCTTCATCTCGTGCTGCGCTTGAGGGGAGGTATGCAGATCTTCGTAAAGACCCTCACCGGGAAGACGATCACGCTGGAGGTGGAGAGCTCGGACACGATCGACAACGTGAAGGCGAAAATTCAGGACAAGGAGGGGATTCCACCGGATCAGCAGCGCCTCATCTTCGCCGGGAAGCAGCTGGAGGACGGACGCACCCTCGCCGATTACAATATCCAGAAGGAGTCGACCCTGCACCTCGTACTCCGCCTCCGCGGTGGCTATTTCTGAAGAGACGGGCATCTGGATTTCTGAAGAGACGGGCATCTGGAAGTCATCGCAGTCGACATGTGATTTCATCTGGTTTCATGGTGCTTGAAAGTGGCCATTTTTCAGTAGTATATGTTCGTTCTGGTGTAGCTTCTCTCTTATGTGAACCATGACTGAATGAACCTTAATAATAAGTATACAACTTTATTTTCTCACGCTCGTGCGTTTTACATCTCGACCACATGATTTGATGATTGGTTTTTCTGGCTTCAATCCTGCTCCGAAACAATTGTACTAAGCGTGAGAGTTTCCTGCTGCTCCTATACGATTCTTATTTGTTATCTGGCGCTGCTGGATTACTTTTAGATTTCTGGAGGGCATCTCCTGTGGTGAGAGGATGCAATTTTTCGGGGTGTTGGCAGTCTTTTTTTTTTTTTTTTTTTTTTAAATGATATTTTCTTTGTCCATGAGTGAATGAACATGAAATTTATCTCTTGTTCATCTCATGGATTGGTCGGATTAGATTGTCAGAAGGCGGGGTGGGGAAGAAAAGGGGGAAAGTTATACAGTGATAGTTCGTTCTTGTGTCCTGCTGAGGAATTGTTATTGGACAACTTGATCAAGCAATATGTGCTCCCTTTAGTATGGAACAAAGGACCAATGGCTATGATTTCTCAAGTTGTTTGGTATATCAAAATCGATGGACGTAATAAGTTAATTTTTGCTTTGTGCGTGCGGCGAGAGCATCTTGTTGCTAGATTATCTAAGGATAAATCCACCGCTTGAAGGCTTAATTCTGATTTTTGCTATAAAGATGTTCAGTATGGGGGTGAGCAAAGAACCAGAACTTCGGTTACAAGTGGTTTTATTGTAAGTGGCTTGTTTGCCTGGATTTGTAAGTGGCTGATGAATGTGGCATGACCAGTACATTACAAGCTTACAAATTCTAAACTTTCTGCTGCCTCTGCTGACAAGGTTCCGACGATGCATTGTGTTCTATCGATTGAGGAATCTGATGTGTTATATTGATTGAGGAATCTGAAGTTTACCTGAAGAGGACATGATCCCCGAGACCCCGGTTATCCCTTCCACTGATGAGTCGAACAATAAATCCTCAACAGATGGCAGCCAAGCCATTGTACTTTATCATCCTACAACACAACCAACACCAGAATTATCAATCTCAACAGAACTTGCAGCACAGAAAAAAGGTAAACGCATCCAGCAGTACTCGGAACAACCAATGGAGCATCTAATGCATGATGCAGAGATGGGGATTCAAGGGGCAGCCAAATCTGGTACAAAAAAACAAACATCAAAAAAGCTAAAACGCTTTACTCCGTATGAGAGAAAGGACAGTCTGACGACCCTTGTGGACATGGATAAACTTCTGGAAACACCAATTCAAATATGGGAAGGCGAAGCAGCAGGGGCTTTGGTGGCTAGCCCTAATAAGCCACCAAGAAAGCCATGAAGGTGTTAAGCTGGAACTGTCAAGGTTTAGGCTCTCCCTTGACAGTCCAGCACCTACGAGCCTTAGTGGCTCGTGAGAGACCTAATCTGGTTTTTCTTATGGAAACCAAAAATCAGTACCAGATGGTGGAAAACATCAAAAGAAGTCTAAAATTTTCTTCTATGTTTGCTGTTAATCCTATCGGAATAGCGGGAGGCTTGGTATTATTATGGGATGACTCGGTACAACTTACTATTGAGCACAGCTGCCAAGAGTTAATTGATCTTTCATGTATAGTGGCTGGAAATAGTTCTACAATGCAGATCTCCTTCCTACATGCATCAACTACCTTCCAAGAGAGAGTATCTCTTTGGAACTTACTTTATGCTAGACATGGATCGACAACAGCACCCTGGCTTTGTATTGGTGATTTCAATGAGGTGCTATATCATTGGGAGAAGATAGGCCGAAGACTAACGGAACGATTTCGAATGACGGCTTTTCGGGACTTTGTTGACTCATGTTCTCTAATAGATATGGAAAGCAAGGGGTGCGCATTCACATGGACAAATAAAAGAGACGGGGAAGACTTAGTTAAAAAAAGGCTTGATCGAGCTTTTTGCAACCTAGAATGGAGGCTTTTATTTCCCAATGCTGAAGCCTTTGCATTTCCAGCAATAGGATCTGATCATAGTCCCCTGTTATTATGCTTAAATGCAGGTGAACAGAAAAGACAGAGACTATTCAGATTCGAGGCTTTCTGGTTAGATCATCCAGAATGTGCAAATATAGTAGACAAGGCTTGGAAGTCAGAGAATTGGCAGCAAGGAGATTTGGTCCGGAAAACAAAAACGGTCACCGAGGATTTGAGAAAATGGAGCAGGAAATCTTTTAAAAATGCTTCTACACAAATTGACCAGCTTAGAAATCAGCTCATTCAGATCACTAACAGGGCAAACCGGAATGACATGGCAGAGGAATACAATAATATCACTGAGAAAATCAGCTCATTGTGGCGCCAAGAAGAAATGTATTGGGGCATTAGATCCAGAATTAACTGGTTAAAGTGGGGCGATTGGAACTCGAAATTTTTTCATGCTACAACAATTCAGAGGAGACAAAGGAATAAAATCAAGATGCTGAAGATTGAAGAGAATAGGTGGAGTCGAGAGCCTCGAGTCATTAAACAACACATAACAGCTTATTACCAAGAGCTGTATAAATCTGTGGGTTCTCGGTATTATCAGCCAGTTTTAGAGCATTGTCCAATTGTTGTTTCTAAGGAAATGAATGAGCTGTTAACAGCACAAATAACTATGGAGGAGGTGAAGCTAGCTGTTTTCCAAATGGGGGCAGCAAAAGCCCCTGGACCAGACGGTTTGAGTGGTCTTTTCTATCAGAGTCAGTGGGCTATTATTCAAGAAGACATATTTAATCTAGTGGATTCCTTTTTCAAAGAAGGCAGATTTGATACAGCTCTTAATGAGACCTTTATCACACTTATCCCCAAGGTTGCAAACCCTGAGAGCATAACAGAATTCCGACCAATAAGTTTGTGCAATTTTAGCTACAAAGTTATTACAAAGGTCATGGCAAATAGACTCAAACCTTGGCTCCCATCTCTCATATCCCCGGAACAAAGCGCATTTGTAGGGG
Organism: Eucalyptus guilfoylei; assembly: GCA_016097605.1. Lineage (NCBI taxonomy): Eukaryota > Viridiplantae > Streptophyta > Magnoliopsida > Myrtales > Myrtaceae > Eucalyptus > Eucalyptus guilfoylei. The sequence continues at coordinate 14,321,131 of CM027860.1, read as the reverse complement.
GCCGGCAAATACAAGACAATATCTTTATTGTTCAAGAAGTCCTACATCAACTACGGGTTAGAAAGAGACGTAGAAAGTTCCAAGCAGTGCTGAAGCTAGACATGCAGAAGGCATATGATAGAGTCGAGTGGGACTTTTTATGTGATTGTATGAAGAAGATGGGTTTCAATGAGAAATGGGTGAATATGGTCAAATTTTGTATCTCTTCAGCCCACTTTCGTGTGTTAATTAACGGCGAACCAGGGGAATCTTTCACTCCAACTAGAGGTATTAGACAAGGGGATCCTCTCTCACCTTATATGTTCATTATTTTGGCGAATGTTCTCTCCTATATGGTGCATCATGCTATCATGGATGGAACCTTAAAAGGTATCAAATTAAATTCACACGCCCTATCTTATCCCACCTATTTTTTGCGGATGATGCCATTTTCTTCTTGGATGGAACTCTTAGGGAATCTCGAACCTTGCCAATATTCTGAATTGTTATTGTTTTGCATCCGGTCGGTCGATCAACCGTAACAAATCTGGAGTTTTTCTTGGGGCCAGCTGTCCACAGGATTTGAAACGAAATATTGCAGCTGAATTGAGGGTTCCTATCCTAGAAAAAACCGGGAAATATTTAGGGATACCATCCGATTGGGGCCAAACTAAAAAACAGATGTTTGATTGGATCAAAGCATGGGTGGACAGAAAACTGGAGGGATGGAAAGAGCAATTAATATCGAAGGCAGGGAAAGAGGTGCTAATTAAAATGGTTGTTCAGGCATTACCTCAATATGCCATGAATATCTTCAAAATACCTCTATCTATTTGTCGAGCGATCGAAAGAAAAATCTCAGCCTTCTGGTGGAAACAGAATGCACAACAAAAAGGTATTCGGAAGAGTTGGGAAGTTTTGAAGAAGAGGAAGGAACAAGGAGGAATGGGGTTTAAAGATTTAGTGGAATTAAATAAAGCTATGTTGGGAAAACAAGTCTCGGAGATTAGAGAAAGCCCCGAGGCCTTGTGGAGCAGAATATTTAAAGGCCTCTACTTCCCTAATGGTAATCTATGGACTGCTACAAAAGGAGCTAGACCATCTTGGGGTTGGCAGAGTCTTTTAATAGGCCGTGATGCCCTACAACCTGATCTGAAATGGGAGGTCGGGGACGGCAAATCTATCAACTTGAGAGATGATCGTTGGTTAATGTCAGGAAGAATTGGTGGACCGGCGAACCGAGATGATCCTAAGCTAGTGGCAGAGATCATTGATCCAACTACGCGTACATGGAAAAATCAGATTATCACAGAGCTTTTTGACAGCCACATCTCAGAGGAAATTCAAGCAACCACACTCAGCATATTTACCAGACCTGATCGTCTAATATGGACAGGACATAATTCAGGGGAGTATAAGATCAAAAGCGGGTATCATAAATTACGAGCAGCCAACACTAACATAACAGAATGCCATGCATCCTCTTCCTATCAGGTACCGAAACAACTCTGGACAGAAATCTGGCATCTACAGACGACACCCAGAATCAAGCACTTCATGTGGAGTTTATGTAACGAAGGCCTCCCTACCAGAGCCAACCTATACCGGAGAAAAATCATACCTGAGCCGACATGCCCATTATGTCACCAACTTCCAGAGTCCTCCGAACATCTCTTTGGGCTTTGTCTGTGGACAAGAAAAATTTGGCAAAACTATTATACCGACATGGATGTTTCCCCAACCTCTATAACAAGAACAGACCGATGGGTAAGTGAATACCTCCAATCTGGCATCTCAGCAAGTCAAAAAGCTATTTTTGCGACCACCCTTTGGCTAATTTGGAAAGCCCGCAATGCTATGATCTTTCAAGGCCGGCGAAAAACACAAGAACAGATCATTAACGAAGCCCTTCTCTCCCAACAACTCTACGAGAAATGGAACCCACGGACAAAAGCGACGACACTAGAACAGCGTACCTGGGTGCCTCCAGCTCCGGGAGCATTGAAGATCAACGTAGATTGTTCTTGGCAGGACGAGAAATTGGAGGGATCCATCGCCGGAATATGCCGAGGAGAGGCAGGGGTGTGTGTTGGAGGTTTTGTGCAGAAAATTCGAGCTCAATCGGCTCAAATGGGAGAAACCCTAGCCGTCCAACAGGCGTTACTTTGGCTGAGGAGAAACCGAACTGCTCTGACAGAACTCCCTTTAGGCGCACGAACTGATCTGCTTTTCTCCTCCCCCGTGTGCATCTCCAGCGATTGCATCTCAGCCGTGGACTCCATCTTGGGCCGAAATGAAGTGTCTTGGGCCTCTCATCCTATTGTCCTGGACTGTAGAGAAATGCTGGCCCAAATGCCGAATGTCTCCTTGCGATATGAATCACGCGAATCCAACCGAGCTGCTGATTGGATCGCCAAGTCTCACAACACCGATTCTCTTCCGAGCAATTGGGTATCCAATCCCCCGCACGAACTTTATCTTATATTATGTTTGGACTTTCGTTCTAGTTGTAATCCGCCATCCCAGTATTAATTAATGAAGTGTTTTTCCGACCAAAAAAAAAAAAAGTGCCAATCACGGCGAGACGGTGAAAAAAAATCCTTTTTTCTGTCGCTGCACCTTGTTCTCCTCTGCCTCTGCGCTGGCGATTTTTGAAGAGACGGGTATGTTCTCTTTGTGGTGAAGTCAGGGGTTCTCATGGGTTTTCATTTGAAACCATGGTACTTGAAAGTGGCCATCTCTCGGTAGTATAAGCTTGTGGATCATTGCTAGTTCTGGTTTTGCATTTCTTTTATGAGAATCATGAATGGATGAACCTTTGAAAAAGTACAACTTGATTTCTTTCTCTTATGCGGTTTATATGTCGAGACTAATATTTGATTAATAATGTTTTAGACCTTAACAAGATACGATGAGATATGATGATTAGGTATTTTCAGCTTCAATCCAGCTCCTAAACAATTTTATTGGGCGTGAGAGTTTTCTACTGCTCCTGAACAAGTCTTGCCTTGCGCTGCTGGGATGTGTTTAGATCTCTGGAGCATCTCCTGGCGTGAGAGAATGAAATTTTTGGGGTATTAAATGTCTGTTTTATTTCCAGAAATGAGAGTCTGTATTCTTTACTCTTTGCTGATATCCGATTCTAGCAAAGAGAGTGCGGGCATTGTAGATTTGTACTTCGACCTGTTGCTTTTGAAGTTTCAAGGTGCTGAAGTATTGTAATTTTCAATGTTGGTGCCAAGAATACTCGAAGCTTGAAACGTTTGATTAGTGAGATGAAGATCTGTTCCATTTAGATTAACTTCTTGAATGCCTCAGTTATTTCCTTCAGAGTTTCGTACTTTTGCAGCTGATGTGTTACTGGTGGGATGGAATTTGCTATTAAACAACGCACCTTCAGCCATTTTGTCAGAATGTAAACTTATCTCCTGCAGAGGAAGACATGGTTGCGCTCTAGTGACATGTATAACGAAGCTTGTGGCAGTTCTGATAGTCCCAAAGGGGCTGCATATATAAGAGAGGAGCACGACATCAGCCATTTGAATACGAGGATGCTCCCTCTATCATTGAATCTATCAAGGCGAGAAGAACTTGGTTTCGATCCTGGTCTTTCTAGTGCAGAGAGTAGCTTGTTGAAAAGCGACATCATTTACGAAGATGGTACAGTGAATTTGTTGCCTGCTTGTGCTTCTGCTTTACTTGTGGTTTTGATTAATGGTCAGCGATGATCTTTTGTGGTCATATTGTTACGTTCATTCAGTGATGATCTTTTAGTTTGATTAATACTCAATTCCGGTCTAGCTTAAGAGGAACCGATCGTCTTCTTAATCTAAGCATCATCACTTTATTAAATATTTGTTTAACTCGATTAATCTCCATGAATGCACATAAAACTTCATGTTCATTTATATTGAGTAAGATTTTTTCTATCATAAGGTGATGTGTACGAATCCCAAGATTACTTTGAATGGAAAATGCTGTAATTTGCAATCATTCAAATCAAGACACTTTTTCGATGGAAAAAAAAAATCAAGACAGCTTAATCATTAAGTCAATTTTTTTAAGGCTGACTCTGTTGTTGACTTTGCAACTGACCTCAGGATTGAATGCCAATGCATGATCGGAACCATGTTAAGGGAAAAACTTACAAGACATGTAAAGTGCAAACTATTTCTTCAGAAGTAATTTGAAGATTCAAATATTTAGAGAATGCACGTTTTCAAGATTTAAGGTACTTGCCAAAGTAATAGGCTGCGAATGATGCTCAAATTTATAGAAGCCAGTCCCAGAATCTGGAAAAGATACACCAAAACACATGACCGTGAAAATCAAACCTTGTTTATATCAATCAAATAAACAGGCTAGGATAAAAAATTTTAATGTGAAAGCCACAAATAAATTATTAAAATTAATAATTTAATATTATATAAGCACCTGTTAACTTAACCCGAAATTTATTCGGATCATAAACACGTGCTCCCAAACCTGGCATCGACCAAAACACCTCCAAAAAAAAAACACACACACACACACACCATCAACACGTCATCACACCTCATTAACTGACATTCCTTCTCCCCCGAGAAAGCCTGCCACCCTCGTCGCAACTAGGGGTGTGCATGGTCCGGGCGGGCGGTTCCCGACCTAGAACCGGGAACCGCCCGCTAAGGACCGGTTCCGAAAAATTGGAACCGGGATCCACCCATTTGTTGCATGGATCCACCCGGGAACTGGACCGCCGGTCCGGTCCGGTTCCCGGGTGGATCCATGGAACCGATCTTGACGCAAAACAATTTTGGTTTTCAACATAGAACGGTCGGGTCTATGAGTTGGGAAGGAGGGGAGGAGGTCTATGGTCGGGTTTTCAATATAGAACGGTCGCGAAACAATTTTCCGCGGCTATGGCGGGTGGCGGCTGACGTGAGGGGGTGAACAGCAGCGGCGGAGGAGCAACGGCGGCGGCGTCGACGCTTGGGGAGGAATCGAAATGGTGATAGGATTAGGAGGAACCGAGGAAGAGACAAAGAGAGAGAGAACCGAAGACGAAGGAAGTGAGGAGATGAGATCCAATCTAGGGTTTCTTTTAGTATTTTTTTTTTTTAATATTAAAAAGGTTCCGGTCCGGTCCTGGTGGGCGGATCCGCCCATGGAACCGGGAACCGGACCGGTACCCACCGGTTCCGAAAAATTGGAACCGGGAACCGGACCGGTTCCCTCAAGAACCGCTGGTTCCGGGCAGTTCCGGTCCGATTCCGAGCGGTCCGGGCGGTTCCCGGGTATTTTGCACACCCCTAGTCGCAACTCATTTCGACAGGAGTTCACTTGTGCGACGGTAAATAAAATAAATAAATAAATAATTTAAATATTATTAAAATATTATTAAAAATTATTTGTATTAGCGTCAATAATGTCACGTAAAATAGTTGACGTTAATGTCAATGCTGGCTGGCCAAAATTGGCTAGATAAATTAAATTGACACAAATACAAAATGTTTGAGACTCAATTGAAAAAAAGAAGTTTAGAATTAAATTGACGCAATCATAATAAGTTTATGATTTTTTTGATAATTTTCACAGGATGCTTCTGAGGATCATTCAATGGCTGCCACCCTTGCTGTCGGTTGGAGTCGTGCAGGTCACACCCATGCACGAGAAGTAAACGTCGAACATAGCCACCCTCCATGGAGTCAAGTCACTTGCGACCTTCAATTGGCTTTCGCCACCATGTCAATGGTCACCATCCCACCCTTCAACATGCTCACCAAGCCCTTCACATTGAAATCATTAAAAGATCGCAATCGCCAACAGGGCCTCGGCTCGGACTGTGGTAGACCCGTCAAATGAGTCGGTCAGGTCGAAAATGGATTGATCCATATTTGACCCATTTAATCCGTTTTGACCTATATTCATGTAGTGTAAATCAAGTGAGCCATATCCGACCCGACCCATACCCGACCCGACTCTTATTGTTAAAACCTATTAATATTCTATGAAAACCTACACATACTATATGCTAATTGGATTAAAACGTCAAATTAAATTAAAAATAGTAAATAAAAAAAGTTTAAAAAACCTATAAATTGAAATATTTATAAAGAATTAGACTATGTACATGCTTCTCTTATTTGAAGTGAACATATTATTGAGTAATTGAAAACCGTAACATAAAAAATCTTTAATTAAACTTAAGAAAGCTCATTTTTATGATTTTTATTTAAAAAAATTATTGTCAAAACACTTTTAAGCAATACAAATTTAATGAAAATTTCTTTTTAAAAAATATATTTTTTTAAATAGAATTTTTAATTATTTTTATTTTTAAAAAATATTATTTTTTATTTTTAAAATATAATTTTTAATTATTATTTTTTCTTTTTCTCTTTTCTTTTTTCTTCTTCTTCGGCCGATTGCCAACCACAACGACGGCCGGCAACCGACCATAGGCGAGATCGAGCTCGCTAGATCCGGTGAGGCCGAGCCTTGTTGGCGTCGGGCAGGGCTCGATCTCGCCGATCTGGCGAGGCCGAGGCCCCACCCGACGCCGGCGAGCTCGAGTCTCGCCAGATTTGATGAGGCAAAAGCCCTACCCAACGTCGACGAGCTTAAGTCTTGCCAGATCTGGTAAGACTCAAGCCTCACCAGTCATTGGCGACCACAAGCTCGCATGATGGTGAGCTCAAGTCTCACTTGGCCTATCGCCAACCGTCACCGTGCCGACCACCGGTTAAGGAAGGAGGAAAGAGAAAGAAAAATGAAAAAAAGAAAAGAAAAGAAAAGAAAATTGAAATATGAAAAATAATTATATTTTCGATTTTTTATATAAAAAAAAACAAAATTAAAGAGGCAAAGATTGTGTGGGGTTTGGATTTGAAATTTAAAAATGGGTTCTAAGATTCCAACCCACTTGATATTTTAAATGGGTCGACAATGGGTCACAAGTTCTGACCAAGTTTTGACCCATTTAAATCAGACTCACTTTTTTGACTCATTTTTAGTTGGGCTTTTAAAAGCCTCTTACCCATATACAATCCATATAAATAAAATATAAGTCAAAAAATGGGTCCATGACCCATTTTGACACCTCTAGACTGTGGTCACGTTGCCAAGGCGAATGAGGGAGGGACGAGGGCAAGAGAGTGAGTTGGCCGAATCCAAGAGGAGCTTCATGTGAGTGTACTTGATAGTGATGAGCTTTCTGGGATTCTCGACGGAGAGAGCTAGGTTGCACTATGCGGCAACGGGGGAGGTGGAGATGTTGAGGGACAAAAGGGAGGAGCCCGAGTCGAGCCTGAACTCTGGTGGCATTGTAGCGGGTATTGCTAGGAAGATGATCATGATGAGGTCGAGAATAATGGGTGCGGCCGATGCAATACAATGGCCGATGAGTGGTGCGTAGGGGTCGAACCATGGTGGCCCAAACGATGGCGATGCTGGATTACTATTCGAGGTGGGGTGATCTGGAGGGCGCATATTTGGTGATTGTTGGGTTATAATGTTGTGGAGGTGTAGGGGATGATATGATAACGATTGTAAATGGGTTCATAATATAAACCACTTAGGACCGCTTATTCTTACCTTTTCATTTATAACCCATTTATGGCTAGCTTGCTAAATTTAAGGTGACCCATTTATAACCCAATGAGTTTTGGACCCATTTTGACAGGTTTAAATTGTGAAATAAGAACAAAAATACACATTTAGATATAGATACAAATTAATTTATGTTACGTTTAGTAATCCAAATTTGAGTTCGAGTAGGTAATTAAATTATCATATCTAGTATTTGATAACGTTCTCCAAACAGAATAAACTCGGGTATATCCAAATAAGAAATCCGGCGTAGGGGTAGGATAAACCCAAATTGATTATAAAATTTTAAAATATAATTTAACGATTCCCACGTCCTTGGCATTTCTCACTGGGTGACACCCCATCGCCACTCCAATGGCTCGCCAGCACTCTTGCTCGTAGCTCACTTGGAAGATTAGGGCTTACCCAAATTTATTTATTTATTATTTTTTTTTGGTGACCCAGGAACCCCGTAAGCCAACAGTCGACGGAGCAAACCTGGGGGGACACTAGCGGGTAACCACCACCCCGGCATCCCATGTAAGTCCTCAAGTGCGTACGCTGGGGTTCGAACCCTTCAGTCCAAGGGAAGACGTCACGAAGGCCTTATCCAGCGCAGCCACAACGAGCGATGGTTACCCAAATTTATTTTTGTAACACCAAAAATCCCAAATTTATACCACACATTTAATATAAGTTCGTGCGATCATTTATCCCAAATTACTTTTTTTGGGACATTAAAAATCCCAAACTTATACTTATATGAAGCATATACCCCAAATTTTAAGGTAAACATGCCACATGGATACAAGTTTTAGAGTTCATGGTATTAGAATAAAAAATTTAAGGTAAATGTGTTACATTGATATATATTTGGGGAAATATATCACATGAGTACAAGCTTGGAGTATTTTGTATCACCAAATAAAAAATAAAAAATTGAAGTGAATGTATCGTGTTGAATATAGTTTAAAATTGTTGGTACCTTTTTCATTTTTTAATATAATAGCACAATTCTACTTCAGAGAAGAAGAAGAAGAAGAAGAAGAGGAAGAGACTATCCATTTTCCAATAAAAATTACAAATAATGAAATTTCTTAACTGCAAGTGCAATAACCAACTTTATCCCCTCCAAGTATATTTTAGAGCGCGTTTGGTAACGTTTCTGTTCCATGGAACAATTTTTGAACATAAATAGTTTTTTTTGTTTCTGTTCCAAGGAACAATTTCTGAGTATAGGAACGCGTTTGGTAACTGTAAAAAATTTCTACGATAGGAATAGAAACACGTTTGGTAAACTTGTATAATTTTTTTCGTTTCTTTTAATTTTTAAATATTTTTATTATATTTTCCTTTTTTTTTTTTTTTTTTTTCTCTTCATTCTTCCTTTTGGCCGGTCGTCGGCCTCGGCCATGGCCGGCGACCTCGCCGGCCCCTGACGAGGCTCGGCCTCGCCTAGCCATCGCCAGGTCGGTGTTGCCAAGCGGTGGCCAGGCGAGACCAAGCCTCGCCGATGGCTGGGCGAGGCCGACCTCGTGCCGCCTGGGCGAGGCCGAGCCTTGCCGGTGACCTCGCCTGGCCACTGAGGCCACCGGCGAGGCTCGGCCTCGCCAAGGCGGCGCGAGGTCAGCCTCGCTGGGGGCCGGCGACGCTCCGGCGAGGTCGCCGGCCATGGCCGAGGCTAGCGACCAGCTAAAACGAAGAAAAAAGAAAAAAAGAAGAAGAAAAAAAAGTGTTTTCTCGGAAGTGTTCCCAGGAACAAGAAACAAGTTTTTTCTATTTCTTGTTTCTGTTTTAAATCTATTTATGGGAACAAAAGTGTAAACAAACGCATTTATGTTCTTTTTTTTATTCCCTGGAACAAAATAACAAAAATTTGTATTCCGGATAACAGAAACACATTTTGCCAAACACACCCTTAATCTTCTTTGTTGAAAGAATAACAAAAAGTTTATTCAAAATTTCTTTGTTAAGATTCTGCATAGTAATAAGAAAGAAAATTATAATGTCACATAACTTATTTATCCATCCAGTGAAAAATAATCATGTATGCCCATATCGCCTAATGAAACTAGTAAAATGATACCGATCACTCATTCTAAGTTTTTGCTGATTAATTTTCTTATAATCTCGAGTGATTCTAAATTTCAACTTTTATTGTAAAATCATGATGTAACCTATCGATTGCACTTCTACATGGCACTTGATATTCTCACGGCACAATGCGTAGCTTTTTCCTTTTTTCTAATTGCTTATTGAAATTTTATCTAATATTTAAGCTTCCATAATTACCATTTAAATATTAACAGTACCTTTTTTTGGTAAATATCACAAAGAAAAATCCCAAATTATGCCATCATGACCCAAATATCCCAACATTTTTTTCATGTCACAAAAAATTCTAAATTTGTTTCACTATAATACATGATAAAACTCAAACTTATATTAATGTAATAAATATATCTTAAAAAGTTTAGGGTACTTGTGTCATAATAGATAATTTTATTATTTTTAGAGATAAAAAAATCGTTGTCATATAATTTAATTTTTTTTTTTTTTTTTTTGGGAATTTTAGTGGCCCTTTCTTAAATTCCTTTCGTATGAAAGCAAAAATAGGGAGCGCCCTTTCTTAACGGGCTAGCAGAGTAGGCCCCAGCCTCTACGGAGTCCAATCCTGATTTTTCCGGATCGTTCCCTCCGGCTCCGGATGACGTAACGAGTGACGTCACCTCGACCCTTGAGTCGGCGACTCTTCTCCTATTTAGCCTGCCCCGACGCCCTTCTCACTTCTCGTCATCGGATTCAGAAATCAATCTCTTCTCTGCTTAAAAGCCTTCTTCATCTCTCCGGAAAATCTCTCTTGCTGCATCATCATCGTCATCAAGCTCTGAAAAGATGCAGATCTTCGTCAAAACCCTGACCGGCAAGACCATCACGCTCGAGGTCGAGAGCTCCGACACCATCGACAACGTCAAGGCCAAGATACAGGACAAGGAGGGCATCCCGCCGGATCAGCAGCGCCTGATCTTCGCCGGGAAGCAGCTCGAGGACGGCAGGACCCTCGCCGACTACAACATCCAGAAGGAGTCGACGCTCCACCTCGTGCTCAGGCTCCGCGGAGGCATGCAGATCTTCGTCAAGACCCTGACCGGGAAGACCATCACGCTGGAAGTGGAGAGCTCGGACACGATCGACAACGTGAAGGCGAAGATTCAGGATAAGGAGGGCATCCCACCGGATCAGCAGCGCCTCATCTTCGCCGGGAAGCAGCTGGAGGACGGTCGCACCCTCGCCGATTACAATATCCAGAAGGAGTCGACCCTGCACCTTGTTCTGCGCCTCCGCGGTGGCGACTTCTGAAGAGACGGGCATGTTCTCTTTGTGATAAAGTCAGGAAGTCCTCGCAGTCGTCTTGTGATTTCAGTTGGTGTCATGGTGCTTTAAAGAGTCCATTTTCCAGTAGTATAAGCTCGTTCTGGTGTAGTTTTTTTCTTTAATGTGAACCGTGAATGAATGAATGAACCTTAAAATAAGTACAACTTCATTTTCTCTCTCTCGTGCGTTTCACATCTCGAGAATCATATTTCATCAAACATGTTTTACACCTGCACATGATTTGATGATTGCATTTTCCGGCTTAGATCCTGCTCTGAAACGATTTTGCTAAGCCTGAGATTTTCCTACGGCTCCTGAACAATTTTGGATCTCTCGAGGGTATCTCCTGTGGTGAGAGGCTGGGATAGTGGAGTCGTTTTTCTTGATTATGTCTTTGTCCTTGAGCGAATGATTATGAAATATGTTTCTTGTTCATCTCATGGGTTGGTTGGATTAGATTGTCGGACGGCGTGTTGTGGGTAGAAGAGGAGGAAGATTATACAGAGAGAATTCATGCTTGTGTCCTGCTTTGAAATTGTTATTGGACAACTTGATTAAGCTATATATGCTCCCTTTAGTATGGAGTATGGAACAAAGGACCAATGGCTATGATTTCTCAAGTTGTTTGATATATCAAAATCGATGGACGCAATATGTTAATTTTTGCTTTGTGCATGCGGCGAGAGCATCTTGTTGCTAGATTATCTAAGGATAAATCCACTGCTTCAGGGCTTCAATGTGATTTTTGCTATGAAGATGTTCAGTATGGGGGTGAGCAAAAAACCAGAACTTTGGTTACAAGTGGTTTTATTCTAGTGGCTTGTTTGCCTGGATTTGTAAGTGGCTAATGAATGTGGCATGGCCAGTACATTACAAGATTACAAATTCTAAACTTTCTGCTGCTTCTGCTGACAAGGTTCCGACGATGCATTGTGTTCTATCGATTGAGGAATCTGATGTGTTCTATTGATTCAGGAATCTGAAGTTTAAATACCAATCATGGCGAGACGGTGAAAAAAAATCCTTTTTTGGGTCGCTGCACCTTGTTCTCCTCTGCCTCTGTGCTAGTGATTTCTGAAGAGATGGGTATGTTCTCTTTGTGGTGAAGTTAGGGGTTCTCATGGGTTTTCATCTGGAACCATGGTACTTGAAAGTGGCCATCTCACGGTAGTATAAGCTTGTAACTCATCGCTAGTTCTGGTTTTGCATTTCTTTTTTGAGAATCGTGATCGGATGAACCTTTCAAAAAGTCCAACTTGATTTTCTTTCTCTTGTGCGGTTCATATCTCGAGACTAATATTTTCGGCGTCAGTCATGCTCCTAAACAATTTAATTGGGCGTGAGAGTTTTCTAATGCTTCTGAACACGTCTTGCCTTGCGCTGCTGGGATGTTTTTAGATATCTGGAGGATCTCCTGGGGTGAGAGAATGCAATTTTACAGGTATTGAAGATCTCTGTTTTATTTTCAGAAGTGAGAGTCTGTAATCTTTACTCTTTGCTGATATCCGTTTCTAGCATAGAGAGTGCGGGCATTGTAGATTTGTACTTCGACCTGTTGCTTTTGAAGTTTCAAGGTGCTGACGTATTGTAATTTTCAATGTCGGTGCCGAGAATACTCGAAGCTCAAAACGTTTGATTAGTGAGATGAAGATCTGTTCCATTTAGATTAACTTCTTGAATGCCTCAGTTATGTTCCTGAATTTGCCATTAAACAACGAACCTTCAGCCATTTTGTCAGAATGTAAACTTATCTCCTGCAGAGGAAGACATGGTTGCGCTCTAGTGACATGTATAACGAAGCTTGTGGCAGTTCTGATAGTCCCAAAGTGTCTCTGCATATATAAGAGAGGGGCACAATATCAGCCATTTGAATACAAGGATGCTCCCTCTATCGTTGAATCTATCAAGGCGAGAAGAACTGGGTTTCGATCCTGGTCTTTCTAGTGCAGAAAGTAGCTTCTTGAAAAAGCAAACATCATTTACAAAGATGGTACTGTGAATTTACTATCTTTATTTGCCCCATTTGTTGCCCGCTTGTGCTTCTGCTTTTACTTGTGGGTTTGATTAATGGTCAGCGATGATCTTTTGTGGTCGTCTTGTTACATTCATTCAGTGATGATCTTTTGGTTTGATTAATACTCAATTCCGGTCTACCTTAAGAGGAACAGATCGTCTTCTTAATCTAAGCATCATCACTTTAATAAAAATTTGTTTGACTCGATTAATTTCCATGAATGCACATAAACCGTCATGTTCATTTATATTGAGCAAGATTTATTTTATCATAAGGTGATGTGTCTGAATCCAAGATTACTTTCAGTGGAAAATGCTGTAATTTGCAACCATTCAAATCAAGACACGTTTCTGATAGAAAAAAAATCAAGACAGCTTAATCATTAAGTCAATTTTTTTAAGGCCGACTCTGTTGTTGACTTTGCAACCGAACTCGGGATTGAATGCCAATGCATGATCGGAACCAAGTTAAGGGAAGAACTTACAAAACCTCGACTATTAAAGACATGTAAAGTGCAAACCATTTCTTCGGAAGTAATTCGAAGATTCAAAGATCTAGAGAATACACATTTTCAATATTTAAGGTACTTGCCAAAGTAATAGGCTGCGAATAATGCTCAAATTTGCAGAAGCCAGTCCCCAGAATGTGAAAAAGATCACACCAAAACACATGACTGAAAATCAAATTTTGTTTATATCAATCAAATAGACAGGCTAGGATAAAAACTGTTAATGTGAAAGCCACAAATGAATTATTAAAATTAGTAATTTAATATTACATAAGTACCTGTTAACGTAACACAACACTCAATTTATTCGGACCACCTAGTGATAATCATAAATCACAGTGCTCCCAAACCTGGAATCGACCAGAATATCCCCAAAAAACACGCCATCAACACGTCATCACACGTCATCAACTCATATTCCTTCTCCCCGGGAAAGCCTGCCACCCTCATCGCAACTCATCTCGACGGGAGTTCACTTAACACATGCAAAAGGATGCCCCCATTGATGAATTTAAGCAATTATATAGATGAACAGAACGTGGGATGAAAAGTGAACGTGTGCCATACCTTCGCCCCCTTGCCACGGCTTGCCACTAACACGTCCCGTGAAGTCACCACCATTCGGGCACTATACATGTGCTCATCATGTGATATGGATTGACGATCGGCTAGAGGAAGAAAGAAGGGAAGAAAAAGTAAAATCTAAATAAATAATTTAAAAAATATTAAAATATTATTAAAAATTATCCATATTAACACCCGTTATATCATGTAAAATAGTCTACATCCAATGTCAATGCCGGCCGGTTAAAATTGGCTAAATAGATAAAATTGGCATAAATATAAAATGTTTGGGACTTAATTTTAAAAAAAAGTTTATAATTAAATTGACATAATTATAAATCGTTTAGGATTTTTTGGATAATTTTCACAAGATGCCTCCAAATCATCCCATGGCCACCACCCCTGTTGTCGATCGGAGTCGTGAACACCCATGCATGAGAAGCAAACGTCGAACATAGTCACCCACCATGGAGCCAAGTCACTGGCAACCTTCGATTGGCTCACACCACCATGTCAATGGTCCCCAACCACCGACCAAAAAAAAAAAAAGGGAGGTCACCAACCTGCCCTTCAACATGCTCACCAAGCTCCACACCCAAGTCATTAAACAATCACAATCACCAACAAGGCCTCGGTTTGGGGTCACATTGCCAAGGCCCAACAAATGACAAGTGCTTTCCTTTGTGTGGATTCTATTTCAATGGAAACTTGATGAGTCGATCCACCTGAAAAAATCAAAAGCTCTTTCCTCCCTCTCTATCTATCCAAGGGGCCTAGGACTGTGGTCACATTGCCAAGGCCCAGAGTGAAGGCAGGAATGAGGGAGGGACCAGAGTGAACGTAGGAATGAGGGAGGGACGAAGGAGAGTGAGTTGGCGGAAATCCAAGAAGAGCTTCATGTGAGTGTACTTGATAGTGATGAGCTTTCGGGATTCCTGATGAAGAGAGCTAGGTCGCACTATGCGGCAACAGGGGAGGTGGAGATGTTGAGGGACAAAAGGGAGGAGCCCGGGTCAAGCCCAAACTCTGGTGGCATTGTAGCGGGTATTGCTAGGAAGATGATCATGAGGAGGTCAAGAATAGTGGGTGCGGCAAATGCAATACAATGGCCGATGAGTGACACGTAGGGGTGGAACCATGGTGGCCCTGACGATGGGGATGCTAAATTACTATTCGGGGATCTGGAGGGCACATATTTGGTGATTGTTGGGTTAAAGTGTTGTGGAGATGTAGGGGACGATATGATAATGGTTGTAGATGGGTTCATAATACAAATTATTTAGGACCATTTATTCTTACATTTTCATGTAGAAATACAATGGGTTTTGGACCCATTTTGACATGTTTAATGTAAAATAAGAACAAAAATACACATTTAGATATAGATACAAATTAATTTAGGTTTCATTTGGTAATCCAAATTTGAGTTCAAACAGGTAATTAAATTATCATATTCAATGTTGGTAACGTTCTCCAAATGGGATAAACTCGATATATCCGGATAAGAAATCCGGCATAGGGGAGGATAAATTCAGATTGAGTATAAAACTTTAAAAATTAATTTAATGATTCCCACGTCCTTGGTGTTTCTCACCGGGTGACACCCCATCGCCACTCCAATGGCCCTCACTCTGGCGTCCTCGAGTATTCTCACCGGCACTCTTGTTCGTAGTTCACTTGGAAGGTTAGGGCTTACCTCTTCATCTGTGGCTTCCTCTCTTTCTCAGTCAGTTTTCCAACTTTTCCACCATCAACGAATCATATTCTCAAATCCTCTTCACCTCTAATTACTCATTCTTGGCCCCCACTGTTCAATGATCTCTCTTGGTCTGACTTTGAAGTAGGGTTTATCAAGTATTTGATGAAATGCCAAAGAGAGATCCACCTTACCTTAAGTTCAGAATTTTGCTTAATGGAAGATGTCATGTTTATCGAAAATCATCTAGCTTCCAATGTCAATTTCCTAAAGACTGCTTGTTAACGATAGATGGGATAATAAAAAATTTTCAAACAAGCAGATTTTCAATTCTATCTTAAATTGTAGTTTCAAAAATTTCAAATATTATGTTATATTGCATCAAATATTTGATTGGATATTTCTACTATCCAAAGGATATTTAGAGGATTTCAAATCCCCTCTATCCTATTTCATCCCAATTTGAATTCGTATCACAAACGTAGTCTAGGTATTTAAACTATATGGTTGCATGATGAGTACATTGAAATACAAATTTGGAAGGTAAGATATTCACAGAACTATCCGGATTGCTTTGGATCTTTTCCGCGGGTGATTTGCGGGATGACGTGACCTTCACCTTGAGTCGGCGAGTTTTCTCCTTTTTAAACTCTCTCAAGCCCCCCCGCCACCTTCTCTTCTCATCGAGAATTCAATCTCCTTTGCTCAAAACAGCCACACGTCAAGATGCAGATCTTCGTGAAGACCCTGACCGGCAAGACCATCACCCTCGAAGTCGAGAGCTCCGACACCATCGACAACGTCAAGGCCAAGATCCAGGACAAGGAGGGCATCCCTCCCGACCAGCAGCGCCTCATCTTCGCCGGCAAGCAGCTCGACAACGGCCGCACCCTCGCCGACTACAACATCCAGAAGGAGTCCACCCTCCACCTCGTCCTCCGCCTCCGCGGCGGCGGTTTCTGATGGGACGGGCCCGTGTTTTTCGTTGCATCGGATATGGGGTTCTCGGGTGATCTCGTTGCGGTGTCTCAAAGCACCGCCGTCCTTTTAGCAGTGCAAAAAGTCTAGGGGTCGATGCATTGGTTAGTCTAGATCGTCTTCTATATTAATAAAGGAACCTTTTTTTTCTACACTGCTCAGTTCCGTCCGTGTTCTTCTTTCTATATCTCTAGAATTTAGTTGCATTCAAATGGAATTTTTTCAGCCATGATGAGAGATTGCTCTTGTGGACTAAAAAGTCCCCTGCTTTTTCTTCTCCGTTTAACAATTTGTGGCATGATGGGATGCTGGAGATCTTTTCCATCTCTGGAATATTGCGAAGTGATTCTTCTACTTGCAATTTGAATGAACGAGTTTCCATGTGTTTTGGGCCGCAGGAACCGAAATTGGGTGGATGAAAATGTGATGAAGATTTCGATCTGTTCGTGGGCAATTGCTTTCTTAATTTTCCTCAAGCCATAAACACGAAATCCTGTAGGGGCTAAAACTATCTCCAGATGCTTGATATATCAATGTTGAATTACTCCTCTGCATTCCGTATTCTAGGATCCTGAATAAGTGATCCTCTATGAATTCCAGTTGAGGGCCTGTGGCCTTTCTCCTTCTTCAAACCATGAACATGAATAAGTTGACTCTGTATATGGCTTCTTGGAATGATATGTGCAAGACCTATGATAGAAGAGGCTGGACTAAACACCGCTGAATTTGCTTAGTTGTTCACAATATTCACTTCTTTGCTGTTTGTGGTCGTTCCACATTAACTTGTGTCAATATATTGGGTGATTCTTTAATGTCTTCCACAGTTTCACTTTTTTCTGGAGTTCATATATTCAGTTGAGAGGGTGACTATGATTGTTTTCTTGAGCGGCAAGCAGCGCTGCAACTTCATATAGCGAAGGCGCTCAGAAAAGTTTGGCTACGTCTGCTGCATTTGAACTGCCGGTGAAAGAATATTGGTTTCCAAAGATAGCAAAAGGAAATCCGAGATATTGCGGATGACTATGGAATTTGTACTTCAATAGTGTGGGCATTCTAACCCAGAATACTTTTTTTTCAAACTGTAATTGAGTTCTAAAACTTATAAAAAATGCAATTAAGTCTTAAAATTTGTCAAATTGGTATAATCGAGTCCTTCCATTAACTTTGTCCATTTAGACTAAGAGAAAATGCTAGCCTAACCTTTTTTAATATTTTCTCTTTCTTACGATGACGTGGGTAAAACATAGAACACTAGGCCAAAATTGGGCTGGGTGGAAGGCTGCGACCCTCGCCCACATCTGGGGAGTGCCAGGCCCTCGCTTGCAGTCAGTGAGGATGGCCCTTGACTGGGCTGGGCGAGGATGCTTGTTGGCACTTTCCAGCAACGGGGGTGGGCAGCAGCAAGGGCCTCCGTCCTTGCCTTTGCTACTTTTTTGTGTTTTATTTTTTAAAATTTAATTAAGTTTATGGTTAAACAATTAAAATTAAATATAAAACGACATCGTTTTAGCCACATAAGAAAGTGAAAATATTAAAAAAAGTCAGTCAATATTTTTTGTTAGTCTAAATGGATGAAGTTAACGGAATGATTCTATTGTACCAATTTGATAAATTTTCAAACTTGATTGCATATTTTATAAATTTTAGGATTCAATTTTACTTTTGTCACAAACTTTAAGACTTTTTGGGAACATATCCATTTTTTCTTTTAAAGAGAAAGAGATGATGTTGTATTTAAGAGCTGGCATTCTCGTTATCGATCTTAGTAGTTGTTGAGGAAACATCACAAGTGTGAAATGCTCGTGAATCGATAAACTGCTTGATAAAATTAGAAGGACATTGCTAGGAGCTTTTTCCGTTAGTATGGATCAACTGAGATGGAAATCTAGTAACTTTGGGTTCGACACGTTCAAGGCTAAAAGGCAAAAATGTTCATGACATTCTCAGGATCATTCTATTGTATAGACACGGAATAGAATGGTCCTGTTATTTCAACACTTCTGTCATTACAATGGGTTGTCTACTGCCGATCAACAATGTGTTTTCCTACAAAGCATCTTTACATTCAAAATCTTCGCACTGTTTTATAAGAAGGCATGTTTCGACACAGCTAAGCCTAGACTACTTCGTTTCTTGTCTTCTTTGTGTCTTCGGTTTTTTGTACTACATTTTCTGGCCTCTTCTTGCTCTTTCCTACGCTCAACATTCAAGCTTTGGTTCTATTCTCAAAAGAGAAATCCACTGAGCAAGTTTCTATTTCATGTTGAACCTGAATAGCATGTTGAACCCTCATCTCGGCGTCACCACGATCCTCCTTCCGGCGAGAAGGTGAATTCTGGCCATCGGTCTCCCAGCTCTCGTTTCCAAAGTTGGATGTCCTCGGAGTCGTCTGCACGCTGTCGAGCTCTGACTTGTAGTGCTGCAACAGGTGGACAGGGGACATTCCGCGTGATGGAGTTCCAGGCCTACTGGAAAACGGTGTGACTGATCCACGATTTTGCTTTAGGTGCTTCTTCGCACTCTGGTGCCAATTACGTAAAGCGTTGGCCACTCGGTCGTTGAAGATGGTCGGCTTCATGTTTGAGCCCATCTGATTGGATTGTAAAGAAGAGGCAAGTTAGATCATCCAGTCCCATTGCAGAAAAGTAATGTCTGATTTTGGAAGTGAGAAATATCTTCTACTTAACGGACTACTTGATGAGCAAGTTCGAATGGGAAACTTACCTGCGTTACGAGTGCATACAGAGGAAGAGTCACATAGCTGCATAATATTTGGATCAAGACCCTGCTCAAACAAAACAACGATTATTAACCATAGTGAGTTTTTCTTATAACATGCACCGATGGTACTGTGTTAACGAGTTCATACCCCATTGATATCCTGATAATTACATCTTGCAGCTTCTCATGGAAGCATGATCTCAAGCCGAACTCATACTGAAATGGAACATAAAAACACAGATGAGTAAGCAGACGATTGGGCCTCCAATTCACCAAGATGAAGGAACAAGTTGTTCCATAAAGAGAAGACGATTAGCACGATGACTAACCCAAGTCCAAGCAAAGAAAGCAAGCTGAAAGGCGTTCTGTGAGGACCAGAGAAGTTAGCACCAAAAGTGTCAGCATGATTTTTCCATGCAAAAATGACTATTCATGAGATGAGTCGATTGAGTTTCGGGAAGTTGACCTGGAAGAGAACGAAGTGGATGAGGTAGAGCAAGATACGGGGCCGGTTGAACCAGAAGAGATCATCTCCAGGCTTAACCACTGGTGTTCCCTTAACAATTTGTCCTTTCTCTTGGATACTCAGACCCATCTTTGTTATTATAACTTGCAGTTTAGTCCCCACCAGCAGAATGATCTGTGAACATGTTAGGCAACCTTTAGGCTGTTTCATACCCGTTTGAAGGTGGATTAATTATTGTCCAATAGAGTGCTCGCAACTGAGCTTATTGGGTTTTTCTTTGAGAAGTCTTGAATTCTCTATTTGCAGAGAGGGGAAAAAACATCCGTTCCACACAAATTGAAAGGAAATGATGGGAATAAGGCTTACAATTAGGGGAAGGAAGGGTAACCACAGATAAGAATATGATCCTGTCAAATATGATAAAGAGAAATAAGATTGTCAAAACCAAGTTGCAACTGGGAAGTCAAACATACCCTATTTACTGTTTAATTAAAGAGAAAATTCACTCAAGGCCCAAATGTTTATGCACGGAATGCAATCAAATCCTAAACAATTCAATCAATGCAACCAACTCCAGATCCTTTTTTTTCATACTAAAGTGAAAATTGTTCTTAGGTCACTTGCTATCCATAATTGCCCGCTAATATCCACAAATTGCTTGTGGGGCAATTGGAGAATTGATGACCGGAATCACTTAATTCTGCTTTTTGTGTTTTGGAATTAATGGAACCAGTTGAGCAGTTTATGACTAGATTGTACTCCTTCAATCAGGCTTTACTTTTCCACAGTAAGCATGAATTAGATTTCGAATGGGAGCTAAAGGTGGAAATAAAAAGAGACAGAATTTGGTTACCATGGGTGTTGGAGAGCAGGAAGAAGATGGCAAATAACCAGATTATTGGGCTGCAAAAGGAAGAAAATAAGCTGTCATCTGCCAAAGCAATCAGATAAGTTCTTTTGACTTTGGCAGAGCAAAGTCAACAGAAGATAACAGAGCTGTAATTTGAGGACCTTGACCTGGTTGTTCAAGCTTGGAGACTGCAAGTTACAACCAAAACCACAAAACTCAATAATGAACTGCTGAAAAATGTGAAGAACTTCGTGTACCTTATCCCAACAACAACTAGGAAGTCCTCTTGAAGTGTTCTCTTGATGTATTTTTGAAAATCGAACTTTGCATGGCTTTGAGGGCCGAGATGAGCCTGAGAAGTTCAGTAACAAGAAGCGAGAGTCATCTGATAAAACATTTCAGAACATATGACATAGTCAATCAACTGATGTAATGTAATTAGATGAAACTCACAATGACGAATCCATGGCGTAGCGTTAAGTAATCAACCTTGGGGACCGATCTAACGAACTGCCTAAAGAAACATACCTGCAAATCATGACATGAAGCTATGATCAAATTCAGTGCTCTGGCAAAAGCAAAACATGTTGGACAAAATAGTATTTTTGAAATTCTTACTATCCAAAGCAGGATCGTCGAGTGGCTCCAGAAATTTAAGTGCCTTCTCCCGAACGAAGTGTCTCTTGCGAATCTAAATCTCTCTGGATCTGTGTACAAATTGACCAGACAATATTACCATTGGACACTAACCAAGCTGAATCACTGTCTACAGTTTAACGGATGGAACTTTGATACTATGACTAAACGGATTCTAATTGTTTTAAATTGTAAAGTCAGAGGGCACATATACGAGTAATAAATGAGGCCTCGGTTTCTTCTAATTGTCATCGAGGACCACGTGTGAATTCCTTAGGGATGCAATTATTACATGATCCTACTAAGATCAGAAAATAGCAATCTGGCTTTGTCTATGAACCTTTGATAGATGAAGTAACATGAGATTAGGGCCTTCTAATTTCATGTATGGAGGAGTATTATAGAACTTTGCAACACCGTGTCTTATGCAAATGTACATATAACGCCCAGAATCAAAAGTAGGTGGATCAGACATAAATCAACTCCATTGAATCTCGATATCAATCAACATTCATGAATGAGTTTAAAACAATTTGATTGTGCAAGAACCCAAAACACCTTGCAGGCTCGAGTTTGACATTTTATGGAGTTGCATGACAAAGGTAATTGATAAGCATAATTAGATTTGCACAAACTATCATGTCCCAGCAACGTCATGCCTAAGTTAGAAACATTGTCAATTTGATATTGCATTCCTTCAGTGCAGTTTTTGGTCCGAATCACATGTCTATGATCCCTTTTCTCTCCCTTTTACTGTTTTATTTGAAGTTATATGGTGACTTAGGAGTCATTCTTCGGAAATTTTAACACTCTGGTTCGAGTATCCATTTTTCTTATCAAAACTTCAAGTTAACAGAGAAGAAAAAAGGCCGCCATAACGTGCTAAATGAGGTTAAGATACCTACCATGTGCAGATTGGTAGTCAATTGTCTTCGTTTCCTCCTCCCATGCCTTCCACTTTCTCATCTGCAATAACCCAAAACACAATATCCTTATTGGAATTTTCTTTTCTTCATCAAACATTTTAATTAATCCATGCACATACCTTGGCACTACCCAAGGCCAAGGTAATTATACAGTAGAGCACGTGGAAGACCGCCAACACAAATATAAATATGTGAAGCTGGTGAATCCCATCTTTGGACACAAACGGCACCTTTCCCTGTAATAACAGCATGTAAACCACGCACATTTACATCATTGCATCTTGAAAGATCATCGAACATAAAACATGTCATCTGAATATATGTTCCCTCATCAATTTGTTGTTATATTCTTTCAGCTGGCCAAATTCAACAGTCTACACCATGTCAAACCTGAAAATAGTTTGAAAAGTTGAAAATATAGAGATGGGTGGAAAAAGAAATATCTCCTACGACAGCTTGAACATCCACAATACTAAATTAGTATCATAAGTTCAGAATGGACTTTAAGGTTGGAGGTTTTGAAGCTTTCTCTTCAACCATGTCAAACCAGGAAGTAGTTTGAAAGTTGAAAAAATAGTGTGGGTGGACCACTTAGCAGCTGCAATGTAGCACCAAATGAACCCTCCATTGGTACTAAACTACGATTTTTATTGTCTTTAAGTTAGGAGGCTTTGAGACTTTGGACTTCTTGAAACTAAGAGAAGCCAAAGGAAAGGAATCAATGGCAATATCTTTTCAAAGGCAAATAAGATGATTGCCTTGGAGGAACATTTGTCATATCCAGCAGCAGCAGCTAAACCTCTGCGAGCATTCTGGCGGCCAAAAGCTTGTGTGGTGTCGGAGAGGCTCAGGAGGAGCCGTCGTCTTCCTCCATCATCAGCATCTTCATCTTCTTGATCGTCTGTGTTCAATTTGGACTCCAGTTTATGACTGCATGGATGCCACGTGGAGCCCAGCGACTCCGATATGCATATGCCTGAGATGGGACCTTGCCCCACTGTCAGCAGCAGCGATATGAAGCCCAACAGCATGAGTTCTGAGAGTGTAAAGCACAGTCGTGAGTTCATATAAGCAAGGCAATAATGATATATATTTTCTGTAAACTCAACTGCAGATTTGACCTGATTATAAACATCTCCAGTCGCTACATAATTAGCTGCATCTTTAACTGCATATATCACATAACTAGCTCAACAGGCTCATATTCCAAGCTTTGGATCTAACTTGGACAATTTTGTTTCAAAAAGAAAGCGAACATCATCCACCGGTACAACGACATTCTCTATTTGATGCCACGATTTGACCAATGACTCGTGACTCAACTTTTCACAAAATTGATTGATCGACAATTACTATGGGAGTGCGCGACTCAAAAGTTCAAACTACTGCACAAGACATTTAGTCCACGTGTCATGACGGCTTGAATTCTTAAATCTCTGCTGGTTCACGGAAAAGCATCATTGGTCGTTGGTCGGTGACAGATGCTATAAAGACGTATGACTTCTCGGTTAACGTTTGCTGCAAAAGGCCTTTCTTAAAGACCGGCAAACCACCACTGATAAGCCTAAGCCAAAATGGTCTCATTTTCACACGGGAGAGGGATTTGAGAAGTAGAGGAGACCTGATTTTATCTTCTCAAGTGCTTCGTAGAGAGCTTTCTTGTGCCTCTTCGTTAACCACTGCAAGAATACCCAGCGATGGAAAGAGAGAATGGTAAGAGTAAGCAATGGTCTCTGTCATGAACTGATGAAACCCAATATATTACTATGCGAGGGAGGGAGGGAGCGAGGGAGAGAGAGAGAGAGAGAGAGAGAGAGAGAGAGAGAGAGAGAGAGAGAGAGGCTTCAAGTGAATACTTCATATTTTACCAAGCTAGTCTTAACGTGTGTATTCTTTCCTACCTTGCCGATCAAATGAATGATGTACTCGATGATAATGGAGATCAAAACAAGCACGAAACAAACAACCGCCACAGCCCAAGTCGGCGTTTGCTCCAGCGAACTTCCTGCTGTCCCTCCTGCCATCTCTCTCTCTCTCTGTCTCTCTCTCAAGAGCGTGCTTAAATTTAAAGAGAGAGGAGGAGGAGAGGAAGAGAAGTTCTTTTGATATGGGCGGGTTCAAGAGAAGTGAAGACTGATCAAATATATAGGAAGGGAATGGAGGAGGAAGAGGGTATGGAGGGAATGAAGCAAAGGAAGACTCTGACTTGAGAAGGGAACGCTGGGACTGTCCAAGTACCATCCTCAACTTCCTCTTTGTCTTTTCCTTTCATTTGACTGCTAATTCGGAATTTCAGAAAGCTGAATTCTTTGACTGCTTATACCTAGGAAAGGTGACAACTGGTAACCTTTGAAACCCCCCCACCGAACCATGTGCGAAATGTCCAACTGATGCCACAGTTGTAGCATGACAAATTCATCTTGTCTGCACGCATGTACGTGTAGTAGCAACTATTAGTATTAGCGGCACTAATACTAGAGCAATTCATTTATCAAGTGATCGCATGAACTCCTCTTCAAATATTAACGGTGAAGATTTTTTAAGCCGTTAAGTGGTAATTTACTTGCCACTTGGAATAATAATTTTTTGTAAATCAGTTTTCGAATGCATAGCAATATTTTCCTCTATACTTCCACCATAATAAAAGATGACATCATTACTAAATAGACGCTAGAGCTGGCCGTAAAGAAATTCATGATGAATTCGGTTGATTACATAATCATAATTGCTCAAAAATTTGCAAATCCTAGGTTACATGTAAAGCAAACCCACAAATTATCTCATGAACTCTCATAAAGAACTTACTTAGAAGATTCATAAGAAGAGAACACTAACATTAATCTTGTTTGCTCTATTTTGTAGCTTATGAAAATTAGTTAAAATCAAAGTTACAAATCTCGTGTTTTCCAATTTTGTGCGACACTTGTCCCTTGCCACGCCCAGCCGGGCTCCCGGCCTTGAATGGTCGAGCGCTCGCCCAATGCTGCACTCATGACTTAGCCTAGGTCTTTGGCACGAGCTATCGCTCTCCTACCTCCTCGCACCACAAGACCAATTACATCTCTAACCTACTTCGATTTTCAGGCTCGAACCGAACTCCAAATTTGACAAAAACTTTGTGTCACAAATTCAACGGAGTATATTGCTTTTGGGATAAATTTACGTGAGGTTGTTCAAGAGAGTTCATGAAAATCAGCCATCTATCTGTCATCGGCGAGCATTAGCTACCTCCTCCATTGTTACCTATCCGTTAATAAATGACAATGACCAAATTACAAGTACTGAAAATCCATCGAGCCCCACATACAACCACTCAGCAGAAAAGAAAAGAAAAGGACTGGCCAAAATGATCTTTTTGTAAATTTTAATTAGTGATATGATATTATAAAAGCCATGAACACAATAGCTATCACATGTACAACGTGCATATTTACGAATTAGTCACATCAATGAACTCCTTCGCTTATTACATTTCCAAACTGTGTTTTTTGGGAAATTAATTTTTTCCCTTTTTTTTTGTAAACATAGCTAGAGAATTTTATACAACAACTCCTTTTAAATTTATCATATCTCGAAAGGCTCAATTAATATGTTGCTAGATACTTTTCATTTGATAAGAGATTATTTCTGAAGAGAATGACACACGTAAAGTGAAATATGCTAGAAAGATATTCCACACACATAATCACTTGGTATCTATAAGAATGTTACACAAAAAAGATGTTCTACATGTTCGACGATTCTCTACAAAATTTCTTTCTTGGGGAAGGTAAGTTTTTTTTTTTTAATATTTATATATATATATATATATATATCTTTTCTAGGAACTGTTTAACTACTATTGCCAAAAAGAAAAAAGAAAAATTAATCACAAAGATGATGCAAGTTGCAATCGTCCTTCCTCATATCCTTTGCTCTTGCATACACGTGTCTTTATTGACTTCAGTTAACTGAATCGTTTCGCTAATTTGACTTTTGATATGACTTCTACACGCCGCGTTCTCGTGGAGATAGTCCTTGGCTCAGGGCACCAATTTTGAATTACGGATTTAACCTCCGATTAAGAAGTTTTTCTTCCGTCTACTTTTGATGAAAAAGACAATTAATCACATGGGTTATTATCATTAAAATTTTCAAATATGTATCCAACGACATATTTATCCAAACTAATTTCCATCTTGAAAAAATCTAAAATTAGTACCTCATGCCAAGTCTATTCCAAACAGATTTTTATTTTATGAAAAATTCTAAAAGCCATACACCTAACCCAAATCTACCATTCACATCGATCCCAAACTGCTAACAAAGGGTAGATTTGGGTCAAGGGCACTAGTTTGCAATTTTCACAAGACGAAAATTAGCTTGTAGGAAATGTGCAATGAAGTACCAATTTAGGATAATTTGTGAGATGAAAAATTAGTTTAAGATAAATTTGTCATGTAGTATTAATTTTGAATTGTTAATGGCATTTGCAATAGTGTTAAACCATTAGCATGTGGTGCGCAATTGAATTAATCCGATGATATCCAAAGAGTTAAACAAATCATCTATATATCAACATCCTAATGGATTTTTTTTTTCTTATTTACAACTGATAATAAAAGAATAAATTAAAAACATATCGACCGCGTTGAAAGCCGTTGCTATTGCCCCATATGTCCACACGAACTGGTCTAGCTTTCAGAAGAATTCAAAACCATGTTGACCGAATTAAAAAAAGAAAAAAACTAAGAATAACCAAGGAAATGCCAAATGAAATAATCAATTTGCAATTACTTTATTACATAATGTTAAGTGCCGGTAAATTCCGTCTAGAAGCGGGGGCCGGTTCTAGATGAATTCCAAAACATATATATAATAATTTATCTAAGTCCTATCAATTTGTAACTCCATACATCATAATCATAACAAAATCGAAATTTTAAATTACCAAGAATCTGTCTCCTATCACACTAACGTCAAACATGTTGAATAGGGTACGAGGCAATGTGTGATAAATCACAATTTTTCAAATTGCCAATATTTTCTTTTCCGGCGTATGTCTCGTGCCAGTCAAACCAGAAGATTAGATCGACCGCACAACACCTGAATTGGCACGTTCTCTTAGTCCCACCCGCAAATGGAAGAGGAAGAAAAAATTGACCAAAATGGCGACGATTAATTCAAAAGGTGAACGACCGTTGGCATGACTCCAACAGTGCTGTTTCATTCATGAACGTACTTGACTGAAAAAGCATCATGGATGTTCTTGAAAAAATAGGTTTGCGTGGAGAAGAGGCTCCTCTTGCCCATTTCAAGAATGTTCATTGGTATTGCCTCGTTAATGGGAGGCCCCAATTCTTAGAATTTTTCGGATCTTGATTTGGACTCCATTTGGTCGTGTTTCTAAATATATCCTTCAATGCTTCCTAAAAGATTTACTCGCTCCATTCGGGTTGAAAAAAAAAGTATTATCTTCAACTTTGAAAAGTTTATTAGAGTACTTCACACGATCCCAAACTGCATTAATTGTCCACCTGAGACACGCACGTGTTATGCATATGCCAAAAAACTAAAGGAAGATTTATCAACCTCCAAAAATTAAAAAAATAAATGGACAATTTTTTAAATTTTTAGATGCAATGAAGTTTTTCAAATGAATGTTGATTATGAAAATGTGTTGGAGTATTGAAAAACATGTCCAGTTTGATTTTCAACTTTGGAGACGGAAAGGGGGAGGAGGACGGTACCCTATTACGGTTAGTGGAGATCTTTCCAAATCAATCTTATTAGATGGATAATCATGAGCGAGATGAGATTGTCAATAACTACCTTCCGGTACACAGAGAGGTTCTATCAACTGAACATATGACTCCCGACAATATCATATTTCATGATTGGAACTTCACAGGAATTCCATTTATTTCGCCAAAAAAATTTTAAAATATTTTTTTTAAAAGTTAATACCTCAAAAAATTTTAAACTATTACGCTTTATGACAAATTTATCTAAAACCAATCTTTTAATCACAAAAAATCACAAATTAGTACACTTGTGATAAATTTATTTTCCGTTAGCTTTCCTTAAATTTTATAGTCAAATTATTGAGTTGAAAAACACATGATAATTAACGGGCATATTGGTTTGGTGTTTTTCTCTCAATTTGTCATAAGTGTACAAGTCTGTGATTTTTCGTAGTATTAATCTAATTTAATGGAAATCAATAGAAAATAAATTTATGACAAATATACCAATTTAGGATAAATTGGTCACATTTGGGGTTTTTTCGTGATACTAACCCTTAAAAAAAAATCGCTTGTATCGCATGCAAATATGAATAAACGAAAAATATTTTCATCATTTTAAAAAATATTAATACATGAATTGTTATCAATGGTAAAAATATTTCTCGTTGATTAATTCTTTCAATCAACAAAAGCAATCGTTTTTAGAAAAGTATTTTTCAAATCATTCATTTTTTATGAAATAAACGAAGCCTTTGGCCATTAATAATCAGTTTTGTCCTTACTAGTTGCATGCATGGAATTCTTCAGAGCTTTATCATCAAACACATCAAGAGAACACACAATTTGTGGCATTATATAGGTTTCATTTGTTTCATGAAAAATAAGTAATCTAAAAAATATTTTCCCAAACACAATCACCTATATCATTTATAGAAATGAATGAATAACAAATATTTTCATCATCCATGAAATATTTACACATAAATTGTTATCGTTAATGAAAATATTTTCCATTAATTGATTATTTTAAGTGAAATAAGTTATCATTTTTAGTTTTAGAAAAATGTTTCTCAAATCATTTATTTTTTCGTGAAACAAACAAAATAACGATAATACCTCTATAATCACTCACAGTGAAAGATTCAGTGGAGATACCGATTATTAGTGACGACAAGCACATTTTTCACCAATTTCGCCATTGTTAATTTTGTGCAAAAACCACGTTAGTCATACTTCGCGAATTGACCCTAAAATCTTGCCACTGAGTTCCTTTACTAGTCCTGTGCTTAACATATATGGTCCAACATAATCCAAAGTTTTAAATTCTAATGACTATTTGATGTGGTTTTTAATTTTGCTTGTCAACTTTTGCTGAACTTTTGATTTGATATAACTGAAACATGCTATCTTTTCAGATTTTCCAAATATAGAATTTTGTTTCAGCTCAAATCACGTGTTTATAAAGCCTAAACCGGCTTTGTCTTGATTTAAGTACCCTAAATTCAAAATCTTCAAATTCATTGAGTTCCTATTACTTATGAATTAATAACAAAATGATTTAGAACGATATGGAATCGAAACGGGTTCTTTTAATCTAAGCTGAATATTTGGGTTGAATTAAAAAAAACTTTTAAAACCGTTATAGCCAATGAATTTCGAATGTTCATGTGTCTACCTGCCCACATCTTTTGTTTCGAAAGATTAGTAAATGATCTACTGATAACAATAAGCTTAGTTTGTCGCGGTCTAAGATTACAACTCCATTTGTTTTGCGGAAAATAAATAATTTAAAAAATATTTTCTTAAAAATAAACGTTTATATCACTTAAAATAATTTAAAATAATTATTTAATGAATGATATGTTCATTACCGACAACAATCTCTGTCTCAATATTTTGATGGATGATGAAAATATTTTCTATTTATCCATTTTTGTAAGTGATATATAATTTAGGAAAATATTAGTCTAATCATTATTTTTTGCAAAATAAATGAAACTTAAGATTAAAGTCGGACTTTCTGGCCTAGAAGCCACCATTTTTGCAAGCGTAATTCATGCTTAACTTGGCATTCCCTTGTGTGTGATTTCGGAATTTCAAAAAACTTCCCCAAGTTTTGATTATCTGATTTGCTCATTGAGGGCCTTCAATAAATTGGAATTGGGCCCGTTCGGATCTTAATGGGATCGACTTTCGAATGAATAAAAATCTGGACAGATTTGGATTAGAACCATTCAGGCTCAACTTGCATAAATCGACTTGAACGCCCTTTTAATTTGATTCGTATGAGTTCTAAAATTTCCTCTTTGTTAAAACGTTCGGGAATCTGAGTTCTAAATAAATTTTAAAACTCCTAATGTTGTTTACATGAACAGGAACCACATTGATGACTGTGGCAGTAGCTAGGGTCCCGAGCTAATGCGCTCGAAGGGGGGAAGACATATTAAATTTGCGCGTAGGAATCATACTCCTCTGTGTGAGCTCCGTATTTTGTGCTCAATTTGATGAGGATGCAGGATGGGCGAATGTGTTTTGCGTAAACAATGGGATCATGTATGATAAATGAAGGATAGATTACAATCGTTGCCATAGTCTAAATGATGCACTACGGGCCAAAGATAAAGATTGAGATTGACAAGATTCACCACCAAGGCTCAAGGGACAAACCACCTGCAAAGATAAAATAGTTCTGGATATGAAAAGCTCACCACCAAGGCCTAAAAAGGACACACCATCAATTAAGGATAAAGACTTTTTGGCTCGCCACCAAGGAATAATCCACTTTATAGAGATAAAGAGCTGGTATGGTAGAAGCTCACCACCAAGGCCTAAAGAAGAATCTACCAGCCAAGACTAAAAGGCTTAGGATGCACATAATAACCATTTTGTTTCTCTATTTTTCTATTTTCCCTTATTGAGAATAGATTTAAAACAGAAATCTGTTTTATAACGTAATTTTATTTTCATATTTACCGGATAAATTTTTAATCCAAAAATAAGTTTGAAACATAAATGAGAAGTATAAATTTTTTACTTCTATTTTAAGAATAAAAATAGAAATAAAAACTCTTATCATTGCTCACTCCCTCTCTCTCGCGTCCTTGTTTCTCACGTGTACAAACTTGGCCGAACTTCTCCATGTCCTCTTCGCTCAAGTTCCATCGCTAAAGAGAGCCTTGCCACCACTGTCAAACGCCTATCGCCACAAACGTAGCTTTGCCTCTTGTCACAATCCTAACTCCATCTCAACCCTAGCCTCCATCGCAACAAGGTGAGTCTCTCCCTTCCTCTCTGTTGTTGTGACCTATCTCCGCCTCCCTCTTTGTCGTTCGACTCACAACCAATGTCTACAATTTCTGTTTTTGGAGTCAACCCTTTTTTATGCACTTGCAAACCACAATATCTAGAGTCAGCCCTAGCTTGGTCGTAGCCCTAGTGTTCATTGGCATTTTTCAGGTGTTGTTGAAATTGGGGTGAAATTGGTTCATTTTGTCTCCATGTTCATTTGTTTGGATTCATACGTGGGTACGGTTCAGAATTCAAATCTATGGCCCTCACAAAACAGACACTTGTGAACCATAATAGTTGAGTGCGATATACGCTTGCTGTTACTTTTTGATTCATTGCAACTTCAAATGATTATAGGGCCGTTGTTCTCCTTTTCACTAATAATGAAAAAGATCCAATTATCCTCCTCCGTGCTTCTGTTTTTAGTGATGATTTATATCTTTTCCTTGATCATGGAGTTTATGCAACTCTCCCCTGGCCCGACATATCATTTGCAATTGTATGACACTTTGGGCATTCTTCCTCTTTTTCAAGTTTGAGAATGATTAGCTCTAGCAGCATAAGTATTCCTCTTTTTGAGATTTTTGCTGCCTATGGGTGTCTTCAGCAGCTTGTACAATCTGATATGGGGACATTCTCTTCAATTTTCTTCACTTATTTTCTTTTATCAACAGTCATAGAACACTACATCGATGTGATCTTGACATAAAAACTTCTACGCTTGAATAGGTACACCATCTCTTGATGTTTAATACCACGTATACTTTTGCTAATTGGTCGATCATACTAATCGGTGGCAATTCTTGTATTTATTTCAACATGTTGGTCTTTCATTTAATGAACATTTCCACCTTATTTGATCGCGGACGGTTATTCCCATCTTAATCAAGATCAAGTTCAATGATTTTGTTAAGCTTCCTCAACATTTATAGTGGACCTTAGCCATTCCCATTACTCGTGGTAGCAATGGGTTACCCTATTAAATTTGCTCAAGATTGGTGGTGCTTCTGGGTCCATCATCAATTGAAGATAATCATCGCTCTACCCAAAACTTTCCAAAACAGGACCAATTCGATTCATTCGTTGATGATGCTAGACAACATAGTCCAACATAAGTGATACGCATAAAATTTCAAGAGAAGGTTGTTGTCTCTAAATGATAGGGTCATCCCAAAATCTGCATTTAATTTTTCTCGATTTACATGCTTTACCACACATCGAGATAAATCCTCCTTAAGCCTACTTAACATATAGAGAATACTTTCTTTTATTTTGTTCCAGGACAGTGAAAAAAAAATCTGCTTGTCTATCCTATTTTGCAATATAAGGAGAACATAATGTCAAAATTAAATTTTGGAAATATAAATTTTGTAATGTTATCAAATGATTTCTATCCTAGAACATAGAAATTTTATGCTGCTATTAAATAAATTTCTTTTTTGGGAATAAAATTTTTGTGTTATTATCAAACACATTTCTCTGCTCATAAATTCACCTAGAGAATAGAATTTCTAACAAGAAATTATTCACAAGAATAGAATTGTTATCATTCGCGTCCTTGTTAGCTCACCACGAAAGAGGAATGGACCTTGTAGTGATAAAGAATTGGGTTAGATAATCGCTCACACAGAGAAAAATCTCATATATTTTCAATATTCAAATCATGTCTCATGTTTTAGAATTTGCCCCTTTTTGTAGAGAAAATAATACATAATAAATAAACTAAACACTAAAAACATGGGAAGCCACCTAACTAATAAACACATTGGAATTAGAAAACACAATGAAGACCTGGAACCAACACATAGAAACTTGATCTTTAGCACTTCCAAATTCTTGCAGCATCCTTGGAAGCCAAATAACCACCTTGAAGAACAACAAGCAGTTTTGGAAGTCAATCAAAACAGCCTCCAGATGCTAGGTAATCAATTAGTAGTCTTAGAATCGATAACAAGCTTATAAATCAACAACTATACCACTTAATCGGCTATTTATTCACTGAATCGACAACTAATTTGTAAAATCAACTTCTTCAACTTGAATCCATTAAGTCAAAATGTAGCCAAAATCGGTCTTTGCTTGTAGGAATGAGGAATAGGTTGGTTTGATCGATGAAACATGAGTGGAGTTTGAGAGTTGACCCGATGCTCCCGCATCACAATTGAATCATATGAACTATCAACCATAGGGGGATTATTGGACGCTTTTGTATTAGCTTCTCTTTGCCGGTCTAAGTCTTGGCCAAGTACTTATGTGGACTTACAACTCCTCCAAGTTAGTAAGGCTATAAAAATTCTGACTTGTGAAGTTGTAATTGTAAACTTTGATTAATGAATCTTTTGAAAAAAGGAACATTGATTTCGACATGATTGAAATTAGGAAATTGACTATCTCATATTTAAATTGCTCATCGAAAATTCGAACTTATATGACATTGATCTTTGAGGAATCCAATTGCTTGTATTGAACTATTCCTTGAAGGTTTGACTAGATATATCTTTGAGAGTTAAATGTCATAATGTTGAATTTTAACTTCAATGCGACTTAATATTAGGAGAAATTCTTAGTCTCTAAAGGGTGTGGTTAATTCACTGAGTCTGCCACTTATCCCGTTATTTTTATCTTTTATTTTTGTGCACAAATCATTTCGAGTTGATTACGTTGTGGGGACGGTTATCAGAACCTCAACCTACGTTAAGTTATGAGATTGCTCATGAGTCCCATAATGGCGCACTTGTCTTTTCAATCGAAAGCGAAAATCGAAGTGGCAACACTATACATGTCAAAATAGATCTCAAATCTTATCGGGCTCAAAACACAGCATACGTGGATTCGACGCGAGCCATGCCAAGTTAGAGGACGATGGTGCCCAAAACCCTAATCTGGTTGGTCCACAAACGTGCTTCCTCGACCATTAGCGTGAAAGCACAATATGGGTTTAATAAGGGCCACCACGAACATGGACTCTTTTTGTCGCATTCACAGTTCAGATAGTTTGCTGTCCAAGAGCATGGCCATGAAGGTCATTGGAACACATGCGAAAGATGTGGAGCAGGACGAATCCATGTCTTGTTACCACATCTCTCGTTTCCTCCAAATCTTTCCGTGGTCGCCCCCACCAAAACCATTCGCATTCATTGCCCTCCACTCGTTCCCTTTTCTTCCACCAGCACCACACCCGCCCCCTTCGTTCAATTCCCACATAAAAGATATTCCACGCAATCCACCTCTCCCTCCATCCCTCCCTCTCCTCTCTCTCTCTCTCTCTCTCTCTCTCTCGCACTCACACAACGCACAGAAGACATGGCCATGGCTGAAGCCAGTTACTCATCAATATGTCTGGTGGATACGATGGATCGACTTTGGTTCCACCAAATCATTTTCTTCTCCGAGCCCGTTCCACCGCTCTCTGGCTCCAAAACCCAAGATCCACAAGAACCCGACTCGGCCACTGTGATTCAATGTCAACCTTCGAGCATGCCCGAGTTGCCACCTCCCGATTCAGAACTTCATTCGATGGCTGAAGAATCGCCACTTGCAGGCCATAGTTTCTCCTCGTTGGATCCATCGGACTCTTCAATGGTAAATTCAAAAGTTCTAGTGTCTAGCTCTCCCTCGCTTCTTGACTAGAGTTTGTAGGGCTCATCAAAGTAAGCACACTAGCGTTAGATTTGGCTCTCGTTCGTAAAAATTATGATGAGCACAAGCTGTCTAGCTAGTGTCCATGCCGAAGAGCTATGATTTCAAAAAAGTTGATTCTATTGTTGAAGAAACACATGTTGTTATTCATCGATTTTCTGGAAGCTAAATTAATTACATCGTGCAAGCCTTATGCATGAAATAACTTATAAGACAAGTTACAATTTTGGTTTTCTAACTTGGAAGTATTCTCCGTTTTGGTCCCTGAACTTTCGCTGTCACCTTTCAACTCTGGCTGGTGCGGTTTGCTTCCATTTTTGTCCTTCTAAGGATATTGTGGCCAAAAACGTGTACCCGCTAGTGGCCATCTTGTTAATCTCTTCACGCTGCTCTTGCTAGGATGACACCAACAAAAGTGAAGATGCAGAGGAGGAAATCAGACCAACGAGGGTGACTAATCTCATCGCAAGCAGAGCACGGCGTTCGCATTCCTCGTCGCCATCAACTCAGAAGAGGCCAAGAAAGCAATCCTCCGAAGCCAAGAAACTGCTGAAATCCATGAGTTGCAGGACCTTCGAGGAGCTGGAAATGAAGGAAGTGAAAGGGTTCATGGACCTGGGCTTCATCTTCAAGAAGGAGCACCTGAGCCCGCGAATGGTGAGTGTCATCCCGGGCTTACACAGGCTCGGACGGGACGCGAGCACACCAAAAAGCGCCAATAACGACGAGGAGGGGAAGCGAGAGATCATGAGGCCGTATCTATCAGAAGCGTGGCTCATAAAGAGACCCGATTCGCCTCTGCTGAACTTGAGGGTCCCCCGGGCGTACGAGGCTTCCGACATGAAGAAGCACCTGAGGTTCTGGGCTAGGACAGTTGCTTCTGAGATTCAGCAGGAGTCTTGACCGCTTGTGAAGAAGAAAAACCAACAACAATTTCACTTATTCGCCATCGTTAAGATCAGCATGAAATCATAGTTGGACCTATGATTTCATGCTAACAGATGGAACTGTAAAAAGAGGATATGGTGGGGTTGTGGGTAACGCGTGTGCGTGGATGGGACTTTGAATGAAAAAAGTGCAAATGAACATTTTGTCGTTTACTTGTAAGGGGATCTCAAAGTGCTTGTTGAATTTTTGCCAAAATGGATCACGGGATAAAAAAGGCAGAGAGCAGGACAAATTCAGTGAGAAGTGACGTGTGGATAACAAAATTATTGAGATAAATAGTAATAGGAACTGATTCGTTCCGAGGCATTCCGAGGCTTTTGTCGCATGTTGCAACAGTAGTTGTTAAATTACCGTGGAATGACTGATCGGGACAGCGTGTCTTCTGTCATTAGAATAACTGATCAGGACAACGATTTTAGGCAATGGTGACCCAACCAGCTATGAGGGTGCTTCACGGTCTTTCGGCGAAGTTTCCGGCGATGGTGTCGTTTCTGACAAGTGATGACGCACCACAACGCAAACAGTGCAGCCGTCGCGACCATAGCTACTTCCGATCCCCACAATGGACATCAAATTTGCATTAACTAGGCCTGTTTTATCACATGCTACCCTACTCATTGATCGTCACATGTCCACAATGGACGTACTTGTCCGATTTTTTCTCTTAATCTCATTGCTCTCTCTGTCTAACCTCAGCAATGTCTCTCTCTTTCCTCCACTCCCTATGGCTCCTCTCTCCCCTTATCTCGTCGGCCTTCTCCCTCACTTGTACACCCCAGAAGTTCACCAAAAATTTCACTCGCCCTCTCCATTAGCAGAGCTCGAGCTCTGCGTCTCCTCCCACAATCGCCACTGGCACAGTTGCCAGCACTGATCGAGCCAACTAAATCTAGCCGAATGGTGCTATAATGACAACCATTGACGAGCATAGGCGTCACTCATGAGCCGCTCATCCAAATCTGGAGTTAGAGAATTTTAGATCTGGCCTCACCCACCTCAGTCTCTAGACGTCAATCAGATTTGGCCAGACAATGATGATGATAGCCATGGACAAGTATCGACATTGCTCGTGCGCTTGGCTCGCTCATTAATGGCGATGCTATTATTCATAGCCGGTCGATGATGCTACTATTTAAAAAAAAAAAAAAAAAAATAGTGAGAGAAGAGGATAGAAATAAAATATCTCAAAAGTGGGCCACTCAGACACGTGACAAATGATGAATGGAGCGATGCTCGGCCTACATGTCCACGTCTGCTCAATATTTACTCACCAAACCGTCATTTCTCCTTGTTCAAGACCCGACGGTGCGTTGCTGTTGCCATAGCCTCTCTCCCCACCTTGTCTTTCTAGTTTCTTTTTCTGTTCTTTTCTCAATTTCCTTTTTATTGCAAAAATTCAATCTTCATAAAATTTCTCAATTCATTCGCGGGTGTGATCTAGCCCTGAAGTTGGAGACTGCTTCACTTGAGTCAGCCTCGGAGGTCCAAGTCCCTCAAAATGCACTCGAATCCCAATTTGAACTTCAATTTTTATTTTTTTTTTTGTCTCATAAAAATAGATCAACTTTAAGACAGATCTCAATTATGGCCCAAACTATTTTTTATCTCATAAAAAATAGTGACTTTCTATTGATTCCCAAATTTGGCCCTGTCACTACCATCAACTTTTCACCAAGCGCACATGGAGTGCCACACCCTATCTTTAATCACATCGTTGCACTATAACTTGATGAGGGCTAGATTTGGATACCAACACAAAGTTTGCATTTTTTTATGAGGTAACAAAAAAGTTGAGACTAGAATTAAGATCTGAGCTAAAATTTGTGTTTTTTTATAAAAACAAAAAAGAAATTTGGCTAAAAATGGGACACGAGTTAAAATTTGCGTCTTTTTATAAGACAAGAAAGTTTACGTTAGAATTGAGATCCAACCTAAAGTTTATGTTTTCTAAGGTATTAAATTGAACCTTGGACCCTCATCGATGGCTAGGTGACACCACTGCCATAGCCTCCCAACCTACATATTCCAAATGGTTTTCTCTTTATATTTTCATTTTCCCAAAATTCCTTTGCCTTATTATTTTATTTTTTTTTTTTGAGATTTTCATTCCTTCTTTTGAAAAATTATTAAGGCTTTCATAGCTAAGTGGGAGGCTCGTGTGACATATAACAGCAGCCTAATGGTCAGGCCAAGTAATTTCATTAAGTCTTTTATAGCAGTGACCAATTCAAGTGAAACATCATGTAGTTTAGGGATCTAATTGAAAGAAAAAATCAAGCACTAAATTGAACATCGCATAAAAATTTAGGAGCAAAAGCCGAAGGGCTATTTTATCCCAATACTCTGGTGCACTCTGCATGAGATTTAGGCATAAGGGTGGGCAATAGGAACACCACTTTAGACCGAATCTTATATGACCCGATCACGGCATTAAGATGCACACCTTAGAGATAAAAAGAACTCTTTCCGGTCGGCAGGCAATCCTTAGCAAGCACTTTTATAAATGTTAAATCGAAAAGCCAAAACCATCAATAGGAAAAGAGCAAGAAATATTCTCAAAAAAGTCATAAACTTATTACGTTTATGTCAATTTAATTATAAATATTTCAATTTGGCCAATTTGGCCAATTTAGTCATAAACATATTGTATTTATGCCAATTCAATCTTAAACCTTTCAATAATGTCAATTTAATATTAAACATTTTGACAAATTGCTAATTTAATTCTAAATCTTTTGGCGACTTACCAATTTAGTCATTCAAGCCAATCTTTGGTGAAAAATCATTAACGTGGCAGTTTAGCCAACATGGACCATCCTGCACGATATGGCCAGCTGACATAGATAATTTTTTTAATTTTGTCTATTCTTTTATTGTTTTATCTTCTTTTTTTCCGATGACCTTTGCCTAGTCTAGGTGAGGGCGTCACAGCCCTTGCTGGCTATGAGTGAGGGCCTTCGTGTTCATGCCGATCACAAGTGAGGGCATCGACCCTCGCCCAAATCCAAAGAGGGGCTAGAACGCTCTCACCGGCCAATGCGCAAGGGTCGAGCCAACCCTCACCAATCCATGGTTAGAAAAAAAAATAAAAAAATTGTCAATGTTAGCACCAGCCATAACTAGATTACCACATTAATGATTTCCAACCAAAATTAGTCAAATTGACTAAATTCGCAAATTGTCAAAAGTTTTATGACTAAATTGACTTTAAAACTAAATTGGCACAAGTATAATAGGTTTATGGCCAAATTGACCAAATTGAAAGATTTATAACTGAATTGATAATAGTGCAATAGGTTTACTAGTAATTTTCCAAAAAGAAGACGAATTATGAAACAATGTCTTGTGCAAAAATATAGTGTAATAAGGCAATAACCTTTCTTAAGTGAGACATGTTTAGATAAAGGGCTTGAGTTAGCTGCAGCCCTCGTAGCAGCCAATGACTCAATAACCTTCCCATGTCGAAGACACTGGGGGCGGCAATGCGAGTGAAAAGCTGGCTGCATCCTTCATGTTCCCGTATGGCGTGATTGGAGAGTAGGCCGTGCAAAAAAAAAAAATAGTTTAATTAGATTCAATGAAATTAATGGAGAGAGAGTTATGAATATTCACAGGAATTGACTTACCGCCATGTATCATCTAACTCAATAATTTCACAATAAATTTTGATAGAAGTTACACAAAGTAAATGTGTCATGCGTGTGTCGGTTTGAGGTTTTTAGATATTCAAAAATTAATTTTAGCTAAATTTGTTACATGCATATCAATTTTGGATTTTTGGTAATCCAAAAATTAATTTTGAATCAATTTTTCATAGATATATTAGTTTTTGGATGTTTTGTGGTATTGACCCAAAAATTAATTAGACTCGATCAAAGTGTATCGTTTGTTAAAAAGAGGAATAGGTAGCGAATTTGAATGCTTTGTCAAAATTTGGCAACCTGGGCACAATAACTACTATTGTTGAGGTTGACACGTTTAGGAATGTTGATATAAGGTCAATTTGAGGATGAGATAAATTGACATGAATTCATGATACATAATTTTTTAGCATGTCCAATCAAGAAAAATAGGATATCTCTCTTTTGAAATTCAGTGAAAGTCCAATAATCATGACAAGTAAAAATAATGTCTGACATAAAATCAGTAAGCCACAAAGATTAACAAGAAAAAGAGGATTTGCTCTCCGCTTTTCCATTTAAATTGAATTTCTATTGATAATATTCTTTACTAGTAATTTGCACTCGAGTGAAAAAGGAGAAGTCATTTGGTGGAGATTGAATGTCGAGTAGTGAAATTATTTTACTCATATGTTATGAGTTATTATATTATTCCTTAAAAGCCTTAGAGAAATAATTAGAGGAAAGGAACGGTGCGAAGAAAAGAAAAATAGCAATTGATAGACTTTCTAATATTTGTCTGATTTTCATTAGGCAATGGAGGCACACACATTTTTATTTTTTTGCCTGGTGGAGGCACACCAATCGAGGCAATGCTGCTCTATGCCAACGATTGGGTCAATTGTAGCCATAGCAAGAAATAGAGGAATGGGATGATCTGCCGCCTCGGGAAAAAGTAGAAGAGTGTAAGTTAATGCTGGTAGGTACAATTCCATCCAATCCCTCTATAAACTTCCAAGCTTTCCAGAATACTTTAAAAAGGGCTTGGCGAACGGAACATGTTGAAATTACTCAACGTGAAGGTGGCATCTAAGTTGCTAAGTTTAAATCAGAAGAAGAAAAACAAAGGGTGCAAGAGGGTGGGCCTTGGCTGTTTTCTAGCCATTTGGTCATCTTTAAACCATGAATGCCTAATACACCTCTACACTGCTATGATTTCTCAACTTGTGCTTTTTGGGTACAAATCTATGGTCTGCCGTTAGAATGGTGCTCGGATTATATGATTTCCAAAGCTGTTAAACACATTGGAAAGGTTCTCGATGTCAAACTGGATACTAAAGAGGGCACAACCAGCAGAACCGGCAAAGCTCGTGTAGAATTTAACTTGAGAGAACCCTTGAAAACAAGCCAAATAATACGCATAGCCAAGAAGGCAATATGGCTTGATTTCAGATATGAACGACTCACACACTTTTGCTATTCTTGTGGAAAAATAGGTCATTATGCAGTGTATTGCAAGGATTTTCCTTTCATAGAAGCAAAAATGGAAGGTAAAAAAAATAATGACTTATGGACAGTGGTTGAGGGCAGAAGTTAAAGAATACAGTCCATACTGGCGAGCCTTTTATGAGGTGCAGGAACATACCGTTGATGAGGTCATACCAGAGACTCCTCGGTCATCTAATCTGATTTCAGCGCTTCTGCCGTGCAATGAACAAGACTCTGAAGCCCAGCAGCAACCAATACAGCAACATAGAAGCACCAGCACGTTGCCAGGGGACACATCCACAAGTGCAGTAGCCCATGTACCTGTACAGGGGAAGAAAAGTCAGAATGCAGAGCCAGGTGATGTTCGATCACCGGTTTCATATTTTTCTAAAGTTTTTGTCTGGGTATATAAATTTCATATGATTTATACTGGATCTTTGAAATTTTCAATTTTTTCCCATCAAATTAATCTCTCTCCACCGACTCAAATTCACCGCCAAGAAGAGAGGGTGCACAGAACAGGAAACAATCGCTCGATTCTTCAGACCACAAACCAACGGCTATACCATTCGCATTCGCGTAGCTCCAACCGTCACTCCCCTGTTCTCTCTTTCCTCTTCTTCTTCAAGCTCTGTTTCGGACCTCTCACACTAAGTGATTCTCAGTATCTGTGGGTTCTATTGTTTTTCGTCTCCAGAAGGAATTTCCGATTTCGCAGAAGCCCTAGATTTCATCAATTCTCGGTTTCGAAGCGGAGTTGCTGCTTTTTCGAGAATTTCAAGCTCTGCTCTGTCTTTGGAGGTGTGACGAATTTTACAGGTTTCTGATATCTCTGATCTCTTTCGTTTTAACACTCCTGTTTGGTCCTATTACCGTCTCATACGAAAGGGGTTTTAGTTTCACTTTGTTTGTCATACAGGAGAACACCGGACGAACGGATCGCAATTGTTGCAGCGTCTAAGGGCTCTTTCATCTTCAAGTCCTGCTCTGTTTCGTCACGGAGGACGTGTGATTTTGCAAGCATCTGGTATCTCCGTTTGGTGCAACTTTACAGGAAAGAGTTTTTGGTTTTTCTCGGACGGGTCTCGAAGGTTTCTCGTGATTGGATTTCAACGCTTCATTGCTTCACCCAAAAAAAACAGTTAGAGTATATGCGATAACCATTGTGTTTCTATTCCAGAAGTATTTTTCTATTATAGGAAAATGTCTGAAACATAAATTCGTTTAATAAGTCAATATCATTTTTTTTATTACCGCAACAAATTTTTTTGTTCAGAACTAGGTTTCAAATAGAAATGAAAAGAAA
Source organism: Eucalyptus guilfoylei (assembly GCA_016097605.1). Classification (NCBI taxonomy): domain Eukaryota; kingdom Viridiplantae; phylum Streptophyta; class Magnoliopsida; order Myrtales; family Myrtaceae; genus Eucalyptus; species Eucalyptus guilfoylei. The sequence goes on along the minus strand of CM027860.1, from coordinate 14,278,834 downwards.
AAATTTTCTACTTCTATATTTCTGAAATAAAAAAAATAAATAAAACTCTTCCTATCACTCAATCTTGCTACTAGCCGTCCACCCACCAATCGCTACCACCCGTCGTTCGTCGCCGCTTGCCTACCCGCCGCTGTTCACTGCTCCCCTACTTGCCCACCGTCCGTCATTGTCCACCCACCCGTCATTTGCTGCCACCCGCCGTTGACCCCTCACCCCTCGCCCGCTCGCTCACTCGCAATCCACCACCCACCCACTCCCTGTCCACCCACCACCACTTCCCACCATTTGCCAGCACTATGAATATTTAAAAAATTTAAATTTTGTCATTATCGTCGCATATTTTCGCCTCAAAAACTCATTCAATAATAAAAATAAAAAATATATATATATTTTTGCCAAAATGGTTATTATTTGCACCCTTAGTAGCTGCCACCATGGATATGATTTGAATCTAAACATAAGGAACTCCAACTTTTCTGGCTTGCCAATTTGTGTCTTCAACTTCTTAGCGAAGTAGCACCATCTGCTAGTATTTATCGTTCAACTAGGAGTGACAACAAATTTTCAAGATGCTATACCGTACAAGTGGGTTCAATTACTTGAGATGGCTTTCTACATCTTCCGATGGCAATCCCTCTTCGAAAGGCACATGGAGAAAGTTCTTGATGCTTTGGGCGTTTATCACAGCTTTTTCCCTAAAATTGTAAGACTTATCCTAAGTATAGCATTTTGGGGATGGGCTAATGGCCATTGGCAGCTCGACATGAGTACAAATTTGGATTTGGTCATCAAAGAGGAAAACATTGAGGATGTCTCTTCTAGAGCATACGAGTCAAATGCCAACCAAGTCACGCAGGGTGTCTCAAGAAGTACCATTGAAAAGCTCGAGTAAAAGAGCTACTCTGCCTACTATGGTGATGGATGATGTTGTATTTGTTTGGAGGAATTGAATGGGGCAGACAACGTAGTGGAGAGGAATTGAATGGGGCAGACAACTTGTCCATTGTGTCGATGCAAAGTAGAAGAATATTACTTGGTTTTTCTATTTAGAAATGACTTTTCTCACTTTTGTGACGATTGTTTTGTAACTAGTTAGTCATTGACAATCTCATATCACTCATTGTAGTATAATGTAATGCCGAATAACACCAGCTTAGAAAGGCCCTAGTAGCAGCCAATGGTCGCCGCTGCAATAGCAACAAATGAAATCCATATATTGAGTCAACCTTCACCCTCTCACCTTTTCTCTACAAATCTAACATCGCCGTGCCATCGTGATGCCTCACTAGGGTGCCATCACTTTAGTTTTTTTTTTGAAAAAAAAAATCAGAAACTTTCATTATAATCCCAAATCTGCCATGCATTCAAAAATCACCACTAATTTTTTTCAAAATTACCAACATCATAGCCAAATTGAAGGTTCATTCTCAGAACTTGTGTCTTTACCAGCTTTTACTTTTAAATGGAACGAAGCAACCTCTCGACATTGATAATTTTGAAGAAATCAATGGCTATTTTTAAATTTGCAGCAAATTTAATATTAGAGCAAAATTTTGTTATTTTTTTAAGACAAAAATAAATTTCAAGGTAAAATTAAGATTGAATCTAAAGTTGAGGTTTTTTATGATTACTTTATTATTATTTTTTGTCTTTAAGATAAATAATTCGATGTGCATCTCGTGGATTAGAGACACACATCGTTAAATTGTGCTGATCGAGCCGGTCCACGAGATGTAATCATTAAATTGTCTGGCAGGCCCAAGTTCTATTAAAGGTCGGTCCACAAAATTACGATCGCGGATAAAGCCCGCCTGTGAATCTTTCATTTTTCCTCCGGCGGTGATTATTTGAAAAGCTCTACCAAATTTAAGTTTCTTCCTAGCTGGATAGAGATGGAGGAAGAAATTTGAAAATTGAGTAGAAAGATATTCCTATATGGGGGATTCTTTTACAGCCAACTCTACCTTTTTTTCTGTTCCTATCAAACGGAAGGCTATTGGATCAAATAACAAGCTCTACCAAATTTAAGTTTCTTCCTAGCTGGATAGAGATGGAGGAAGAAATTTGAAAATTGGGTAGAAAGATATTCCTATTTGGGGATTCTTTTACAGCCACTTAACTCTACCTTTTTTTTCTTGCAAAACTTAAAGATCAGATTTAAATTTTTAAGTTTTTTTGGGCCATTCTTTTAAGTTTTGAAAAGTTACGAAGATAAATAAATAAATATATATATATATATATATATATATATATATATATATATATCATCAAATCTGCGTGCCCATGTTTCAATATTTTGAAATATTTCAAGTGATTTCGGATTGATTAAAGTTTAAAATGTGAGTTTGTTGAAACATTTACACCCAAAAAAAAAAATCGAAACACTAGAAGTAAAAAGTCGCGGTGTCTCCTTTAATATTATCTTTACAACTACTAATTGGAACTTTTTTTTGGCCGAATACTAATTGGAGTTTGAGTAGGAAAACACCATACTTCTTCTCTATATATATTACACATCTAATTTCTGAGAGTCAAAGCCTGCAATATCGTCCTCAAGAGAAGAGAAGTTCTCCAGGTAAGCGACCAAGAACTCTCAGTTCTCTCTCTCTCTCTCTCTCTCTCTCTCTCTCTCTCTCTCTCTCTCTCTCTCTCTCTCTCGCTGTGATGGATGTGCCTTGTTATCTATCTTTTAAGTTCTTGTTTTTTGTTGTTGTTGGAGCTGCATGATTGTGTCGAAGATCGACATGGTTTTTAGGGCCAAAACCAACATTAGAAGCGATTCTGTGGCTGAGATTCTGAGTTTATGTTTTCTTGGGGAGCATGATATGCTCCATTAAGTTGCGATCATGGAGGCTGACGAAGTTCTCCACATTGAAACGTAAAATCCCAGCATCGAAAATCACAGCCGAAAATTGTCATGCGGCATGGATGGAATTCCAGTTGCCAAATCCTTGGTTATCCTTTCTCGTGACTCCACGTTACCCGGGGTTTTGGCCCGTCAAACGTACGTCGCCACTCACCATCGAAATCACCCTAGGGGTCCAAGTCTCCCGTACGTCTCAATTTGAGATAGGTGAAATACCCACTGAGTGATGAGATAGACTGTTATTTTGGGCGTTTAATCTTTTTTCTGGTATACTTCCATATCTTATGAAAAGATATTTATCTTGAGAGGTCGCTTTAAATTTAAAAACTTACATCTAATTTCGGTTGCATTGATAGGTGACGTTACTAAAGTGATAAAAATAATGGAAAATAGTATGTTTAAAAGTTGTTGTTACTGATTATTTTGTTTTATTATCGATTATTTTTTAGGTGCTTATTATTATTTTGAGGTATCACACCAAATCTAAATACTCCATTTTGTGTACTAGAATAGATATATAAGAATATTAGGGGGTTAAATACTTATTAGCTACTATCATTATCTATCAACCGTTGAATTCGCGTCACGTGACAATCAGACACACAATAAAAGAAAAAATCATAATCGTTATCTCCCCATTACCCCTTCTTTCTCCTTGCACCCTCTCCATCCAGTCCTGCAAAACCCTTGGCATTGGCGTCGCGTTTGTTGGAGTGGATAGAGAAACAATTTGTGGGTTTTTTTAGAGCAAATTCAACGGTTTAAGAACAAGGACCGGGATGGGGGATAGCACGGGGGAACAGTACCGTACACCCAGAATATTAAAGAGTGTGAAGTGAAAGAAAGAATTTTAGAATGATTGTAGTTGTAAGGAGAGATAGATAGATAAATAGATAGGAAGAAAGGGACACATATATATATGCCGTACATCGTCACCTAGCCTTATTCTTATGCTATAGATCATGTATACATTGATTTGTGTATGCTTCACTGCCTAATAAATCTCACACAGATTCTCTGCGTGGCTCTTTGAATCAGGTTTGGTCAAATTCCAACTCCACTTGCTATGATGATAATGGATTTGTGCTAATTCACTTTCAATGTTTTTTAGCCTTTCCTCTTCTGGGTGGGGCGGCCTCGCGCGTGGGGTGGTGATAGCAGAAAGGTCGAAGTTAGTGGTGACTTGGAAGGTTCTCAGTTTCCATCCTGCACTAGGAGCTCCTTCTTCTATTTAAAGGGTCCAAGAGAGCCTTCATCGCATCAACGAAAACAAGATAAAAAGCCAAAGGAAATGGCCACCGGAAGCTTCCATCATTGCAGCTTAGGCTTTGTCCTTCTGTCATTGCTCCTCCAGCTTCTATCGGGTGAGACACGCCAGCCCTTTTTCCTTAATCGAGCTCGGTAGTTTCTGTTCATATTTTAAATCATCGTAAGCAATAGAATCGAGCGGGTGTTTCCTAGACTCGATTCATTACCTCAAGCCGATCACATGTTGAAGTTGACTAGATGTGCGCTTAAGCAGATGTTATCTGAATTTTTTTATTGCTCAGTTTTTTTGGAGATGTTGAATGACGTATCGTAAGTAATAATTTGAATTTTAGGAGGATGACCCCTAGAGCATCAAATGTTACCAACATTATCAAGCAACAGATCATCTTCTTTCATGATTCATGCATAGAAAGTAGGATAATATCTCCCTGCAACAATACTTTTAATTAGAGAGTTACAAGTTATGAATATCACTCACATGCAAACTTAACTAGTTACGACCTATCAATTAAAGATATGACTATAAAAAGTTTCTTGCAACTAGAAATTGGACGAAAACATGGCCCTAGAAATTGTCAAGTAATTGATGTTGCTAATTTTATTTTTATTGCCAAAAACACAGTATTGATTTCCTTTGAAGAAGATTTTTTTTTTAAGAACACCAGGTGGAGCGGGCACAAGTCAACTTTAGCACATGAATGTTTTCCTGTGGATTACAAACGATGATGTGATGTTACTGCTCGTTGAGTACTAATGGAGACTTGCTCATAACCTAACAAACCAAAGGAAAATAAAATTACAATCTTATAAAAAAAAAAATTGACGATCTTAATCACAAGAAAATAGTAAACATTTGTGTGTTGCACGCTTATGAAAAAAGGTCACTTGTGGATCTATTTTCCGTCCATGAAATGATGAGCCAAATTCTTTCTACTGAAGCAAGTTCTTGCTTTTTTTTCTTGCTTCTTTAGTTATGTGCATAGGTTCCAGTGAACTTCAGTCGAATTACTATGCCGAGAGCTGTCCGAACGCAGAAGAAATCATCAAACAAGAAGTCGCCAAGCTCTACGATGAACACGGCAATACCGCCATCTCCTGGATTCGCAATCTCTTTCATGACTGCATGGTCCAAGTACGTATACCTATCTATACGCATGAACAGACGCACAAACACTGCATGTATAGTCCTCAAATTAGTGTTGAAGCATGCTGAATTATCTTTCGTCTTCCGGGTATCGAACGAAACTGATGTACCACTCTCTGTCACTGACCTCTTTGTGATAAATTGCTAGTCCTGCGATGCCTCACTCCTGCTAGAATCAAAGCACGGAAACGGGATCGTATCGGAGCAGGCATCTTCGAGGAGCTTCGGGATGAAGAATTTCAAGTACGTGACCAAGATCAAGGAGGCTCTCGAGAAGGAATGCCCCACGACGGTCTCTTGCGCCGACATCATCGCCCTCTCCGCGAGAGATGGCACCGTTCTCGTAAGTGTTTCGATAATTCACTTTTACGCCATCTTTTTTTTTCTGCACGGCTTGCGTAAAACATGGAGCCTGCCGAAGGGACGGATCTTTTCGAAACTTTCACATAAAAATGATCTCGAAACCGACACAGACCAGCTTCCCAGTAGAATTATCAATGTCTGTGAAAGTTGCTTGATCTCCATACTATACGTCGATTTGTTTGTACAGTTAGGAGGACCGCGAATCGAAATGAGAAGTGGAAGGAGAGACGGCAGAGAAAGTCACGCGAGTGTGCTGGAACAATTCATTCCTAACCATAATGATTCGATGGCGTTGGTGCTTTCTCGTTTTGAATCTGTTGGCATCGATGCTGAAGGAACCGTCGCTCTCCTTGGTAAGTGTTTGATATATGTAGTTCACCAAGTTCATGCGTCTTTGAACATGCCTTGTCCGTGTCTGGTTTATTTAATTGGATCCGGGTATCCCAGACAATATTGCTGTTCCATAATGCAAAGATCGCTTCATGCATCATTAGATATGATCTCATATGGTGTGTATCGGTTAGGGCTTATCTTGTTCATCGTTCTTAACGCATGATTTCTATCTAATATCGAAGTGAATTGTAGTAATAGAATTCAGACTTTCAGCGATAAAACTTTTCCCATCTCATTAATTGGCATCGATTCGCTGATCAGGAGCTCATTCGGTTGGTCGAGTTCATTGCGTCAACCTATACGACAGACTCTACCCAACCGTGGACCCAACCTTAGACTCGGACCACGCCGAATACCTGAAAGGCCGGTGCCCGATGCCAGACCCGAACCCGGGGAAGGTGCGGTACGCGAGGAACGACAGAGAGACTCCGATGGTGCTGGACAACACGTACTACAAGCACCTGTTGGCTCACAAGGGACTGTTGCTGGTAGATCAGCAGTTGGCTTCAGATCCAACAACCGCTCCCTTCGTGGAGAAGATGGCTGCCGACAACGGCTACTTCCAGGACCAGTTCGCGAGGGCGATGCTCACGTTGTCCGAGAACAATCCTCTCACGGGAGATGAAGGAGAAATTAGGAAGGACTGCAGATACACTAATGCAGACTAAAGAGATGTTCACCATGGGGCCGTTTCCAAGGATTTGAGTCTGCATGACTAGGGTCTTTTTATGCTTGAGTAATAGTGCAAACAGACATTTTATAAGTATGTCTATGCTCCTTTTTTCCATTTGTAGACACAGAACAAATTTCAGTTCGTCATAATTTTCTGATATTGATTAGATGGTAAAATCGCGCAATTGCCAATTTGTTGGTCAAGTAACCGACAGTAGTTTGCCGACAACGTTAGCAATTTACCGATATGGAATGCAATGGAAAGTTATCCACTTTATTTTAAAATTTTGTCGCTCAAAAAGTATGACTTGGTGGGGAAATTAGTACGTGATGAAGTTATCAACATCGTAAGGACTCTACCAACTTTAACACTCCATTCGGATTGAAAGATTTTGAGGAAATGGACAGGATTCCGACTATGATCTCGGGAAAGAAAGGGAAGGAAAGGAAAGGATTGGATTGGATTGGATTGGATTGTACTGTCGGATGCTTACTAAAGAACAGAAAGGAAATGAAGGGAATTAGGGCAGGTTCTGTAACACCAAACAACATCTATCTAAAAGAAAGGTATGACTGTGACTGACGAACTACAAAGAAATATAAGGGAACACATACATTTGAACAGTTGACAGGGTCATTGCATATGGAAACGGGCGAGATAGGGGCTGACTTAGCTTATCAGAAAAAACTGATCAGGTCAATCCCATCACGAATAACTCCAAAAACAAAAAATCCCATCATAAACGAAATGAAACTGACGAGGTCAATCCCATCATAAATAAGCCCAAAAACAAAAACAAAAAACAAATCCCATCACAAACGAATTGTCAATTTCCATGGAACAAACAAACAGTCTATCGGGAAAAAATCTCAAAACGGAATCCAATGACCAAAAACATTAGAGAGAAGAAGAAATGTTTACACATTAAGTCATTTATAAACATGTCTTAATATGTATAAACACTTCTTAATGAATCTAAACATATTGTGTTGACACAAATAACATGTTAATCCATTCCTACCATGAACGGATTAAAATAATTGATTGTACAAGACACAAGAAGTAAATCACTTGCAATATCTCCTGCTTCTTTATTTAGTTTGGTTTGATTGGCACGAGCAAATCAGCACAAGCACTAACAACAATACTAAAAATAATAAATAAATAAAAGGTGAAAAAAGTAATCAAAGTCAAGCTAAACAAAGTTTTGATTGGTACGTTAGTGTACAATTAAATTGATCCATTTATGACACAAACCTATTTAAGCTTAATGTGAATGCACTTTAACTACGAGTCGTATAAACGGATCATGTCGAGAGCTCGGTCCTTTTCCAAAGTTCACACAGGACATATGTACGTAGAGGTGGCGTAATGGATTCACTAACCCATTTTTCCGCTCATATTTATTGAGTTAGGTTTGAAATGGGTCACTTCAATTCCATGAATGAGTTACGATGAGATGTAAACATCAAGAACCAACAGGAAGTGGATCTAAATGGGTTTGAGTCGGACCCATCTTTCAGCCAGTTACTATTTCTCAACCTGGCCAGGTATCCATGCTCACGTTTGGGATCTTTCAACCGAAAGCCTAGCCGACTAGCCCAACTAAATTCTGGTGGTCCATATTCCCCTAACCAATGCAAGATTAACTTTGTGTAATAGCCACAAATAGTAAAAGGAAGGAGAATGACACATAGTTTTTGAACTTTAATCCAACATAGAATATCATTTCTGAATTTTTTTTATTTGTTTCAATGTGATCTTAGAACTTTGTCCAACGTAAAGTATAATCCCTGAATTTTTAAACATTTACATATAGTCTAGTAACTATATTAAACATTTACCTATAGTTCATGAATCACATTTAACAAATTAAAAGTCTAGGGATAGTATTGCATAAATTAGAAGTTCTTCAATGATATTGCAAATTAGACCAAAGTTCAAGAATTATTGGTGTTATTGTCTCTACTTCTACTATCTCCATAAAAGCTCACTCTTCTAATCGTGACACCTAATGGGCAACTTTGGAGATACTCAAAGTCAATGTCCAAAATCAAATTCACTAGGTATATTTGTTTTAAGGAAAACTCAAGATCTAAAAAGCATTTTCCCAAAAAATGATCATTTCTGTCATTTACAAAAATAAATAAATGTAAAATATTTTTATCACCTACAAAAATAGTTAGCCATAAGTTATTTATTGATAATGAAAATATATTCAGTTAAAAAATTTTCTTAGTGATATAACCAATCATTTTACGAAAAATATTTTTCAAATCTCGAAGTTTTCCATTTGAAATAATGGATTTTAAAAAGTATCATACAACTAAAATCATATTGGTGGCCGCGTAAATACACATATATATGACCTTTATAGTATTTTTTTAGTAAGCTATATTCTATATCTAAGGTGGAAAATCGTTAAGAATAGGAATCCATGTCGTTTTGAGTATGGATTGGATCCGAGTCCAATCGGTCTTGGATCGTCAAACTTATATTACAATGAATACAGATTGAAAGGATCAATTTGACTCGAACTCATTTTCAAGTCATGTAAACCCGATCCGATGCTGAGTCCGGCAGATGTCGACCAACTTACCTGGGCGGGGGGGACCGAGATTGCAAACGGACAATGCGGTGGTCCATGGAGGACCCGACCGTCGGGAGCAGCAATGATTCACATGACATCAAAGTCGTTTATTGGCAAAAAGTCTCCATCTCTCCTCCACGCACTTCTAAAAAAAGGCGTCCCCCCCGATGCTCCTGCGTGTCCCCTCCAGCCAGCTCGGTGATGACGAGGCATCTTCCTGTAGGTGCTGAGCATCAGACGCCTTGGATGCTTCCGTTGTTTGTGATCATAGATTGTAACGTCCCTTGAATTAACTTGGTGTCGTTTGTTTTAAGATGTCTCGTGCCGAGTCTCACGATTTTATATTTTGGTGAATAGTTGGAGACCTTTCCAAAAGGTCATTCATCCTTATAATACTTCTATCTAAGTATGTTTACACTCCAAAGCAAGGGACTATGGTTACATTAAGAAACACGTCTGTGAGTTAACTCCAATTTTGATACACATACATATGTATATTCCAGGCACGCTCTCGCCCTTATTTAATGTGAAGAAGTCTACTAGAAACTACTCCTTATCTAAGCCCTATGGTCCCTATGACCACTCTCCACCTTCGTCAGATCCAGCCGTTACATAAGTTCTATTTGCTTCACACAAAATGAATAATTTGAAGAAAAAAAAATGATCGCTCGTGACACTTGAAATAATTAGTCCATGAAAAATGTTTTCATTATTGACAAGAACTTATGTTTAGATATTTTCATTGATGATAAAAATATTTTGGTGTTTATTCATTTCTATAAGAGATAAAAGGGATCACTTTTCTGGAAAATGTTTTCCAAAACATTAATTCTTTGTTAAATGAGTAAAGCATTAGTGTATCTAAGTCCTTAAATTATGTGGGTCTCACATGAGCCAAAATTAGAGATAAATCTTTTTATCGTTTAAAGTAATTAGCCGATGAAAAATAATATCTTTATTGACAATAAGTTATGTTTAAATATTTTCATAAGTGATGAAAACATCTTAATTTATTCGTCTCTATAAGAAATAAAAGTGATTATTTTCAGAAAATATACTTTTCAAATTATTTTTTTCCGTAAAACAAATGAAGTGTTATAACTTCTAAGTTCTTAAATTGTGCGAGTCCCAAGCGGGTTTGAAATTAAAGATAAATCTTCCTATTTAGCGATGCTCAATCGTGAAATTGAATATTTTATTTTGGCGATTGATGCTAACTCCGTCGAAAATGTCGACGGATATCGATGGCGTGCCAGAATTTTGACACTTTGCGCTGACGCTACTTCACAAGTTAAAAAACAGAATAAAACATAGGCATAGGCCCCTGATGTTCGGTCCAAGCTAGCTACATGACAAATCTAGGTAATCCGCCAGCTACGCAAAGCCTGTAGAACGATATTGACATGGTATTAATGATTCTTCTAAGCGAAATTTTATCCAAAGTAGGATCCTTTAATTGAAGAAGATAAGCCGTGAACGTTTTGCCTTGCGATGTAAGCAAATTATAAACTTCTGTTGGATGCGATTTAGTGTTGTCATGTCGACTGTCTTTAATTACTATGTAGAAAAACGTGCGATTGAAATTCTTAAAAGAAATATATAACTTGATTGCACTTATTAAAAAATATTTTACGCTTAGATTATTCGCTTTGCATAAAACTTTAGATTTTCTTGCGGCCTTCTTCTTTTCATATGATCAGAACCCCTCCACAAAGGCAATTTGCCAAGGTGAAGTTGTGTAAGTTGCTCCTCCGAGTCAGAAAAGTTAATTGACGATCAATTTACCTTTGCGTATCGTCCATGATTTTCTCTCTTGGGAACAGGTTTGTTTTGTTTTTTTTTTTTGGGGCCACGCCTTCTTGGAAATGAGATCTGGTCAAGCTTTTGAATTGAATTTGGATAATCCCAGTTAGGTAACGGGGAAAGACAAAGGACTAATAAAATTCCAAAATATTATATTCATGTCATATTCATTCCGTATTAATTTTCATGTTACAAAATGTCCAAAATTTGATACTTCATTAGGAGTGTCAGCCGTTCGCAAAACATGGATAAATGTTCTTTCAAAATGTCTAGAGGCCTTGAAGTTGGCATTGATGAGTACTTATGCAGTCGAGATCCGACATAGATAAATGATCTTTTTCTTTCTTTCTTTCTTTAGATAAATTGAGGTGCATATGGCAATGGGGGAAGGAGATTGATCTTGGAGGGCTTCACGCTATTTGGAGATGAGAATGTGTTTCGAGAACCTGAACCGGCCTAATCCAAAGGAAATTAAACGATAAAGATGTCACTTCTTTCACCTATTACCTGAATCAAAGAAAGACCTGACTTGAAAATACCCAAACTTTTCAATTTGGTTTGGGTCAAGAATTTATACACTTGTAACATTTATGTAAAATTTGTTTCAAACTAATTTTCATGTCACAAAAAAACTCCAAATCAATACACAAGCAAAATCTTGAATTGAGAAATCTGCTAATTTTGCCTTAAAAGGTCCCTCGAGTTTTGAAAATCTACTAAAATGTATGATTTTTTTGTGATATGAAAATTATTTTGAGGTAAATGTGGCATGGGCATACTAATTTAAGATTTTATATGATATGATAATTGTCGAGGCACTTATAGTACTAGTATACCAATTTAGAATTTTTTGTGACGCGAAAATTAAAATGGGATAAATAAAATATGTAAATTAAATTTAAGATATTTGGTGATATTAATCTAAAAACATACCTTGTACGGTTCCCAAAAAAACAGAGGAATATATTCAGATGTGCTAAAGTGAAGTTACAGACGCAACCCTTCGAGTACACGCCTAATCTCTGCTGCGATAAATGAGGTGACCGAAAACAAATGTTTTCGCCATGTTTCAGCCCCAAATCATCTTTATTTTTATATCACATCGTTCGCCAATTGCCATCAATGAATTATTAATCCATGTGATTTTTCTAGTAAGACACGCTACTTCATGTCCCTTTTCTTTTCAAGTTTCATTACTCCTAAATTGAAGTTTCTCTTCATATTTTGGTTGTTTTAGATGAATGACAGTGTGTCTAGTGGTGGCTCGAGGGGTTGCGCGACTGCGATCAAGTCGAGGACTGAAAAAACCTAATCGTGTTGGTGTCGAATTTATGTTTTCTCCATAAGAAAGGCCTTCCTAAGTTGAATCTTTGAGGAAGGCTTTTGTCCTTTGGCCATGCTACAATTTGAAAAGGATCTGGGCATAGTGGACGCCCTAGGTAAAAGAGATCATCCCACCTAGCTAGCCATCTGATAACCTTGTCTAGCAAGTAATGTTAAAATCTAGCCATGTTTAGAGATTCAGGCCTTATGAGAGGTTGTCCCTAGTAAATTGAAAATTTAATTTAGGGATGATCTCACCGGTGATCCTTGTACTCTTTCCAGATTCTCCTTCTTGGCGTTGGCTTCATGGTAGGAGCGTTGTTACGATGGGAAAAGGGTTTTGGAAACTTTGGAAAAATTCGGGGTTCCGAAATATTTCAATAGACTAGATACTGATAATTTTTTCAAAATCGGCCATTTGCACAAACTAAAAAACCTATGGTTCAAGGGTTTAGTTACGTGTGGGGAGGGGTTAGCTTCCATTAAATGCCCTTTCAGTATCATGTTTTTTTCGATTGAATGCAACTACCAAATAATTTCCTAAAATGTCAATGCAATTATTCATTTTTGCCGGAGACTTAATAAGGTCAAAGACCTTCGTCATTTACGCCCCTTGTGTGACCATGCGCTATATGTGATTCCATTTTGAAAACATGATTAATGATGTGCAAATACGCATGATTTCTAACATGTGTCGTGTATGCATGTGCAATTAACCAAACGACATTTATTGATGGCTCATGCTTTGTTTCGAAATTGACGGAGGCATGTTACTATTCGCCCTATTTAACTGGGTTTTTTTTTTCCTTTCGACAATATATAATAAGGGTCAGAAAGCTGAAAATATTTTTAGAGAAAATAATTATAATTTTTGAAAATGTTTTGGAGAATTCATGACATGCGCAGCATTGATTCCCTTGGTAATTCTATGGATGGCATGGAGTGTTTTTTTTTTTTAATTGGAAGCATGTGGCTGTGGCATGCACCGAATATATCTTTATTATTTTGTGGTGTAAAATTCAAAACAAAATTTAGAAATCCTCCACTAATTTAAATTAGGGATAATCGGATCTAGGGTAAGTAAATTCTAGGGCTGGACCCAAAACCTATTCATGTTTTTGAACCTTAGAACTATTATGGTTCTTGAACTTGTTCTAGAACCTATCATGTTTTTCTAGTCTTGTTTCAAGGTTTACCAAAAACTTGTTATATTTTTTTGTTCCCTTTTTTTATTCATTTTTACAGCAAAATCATATGAGGTTATAAGTAATGAAACTTATTCAAAGGAAAAGATGAACAACAAAAATTCTAATCTGTCAAAAAACAATCCATAAAATGAATACGTGGCCACGTACAATAATAAATAATAAAAAATTCAAATATGTAATTTAAAACATAAATTATAAAATTTCATTCCCCATTCATTCATAAAAGTTTTGGGGAAGAGGAAAGACTAGTGAGGAGTTTCAAGGTAGGACAAAAGATGAAGATGTGCTAAGGTTAGAATTTAAAGAGAAAAAGAAATTAGGAATTTGGCTTTTTAGCTTATAAAATCGATTCTGAAACTGATTCCAAAACAGAGCAGTCTAATCTAGCTTCGGGGTGAATATTCACTTAGAATCTATTCCTAAACTGATTACAATAAGTTCTAAAAGTTCCAAATATTTGGAACTTGTTTTTGCACCAATCCCAACAAGAACCAATTCATCGACTTATTTTTTGGACAGTCTGATCTGATTTTTGGATAGAATTGGTTTGATTGCACACCCTTAAATTAAATGAGTGTATAAGGGTACTATCCAAACAAATATGGTATACAAGGGTCATCTCAAGGAGAGAGACAAGACCCCACAAAAGGCCCTTCATCGCCAGTTGCGCTTTTCCTTTCTTTTTTGTTCTTTCACTCTTTTAACTTTTATGTTGTTTGATCTTTTTAAGGTACAATTTAATTGGTGGCTCCGAGTGTGAGGTGACATGCGTGGGGCTCTATGATCATCTTTTGCATAAAAGAGGTGGAAAGTGCTTCTTTTCGCATTTCTTTTTTTATCCGGTGACGGATGGAGCTTTTGTAGGGCTAATTTGAGTAATTACTGCTTTTAAAATTGTCAATTTTATTTGTTTTGAGGTGTTGGATGATAATTATAGGCGAAAGTTTTAGTGCATTTATTTCACAAAAAATAAATAATTTAAAAAATAATTTCTCGAAAAGTGATTGATTGTATTGCATACAAAAAATAAAAATAAAAAAAATATTTTTATTGTCTACAATAATAATTATGTAGACATAAATTGTTATTAAAATGAAAATATTTTTCATTAATTAATCATTTCAAGTAATACAAGTGATTATTTTTTATGTAAAATACTATTCATGCTTCACTAATCAAACAAAACCTCAGATTTTTCAGCACTCTCCTAAGATTATTCATCTTATTTTAGGAGTAAAATATGTATATATTTTTGGGGAGGCTATAAAAGCTTTGAGTAAGTTGCATTTTTATATATTGTTTATACCATTAATTATCAAAATCTCAACAAAAGATTTACCTGACTCGAGGAAGGTTAAATACGTCAGTTTCTTTATACCATCAATATAGTAAATAATAACCTTATAAAAAGTCACACATTTGATATGCGAAGACTCAAATATTTGATTGGGTGGGGCTTACGTTGGCCAATATTTTGCCGAAATCCTTGCTCATGATGATTAAAAGATTAATCTTATTTTCTAAAGAAATTAGGCCATTTACCTAGACCAACGGTGATTGTAAAATGTTGTCTTTTTTTAAATAGAGTTAATACCTGAAAAACTCAAAATTAGTACATCTGTGATAAATTTACCCAAAATTAGTTTTTTGACCATGAAAAACCCCAAACCGGTACACTTTATGACAAATTTATCCCGATCGACCATAAAAAATCATAAATTGGTACATTTATGACAAATTTTACTCCCAAACTAATTTATTCGATCGCAAAAAACCCAAAACTGATAAATTTGTGACAAATATACCATCCACTAAATTAGATTAATATCACAAAAAAATCACAAAAATTATAAACAGTGACAAAATGAGCGTAAAATCTCAAATTGGTATACTAGTCAATTATCATGTGTTATTTAATTTAATAATTTGACAGTAAAATTTAACGAAAACCAACAAAGGATAGATTGTCACAAGTATACAAGTTTAGGTAGATTTATCAAAAATATACTAGTTTATGATTTTTTAGTCAAAAAAATAGTTTTGAATAAATTTGTCACGAATGTCTATCAATTTGGGGTTTTTTAGGGCATTAACCATTTGAAATAAAAAAAATTAATGAGTATTTCCTATATTTTAATTTAGAAAAGTAAATAATTAGTATTCTTGCGGCAATGTACGAGTAGAGAATAGTAAAAATTTGAGATTTTCCTAAAAAATTTCACCAAAATTCAACACTGTGTCACTACTGGCTGCTGAAAAGTACCATAAGTCGGTCGTTCTGACCATCTCTCGCGCAAAGACAGCAAGGCACTTCGGAGTAGTCTGACACCGTGACACGGTAGGTGGGAATAAACAGGAAAGTACGGAGGTGGATGGCAGGCGTTTTAAATTGCCAAGAGCTCTTGCCCAAATAGAAAAAAAGAGGGAATTCTTTGCCCCAAACGTTTAAAATTGCTTGGAAAGTACCTAGCAACTGAAATGAGGGAATGTCACAGGAACTAAAATTGGCAGGAACTCTCATCAATACAAAAAGTAAAAAGGTGGCAAAAAAAATCTAAAATTATACTGCTATAATGACATATTTATTTTGAATTTTTCCGTGATATATAAAATCTCAAATTATACTCATTATAACACATTTATCATAATTTTTTTCTTATGATATTAAATACCTCAAATTTGTACTTATATGACACATTTAACCTCCATCAATGTTTCGTTAGATGATATTTCAACATTGTTTGTTTTTCTTAATCCATGTAGATAGATTTTAATTTTTCTCATTGACAGAACTTAGATAAGAGGTAAACGTCACACATGTATAAATTTGAAATTTTTTTAAAAATTAGGATAAAATATATTATGATGAACACAATTTATGATTTTTAATGACTTTTGTCCATATTAAAATGACCCATAAAGTAAAATCCTACCTTTGCCTCAAATGTTTAAAATTGCTTGGCAGTACCTAGCAACGGAATTGAGGAAATGTCACACAAACTAAAATTGCTAGGAACTCTCATCAATATAAAAAGGGAAAAAGTCACCAAAAAAATTAAAAAATTATATTCCAAGTGACTCAAAACCTTTTCATAACATCAAAACTTTAAACTATACCCACTTAAACATATTTATCATGATTTTTTTTTCTCATGACATTTGAAAACCGTAAACATATACTTATGCGACACATTTATCCTCCATCAAAGTTCTATTAGATGATTTTTGGTCATATGTAAGCATTATGTCAACATTGTTTGATTCAAGTATCCATGTAGGTAGATTTTTAACAATTCTTATTGACAAAACTTTGATGGAAAGTAAATATGTTACACATATACAGGTCGATTTTTTGGAAATAGAAAAAAGTTTAGGATAAATATGTTATAATGAGTATAGTTTAGGATTTTTTGGTGAGTTTGTCCTATATAAAAATGACTCGTAAATTAAAATTCTACCTTAGCTTAATACATGTTGTAAAGAAAAAGTTTACTCGACATTGTATTGGATGTTTCAAACAAGATACGTACAAACAAAATATTAAAAACAGCTTTTGCAGATTTGAACAGATTATGCATGAGAATCATAATTGTTTTATGTATACGACAAAAATTTACGATTACTCGACAATGATAGACTACCAATAGATTTTGAGTAGCAATTGAAAGTTGACGAAATTTTTGACGGGGCCCAATTTGATATTGACTAAAAATTGGTACTTTTATGAGAGAAAAAAAAAGTTCAGGCCACATTTTGCAGGATAAGTGTGTGCTTTTATGAGAAAAAAATTCTGCCACATTTTTCACCCAACTTAAAAGTGGTGCTCTTTTTATAAGATAAAAAAAGGTTCGAGACAAAATTGAACTCAATAAAAAGTTTGTGCTTTTTAAGGAAATCGAATTTCTGGACAAAAACTTACTATTGCTCCATAATCATAGATACAGTTCAGAGATTAAATATCATTTTTCCCTTGTTTCTTAGTTCCTTTTGATCAGAGGGATATAATTCAATAAAAATATCAACATATTCGAACAATTTCTTTTTTGAAGAAAAAAAGCAATGATCCCATCGTTAATAGAGATTGTTAAGTCAAATATAATTTTTCTTTCTGTGCCTTTATGACGTCATTTTGTCATTTTGAAACTTGGGATGCAATGTCTCTTCTGGAGAATACTTAATAAATTGTTCTGTCCGAGAAATAAGGGAATATTATTGTAACTTGTAAGTGCTCCTCAAATACCGCATCTGAGATCTACAAAATCACATTTGGAATTATTAGATATATATTTTAATTTCGGTTTCATAACGCCTATCCAAAGTTGAGTTTAAAACACGAATGATCTATGTGACGAGTGAAGAAAAGGGAACATTGCTTATATCTCACTGAACAAGGCTTAACAAATAAAGAATTAATAAAAAAAAGAATATGAAAAGTCTGAAAATTAATCCTGATCAATTTCTTTGATTTGGCTTCATTTGAAGTTGCCAAGTGATTAAGCGTGCATCAATAGTTTCGTTTGAAATTACCTTAATTTTTCTTGTTCTTCTTTTTTTGTAAAATTAGAATATTGTTTTTACTTGATGAAAAAAATTAAATGTGCCTGTTTTGATGTGGGCAAAGTCTCACGTTGGGCAACTAAGGAGACATTTTATGACTTATAATGGGTTGGGTTCTCTCTCCTAGCTAGCTAACTTTTCACACATGCTTTTCCATCAAATGTAACACATCAACATGGTATCAAAGCTACTTTTTGAGTTGCTATCTATAGACGCTTTATCCTTGAGGTTGCAATCCCTCGATGGTGACCTAAGACATCAACCTCAGGACTGTTCCGCGAGGACACAAAATCCTTGAAGAGGAATTAAGGAGATATTCTAGGCTTAGGCCATTATGTAATGATACAGAATCCTTGAAGAGGGGTAGGATGATGCATGAAAAGTCCCATATCAGGAGCACTTTACCATTAGGGGTGCATTTCCTTGAAGAGGGGGGGATGACGCGGGTATAGTCCCATGCCAGGCAACTAAGGAATACTCTAAGGCTTGTAAAACCTTCACTTGGCTAGCCATATTTAGGGACGATGAGTTCATCCTCCCATTGTAACACATCATATTTAAAAGGACTTTAGAGTAAGTTAAAGAGGCTTTTAGGAGTGCATTTATTAGTCTTAAAGCAACCTGAAAAGTAAAATATTAAAATTCCTATATTTTCTTGTTAATCATTAAGTAGAAGTCTAATTTATCACAAATGAATTAATGTTGTAGCGACAAAAAAATGAATTATTGACAATTATAGAGATTGTAAAATTTATATATATATATAATACAAACTTCAAGAATCATATGTTCTTTTATAATTAATGTCTCATTTGATTATAATCATCCATGAATTTAAAACTTGCCTACTAGATCTCTCAACTCGTGATCACATGATAGAAAGCTCCGTAGTCCCTACCTCTCCATGCAATGGGGATAACTACTTACCTTTCTAAAAATGCACGTGTTTGACAATATTTGACTAGCGACCAACATACCGGTTTGTGGCACATGGGCATTAACATTAGTATTTATAGTAAATAGAAACTTGCTGACTTTATTATGAGTAAGTAACAATTTTCTGTTTATAGTTTGAAAGTTCAGATGTCATTCAAAAGTAACTGGATTGGTGTTCCAACGGCACAGGCCGGTTTTTGAGGGTTCGGACCGATTCCGGCCGACGAGCCGGGGGCGACCTAACCGCCGGTTCGTATATCTGTACCAACAGTAACCGTAATAGCCGTTGTACCCGTAGCTACCAGCCTACCACATCGGGCACGACACACAACGACTTGTCGTGTCGGGGGCCACCGCAAAAAAGGTAAAAAGGTGGAGTGGCGGGGGGCATTCCCGTAAATTCGAAGGGCCGACGGGGATTAGGGCCGGGCAAGCAAGAGGCTAACGGATATCTTAAGTGGAATCGCACCAAGTCAAAAGAAAAGAAAAATTTTTTACGGCCGATCATCGCCCACCTTTTATCATTTTTTTTTCTTTTTTAATATCGTCGAATAGAAAAATGAAGTGAAAGGGAAGTTTCCTTTCAACCCCTCGGGAAAAAGAGAGGAAAGGACCGTTGCGGGGGGACACGTGTCGCCCCGTCGCCACACCTGTCTCCCTCATCCATGTCCTCCCATGTCCTCTTTGGATTCCTTGTTGTTTTCCCCAAGTTGTTCTGTTCTTCTAGCTCAAAGGCAAGGAATCATCCCACCTCTCTCTCTCTCTCTCTCTCTCTCTCTCTCTCTCTCTCTCTTCCCGTGACCGATTTCGACCGTCTTCTTCTCTCCAATGGCGGATCACTGAAGCCTTGGAAAATGCGGGATCGAAGAAAAGGGCGTTTCTCGCGTCTCGCCCTCGCTCTGTTCGTGCTCTGTTTTCTCGACGCCGCCGCCGGCGGCGGCGGCGGCGGCACAGCGTTCGACTTCGGGACGCTGACGCTGAGCAGCCTCAAGCTCCTCGGCGACGCGCACCTCCTGAACGGCAGCGTGCGGCTCACGAACGACCTCGCCGTCCCCAACTCCGGCGCCGGCAGGGCCCTCTTCTCCCAGCCCGTCCGCTTCCGGCAGCCCGGGGCCGGCGCCACCGCGAGCTTCTCCACCTTCTTCTCCTTCTCCGTCACCAACCTCAACCCGTCCTCCATCGGCGGCGGCCTCGCCTTCCTCATCTCCCCCGATGCCGACTTCCTCGGCGGGGCCGGCGGGTTCCTCGGCCTCCTCGACGGCGCGTCCGCCCCCGCCTCCTTCGTGGCGGTGGAGTTCGACACGCTCATGGACGTCGAGTTCAAGGACATCAACGGAAACCACGTGGGCCTGGATCTGAACACCATGGTGTCGTCGCAGGTCGGCGACTTGGGCGCGATCGACGTCGATCTCAAGAGCGGCGACTTGATCAACGCTTGGGTCGTCTTCGACGGGTCGAGCGGAGTCCTCAACGTGTCCGTCTCGTACTCGAATCTGAAGCCGAAGGACCCGATTCTGTCCGTGAATCTCGATCTCGCGCAGTACGTGAGCGAATTCATGTACGTCGGCTTCTCCGGGTCGACGCAGGGGAGCACCGAGATCCACAGCATTGAGTGGTGGAGCTTCAGCTCCTCCTTCGAGTCGCCCTCGCAGCAGCCTCCGCCGGCGCCCACCGCTACTCTGATGAACCCGACGGCGAGTGCCAGTACGTCGCCGCCGCCCTCGGCGGCCCCTTCGGGGTCCAATGCTCCGCGGAAGGACAGCAACAAGGCGCCGTCTTCGTCCTGCCACAACCAGCTCTGCAAGCAAGGTCCCGGGGCCGTCGCCGGCGTGGTCACCGCCGGCGCCTTCTTCCTGGCTCTTTTCGCGGGGGCTCTCATATGGGTGTACTCCAAGAAAGTCAAGCAGCACAAGTCGGAGTCCCTCGCCGCGGACATCATCAAGATGCCGAAGGAGTTCAGCTACCGGGAACTGAAATCCGCCACGAAGTGCTTCAACGCCAACCGGATCATCGGCCACGGCGCGTTCGGGACGGTCTACAAGGGCGTGCTGCCGGGGAACGGCGACATTATCGCGGTGAAGAGATGTAGCCACAACACGCAGGGGAAGAACGAGTTCTTCTCCGAGCTGTCGATCATCGGCACGCTCCGGCACCGGAATCTGGTCCGCCTCCAGGGTTGGTGCCACGAGAAGGGTGAAATTCTATTGGTGTACGATCTAATGCCGAACGGTAGCTTAGACAAGGCGCTGTTCGAGGCGAGGACGCCCTTGCCGTGGGCGCACCGGCGGAAGATCTTACTAGGAGTGGCCTCGGCGCTGGCCTACTTGCATCAAGAGTGCGAAAATCAAGTGATCCATAGAGATGTCAAGACCAGCAACATAATGTTGGATGAAGGGTTCAATGCCAAGTTAGGGGATTTCGGACTAGCTAGGCAAATCGAGCACGACAAGTCGCCGGATGCCACGGTGGCGGCCGGAACGATGGGCTACTTGGCGCCGGAGTATCTCTTGACCGGGAGAGCTAGCGAGAAGACCGACGTGTTCAGCTACGGGGCAGTGGTCCTCGAAGTGGCCAGCGGGCGGAGGCCGATCGAGAAGGACACCAATGGGGCGGGCAAGGCGGCCGGCAAGAACAGCAATTTGGTGGAGTGGGTTTGGAGCTTGCACAGGGAAGGGAAGCTGCTGACGGCGGCCGACCCGAGGCTCGACGGGGAGTTCGACGAGGGCGAGATGTTGCGGGTGCTGCTGGTCGGGCTGGCCTGCTCGCACCCGACCCGTCGGTTCGACCCACGATGCGGAGTGCGGTCCAGATGCTGGTGGGCGAGGCCGAGGTGCCCATCGTCCCGAGAACCCGACCTTCCATGACCTTCAGCACCTCGGACCTCCTGTTGACCTTGCAAGACAGCGTCTCGGACTGCAACGACATGGTCGTCATCTCGACATCGTCCTCGGACAGCGATTAGCCCGGCAATGAGATTGTTTGATGGATTGAGTCCGGAACGGCGATCGATCGGATTCCACATATTTTTCGACTCGGTACATATAACATTATATATTCGATTCATTTGTTCATGTAGTAGTAGAACATAATAAACATGTAACATGAGGATAATCTATTTAGGGGTGTCTTGAAAGGTTCGTGTTTTGCCACTCTTTCTTAGTGAGAGGGAAGTACTGTAGTCCAAGTTGGTGCACATAGAAATGGGTGGCAGTAATTTTCTTCTTCTGTTTTTTTGTATTTTTGTATTTATTTTGGGTTTTGGCCATTTTGTTTTGGGGCATTGAAGGATGATGAGTTTTGTTTATTGTGGGAGAGGTGGTGGGCTGTTGCTTTCACAAGTGATGATGCTCCCCATAAGGTCAAAAGAGGACGATAGAGCTTGAGTAGAGGTCCGGTAAAGTATAGTGACAAAAGAAGAGAACTCAATTACTACCTTTCTTTCTTTTTTAGTTTTCTTGGGTTTTCATATTGTGGCTGGTAGAGAGGGGAAGGAAACCAATGAAGTCAAATGAATGGACAAATTTTCCTCTATCATGCTGCTAATTTATAATTATCCTTTAGTTTGTACCTCTTGGACGTGGTTTAGTCTCATGGATGAGTTGTCATGTTGTGGGAATTGCCCATTAAATAAACGTCATTTTCGATCGAGCCTATCTGCACCGGTCGGGAAATTTGGAATTAGCAGGATGTTTTGTAGGCTTTCGTGTGACCTGATCTCTGTGCTCGTGCCCATAAATTATAAATAAATAAATAAAAACTTAGATGCGATTTGCTTAGCCAATGGAGATAGAGAAGGAAGGGCTAAGATGTGACTTATTTTCCATATGATTAATCGAAGGAAGCGGACAAGAAGGTGTACTCATGAACTTTAACTATGCATGCACAAAGTCAAAAAATGAGGTCCTCCGTTGCATGTACATACGTTTCAAAGCATCAAACTTGGGTTTCTATATTTTAAGGCAATCATGGTGGTAGCGACGGTACTAGAGGGTTCTGGCTTCGCATTTATTGGGTTTACTTTTAACCTTTCCAACTCCAAGTGCCGCCAAGCCAGCCCCACTTCCTCTTCTTACCTCGTCCATTCACCTCAATAATTGTCTATTTTTCTCTTCTCGAACGGCCAAAAAAGGTTCGATTCAATAATGTTAGGTAACGCGGAAAAAGTGACCATGGAAAGATGCGGTCTCAACTCTCAAAGTGCCACGGGCGAATTACATATTGCCCCTCTTGTTTTTAGGGCTCTTGCGGATTGCCCCCTGACATTTTAATTTTTGCGAGTTGTCCCCCGAATTTCAGAAATGTTATTGCATGTGAGAGCACACGCCTAGTTTCAAGCGCCAATTTGATTGAAGTCAACATTGAATGTACATCGACGTGCCATTCTAAAATAAATTTTGAGTTGTCCATATTATTTTTTCTCATGTATATAGATGATAAATGATCAATTTACCTTTACAAATCAGTGTGGTCAATATGTGAGAAACATTGGGCCAGAATCGAAGTTAAGGGGCACATTTGCCACTAGTTTCGAACAATCAAGGTGCACGTTGTAAAACTGAAACGTTTAGGGCAACTTGCCACAATCCCAAAAATTGGGGCCAAATGTAGTCATCAAATGTGCTTCCCACATCATTTTAAAGATAATCTTTTGATACAATATTTTATATAAGAATCACGATAAGCTAACTTGGATAAAATGTGGTATGACAGAGGAACTGTCCCTCGAGAAATTATATAAAAACCTAAATTCATAAATAAAGCGATATGTTATTCACACTTCACCCTGTTTATTTACGGACTCATTGTTTTGCAATAAAGTTTCATCTTTCTAGTAAAAAGCTTTGTGATTTAGTTTTCGGATCAGATGTTGATTTCGTAGCTTGTGTGAGTGACAGTGAGACTTTGTATTTTGATTTTTAGGCAGAATTAACCTATTTTAGCCAGATGAACTAAGGTTGTTAGCTTGATCTATAGCAACTTTAATAAGGATCCATTTGTTTTGCAAAAAATAAATTATTTCAAAAACACATTTCTAAAAAAAATCGCTTGTATCGCTTGAAATAATAAGTTAATAAAAAATATTTTCATTATCGATCATAATTTATACCTAAATATTTATAAGCAATACAAACACATCTTTTAAAAAAGAAATTTTTCGAATCATTCATTTTACACCAAGCAAACGAAACCTAGTTTTTCTCTCTTTAATCAAGCTATAATCTACACATGCACAATGGAATGGTCAAAGGCCACGTGAAGATTAGAACAGTGACGCCAGCTATCCCTCGAACCACTTGCAAACCTTCCTCATGTACCGCTCGCTGGCTGGCTCGCTGGTCCAGTTCCAACGCACCATGTCAGTGAATCGTCAATCACCCCGAGCTGCTTCATCTCTCTCCCTGTGCTCCACATACATAAATGGCGATCGATTCCATCGAAAGTTTAAAAAAAAAGAGAAGAGCCCACGATTTCCGTAAGCATGTTCTCCAAACCCAATGCACATGCACCCCGAAAAATAATCGTGACATCGAACTGTACATTCCACGAACACCTTATGTGCATCTGGGGTTTAAGTTTGACCACCCTCACATGGGAGGGAAAAACGAAGATATAAAGCGTTTCTCTGCCTTAACTAAGCCACCTCTTTCTTCGGTAGCCTCTCTTGGCTGCCGCTGCAGGCTTGATGCTGTAAGGAGATGGGGACGCACGTTGGTCCAATTCGTGTTCAGTGGGGTTTACCTGTGCCACGCAGACCATGTTTGGTACGATCCGTGAGCTGAGGTTGAGGGTAAAACCGAGGATCTTGTCCTTACTGACATTTAATAAGGTTGGTGCCAAATCATCCACGTAGGAATGCTTCATTCAAACTCAGGTCCTGGATTTTGATAGAGGGAAAGAGAGATATAAAGATAAAATCGCCAGATCTGACCTGTCGTTAGGCGATTGGTGGGCTTCTTGGGTAAGAGTTATTATTTGATTTATGGTGGTGGTTAGTACACGTAAGCATGAGCTGTGCATACGGAGGAGTCGATATTAGATATTAGATATTAGTGGTGGGGAAAGTTAATAAAAACACTATAAACTTATTGTATGAGTGTTAATCTAGTCATAAACTTTTTAATCTAATCATTTTGATCTTAAATTTTTTCACAATTTGTCAATATAGTTATTTTGATCAATTTTGGCCTATAATCGTCAATGTGAGCACTAACTATTCGATGTGACATGATCGATATTAATATGAATAATTTTCATAACTTTTTTCTAAATTCATTTGAACTTTTCATACATATTTTTCTTTCTTTCTTTTTTGCCCACTATGAGTCGACAAGAGTCACCCGCCGTCCAACGTGATACGATTGATGGTGACATGAATAATTTATACAATTTTGTTTTTAAATTTTACAAATTTTCTTTTTATTTTTGTTTCATTGTTGGCTGACTGGGTCTTCATGGCCCTCGATTAAGACAATCGATCGAACTCATGCAGATATCAATCGATTAATTGCCAACCGTGCACTCGATAATGACTTGGTTGCTGAGGATCAAGATAATGGGCTAAGTCGTTTCGTTTTTTTGTGATTGGTGTGTTTGTCTTTTGTAATGGACCCCTCCCTCTCAAATTTCCACATGGTCATCATTAAGGATCCTTCTGCATCTTCCCTCCCATCAAAGGCGATGCCACTTTTGACTTGCAAGCCAAGCAAATTTGAGCATAGTGGAGAAGAAATATATGTGATTTTTATGCTGGCACTCACTTCATGTGAATCCCTGTCACTTAATGAAATAACGGCCTTCATTGTGTTCTCCTAACATAATGATTGTCTAACTTACCCTATCAACGTATAATGATAGTTAATACTATTTGTCCACCGATCTCTTTTCAATTAGGATTGACAAAAATAGAGTGCACTTGAGTGATACCTAATATTATAACTAAAAAAAAAAGCCTTTTTTGTCTCACTTCTCGGTCTTTTCAGCACTAGTGTTGCACAAAACAGTAAAATTTGTGTAGAGTGATTTTCACCTTCTTCTTTTTTTTTTCAAATCTTGCGGCACACATTTTTTTTTTTTTTCAAATCTCGCGGCGCACATTTTTTTTTAATAAATTTTAAGCCCTTGAAAATTTCAAAATACATAAATATCGGCGCATAAATTCACGAATCAATTTTTCATATTTTTGAAATAAGAAAACTATTTTAATTTTGTGGGGAAAGTAAAAAAATTACATTTTAATTTGAAATGTAGTGGAAGTCCTAAAAAATGTGTTGATCAATCGCATCACACTTTAAACCTTTCCTGAGTAAGATAAGTCCTAAACCTGATTGTCAAATTTTCGAATTAGTTATTCCGTATTCTTGGGACGCGCGTGATAAAATTTCTACTTTTCTATTTCTCTGTTTTTTATTTTAGAACGGGTTTAGAAGTAAATCCATTTGGTAATACAATTTGATTTTTTATATGCGGAATAGATTTCTATTCCGAAATAGATTTTAAGAAGAAATCGGAAAGTTTTAAAATTTTTAATTTCTCAATTTCTGTTTCAGAAATTTTGTTATGTGCACCCTTGGCCTTTTAGTAATTGAAAAATTCAAGCTTGCATTTTTCGTTTTTTTTTTCATCCACGTGGCTGTTTTCTAGTTGATGGAGCTTGTTAAAGTCCAGGACGATGTCATTTTAGCGTTACTCATTTTGTTTTATGCTTGGACCATATTAAAAACTGAAATTCATCCACAAATTTTAGAAACATAAAGTAAAAACTAAGAAAAAGAGGGCCAGGGAGATGGGATCGTGAGAGAGGAGCCGCAAAGGCCATAGGGCGGCATCCCTCGCTGAAGTCGTGGCTAAGGTGGCCGTCTGTCGCTTGGTGGGTGCTCGCCGGTGGCCCAGTAAGGTTGGCTTGCAAATAAAGAACATAAAGTAAAGAAGGTAGTACAAGTAATGCCACCCTCCCATCATGCACCCTGCCCCGGTCCTGGTCAAATTTTGTGCCCCTTTTTTTCCTTTTCTTTTTTGGAAATTTTAGTCTCCGTTTTTTTTTAGTTTTTTTTTTTTTCAGATGTCAGTAGCGCC
Source organism: Eucalyptus guilfoylei (assembly GCA_016097605.1). Lineage (NCBI taxonomy): Eukaryota > Viridiplantae > Streptophyta > Magnoliopsida > Myrtales > Myrtaceae > Eucalyptus > Eucalyptus guilfoylei. Next base: position 14,251,636 of record CM027860.1, on the reverse strand, counting down.
AATTGGGGAAAAAAAGAAAAAAAGAAAAAGAAAATGTCACCTAGATTTTCCATCCAAGACAAAATTGCAAAGTTAATAGAAAGACTAGCTAGAAAGGCGACCACAAGTTTTAGCACTTAATTAACTACAATTAAAAAAAAAAAAAAATTTCGGAACTAAAGTGACTAATCAATATAAATTTTAAGACTTTCACTATCATTATTCCATTTACTTTTGAAAATCCAAATAGTCATGTAAAAAAAAAAATCAACAAATAAGTTTCCTTCTTTAAAATAACTGTCGAGTCATTTTTTGTATATCTGTTCAATTGCATGCATGTCTAGTATGTGCTCAATCTAATTTGTAACGGCCTAGAAGGTTTTAGATCTAATTAGACAAACTTTTAATTATAAAAGAAGAATAGTAACTTGTTTCTTAAGAAAAAAATTTTACGCCACGAGAATTTGTAGACCATTACTTGGAAACAACTACGACGTAGAGTATAAAGCACCAAGTAAATATTTCCATGATGCTACTATTCAGAGAAGCCAGAGAAACAGAATCTCAGTGTTGAAGAACTCAATTGGAGAATGGGTATGTGAAGAGAAGCAGTTAAAGCGGCAAACTATTCTCTTTTTCAAAGAGTTACATACTTTAGTGGGGACTCACCATTTATAACCTATTGTGGATCATTGTCCTTTGGTGATAGGGCAGGAAATAAATCAAGCTCTACTTGGCGAAGTGACATTGAAGGAAGTTTCTCAAGCAGCTCACTAGTAAGGAGCTACTATCCTGGCCCTAATGGTTTTAATGAATTGTTATGTCAGCATGAGTGGGAGGAGTTACAATCTTCAGTCTTCAAGGAAGTAAGGAACTTTTTTGAGAGGGGGGCTCTCAATCTTGAGTTAAACACAACACAAATCACACTCATCCCCAAATTCCAAATCCCCAAAAGCTGGAATAGTAGGGCGCGTTTGGTAACTATTCTGTTCTCGGGAAAAATTTCTGATCAGAAATGATTATTTTTTATTATGTTCCCAGGAATAATTTCTAAGCAAAAGAATGCGTTTGGTAACTGCACAAAATTTCTGATTCTAGAATAAAAAAAGAAAATAAATGCATTTGGTAACTACATAAAATTTCTATTCCAATTTTTTTTCAATTACCTTCTTAGATGAGTGTAAATTTGATATGGAATTCTCATGGACCATTCATCAATATAATTATCTTCTTATGAGTGAAGAAATCATATTATATTTTATTATATTTTCAATTTCAAAAGAATTCAAATTTAGAATTCTATTCCATTCTAAAATTTTATCAGATCATAGAAATTCTATTGATTAATTATATTTATACTAAGTAATAAAAATATTAACTAATCAAATTTTTAATAAATAGTAAATAATAAACTATAGTATAAACTATAAATATAAATACTAAATAATAAATTAAAATACAAAATTAAATATGTATTCTATATATAACAAAATTTCAATTCCTACTTCAATCGTTTCTTTTTTTTTGAATTTTTTTTCCTTTCTTTCTCCCCTTCTTCTTCTTCTTCTTCTTCTTCAAGGTGGCCGGTCGCCGGCCTTGGGATGACCGGCGACCGGCCAGACGAGGGTCGGCGATCTAACCTGAGTGTCGCCAGCCCTCAGCGAGACTGTGCCTCGTCGGCTGAGCCTTGGTTGGGCGAGGTCAAGCCTTGCCTAGACCTCGCCCCGCCCAGCCATGGCTGGGCCAAGCCTCACCGCTGGCTGGGGGAGGCTCACCTCGCGGGTGGCTGGGCGAGCTCGCTAGCGGTTGGGCGAGCCTTCGATGAACGGTAGGCGGCGTTTGGTGGGGGGTGGTGGCGGCGGTAGGTGGCGTTCGGTGGGGGGCAACGGCAGCGGTAGCAACACTTGAAGAACAAGAGAGAGGGAAGAAGAACAAGAAGAAAGAGGAGGAAAAAGAAAAAATAAGTAGACTTGATTCTAAAATTGTTCCCGGGAACAAAGAATCAACTTTTTTTTATTCTTGATTCTACTCCAAATTTGTTCCCGAGAACAAAAATTTTACCAAACACAATTATGTTCCAAAACTACTCCCAGGAACAAAAGAATAGAAATAAACACTGTTTTTCCGGTTACCAAACAGGCTCGTATTGTCCCATCAATTTTTGCAATTTTTCATACAAGATAATCTCCAAATCTTAGCTAATAGGCTAAAAGGGCGGTTGCCTTGGTTAATCTCGCCAGAACAAAGTGCTTTGGTTAGTGAATAATATTTTAATTGTTGAGGATGTTCTATATTAGCTTAGAGTAAGCTTGAAACATGAAGAGGAAGTTTCAGGCCATGCTAAAATTGGATTTGAAAAAAGCATACGACTGGGAATGAGATTTCCTTAAAGCCTATTTGCTAAGGATGGGTTTCCACTCCAAATGGGTGTATTGGGTGATGTAGTGCGTAACTATTGTTTCGTTTGGCGTTAAGTTTAATGGAGAACCATTGCCTTACTTTCAACTAATGAGAGGCCTCCCCCAAGGGGACCCGGGGCCCGTTTGGTTCGGTTTTGGGGAAATGCCATTGGGAGAATGCAAATACTTTTGAGGTAAAAGGGTTTTCCGAAATGTTACACCGTTTGGTAAATTGTAATCTCAAATATTATTGAAAGATAACTTTAGCATAAATACCATTTGGCAAAACTTACATTTATAATGGGCTTTTGCTATTTTTTTTTTAAAATCTAAAAATCAAATCCGCCGGCCAGCTAACCGCCGGCCAACTGCCGGATGGCCAGATGCTGGCCGCCTGAGGTCGCGACCTAAGGTGATGCCGCCTGGGGGCGTGACCTTAGACGATGGCATCGCCTGAGGTCACAAAGGCCAGATTTGGCCGCCAGACGGCCAGATTTGGCCTCCAGACCGATAGATTTGGCGGCTTGAGGTTGCGAGCTCAGGTGGCGTTGCCTGGTTTGCACGAGCTAGGCGACGCCGCTTGAGGTCACGCGGACTCAGGCGGTGTCGCCTGGTTCGCGCGCGCTAGGTGACATTGCCTGAGGTCCGTGCAACCTCAAGTGGCATCGCTTGAGGTTCGCGCGACCCAGGTGACGTAGCCTGGGTCACGGGTCGCGCCACCCCAAGCGGTGGTCACGGGGGACGCGCGACCCCCAGGCGGCGGTGGCGGATGCCGGAGAAGCCTAACTTTTAGGTGGGGAAGAAGAAGACGAATGGGGAAGAAGATGGACGGCGAAGAAGAAGATGAACAGTGATGCGGTGAATAGTGAAATTGCATCTCCAAAATGCCAATGCTCAAAGCAGGTCCTCCCCAGCATTGGGCTTTCAGCATTGAGAATGCTGATATTTAGCAAATGAGCTTTCAAAAATATTTGCCAGACGCAAAATATTTTCCCCAGAGGTTTTGGGCAAGGGGATTTGGTTGAACCAAACGGGGCCCCACTCTCTCCTTATCTCTTTATCTTGGTAACAAATTTGCTCTCGATATTAATGGAAAAAGCTTTAGAGTAGGGCAGTATTAAAGGCATCCGGTTTAATAGATCTTGCCCCATCTCTCACTTACCGTTTGCGGATGACTCAATTTTCCTCTTGGATGGCACCATAAGGGAAAGTGAGAATATTGCTAAGGTTTTGAATTGTTATTGCTATGTATTCGAGCCGGAGATAAATTTAAACAAATCTAGGCTGTTCTTCAGCAAAAATTGCCCTAAAAGATTATGTGCGAATATGTTAGCTTAGTTACGCGTCCCAAAAATTGAAAAAATTGGGACATATCTTGGAATCCCATCTAACTGGGGTGAAACAAAAAAACATATGTTTGCTTGGATCTTAGCAAGAGTGAACATGAAGTTAGAAGGATGGAAGAAAAACTCATGGCTAAGGCGGGCAAAGACATGCATTTCCTCAATATGCTATGTCAGTTTTTAAAATTTCAATTTCTATTTATTGGAGTATTGAGAAGAGAATATCAGATTTTTGGTGGAGAAATAGTGAACAAAAACCTAGTTTGCATTGGAAACGTGGGAAACTATCCAACTTAGAAAGAGCATTAAAGGTTTGGCTTTTCAAGATTTAATTTCTTTCAACAAGGTAATGTTGGGGAAAGAAGCGTGGCGTATGATACAATCTCCCTCCTCTTTATGGAGCCAATTATTAGAAGGCCTTTATTTTCCTTGTGGTGATTTCTGGACTGTTGGCAAGGGACATCAATCTTCATGGGGTTGGCAAAGTCTTCTGATAGGTAGAGAAGCAGTTAATCCTTCTTTGAGATGGGCAGTAGGGAATGGAGAAAAAATTAGTATCAAGGAAGCAAGGTGGCCACATAGAGGAGTAATACGGGGTCTGGCGAACAGAGATGAACCTAAAAAGGTTCTCCGACTTAATTGCTAGAGAAACATTACCTTGGAATGAATAGCTTCTAAGGAACCTGTTCGACGAGCAAACTATCAATGAAATCCTACAATTCGGCTAAGTTCACGATTGAAAGAGGACAAGTTGGTTTGGATCAACACCAACTCAGGAGATTATACGGTTAAGAGTGGATATATTAAGATCGGGGAGGAGATTGAACAACAAAGTATAATCTCAGCCTCTACCTCTTACCAGACTTCTCGAGCATTATGGAAAAGGATTTGGAGGACTAATACAATCCCCAAGATCAAAATTTTCTTGTGAGGTATTTGTCAAAACAGACTACCCACTAAGGAAAATTTGCTAAAGAGAAACATAGTCGAAGATGTTACATGCGACTTGTGTAAGCAAAATCTTGAGGCGCTCGAACATATTTTGTTACTTTGTCCTTGGACCAATCGAGTGTGGACGGACCCTGCACTGAAGATTCAGATTATACCTCAAGTCCTCACCCGAATGGAAGATTGGTTGCTTAATTTTAGTCATGCCTCGGTGAGTTTCGATTCTCTAGCCAACATGCTTTGGCAAATTTGGAAAATCAGGAATAACTTCGTATTCAGAATGCAAAGGTCAGAGCCACAATACCCCATTCGAACAGCTATGGCGGAGTATCAATTCCTTGTGTCCACTAGGCTAAAAAGAAGAAGAAATGTTGGCCTAGAGAACATCAACGTACCTCAGATTTGGAAGTGCCCAAAAGAAGGTACCCTCAAAATCAGCATTGACGGCCTCGTGTGGATGGGTTGACTTTTGAGCTATCAGCCGTGTCGTTCGAGACAACAATGGAGTAGTGGTGGATGGATTTGCGCAATCGGTGCGGACGATCTCGACTAAGGAGGCGGAAGCTTTGGCTTTGGTTGAAACTCTAAACTCTCTTCTTCTGACTGCACGAACGGAAGACGCACTTTTACTTGAGTCAGACTGTGCGGTACTATTGGAACTCTTCAAAGTAGAGATCAGTTCAAGTTGGAAGGAAAAACAAATAACAAGCATTAAAGTCAGAACAAGCTATAAGTGCACAACCCTCCCTACCAGCTCCAAGAGCGCTGAAAAGGCAGAAACTCTTATCAACGAAGCCAGAAACCTAACCACGGGCTTCAAAAATTCGACTTTGGCATATTGTAGGAGAGACGCAAAAAAGGCAGTGGACTGGATTGCAAAAGCCTTTTGGTGTAGATCCCTACCTCACAATTGGTTGTCTAACCCCCTCTCACGCCCTTCGGGTTTTATTGTGTTCGAAATCTCGTTTTATGTACTCGAACTCGTTGAGATAGTAATGCAATTCGTATATCTACCCAAAAAAAATTTTTTTTGACATAGTTAATAGAAAAGCTTAATTACGCATTTTATGACTCAATTTTACTTTTGTAATAAGTTTCGGGACTTCTGGCGTACTTGTATCTGAAGGAGGAGTCCGGCTGGTATTTCCTCCCCCACTCTTTTGCTTATTGAAACCATCGGATGTGCGTTGTTATTTTTGGATATCAAGCTGCAATATAAAAGTAGACTCTAGTGACTCCTATCTAGATTCATTCGCACCCGAAAGGCCCAATCCAACCAAGCGATTTCAGGGGGGGAAGTTAGCATTGGGCCCATCCATAATGGGCCGCATCGGATCGACGTGGGCCCAACAGGCCCACTTCTGCGAACGACAGGGTCGGGGGAGCTTGAGAACCAGAAGTCACGGCTTTGACCGCCCAGTGCCCACCTCCGGTCACGAGCGTTCAAATATCGTTCGCCTCTCTCTTTTCCACACGGTCGCAGATCTCCATCTCCTCCCGTTTCTCGAACCTTCCCACCCCCCCACCGCGAAGCTCGATCTCCCCGCCGCCGCCGCCGCCGCCGCCGCCGCCATGGCCGAGGATTTCGAGTTCGCCGATCAGGTCCCTCCGTCGTTCGATGTGCGTTCCTCTCTCTCTCTCTCTCTCTCTCTCTCGTGTGTCGGAAAATCGGGAGTTTCCGTGGTTCCGGTCGGCGGAATCGGCAGATCTGTGCTGTTCTAGTGTAAATGTCTCGCCTTTCGGTTGATACATGTGCTGGTGTGTGGGGAATTGGGCTTGCCTTCTGTGTTTTCATCTTCTCTTTGCGGCGGCGCTGGTTTGGGTTTCGATGCATGCCTTTGATCTGGATCGATCGGAGGAATCCGGTTGCGAAACGCTCGCGGTAGCTTTGGGGAGTAGGAGTTTTCCGTTGGGCTTGAACTTGTGGATGGGACTCTCGATTTTGGTTTTGGAGCGTCCGTTTGTCTCTTCTCGAAGAGACGAGTGAGTAGAGCGAATGAACCCCTTTATCGGGAAGAGGGAAAGAGCCCATGCAACTGTTTATGTCGGGCTATATGGTTTGAAAGATCGGCATTGCTATTCGTGATCTAATCAATTTACCGAGCGATGTTCCGTTCAGGTCGAATTTTCGAACTTGCAATCGTGTCTGAACATTGAACTCCATCGCCCTTCATTTTGCTTTGGTTCTTCCACGAAATTGTTAGTGTTTGTCCTTGAAGATGGTATCTGATGGGCATGCAATGGAAGTTTGTTCTTAATTTGAAAGATTGATCTCTCTCTCTCTCTCGACTTAGCGTTCTTAATGGAACTAGTGAAATGCTTTGAGGTTGGACTAGTTTCGTGACCCCAGAGACACAGAGGGAGATGGATGAGAAATTAGACACATGAATGTTGTATACAGAAGGAGGCTGCAGACTTGGGGTTTTATTTTACTTGAGGGCCCTTTTCTTTTGATAGGTGGAATTGGAAAGTGTGTTTGGCGTGGATGACTGAGGAACTATCTTGTAGAACGAGATATTAAAATCAAAATGCCTTTGATTTGTTTGCAGATGATCTTTTTGATGTACTGGGATTCTTTTACCTGCCAACTTTTTCTTATTCTTCTTCTCTAGGCAATATCCAAGTCAAGATGTGCTCTTGATGCAAAAGCTTTTGTCAGTAGCTTAATTTTGAAATCTGAAAATCAAAGACTGGCAGTTGCTTTTGCCTCTTTTTTCCTCTTCAAAGGCAATAGTATTTTAAAGTTGCTTGACTACCAATAAGGCTAATGTGGTGAATTTTTGTGATGAATATTCTTCGTTCTGTTATCATTACTATGATTCCAAAACTCGAAGTCAGTCCCTTTCATGGGTTGGATCTCTAAGACCTTTCTCAAGAAAAAGGGAGTCTCGCAAATGGGCCACCTAGCTGGCATGAATTGATACTAGTTGATCAATTCTTAGCCTTGTGCTTCTTATCTTTTGATGATCTTCTGGATTGTGTGATTGTCAGTGGCTCAGTGACTGTCATGGGTTGGATCCAAGACCTTCCCCAAAATAAATGAAGCCCTGGATGTTTGGCAATAGCCATCTAGCTGGCAATCTTTTGGATGTTTGAAGCTCAGTCACCTTTGCATTACCTTATACTATTAAATTGATACTGAGTTATATGCTTCTTTCCTTTCGATGAGCCTCTCAGATGTATGCGTGTTCTTTGATCGTCTAGGTGAAAGAGACTTTCCATTTTTTTTTTTTATATAATTGAGTTGAAGCAACTCTACCTACCTGATGTAATTGATTGTTTTTGTACTTCCAAACAAAGGATTTGCAGGAATAACTTTTTGGCATAGCTACAAATGCCTATATAAATGTCATTTTGCTCATTTTAAGATACAAATTTGGTACTCATGTTAAAAGGAACCAGAGAATGCTATGAATGAGTGGTAGTTATTCTATCTCTTCTAATCTAGTGATATGGAGATAACTTAAACTATGTTGTGCAGGGAAAGGCTGCAGATGCTGGAGGGTTCAATCCGGGATTGATTGTGCTGCTGCTGGTAGTCGGGATTCTTTTGATATTTCTTGTGGGGAACTATATACTTTACGTGTACGCGCAAAAGACCCTTCCTCCTAAGAAAAAGAAGCCAGTCTCTAAAAAGAAGATGAAGAGGGAAAAACTGAAGCAAGGGGTTTCTGCACCAGGAGAGTAGAGCTTATGCTTCCTATTTAACGGCTCAATGTCCTTGACTCCAGAATTTTTCCTTTATCTGGCATTTAAGACACTATTGGATTGTCTTAAAGATTGCTTTACCGAGTTCGTGTTGGATGCAGCTGGTAAAATAAGTTGCTGAAATGTTGTTTAGCCTAGAATTAATTAAGGAATGTTACTTAGATATCATATACGTCTTTACAGCAGCTGTAGACACAGCCGCTAAAATCACCAGTTTTGGCGGTTCCATCACTCTGCTTGCTAACCTGCATTATTACATCATATCTGAACTTGGCTAGCCATTGTTTGGGGAGAGGGAGCCCTTTCCCTGGTGTGGTTCATTTCGCTGAGAGATGATTCTAGTGCGAGTAGAATGAACATGCAAAGCTTAAAACTAGGGGAGGTGCGCTGGTGATCCCCCCACCTTCGGTAGGAATTAAGGGATTTTGAGTTCCATGAACAGCAACTCGTGACTTTGTAATATCTTAATGTTGTCGAGGTGGTAGAATGTCACAATTATTGTTAGTTGGATGACCATCGGACATTTCAATTTCAACCTCGTAGGGAAGGGGAGGTGTTGTGACTTGTGATCTATGGGTTCCTTCTTTTCTTTTTAACAAGTGAACTTCTCGGAGCAAGAACGTTAGCCCTAATTGAGAGGATTTCACGGCTTTCAAAACTCGCCTTCGATTGCTATGAGGGGGAGTATGTCACATTGTATGTGTTGCATTGCAAGCCCTATGTACGTAATTCAATCAAGGTCCTAAAATAATGCCCTACGTACATAATTCAATCAAAGTCCTAAAATTTTCAATTGGTTTAATTAAGTCATAAAATTTAAGAAAAGTGCAATTGAGGGTGACACATTTTAATTGGTTCAATTAAGTTTTTGTATCACCACCATCCGTGTCCTATTTTCGTTCTCTTCCGTGTTCGGGAAGGATGGTTGCTTAAAGGTCCTTTGTTCTTCTGGCGCAGGGACCCAGCCCAGTGAAGGTGGGATTTTTATGTCGCAGTACAGTTCCTCTTCTCCTTAATCTATCTTATAAGCCAACGCCGTCTTAGAAATAGTCGATCCCTGTATAAGGTATATTGACTAGGAGCGAGCACTGTAATTGGACCGAACCAACAGATTTCCTAAATTTGGAAGTGGTGATAGTCGGTTCAGTGTTCGGTTCCAGATGTGGACTCAACCTCGTTGAACTGTCTTTTTTTTTTTTTTTATAAATTCTTATCATTAAAAAAACATTTCTTAAAAGTTGAGTCAAAACCGAAAGAAGGGGAGAAAACCCTAATCGCCTATCCGTGGAAGATCTTCAGTGAAATTCCTAATAGCCTGACTGCATGAGTCTCTTCGCTCGACGCCCCACTCTTGCCTGAGCGTGGAAATGTGGAACGCGATCAAGGAACAGGCGGATTTGGCGGTCAACCTCCCTTGGGACAGCAGCGTTTTCTTCTTCTGAGACTATGGTGATGGAGAAGATGAACGGCGTGTTCCTTGTAATACGCATGGAGATCAATGAGCAATTGACGCCTTTTTGACTCCGCAGACGACCAATTAGAGGATGCGCATCTTCTCCCTTTATTGCAAATGCAAGTGACTTACAGCAAAGAACCAAAATTAAAACTCATTTATTTATAGTAAATAGTTATATAATATTAATGATAAAAGGGATATCATAGGCGTGCTATGTATCTAATCTTTCCGCATGCCTTTTTTTTTTATTCTCGATCTGTCACTCTAACTCTTAGCTTACTCTCAAACTTATACCTTGCTTCTTTGTAGAGTGTGCGAAATTAGATTCCCCACGTTCTCAAGGAGGGTTGGGAGTGGGGACGTTTAGTTTCGTATACTTGGATAAGGAATATGTTTGGACGCTTCTGTTAGTCCCACGAAGATTAAGAAGGAAAGTAGTGTGTCATACATCTTTCTTCCTTGTTCTTTTCAAATAAAATTATTATACCATTTACAAAAGAAAAGAAATAATTGTGATTGTGCTTTGGTTTGGTCCAACCTACCTTGAAATCGATCATCCTTAGTATTGATCCATAGAATCAGCCGAAGGTTATGAAGGTTTTTTTTTTATTGAAGAACTACAATGCATAAATTTTGAAAAAAAAATATTAATATTTTTAAATCATATTATATAATGTTGTTCTAGTGTTACATATTTGTCTACTAAAATAGTAGAGTACCCAACTACTTCAATGAGTTGAGATTCAAATGAAATGACTTGTCTCAAACCCATCCAACTTCTATCATTATCTCAGACGTTGCTTCTCTATCGTTATAGATGTGCATAGTGATTGTGTCCAACTCATAGGGAGTTCTATAAAGAAAGTTTCAAAATATAGTTGAGCTGTCCAAGCTTATTATTCCTCAATTATTCTAGAATAATCTAAGGAATACTAAAATCCGTCTATTAAATTTTTTTTACTTAGTAATATGCCTAGTTCTTTTGGGTGCTAAATTTTATACACTTAACTCAAATAATCACTTTCGGCGTGTACAATTATATAATGAATCAACGTGATGGACCAATCTTAATATCTTTAACATTGCTCAATTCTTAAAAATTTCCATGCGGTTCATTGAAGTAACCAATTGATTGAATGATAACAACATAAGAATTTGTTGCACCCCTCCCAAAAGTTCGAAATATTTATACCCTCTCCTGTTGCTATTTATCCTCCTGGCAATCTAAATGGTGATCTGTCACTAAAAAAGAGACTTGCTCATACTACTCTTAGACTAGGTTATACCATATAAAGAATCTCACTCATGATTGATCTTCGTAAAATTAAACTAAAAGAGTTAAATATTACGTAGAGATTGCAATCAAGTTTCAATCTTTTTAACTGGTGCAATCCGAAACAAACATAATCGAAACCCAATACCATTCAACCAGCATAGTCATATATTTTTAACAGAGTCTCAAACCTATGTCGAAAAGTACAATTTGACACTTACCGCCCAGGCATTTTTTACATGTCCTGATCTAATTCATTTGAAAGGACTTGATTGTATTAAAAGAAACGTCCATGGCTCAATTGCATTTTGTGATGGAATTTAGAACTTTCAATGAACTTTTTCGTTTGTCTTCAAAGTCGTCACATCATTTATGGGCAGTCCAACATACACAGCAGTAAGCAAGCACAGCTAAAAATTTCCTCCTTGATTTCCACCAAGAGAGAAGCAGAGCACAAGGAATAACCTTAACTGTCGAACCATATATTAGTAAAGAGATATTTCTGTATAAAAACAAGACATCATAAACAGAGCATTTATTTATAGCTGGTTAAAACCAAGCCTAAATTTCATCACCATTTCTTTAGTACAATATAAAGTCTGGTAACTCCACAACCGGAGAAATCACACGTACGGTTTGCACATATACAGGCTGGTTTTCATATAGATGTAGAACGCTCAAGCCCTGCGAGCCATAGTCTGCTCGCCTGGGGGGATCATCACCAAGACTGGATGTGCATTGAATCCAGGATGAGGTACCCTACGGCGGAGCTCACGTCCTTCCTGGCAGAGAGCGCAGGCATGGCATAAGACATGAGTTAGCACGTCGCATCCCGTTTCGCACCGCTCTAGTTGCACCTCGTCCTCCACACAACTTCCACAGCATCCACATGACCTGTGCAGTGCCTCACAGCTACCCTGTTTAGGCAGCAAAGCCGACAAAGCAAATAGTCAGTCATCGCTTTATTCTGTACAGTTCACTATAAGACAAAGAAGAGCTCAAGTAAACCAATCTCCTATGTCTAGACCCAAAAAAGCCACATCCAAAGGTTAATTCTATTTCTGCATTACAAGGCAGTCTGCTCTTGCTACCTCAACCTCAAGCCACTCATATTTGTAAATCGGTTGTGATTCCTTGAACATATCCTCAAGATTACTCAGAAGCAAATGCTGTCTCAGAGGTGCCAAAGTTTTTAAAATTCAAAGCTGGTCTTGTAAATGATAAGATTTATATAACTACCAAAGTTCATTTAATTTTAATATGCGCTGTGCTGAACTTTACCCTTTTGTACTACTCCTTTAAATTTTTTCCTTTTCATTTTTGTCCTTCAATTATATAAATAAGGAACAATTGTTGTTTACTCATAGCACTTTTTCATATTTAGATATTAACATTCTGGTTTGGGTGGTTAATGATTTTTTTCCAAATTATAATCCACGTTGAAGATAGAATTAAGTTCATTTCACTATATTGGATTCGATTATTCTTATTATTGCTAGAAAATTAAGTGAAGAAAACGAACCAAGAGTATAATAGTATATGAGGGAAAAATATCATGAGGCAATAAAAATTAAAAGCATAACTGGTTGCAAGACATGAATAATGTTGTTTAATGAAAATGATGTCATCAGTATGCGTAACCTAACAATGTTTTTATAACAAGATGTTTAAACAAACAAAAAGCAAGTTCAATGATTTTATTGTTTATCAATTGAAACATGCTTAGATGTAAGCAAACATCCTAAGTTGTTGTCTAGGAGTTCTTCAAGGAAACTGGTTCTTTTTTCGGAAAGTCAATGTAACCTCCAATTCAGCGTCTTGTGACATTTTAGAAGTAGATACAGTTGACCAAGTGAAAGCTGATTTTCAGGGAATCTCTCGGGCGTTTTTTTACAATTTTTGTTGTCACAGCTCTTCAAAATCAAAAGTTTCCTTCAACTGTTACACGCAAATTTACTTGAGGATATTAATTTTTACTGTTGGAGATTTAAACTCACAACTTATTCCTACAAATAAATCTATTCTATTAAACACTAAAGATTTAATTTTGTTCCCCAAAATGCCTATTCTAGTCATATTTACAGGACAACAATCATAAATAGTAAGGCAAGAAAGTTCAAGCAAAAATTCTAAGAAGAAAGTAACTATCAGTCATTAAGGGGGAATGGGCTTAACCGGAACCAGCATTTGAACATCCCAAGTGGGATATATGGGGGATAAACAATTTGTTGGATGAGGATCACCACCAATTGCATAATTCACTCACAATTGCAAGGTACAGAGAGAGGCATACAGATCCTCATGATGACTATAATTTCTATTGATGGTTATATTCGCAGATCCTCCCTCAATATACTTACTGGCTGCTATGGTATAAAAAGGATGGAAAAATAAGTCTTCTTTCCGATGGGGTTGGAAGTGATAGATTGGGCCAAATATCGAATGCATTTACACACACAAGGGGGGGATGGCAGGCATGGATGAGGCACAGTGAGGGCCTCGGCCCTGCCCACCCGTTGCTAACCCTAAGAGACATAGCAGGATCAATTGTAATTTCACAAATCAAGGGCACCCATCAGACTAATCTGTTAAGATTGACTACAACGAAATATGAAGCGACATGTCAATTCACATCATAACCTAAAGATTTCCTGATTCAACTAACTACAATATGAGGACCTCATGAATCTAACATTACTTCTGCTGTTAAAAAAGGAGAAAAAAAAAGCATCAATTGTACATCTTTCCTTGGAGAAAAGAAATGAAACGTTGGCTCAATTGCCTTTCAAAAGGGCAGAAGTTATACCAGTAGCTTCACCAGAATGTGTGACCAGTGATTTACTCAGTCAACAAACTTATCTCATGGTATTGGGAGAAAAATGCCAGTGAAGAATGGACAGGTGAAAAAATTACTTGCCTCTAGATTATACTTGCGACGAATAGCCGTGCGGCTAAGAAATGAAAACATGGGCGCAATGCAGTTGACACCATAGAAGGACTTTCCAATCAGAAAAAGGCCAGCATAAGACAAGCAGTGAGTTGCAAAAGTCCCGGTAGTGTTTCCAAGTCTCTCAACATTACTTCCAAGTCTCTCAACATTACTTCCAAGTCTCTCAACATTACTTCCATAAAGCACACAAGGAGCAACGCTTCCAAGGAGACCTAGTCATGTCATGATAGAGAAAATATGATCAAAAAGGATCCATGATATCAAAAGCATATAGAAAAGGAATACAAGCAGAATGACCTCTGATTTAACCAAAAATAAACTAATGTTGATAGCAATATCTATATGCTTAACACAGTTAGCTTGAGTAATCCCTTGCTAACATATATTCGACTGGATAAACGCCCATTTATGCTTTCTCCGAAAGCAATAACTATTTTTGATCTAGAATCGGCAAACATAGTACACTCAATAGCATTTCCAGCAAGCATAGTTCCCAACACTTAAAAACTGAAAATTTCAAACCTAACATAATAAATTTTGATCTCTTCCAAAACGATAGTAAATTTTTTTTTCCTTCCACTTTAGTTTTTCCAAAGTCAAACGAAATCTATCACAACAAGATTATGATTTTAAAAGTTCAAAACGACCTCAATAAAAACACAAACTAAAAATTCATCCAGAAAAAGGGAAAAAAAAAAAAAATTTAGTAAAACTCTCTCATCGATAGCTTGTACATGACCTACAATGCCTCATGTCCCTTAATAGGTAATTAAATCAACAAAAACAATTCACATGCAAAGGCAAGGAATTATAGCGCAGACGTGGGTTGTGTTGTGGTTGCAGAGGGTTTGTTGTGGAAGTGGGTGTGACAGAGATTATGCAAAAGGATTGTAGTCATTGTGGCCTGAATTTTGTGATGCTTGCACATCATGTTTGAAAAATTAGAGATTGATTGTTTTATTAAAAAATTGCAAAATTCTAACTATATAATATACACATACATTCTTCATAGATAAATTACACACCAATATAAATTCTACTAGAATCAGTCCCCACAGTTCTCTCTCCTCTCTCTCTTTTGTTGTTCCTGATGGAGAGAACACAGCTAAGAAAACAGATATGAACAGGGGTCCCATTGATCAGACCAAAACCCACAAATCTTTCGAGAGCAGACGAAGACCGATCAAGATCCAAAACCCACAAATATTTCATGATTTTCACTTTGATAGGCATATCAAGACAACCTAGACCTAATTTGAAGAATACACCAGATCTAAGAATATGAGTCTTTGAGAGCTCCGCACACTTGTTTTTTCTTCAATCTTAAGTTTGTTTGAGCAAGGCCGGCCACTATCCAAAGTGAAATGCCAATGGATAGTCTCGATATTCTCTACATCTTCGTTGATAATGGGTGCTACGACACTTACAGGCTGTTGCGACGCCATTACGACACCATCACATAATGGCCCTAGAGGCTACTGAGGTGGATCGAATTAGCACAGCGACCGCGGTGGGCAATGGATGCGGTGGCTGCCGATACTGTTACTCAACAGCCCTTAGGACCCCTTTTTTAATTACTAGCCAAGGACCTCCCAGTTAACAAAGCCAATTCGATTCGCTAATTCGATCCAATTTCGCAATAACTCACACCACCTAGACAAGAAATCCCCGCTGCCAAAGCTAATATCTCAGAAAGCACAACTGATCAAAACCACCAAACCAACAATTCAATCACCCAATTCATCCGCAGATACCGCAAAATCCACCGCCCAAACGCAGCGATCACAGAAAAAAAAAACCCCTAATCCAGGAACCGAGAGAGACTCACAAACTTCGAGATCGCTGCTGCAGAACTCGTCGTTGCGGCCGAGGCAAGCGAAGAGGCCGGAGTTCCACCGCGCCCGCTCCACCGGCTCCCCCACCACGCTGCCGTGAGCCAGCGGCAGGCCATCGGCGGTCCACTCGCCGGCGGCGACCTTGTCGGCGACCTGGCCGGGCTTCTTGGCGTGGTCGGCGAACTTGTCGGGGACCTGGGCGGGCTTCTTGGCGTAATCGGCGAACTTGTCGGGGACCAGGGCGGGTTTCTCCGCGTCGTCGGCGACCTTCCGGTCCAGGAGAGGGCTGGATTCCTCGTCAGAAGCGGGGCAGCTCTTCTCGCCGGCGTTCGCCATTTTCAGGTAGAGAGAGAGAGAGAGAGAGAGAAGATGGCTTGTGTCGGAACGGGAGGAGGAGGAGGAGAGGTTAAGAAGTCGTTTTTTTTTGTTTTTTTTTCCCTTGTTTTTCGAGCAAACCGCGTGATGTTTTCTATTGGGGAGACCATTATTATCATCGACCAAAAGTCAGTCCAGATCGACGCGTAGTCCGTGGAGTACACGTCGCAATTCCTGAATTTCCATATGGAAAAAATGACACTGGCGGACTCATAATCCATGACTTTTTAATTTATTTGATGTGATTCTCATGCGTTCAAACTAATCCTTCGAGTAAATGAAAATATTTAGTATTGTCATTCATGACTTTTAAACATCTACAAAAAATTCAGAAAAAAGTTGAGGATCATATGAACAAATTAAAAGTTTAGAAATCATATTATACATATGACTAAGGTTTATAGATCATTTGTGTTATTATCTATTTTTATTTTCTTGTTGGCTTTTATCTTGTATTTTCCATCCGCATAAAAAAAGCACATGACTTTTAAGGGATGAATTTGTACCTTCAATTTATAATTTTTTGGGTATAAATCTCTCTTTTATCTTCGATTCATGTGAATAATGAAAAATGAAAATTAAGCTAATAAAAATTGTTAAAAAAATTGTTGAAAATATTACTAAAATTGCTAAGACATTTTAAGAGAGAAAAATTAATTAAAAAAAGGTTTCAATAACATAAAGATGAAATGATAGCGATGGTCAATTTATAAAAACTAATTGGTCATAAAAAAATTAAAAGAAAATCACCTGCAATGGTAATCATTTTGATTACATGTATCCCTTTTATAATATTATAAAATACTATTGTTAATCAATCTTATTTCTTAATAATTAACCCTTTGAATATACATAATGAGTAACCCACTTTTTGTAATTTGACCTTTTTATTATTGGGATATTTTTCTATTTTATTTAATCTGTGTTTATTTTTCTTCTTAAAATATCTTATTTAGTTTAAATTAGTGGCTATATTTATTAAATTTTAACAGTTTTTATTAATTTTAATGTAATTATCAATAATATTTTTTCTATTATAATATTTTTGCGCATTTTCTATATTTTTCATTTTTACAGCAATTTAGGAAAAGAAAAAAGATTTCCTTAATTGATTAGAGCTTAGTGGGTATTGTGTAATAGTTAAAAGTTTGAAGGCAAATTCCAAATTTTAGTGGGATGGGCTGTAATTTTAGATAATCCTTCTTCTTCATTCTCACAAAAATATTAAATTTCAGTATGTTGTCCCTTCAATTTTCATTCTTTCCATTTTTATCATTTCCCAAACATAACCTAAACAAGAATATCATATAACTCTACACTTTTGTATACCTTTCAAATTGCCTAAAAAATATCTAGGGTCAATACTTTTGTCTATTGAGTTTTCAATTGATTTATGTTGATATAAGTACTCAAAATGTATATTAGAATACCGCACCACAATATATGTCTTTTCTTCTTACCAAGAATATCAAAATGTTGACTTTGCGAACTGAAGTATGCATGATGGCATATGTGACAAAAATCAGGCATGTAAATATTAACTAGGGTTTTCAGAGTAGGATAAACCAAAAATCTTCAAGGGGCATTCCCCTTAGGTAAGGTTGTCTTCTTTCCACAAGTGTCGACAACAACAACAACAATAATAATAATAATAATAATAATAATAATAATAATAATAATAATAATAATAATAATAATAATAATAATAATAATAATAATAACTCATCCCACATAAAGGGTGCGTTTGCAATTGGCATTTCCAAGCCACTTTAGGCCTCCAAAGCCCTTTGGGCTAAAAATGAGTGTTTGGCAAAATGTTTTGTAAAGATACTTGGCTGAAAGTCTGCCTTGTGAAGGCTGAAAGTCCAAGGCAGGTTGGGGGCTGCCTTGGGCTTTCAGCATGCCGAAAATGCTGAGCTGAGGGGAGAAAAAAAAATTTTCTTCCCAAATTATCCTTGTTAATTTTTCGTTTTTCCGATTTTGCCGTCTCATCGTCTTCTTCTTCTTCCGCAAGTGGGTACTGTTCATCTTCTTCGCGGATACAACCTTGCCCGCGTCGGCGCTGTGCCCGCATTGGCCACTGTGCCGGCAGCCCTCGACCGCGCCAGCACCACCCGCGCTGGCGACCCGCGAGCCCTCTCTGATCCACCGCCGTTCCGCCGACCCCGCTAGCCACCGTCGCTGCGCCTCCACCAGATTTGAACCCGAGCGGACTGCTACCCCTTTCGAACCGAAACCCCTGCAGCAGATCGTGAAGCTCGCTGCACCGATATCGCTCGACGACTGCGTCACCGCTGACTACTGCTCGCCTCCGCCCGACGCCGTCGTCGCTTAGTAGCTCGCGACCCAGCGCTTGAGGCCCTTACCGCGCGACTGCTGCTGTCACGATCTCGCTGCTTGAGTGCCTCGACACCTGCAGATCTGAGCTCGCCTCCGCCTGACGCCGTCGCCGCCCAACAGCCCGCAACCCAGCACCTGACTCCGCCGCGCCGGCCGACGCTTCCACTTGCCGTTTGCAGGACCTCTGCCACAGCAGCTTGCCTCTGTTGCGCCTCTGCCCACCGTCCTCCACTCGATTGTTGACCCCGCGCCCCGCTGTGACGCTGGTTTTCCCCCTTCGCCGGAGCTCGACGCCACCGCGCCTTGGCACCACTGCCCATGAGCGGTCGCCGGCGAGGTCCTCCCGCGACCTCGATGCCCTGGATCTAGGTCGCGGCGAGGTCGCCGGAGGTCGAGGCGGCGTCGCGCGACCTCACCGCCCCATATCCGGGGTCGCCAGAGGTCGCGGCGGTGTCGTGTGACCTCGGGCGGCCTTTGCCGATGGTCTTCGAGGGTTGGCGAGGTCGCCGGAGGTCGCAGCGGCGTCATGTGACCTCGGGCGGCCTTTGCCGATGGTCTTCACGAGTCGCTCAACCCCGAGCGGCCCTCCCTAGTCGTCTTCGGGGCTGCCTAAGTCGAATGTCGGCTGCCGATGACAAATTTCGATCGTCAGCGGCCGCCTGCCCTTGCCGGTCAATTTTTTTATTTTTTATTTATTATTATTTTATCACAAAAGCCCTTTGTAAATATAATTCTCCCAAACACCATTTTGCTTAACGGTACTTCACAAAGGGCTTTCAAACTATAATTTACCAAACACAGTTTGCATTTTAAAAAACACCTTTAACTCAAAGATCTTTGCATTTTCCTCAAGACTTTCCTCAAAAGCTTTCCCAAACGCACCGAAAATCCCCTAGAAACCGCAAAACAAAATTTTTCTCTCTTTCTCTACAAAGAATCACCCAATGCTTATAGTACCTCTCCTTCTCTAGATGATCTCACTTACTCTAATCAATCCCAAATGGTGGAGTACAAGGAAAGGATAGCCAAAATGAACTCCTAGCTCCTTTTCCGGCAAATCAAAGTGATGTTTTTTTATTTGATGGGCTAAACCTGGCCCATAAAGTAAGAGCTCATGAGAGAGCAGTTATTTTTTCAATAAAAATTAACTGCTATATATGTAAGAAAAAGGAAAAGGGGCACGTTAAGAATTGAATAGAACAAAATAGTACGTTCTTCTTCCCCCTTTTGAGACAACAATAAACTCTCTCAAAGAATGGAATTACAAGAGTTT
Organism: Eucalyptus guilfoylei; assembly: GCA_016097605.1. Taxonomy (NCBI): domain Eukaryota; kingdom Viridiplantae; phylum Streptophyta; class Magnoliopsida; order Myrtales; family Myrtaceae; genus Eucalyptus; species Eucalyptus guilfoylei. The sequence goes on along the minus strand of CM027860.1, from coordinate 14,231,757 downwards.
CGATCAATTCCTTTGAGATTGTAGTAAGTACTTAATTTGTGGCAAACATTGTATGTCCATTTTCGTGATATGCCTTTTGATCGGTGTTACATGTTACCCGAGCACGTTTCCGCGTTTGTTTTTTGTATTTGTTCGTCCGAGTACCTATTCATTTTTTAGGAATCCGTTTCCAATATGGATATCGGAGCAATATTATTCATGTTTCTCGATCAGACGCTCGGGGACAGAAATCCCAACACCCGTCTACTGTTTGCCCTCCTTTTTTATTTTTCGTGAATTAAAATTTAATTTTGATAGTGTAGGGTTGCAGTTCTTGTCGAGATGAGAAAAATGATGGGTGGCACACCACCAAAGGCCGTTGGACGTGCCCCCACATGCAGTTAGACAGTGTAGGCCTTGTTGGCGCGGGTGGGAAACTGTAGGGGTGTGCGTGACACACGCATGGTGACTGCCCTATGCATGCGTCATGCGTGTGGGTTGACGTTATCGTGACGTGAACTGGCGGTTGCTCGCGCACGCGCGGGACATGTGCTGATGACGTCACAGTGACATCAGCTAGCCGGTTCAATCGGTCCAACCCGACCCGGTTTGGCCCAACCAGCATGACTTGATCTAGATGAATCGCTTGTCTAACCCGGTCTTCCGTTGACCCGAGTTGACCGGCATTGACCGTTGATCGTCGTTGACCGTTGACCGTTGACAAAAAAAAAACGAAGAATTTGTTTTTTTCCCAATTATGTCACTATGGATTATAAGTAATCCTTTTTTGTTCTACAGTTGTTGCAAGAATAATGCTTCCCCTTTGTGTGCGTATATCTATTCGTGCACATTCAAAAAGACAAAAGACGAGATTTGCAAGGATGATATTAAGTTGGCTAATTGAACATGTTCTTGAGGAAAGTGGTGATATAACTGAACATGTCTTGGAGATTAATAAGAAGATACAAAAAGTCATTTGGAAGCATTATCCCATGCCAGCTTTTGAGATGATGCAGCTCTTGATTAACACTCTTCCATTTGAATTGCAAGGAACGTTGAATCGCTTATGGGAGGTCAACGTGGTTCCTAATTATAAGAAGCTTGTATTGGCTTTTTTGAAAAAATATTATAAGATTGAAGCCACAAAGACTTCGAACCAAAGAATGAGTTCAACCTAGTAGGAGATGAATGTGCGAGGGAGAAAAGAGATTTCCGTATGTTTTTCTATGGTTACCTAATGTACCTCTAGAATTTTCAGAGGAAATTACTAAGAAATTAGATAAATCTTTCCCTGTTCATAGGTTAACTTGGCGTTAGCTATTTTTTGTGTTTACTTAGTATGTTTTATTGATATCTTATGTAGATTGTCCCTTCCATATTTATGTTATTGTAGCTATTGATATATTGGTTATATTATGTAAAAATATATATATTTTTCATTAATGTATATTCAATGTTGATTGCTTCTGTTATTATTAATACTTGTGGGTAGCTTAAAAAAGTTTTAGTAGTTTCAAATGACTTATTTTGCATAGAAGACTATATTAATGACAAATTCAAACAAGGATTTTTTGGATGATGATTGGAAACAATAGTGATCTTTTGATTTTGAAACCTTATTTAAAATAATTTGTTAATATGATTAGTTCATACAAAATAGATGCATAAATGATAGACATTAATAATTCGTGTATGTGTGTTTGATATGTTTAGAACTAATGGCTTCGACAACTAAAAGTATAGCCGCTGAGTTAAACAAATGAGATAAGCTAAATAATGATAATTATGAAATATGACATGAAAACCAATATATGTTAGAAGAGCAAGAGGCACTAGAAGCTTTTAATCTGGTTATGGAAGAGTCTGAAGATAGGAATACTACACAACACAAACGAGATAAGGAGGCATTTGCTGTATGGAAGAGAAAAAAGTCATTTGCTTGCATCACGTTGCTGAGTAGTATGGAGAATAATATCATGCGAGAGTTCAGCCGTTTTGAGAATGCTAAAGAAATGTAGAAAGCATTGGCAGCGAGATTTGATCATACATCAGTGACCAAGCTGAGACAGCTCACTATAAGATTTGACTCTTCCAAGAAGCCTCATGGTCATACCATGAAACAATACCTGAGAAAGATGTTAAACATGATTAATGAGCTGAAGGATGCTGACCACGTTCTGACTGACGAGCAGCAAATGTAGGTAGTGATCCGTTCCTTGCCTCATAGTTAGGAGCATATGAAGGTGTACCTGACCCATTATGAGAATATTAAAACCTTTGAGGATGTAATGCGCTATCTTGAGCTAGAAGAGGACTGTATCCTGGCGGCTAAGCTGGAAACTGACATTTATTATGTTGGGTCTAGCTCATAAAAGGCTTCGAGCTCCAAGCGCAAGCGTCTTGATTCGTTCAAAAGGTGGAAAGGCAAGGGAGCGAGCTCTTCGGGAAAGAAACCTAGAGTTGACCAATATGAGAGAAGAAGGCGTCCTTAAGTGAAAAAGTTGTCAACGGTAAAGTGTTATAACTATGGCAAGAATAGTTACTATATTTGCGACTGTCACAAGCCAAAGAAGGTAAATACCTATTGTGACCCCGTTTGGTTCAGCATTCCCAAGGGGGTTTTAGCCTCGAAAGCCCCTTGGGAAAAATTTTAGGTGTTTGGTTCAGCATTTGGAGGTGTCCTTGGCCAAATGCTACTATGAGGTTTAATGAGTTTTTTTTTCCAATATTGCCCTTACTAATAATCATGTTTTCCTCTTTTGCCCTCGAAAATACTATTCATCGTCTTCTTCAAGGAACTTGCTGCTCCACCATGGCGGGTGGCGCTCAGCCGCAAGCGGCCAGATCTGGCCACTAAAGGGCTAGATTTGGCCGCTAGGAAGCCTCACCTGAGGTCGCGCGACCTTGGGCGAGGTGGCCTGAGGTCGGGCGACCTCGGGCGTTGCCTCGGTCGTGCGATCCAGGCGCCGCTGCCTGAGGCCACGCAACCTCAGGCGACGCCCTGGTCGCGCGGCCTCAGGTGGCGTCGCCTGGCCGCCACCGCCACCAGCTGCTCCCCCACGATTTTCCCTTGCAGCTGCATCTCCTCCTCCCTTTTTTCTTTTCTTTTTTTCATTTTTCTTTTCACCTTGAAGTAGCTTTGCAAAACATACACAAAATATTGGGTTAACAAACATACTTGCCTTCACAAAATGCCCATTCACTCAAAGATATTTGGAGAAATGCAAAGCCATTTCCGCAAAGTTGAACCAAACGGGCCTTGTATTCTTAACAACTTTGCTTATGTATCACATTTTGTATTCTTAACTAAATCTAATTCTTTGTGTACTGTAGATTTGGGAGCAACATGCCATATAGCGAAGGATCTAGAACGAATTAAATATGCGTGGTGGATGCATTTTGTTCCTACATTATATATTATATGCTTCGGAGATTCGTCAGAATTTAGTGTCTGTGTTAGTGTTGGTTAAATTTGGTTTCAGTTTAAACTTTAATAATAATGGTGTGGATTTGTATTTGAATACAAACTATTATGGTTGTGGTTATTTTCTAAATGGTTTTATTGTATTGGATGTTGACTTTGGTAATGTCAATGTTTGTTATTTTCTCTTCACATCTTCTAATTCATATAATAATGATGTGAATGTGTGATATGCTAGACTTGATTATATTGGCCAACAACGTATGAATAGACTAGCTAAAGAGGATTTGTCGAGCAACATTGAAAAGTTGATGTACCTATATGTGAGCATTGCCTAGTAGGGAAAACGACAATGAAACCATTTGGAAAAATGTAAAGGAATTGAATTTGCTTTGCAATTAAACCATTATGCCTTCTGTGATATAATGAATGTGAGAGGAAGGCATTGGACTATTTATTTCATCACGTTTATAGATTATTACACTTGATTTGGACATGTCTATTTGATTTCTCTTAAATCTAAAGTGTTTAGTTGTTTCAAAAAGTTTGTAAACTTGGTAGAAAATCAATTAAATGAGAAAAATAAAAGTATTGAGATCCGATCGAGGTCGAGGATATCTATCTTATGAGTTTAGAAATTTATGTGATGAAAAAGGAATAGAAAGACAGTTGTCTATTCCCTATACTCCTTAACAAAATGGCGTTACGAAAAATAGAAACATAATCCTACTAGAAATGGTTAGGTTCAGGATGGCGCATGCCAACTTACTTATCACATTTTGGGTGATGTTTTATTAACTACTACCTATATACTTAACCATGTGCCTTTCAAGTTAGTTATTTCTACTACATATGAGTTATGGACAGGTAAAAAGCCCAACTTAAATTTCTTAAACCGTAGGGTTGTGCTACCTATACTTATAAGCATTCTTATAAGTATGGGAAATTGGATCCTAGAGGAAAGAAGAGTATTTTCATAAGATACTCAGAACACTTGAAATTGTATGTATTTATAAGTGAGCAGGAAAGTGAGAGTATAATTTAATTTGAATCACGAGATTTCACATTCTTAGAGAATAAATTTCCTAAGAAGAGCGAAATAGGTGAGGACAACTCCCTATTTGAAACATTGGATCAAGATAATGAACTCAATAGAGTTCATCCAAGTGGAAGTAATATGAAAAATGATGTTTAAATTTGACTTAGTCTCAATTACAACCATTTGATGAGACGATATCGTCATTATCTAACTAAGTGAGAACATAATGGAGAATAATGTGCAAAATATATAATTTCCCGTACAACGAACAAGTCGCAAAAGTATTCCTCAATTTGTGATCATATCATTATATGTTAATGATATACTGATTGCCGGAAGCAATATGAAGTTTTTTAATACTATTAAGAGTTATTTATCTTCCAACTTTGAGATGAAAGACATGGGTGATGTTGCATACATTATTGGAGTTAAGATTTCAATGGATCATTCGAAAAAATCATTGTCTCTTTTGCAAGAAACCTATATAAACAAGATTCTGAAACGATTTCATATGCAAGATTGTAAACTTATAGATACTCCTATTGCAAAAAGTAAATAATCGAGTCATAGATTTTGTCCAAAAACTTCACAAGAGAAGGAACAAATGCAACGTGTTTCTTATGCTAATGCTGTTGAAAGCTTAATGTATGCTATGATATGTACAAGACCTGATATATGTTTTGCAGTTGGAATGATAAGTAGATACCAATCCAATCCAGGACAAACACATTAGAAAGCCGTCCGTCAAAAGAATATTGAGATATCTAAAGGGAACTACTGATTATACGCTGAGTTATCAAGAAAATGATCTGCAGTTTGAAGGCTACTCAAATGCTAATTGGGGAGGAGATTTAGATGAAAGGAAATCTACCTCTGGATTTGTTTTCTCACTGAATAATGGTGTTATATCTTGGAGCAGTAAGAAATAAATGTGTATAGTTTTGTTGACGATGGAAGCTGATTTCGTGACATTATCAGCAGCAATACAAGAAGGTATTTGGCTTAATAGATTTTTGGATCATTTAAATGTTGTTAAAAATGCTGCAAACTCATTATTGTTTAACTATGATAGCTAAGCAGCAATAGTGTACATCAATGATCCAAAATATCATAGTAAGACCAAACATATAGATATCAAGTATAATATTGTCAAAGATATGGTTGCATGAAAAGATGTGAACATATAATATATATCTATGCATAGAATGATAGCAGATCTTATAACAAAACCAATACTTAATGTCCTATAGCCATGTAAAATCACTAGGATTGCATAGAGACTGATGTACTGAACATTGTAATTTTCCTAAGTGTTTACATTTAATGAAATTTTCTTTCATTATTAATGCCTTTAGTTTTTTATTTGATGTTTATGCATCTTAATACTTAGTGCATCATATAAAATTAAGAAAGCATGTCGGACAGATAAGAGATTAGCCCACTCACACAGGTAATTGTCTCTATTTACTATGTGATAAATAGAGATAAGACGATTTTCAAGCTTATTATTTAGGTGATAATGGAGAGCTCAAGCTTAAAATATAAATGTCGCCTTAACTGAGTGTTAAGATGATGACATAATCCGAAAGTAAAATAACCAATATATTTTAACTTTATCTGTCTTTGATGCCAGATGTGAGTTGTGATGGATTTTTTGAAGGAGTAGATATGCGAACTCAAGCTAGACATTAAGTATGTCTAAACTATCATATGTACGATATTGAAATTGAAGACATAAGCTCTATGGGAAAGAAGTTAATACCGTAATACGTATTTCATACTACGTATGCATGAGATGACAAATAAGAATGGCAAAAATTTTAATCTCAATTTTTATGCCATGTAAGATTTTTAAGAAAAAGAGTTCCTCAATTAAGTGCCATCATAACTGTTACTTATTCTCATGATTTCTATTTAATGTTTGTTATCTTAGAATGTTGTCAATGATCATGTAATTGATTCGATCTAATAGGACATTTCTTGAAAAGTAAGTTGAATTGAAATTGAGTGTTTTAAGGAAATAGGAAGATCGAGTCTGGAGAATCACACTCTAGTTATGTATTCACTAGTCGATCAATTATGATTGTTTTTTGGGATAATCATAATTGTGAATACAATATGTCATTATTAAAAAGAGATCGAAAGATATATAAATGTGATCGATAGATCTAAGATAATGCATACTATATTTACTCAAAAAATGTGATGCCTATTTTGAGCAGCTATATATTCTTAACAAATGTGTGGCAATGAGTTTTCGAAATATGCTGGTCACACGGATTATTTACTAGTATGAACGTTGTAGAGAGGTGAAGAAAGAGTTCCACTTCGGCACATAAGAACAGTTCATCCACAAAAAGGCAATACAAGAATTGGGGGCCATCTCGGGAAGTTTTAAAAGGGGGTCCACGTTCACTTCCTACATTTTCTTTTAATTAAAAAAATGATAATAACATAAATAATCTCTAAATTTTGACCAAAATATGTAATGTGGTCCCGGAACTTTAACCTGATGTGTTTGTTATCCCTAAATTTTTAATTTGTTCAATGTGGTTTTGACTAATGAGGGAATCTATGCTTAGAACCAAGAAAGACTAGGTCAGTTGCAACATATATGCTTTTTAGGGACTGTTTTTTAGCTGTGAACTACTCGGAAATTTGGATCAAAGTATAGAGATGCTCAAAGATGCCAAGATAGTAACATCTTTAACTTAGCCAAGCTGCATTTCTTAGAAGTTAGAAGAAGTGTTTAGAGAGACATTGAGAGAATTTACATAAGTACACACTTTTCTTCAAGAGACTCTGTCCAAAACATTACATCCTCTTTGCCTTTTATAGGCATCAAAAAGCCACAAAAAACAAAGACCAAGCTCATGGGTCTTAAAACACATAGAGGCTCCGTTTTCAAGTTAGTCCCCAGACTATATGAAAATATTTAATATTATCATTCCATTAATTCAAGTTCTAAAAACTAGATTGAACATGTATCAAAAGATCCAAAATCACATTAAAAAAAAACCGAAAGTCCAGAGACTGCATTGCACATTGCGCTAAAGTTTAAAGATCACATTGAACAAATTAAAAATTTATGGACCACATTGCATATTGGGTCAAAACTTATATATTATTTGTCATTTTCCCCATTAAAAACTTAAGATAAGTATAAGGGGAGAATGGATCTCCTTGCTTGATGCCTCTACTCAGTTGAAATGGTTTAATGGCACCCTCATTAAGAAGGATGGATTTAGAAGCAATGACAGTAGAGTTCAAAATAAGATCAAAGTGAGCATATCAGGGAAATTAAACCTTTGAAGGACATTTTTAATCAAGCTCGATTCAGCCGGTCATATGCCTCTTCAAGCTCAATTTTATGGGCCAATAACCTTTTCCTACGCTTAGGAGTCTTCATATGATGGAGAATTTCTGTTGACATTAACAATGTTGTCTTGAGTTCTCCTCCCAGGGATAAAGTTTGCTTGCTTGGGACTGACAATATCATCTATATACAGTTTCAGTGTTTGCACAAAAATTTTAGAAATGATTCCATAAACAGTGCTACAAAGGCTAATGGGTCTAAAATCAGATGACGGTACCAGCACGACAGAGATCACCGGCTATGTAACCATAAATTAGATGATAAAATAGCTTGACAAAGGATCACATACAATATAACATGACATATCGGATTACTTAACAGCATGATAAATGATCACATATAACATGACTGGTCCCCAAGCCCATGTGGGGTTAACCACTGGGTACCAGTTTATCCTAGGAACCGGGATTCCAAAATCCAAGGAACAAGCCTGGGCACTGGCAATGAAGGGACCCGGGGGACGGGACCCCTGGGTCAGCCGAGCCTGGCCCTGGCCCAAGTTTTTGGTCCTAAGCATGACCTTAAAAGGCTTTGACCATCGGGAAGCAGTTCGGGTAGAGGCTGGGATCCGGGCCTCGAAAGATATTCCGGCCCACTTGGCGGACCCGCCACAAACCCCCCTTTTGGGGGGTTAGGGCAGCCACCTCATATCCTCGCGACGCCAATCCCCCGGCTTTCCGGGGGCAGGTATAGGGAAATGAAGAGGCTCGGCCAGGAAACTGGCCGGGGGTGGCGATACCCTACTTGCAGAGTCGTTTTCATTTAATTTATGTCATCTGTACATTTAACCAATCACGAAGCACGAAATGAAAAACACCTAAAAATCTTGATGAGACAGCTTTGCTGGCCCAGTACCCAATCTTTCAGCAACCATAAAGAAGCCAGGACAATAACTTCTTTTTTCTTACGTCTGGATTTATGGAACAAGATGGCTACATCAATTAGGCAATGATTAAGCACTTGGAGATGCGAAATTTAACAATGGGTAACTAATGGAGAGTTTCATGAATTACACTGCAGAGTTTCTTAAGGGAAAAGATTCCTTGAACAAATAGCTTCCCAAGTACAAATTCTATAACCACACAAAAATTCACTCTTTAAGATATTAAACAATTCTAGAAATACTATATTCATCTGTCTTTGCATCTCTTAAGAACCAAGGCGTGGAGGGAGAGAATTTTGTGGATCTCCACGTCTCCGAACAAACCCTCTGCATTTACATACCCCACAATCAAGACTTCTGAGACTTGTCACATGGTGAAAGCCCATGAACTTGTTTTTAAGTCTGCAAAGGAAACGCGGCAAGAATTTAATAAGAGAGCACAACCGTACCCGGTATGGCAAATAATGGATTCGAAAATTGGTAATGAACTTTTGAAAGTTTCTTAAAACACCACTGAAATTCGCTAGGGTCAGATACCTCGCTGTATCCATAGCATTTAAAACTCCAATAGTTTAATTGATATCAATGTAGGGTTCGCGACTTTTCAAGAATCCAATTAATTCCAATTGGAGTGTCACAGTCCTCTTCCCACACAGACCAAGTAAATACTAGAGACATACAGATTTATCAATCCTAAGAGCGGTCATAGTAAAATACACAAGTGTGATGATTTGAACTTTGAATGAGGAGAAGGAATTTACAACTTGAGATACCCTTTAGAGGTTAAACTCCAAATTTGCATCTTTAACTAGCCCTTTTTTTCTTTGAAGTCTTTGACTAGCTTCAACGAACAAATTACTTGTCTTTTAATATCAAAACTGAAAGTATTAGAAACATGGTAGGGCAATTTTGTAAGAAAATAAAATCTGTCCAATTTGAAGCGTAATTCAAAACTCAAGTTGAAATTGGATTTTAAAATGGGAGACCAAAACATTATGTGAATAAAGTTGAGTGACTACTTAATACTTTTCCTAATTTCTCCGGTACCTTCACTATACCCTCGTACTACTTAAGAAAAAAAAAGGAAAGGGTTGTTGACGGGCATCATGATCAAGATATCTCGTTCGACATGATATGTAAAGTAAGTCACAATTTTTAGAGCATTATTTGCTAATGTATATTCGAACTTTGTTTACTTCATATTCTGGCGGAAAATAATAGGTACAAGTCGAAATTCATCTATATAAGTGCAGACAAACAGGGAACCTTTGAGATACTTGTTAACATCCTTTAGGGGACGTGGCAAAAAAAAAAAAGGTCCTTTAGAAGGACCAAAAGGAACAAGAGTTTTCTTTAGAGGGTGTTAGACTTATTGGGTAAAGATCACGAAATTGATTATAAAGTGATGTATCAGATTGTACGTCCTCTTCAAACAAGTGAACATAGTGAAGAATAAACAACAATTTGACATATATCTTAATAAATAGATTTTGTAAAATAGTCTTTGTTAGTCTAGCATTATTCTGCATAGTAGATCTTAAGTTGACTCTGGATGCAAAAATTGTACAGATCGAAAGATAAATTCCGGTTGAACCCGAGCGACATCGAACAAAACTAAGAGCACCCAGAATTCCAATTTTTTTATGACATTCAAATTGCTACAATACCTCGTTTAACAGAATTGACTTTTACATGAAACGCAGAAAAGCATGGATTTAGAATCGGTAATTAGATGTAGGCGGACTTACTCTTCGATTTGTTTCGGTGCTCTTCGAGTTCTTGACTTTAGGTGGTGGCTTGGTACTTCTCTGGTGGCTCCAGGGCGTCCGGCGAGAATGAGTGGGCGGAGGGATCGCAGAAGAGTGAGTCTCGGGACCTTTATAGTCGATGTCATATACCTCCGAACCGTTGGATCCAGTCAATTTCCCTATGGCGACACAACGAAATTTAACCATACCATTCTTGATGAGGACTGTCGCTAAATCAAGTGCAAAGTCCCGGTTGTTTATCATCATCTATAAAGACGGGGATTACGCAAAGTTTCGACAGGTAAGTCCATATTAGCTAGTTAACCGGGTCCAGATCTGAGAACTATTTGATGGAAGGCGAACTTCGCCACCAGCTATAACGAACCTCATCACTGGACGCACCCAAAAACTTAATAAGTGAACTTCATTGAGAATTACGAAATACTCGAAGAATAAATGAAACGTGCACATGACCATACGGCCCAGTTTCGATGTAAATTCCTATCTTAGTAAACCGTGTTTTCCGGCCTTTACCGATCACCATGTGCATGTGAATGTTGTGATGTTTGAGAGAGGGACCTGTGCAAATGCGAGGCGGAGAGAGGAGGAGGAGGAGGAAGAAGAAGACGGCTGCGACAGCAGATTTGACCTCCATGGCCGTCTTCGCGGCCTTCTATCGATCTCGAGACTGTGTTATACTGCAATGTTCGTGCTGGGCTTGGGTAGATGGCACGTATATATGAAGTGGGCGGAAGGAAGAAGGAAGGATGGAGGCGTTATTTAAGGCGTTGGGGTCACGGAAAGCAGCACAGTTGAGGTTAAATTTCACCTTCCTGAGGGGAGTGAAACCGTCGCCATCATGCACAGCAGGGAGATGCAAGGTGTGTTGATAGGAATTTGTTGGGCTGGAAACATTAATGGGATGCAACCGCACCATTGTCATGCACCCCAGTTTTAGGTTCTTATAATTCATCCATTTGCTTTCATACGGGCACAGCCGCAAATTAATGAAAACATGAATAACGAAAGGAAAAAATGATCACTTTCATACAACGCTTATTTGAGTGTCATAACTTTTTTTCCGATTATATAAGATGTCATAATTTACATACAACACTCACTTCAATACTATAACTTTTTTTTTAATCGTTTGAGTGCCATATAACTTTCTCGATCACTTGAAACCCATAACTTTTAAAAACATTCACCACAAGTGTTATCCTATATCGGATTTTTGGCACTTGGTATGAACATTTTTTAAAACTCATGACACTTTAAATTGTTAAAAGAAAGTTATAACACTCAAATGAACGTTTTTTTAGAAGTCGTGAGACTTAACTAGTTGAAAAAAAAAATTTGTAACACTTGAGTTAGTAATGTACAAAAGTTATGACACTTGTAATGTTTTTATCTCAATAAAAAAATATTTTCATTAATCACAACAATGTGCCTAAACATTCTTATTATTTATGAAAATACTCTCTCGTTCATTTATTTTTCTAAGCAATTGAAATAATGATTTTTTTTTTTTCTGAATTAGTGATTTTTAAGGAAAAGATAGCTTTTTGAGTGTGCAAATGGAGAGTCCTTTTAACAATGCCAGCCAAAAGGACAGAAAGTTTATTAGGTGAGGGAAGCAAGGGGAGGCGGGACCGACGCGCTCCTATCTCCTTTACACACCGTCATCTGCCGACCGTGCTATCTAAATGAAGAGATAATAACCTTTTGAATTTAATTATAAAAAAATAAAAAAAAAACCCAAAAATGTCAAATGGAGAATTTCCTGATATCTAAGGATGTTTTCATTTTGTGGAAATGAAAGATTCAAAAAATATTTTCCTTAAATTGATCACATGTATTATTTATAAAAATAAATAAATGAAAAATATTTTCATCATTCATAAAAATATTTAAATATAAATTATTATTAATAATGAATTTATTGAAGATACAGTGTTAGGCATGTTTGTGTATGTGGGTGTACATATATGAGTTTGTTGAGTAATAAATTTTTACCTGCACATCTCTCGTGCATTTCGAAATTAGAGGCATTATAGTATAGATAACTAGTTTCCACCTCATATAAGTCATCTATGTATACCATAAAAAATTAGGAGTTGGATTGGTCGATATTCGATAACAACGTATTCCGACCCCTAACCAAATAAATCATTATCGTATGAACTTGGATTCATGTCTCTTATTTTTGCGTGTCCTCTCACCGTTTAATTTATAAAATTCCTCCAAATTAATGGCCACCCTCTAATCACTCATTTTGCATCACATTTTTTTATTATATATATTATTAACCTTGCAAATTTACCATCATAGATTGGTCATTAAATAGGGAAGGATTGAACGTGCAAATGAGACCTTTTCGGGTATACTAGATGAGGTAAGAATGTGTTGTGATACAATGTGAAAGCTAACTAGATCTTGCATTCAAGTTAATGCAAAATTACTAGAGAAATAAATAAGGAACAACAAAGAATACTAGAGATGTACATAATTCAGTCCAAGTGTCCGTATCAGCTCCATAGGAAGGCCAGAAGCAAATAATTCGATAATAATTGGAGAATCGCAAAATTACAATTACTCACATTGCACCTACATTAAGCCCAAAGCAAACCCACAAATATTATCTCACAATCTCTCACAATAAACTCACTTAAAAAACTCATAGAGGAAAATCTAATATTTTTCTTATTTGCTCCGATGTATTTCATATCAGAATAGAATATATATTACCTATATACAAAATAGGAAACCTATTTTAGAAAACCTACTTAAACTAGGAAATTAGCTCGAATCAAAAACATAATTTCAACAATTTCTATCTTAACTCGACGTTTGAACCAATACATAGTGCTCATCATCCATCTCATCTCTCCCATCGACTCAAGGGCGCTTGACAATCACAAACGTCTATCAAGCCCAAGTTGAGCTTAAATCATTATAAGTACAAAGACTCGTTTAGAAAAAATGTGAAAGTGCACGGACAAAAAGTAGAATTTTTTTTGGCAAACTTCAAATATGGCATACCACGTATACTAAATTTGTGACTTGAGTAATTAATTGGCGTTATGAAATGGATGCTTCTAGGTCCTTATTGCAACGATACTATACCATACTATACCCTATCTAAAAATAGAATAAAATAAAATCATAGGGAAGGCCGCAAATGGCAGGATTAGACAGTCGTAATTTAAGCAAAAAGATACTTGGTTAATGATATTTTATTACATAAACTGCCATGAAATGAAAAATCTCACCTATTGAAGAAATGAGTTCATTTATCAACATCAAAATATACACACAAATCAGTGTCTGTATCCTGTTCGCCTCATGCTTTTTTCTGACCGCTAAGTCCAAATTCCTGCTCTAGCACACCTAGCTATCTCCGGAGCCTGTGACGAGTTGCCATCGCCGGTCCTGCGATCTCGGTCGATTTATTTTGCAGGTTTTCCGGTGAACACAGCATATCGAGCAAAGCCATCACAGCACTCCTCGGTCGTGCTCGTTGACACGCTTCTTGCAGCATCACGAGCACTAGCCGAGCGTCCGAGCCTTGCACAGACGAGAACCAGCAACAACGAGAAGAAATATACAGGGAAGGTTTTCCGGTGATAGCCGGCGACCACCACTCTTTTTCAGTACCGACGAAATCAATAACTCTAGAGAACCCAACGACGTCTTGGTAAGCTCCACAAATTTTCCAGCGAAAGTCCAGCAATTTTGTTGCACCCAACGACATTGAGAACTAGTGTAAACCGAGCCACCTCGCTGTGAGCAGCTCTCTCGCCGTGCATAGCCGTGCCACAATGAACCACCTTCCTCAAGCCGGCCACCGTGAAGCATTGTCGATCCCAATTCCCGCGATCCGAGTTCGGAAATGATATCCGAGCCATATTGCAAATTAGATAAGAATTTTCATCAATCTGATTTTTATTTTGTTGCCTAATTTGTGAAATTGCAATCTTGTTTGAACCTTTGAGGAGGGATATTATCGTATCCATGAAATTCCCGAGTAGCCTTTAAAGTATGAATTATTTCTTAATTTTGTAACGTGCTATAATCGTCAATCCGATCTTATGTCTGAAATACGATTCGTAATTGGACAAGAAATTGGCTAATCCAATCTTATGCCCGATATATGATTCAAGATTGCACAAAAAATTGACTTATCCAATCTCATGATTGACATACGATTCATTAATTTATTTCCAAAATTATATAGATATCAATAATATCCCATGTGATTTGATGACGTGTTTGATGTAGATTTGATTTTTTCCTATCTTTGTTTGATTTGAATTGATTTTACTTCTAAAAAAAATCCAAAAATGATTAAATACAATTAAAGTAGGTTATTTTTTAAGATGAATTGCATGTTTAGATTGGGAATTTAATTAATTCCGAATTTAAGTAAAAAATACACAAAAAATTTGACCTACAAGTCATGTAGTTTAGATAATGGCATATTGCTATATCATATCGCAAGTCATGTTAGATTAGTAGCATGCATTATACAAAATATGATTTTCATTAAACAAGAGAAAACTTAGAAAAAAGATTTGAGTGAAATTACATGTTAATTATAATTAGGTTGTTGATGCGGTTTCTTAACAATGTTGCAGATGTTTTCGCAACTTTGAGACAACTTTGAGATAAGTATTTTCTCTATGTGCTTGCAACTTATTTACTACTTTGTTTTATTAAGTGTTAAATAATGGTTTCGTACACGTCTTGATCACCTCACGTGTTAGGGAGAAAATTAAAATCAATGCAAGTTGCTTATAATACATTTTTTTCTAAAATAAAAGAGAAAATATTCCCATACCTATAACCTCTTCTCCCATTATTTTACTTGGTTTCTAATTGACTTACTAAAAGATAGATTAGTGACGACTACTAATTAAAAATCATTTGCATATTAATAACTATCATGAATTAGTATGTACTTGGGAGAGCTTGAGTTAAGCCTAGCTCTTAGGTGATTCCATCCACTTCGAAGAGGTTGCGACAGCTATTCTTATAGGGATTCGGCTAATAGATTATTAAGTTTAGACTCAACTCAATGCTCATAGCAATTCACAAATTATATTTAAGTTCTTAACGGACAAATGACTTTTATTATAGAGTCACCACTAATCTATTTTCGGTGCATCAATTAGTAACTCAAGTAAAATAACGAAAGAATTACTTCACTTCTATGAACTAGAGATAGTGGGAATAGAGACTTGAACAAGTTAGATTTTTGTAACGTCATTTCGGTGCATTTTCTCTTTTATTTTAAAAAAATATTTTGAAAGCAACTTACATTGATTTTGATTTACTCCTAACATGTGAGGTGATCATATGGATATATGTAACAATTATTTAACACTATATAAAGTAAAGTAGTAAATAAATTGCAACCACGTGGAGGAAATACTTATCTTGAAGCAACGAAAGCATTTATAATATTAGCTAGAAAGTCATATCATCATCCCATACTTTATGCAATGCATGCTACTAATCTAACATAACATGCGATATGACATAGCAATATAACATATCCTAAACTACATGACATGTGATTTTTTTTTTTTTGTCTCTTTTATGAAAATTGGAAAATAGAAAATAAACAAAATAAACATGCATTCTATTCAAAAATAATAATCTACTTTAATTGTATCTAATCTTTTGGATTTTTTTTTAAATAAAATCAATTCAAATCAAACAAAGATAGAAAAAAATCAAATCCATATTAAGCACGGCCTCAAATCACAAAAGATATTATCAATATCCATCTAATTTTGGAAATAAATTGACAAATCGTATCTCGAGCATAAAATTGGATTGGCCAATTTTTTGTGCAATTGCAATCGTATTTCAAGCATGAGGTCGGATTGACAATTTTCTGTACAATCGTAAATCGTATCCCGAGCATAAGATGAGATTGACGATCATAATATGTTACGATATTAGGAAATAGTTCCTAAATTAAAGGCTATTCGGGAATTTTGTGGATACGATAATATTATCAAAGGTTCAAACAAGATTGCGATTTCATAAATTAGGCAATAAAAATATAAAAGTCAAGTCAATGAAAATTCTTACCTAATTTGCGATATCGCTCGGATAGTTTTTCCAAACTCGGACGGACAACAGATCATGGAATACCGGCGGATTACGGCTTGCCGATAGTGGGGCGACGAAGCGGTGCTCACGGTGATGGGGCTGGGCCGGCGGTGTCGGGGCTGGGCCGGCGGTGTATTGACCAAGGAGAGCAGCGCGGTGGGGACTGCTCTCGGCGGCAAGTCGGGAGAAACCGTGGTGGGTGGTGTTGCTCACGGCGTTGCAAAAGGAATCTGCTGCACTTCCTTCCAGCAACACCCGAACGAACCTGCAAATAATTCAAACTGGATCCGACGAATCCTGTTGCTTCGTTGGACCCACTGAGCAAGAAAGCTAAGACTGATGATATTGCTGAGTAAGTGCGACAGAGACCAAGCGCTGGCAAATTGAACATGACAGACGGCGAGCACCCACCACAAATCACGTTTTTCTCCCTTAACGCCGGATTTGTTTCACTCGTTTATTACCTCTTCCCTTCGCCAAAAATATTCACTCAAGATCTTCATATTAAGTTGGTTTCAATCTTTCATGGATGGGCTCTTCACATGCAATCGGTGGCCGCATATACATCACTCTTTCTTTTTATATTTTTCCTTCAAATAGCCGATTATGCACAAATATATTGAGGATTGTGCCAATTGCTTCAAATCGATTTTCCCTTAACTTTTCTGGATAGACCGAATCCCGCCCATATCCAGTCTTCTTTCAATGCTTCAATAGATGCCTTTCACGTGCTCAAGATGATTGACCATTGACACATAAATTATTCGGCACAATCTCGTTCAAATCTTGCACGGTTGATTTCCTTTCTTTCAATCTCCCATCTCCACAAACATCTGAATGAATTTCGACCATGAGAATTAATGGGCTAGGTCAAATTTTCATCATCGCGGACTTAACTCAATTAAGCTCATAACCACTTTTACTCGAGTCCATCCATCACCGGTCCAATGCAAGTATAATTATTAATCCAAATGCTCATAATATCTACACGCGATTTTAACTTAATATTTTTTTAGGAGCCAGGGTTGATCCGTAATTTTCTGTGCAATGAATTGCAAGATGAGACGCCAAAATTTAGGTATTAATAGCGCTAAGCCTCTCGAGAATCCCTTAGTGAATGGATCAGCCAAGTTATTATTTGTCCAAGCATAAATTATTGAAATAATTCCATCAGTAATTAATTGTCTGACATATTCATGTTACGCGAGAGAATTTCGATTAAACTAAGCATGCTTGAAATGAGAAATCTAAAGCCTTATTATAGGCAACTCTTGCCTCACAGGGGAAATAATGCACATCATCAGGGGAATATTGCAACCAAGAAGAGAATCGATGTGAGGTGGATCCAAAAAAAATACACCAGGAAGGGGAAACACAGCCTCGGGCTAAAGAAGAAGCCTGTCTCCGCACACGACTGGGCCCGTGCATCACCGGGCCAATGCTCTAAAAAGCTAACCTTCGCCAAAATTAACATGTGGCGGCATCCGATTGGTCGATGACGTAGCCGACGGCACCAACTTTGATTTTTGGAAAATAATTCTTTCTTTTATGGCCGGACTATGATTGATCATAGTATCCATCTGATGTCCCTTGCGTCCTTAGAAAGCTCACGATCGAAATTTCCAAAGTTACAGCCAAATTTCTGATAAATTGTCTAGATTACGAATTTCTGTGTATCAATCCTGACAAGCTATTGTAGTAAATGTTATGATATTTCTCTTAAGGAAATTCCTATCAAAGTGATTCTTGAAATGTTTAAAAGTGTATAGTCAAATTTACATGATCTTATCACTCAATGTACGCAAAATTGTGATTTTCCAGCTCTCTTGAGATGGGATGGTCTCGGTTAAAAAGTTGCGATATCCCGTAAGCTAGCCATCTGATCCGGTGAGATTTGGTGTCACTAGATATGTTTTGCAGAGCATGAACCCAATGCACCCTTCGATCCAAATTTAGATGGGGTAACTTTTGGTTAAAAGTTGGTCAAACCCCATGAAAGATTTCTACAACACCAAACCCTAGGTTGTTATGCTTTCATCTCATCAGTTCACATCAAATCCTGGTTGGCTTTGGCCTGAATCCTTATTTAGGTTCACTCGGTATTCACCCACATCCATAATTTGGGATTTATCCAAAAGAAGGTTAGCGACCCCGCTTAGCAAAATACGAAGAGCTACAAAATTTGTTGCATACTGTTACTATTTCTTCCATTGCACCAGCATTTTAAAGGTCCAAAGTATTATGGAGGATGAAGTGTTAGTGCAGTTTGATTAAATAATTTATCATGGAATTTTGCTTTTTGAGTGATAGAGTAAGCATCCTCTATCGGGTGAACACAAACGTCGCTTGGGAAGAACGGACATGATGATACCTAGAGAAAATATAGACAAATTATTCGATTTAACTGTGAGAACACATCACTCTCTGGGTAAACAGGACATTGACAATGGCAGTCCGGTTCATTGCACTCATCACGATGTCAAGAACCGGACCATTAGGAAAGTATGTCAAACGTGTGAACAAATAATAACAAATAAGGGATCTCCCACCAACTAACCCAACCCCAGGTACGAAACTTTCCAATCAAACAATATTTTTCCCACGATTACAATAAAGAAATCAATGTGATGTGATGAACCTTGACTTTGCATTCCCAGTTTCCTTCACGTATCTTTTCATTTTATTGAAACTCCGGCTTTAGCTTAGCTTGCCCCTCCATTGGTCACGCTACTCTCAGAGACAATGCTGCTGTTGAGCTTTGGAGGACCCGAATGCCTCCTCGGCTTGGCTGGTGAAGGTGGGAAAGAGAGCCGTTTCTTTACAGGTCCAGCGGTTCCTTTATCTGGGGTCCCGTTATTCTCTATCCCCAAGGGACTCTGCAGCCGGGACTTGGCTCTTGCAGACTTAGTGGCTACCATGTAACTAGGAACTGAGGCGGAGCTTCCCAGGCTCTCGTCATCTCGAACTGACGGCCCTCCCGTGCTATGCCTTCTATTAATACTAGACTGCATGCTCACCATGCTTTCAGAGTCGTCGTCTGCAACTCGGGCACTGCTCTTTGGAGTAGCTGGCTTCAGTTTGCGAGAGATTACTGATGAGGCTGGCTTTGAGGCTGGCTTTGGAGTTGAAGGGGACTGGAAGCCGTTTGTCTGGCTAGACTTAGGGCTGGCTGTTGGAGAATGTTTATCCAAATTGAGTTGGTAGCGAGCATAAGATGTGGTAACTTCCCCTCCGGAGATGCTAGTTTTCAGGTCGTTGCTGGGCTCTTTCTCTGTAGTGCTCCGGCCCTCCCAAGGTCGGGCAGCCATCCAACGTTCCAACCAACTCCAACCCCACGTGGGATTGCTTGGATCCAAGAACATGTGATTTGTCAACTTTGACGGATTCTTCCAGGTTTGCTGTACAGGAGGAAGCCAAGTATGAGATGACATTTATTTATATTAGTACACAGTTTTATTAAAAAAGAAAAAGAAAAGAAAGCAGAGACTTGCAAATGATAATTTTTTCCGACAAAGTAGTTGGTGGCAGGAAGAGTGTGATAGGCAGATCGGATGAGAATTTTACCCTATGTGTAGTAAAAGAAATTATTTTATCAAAATCAGGCCACCGGTGACAAGACATGTAGCCAGAAATCTAAGGCAGACTAGGATCTAGTATCAGATAATCATTCAAACATCATACTGAAGTTTGTATGAAGCATACTTCCTATTAAGCAAAAGAAGCATTAGCAATACACGAATTTAAGCAAATATCCGTTTGATTATCTAGGGCTCAAGCTACAATCCCATAACAGCATTTGAACACACTTCTTTTTGTACTTAGGTGAACAAAATGCATTGAAAGAATCAAGACTATGCAGAAAAGGGCACAAATACTTGTTGGAAGTCTTCTAATTTAGGCTATGCTATGATATAATCAGATCATAAGGACTAAAAACAACAAAAGCACATTAACTTGAGCAAATTACAATGCAAGACTTGAGAAATAAACAGAGGGCAAAGTAGGATGAGATGTAAGCAGCTGAGAGGCATATCTAGTTGAGCTGCAAAACTGGCTTCTAGAGGAATTCAAGAAATAATCAATACTCATCAGTGAAGTCCATTCACTGATGAAATCTCCTAGTACTTTTCACAACGTTTTTCATTTTCTGCTTTAGCAACTGATTTGTTAGATGAATTAACAACGTCATAGCCCACCTGATGAGTGAATGAATAAGCAAGTGCCCTCTCTCTTCTCATAGCTGCCTCAAATTTCTTCAGAAGCTTCGATTCAATTTGCTCCTTTGACTGCAGACTATCATCCCAGTCTTCCCCAAGCTGTCAAAAGAGTCATATTCAGTAAAAGCAAGAGGCCTTAAGATTTTATGCCAGAGGATATTTGTCAGAAGTAGTCGAAATTGAGCTAGTTGGTGTTTAAGGAAGCAAACTGTATCTTCACCCTGGTTCAAAGTACATTTATAATAGGTCTGTTCATGCTGGTTCAAAGCAGGTTTATGGAGCAATTACATGCTTTGCTGCATATGAATTTTAGAGAATCGAGAAAGATACATGAAAGATACCCTGAGATTCTCCAACTCCGTTGCACGTTTCTGCAAGAGTTGTTTCTGAAGAGCTTGATTCTCCTCTGACATTCTGATCCTCCTAGAATGGATCTGAGACTGTACACGAGCTAGAGTCTGCATGCACTTTAGGGTACTCGCAACCTGGCGTTTGACTGTTGGCCCTTCAACCAATGACTTCAACCGGACTAGCCCTCTCAAAGCTCGCATTGCCCTTCTTGCCTTGAAATAGATATTGACAATGTCAATGACACACTTAAAGAAAAGACTCATTCCAAAGCCAGAATCAGAGGTTCACTTGACATCTCTATTCAAAAGAAAATTCATGATGGCACTCATCTTAACAACTTTATCGAATAGTTTCATTGGGTGCTGTATTTTCATATCAAGAACTTCAGTATCTGGTGTCTGAACCAAGTTAATCCTTTTAGTCTTTGACTTCATCTGATGCTCCGGGGATATCATAGTCAGAACTCCATTCTCTTAGAATTAATGAACTGATATCTGATGATCCAGCTACTGTACTTCATTTGAAACACGTCTTAGAGCTTTAGAAAATAATTTAGTATTTAATTTCCCTACAGAACCATGCCAACTTCATTTGGCAAGGAATGTGCCATACTCAAGATAAAATGACCAAAGTAGTGTTTGTCGCATGTGGCAGTGTTCAGAGTTATTTCCACATGGAGATGCTACCATATAGGATCCGAAAATGTTTCACTTGCATAGAAACCTACACTTAGCAAACATTTGTCCACACTCTTCTTAGAGAGCACCAAAATAGTGATGTGAATGAATGGTTCTATCAAGTATGACTTTTGCAGAGTTAAAATAGAAAAACATCTGGCCCACGAGGCAACTGGCTAGCTGATTGTTTGTGATCAGCTGATGCTAGGCATTGCTATTAATTGAATGTAAAGCTATACAGCAGGCATTTTAAAAGAGTTTCACAGCGAGAAACAACTTTCCTTCTATGAACTTGGAGAAATTTCCACGTAAGTCAGCAACAACTATATTAAGTTCCTTAAAAATAGAAGAAATGGAAAAGAAGCATCCTTCTATTCAAAGCAACCCACCAAAAAGTTTTCTTGTTTATATGGCTTGCAAAATCAGAAGCGCAGCAGTTGCAGAGCAGATAGGACTTTGACAGAATCAAAGCAAAATAAAAACAAATCCCGCACGACATAAAAGATCTACCTGATATCCTCGGAACGATTTCTGAATCTTAATTGCCGCTGCTTCCTCCTTTGATTTGCCAGTGAACTGAACGAGGTAACTTGGTTTAACAGCCTCTGCAGCCGAATTTGAACTGGAATCAGCGACTATTGGAACGGCCTGAACATGCCCGCTTTCTTCCTTCGCCCCGTCTGTCAAGTTCACTTCTTCAGTCAGAGGAGGAAGTGGCGGAGGTGGCGGAGGTGGCGGCTCCGCCACCGTCACGGGGGAGTTCAGATCGGATACAAGGTCTTTCTGCTTGCCGAACCATTTCTTCTTCGATTTACTAGATTTCTGGAAAAGGGCATCTCACACATTCGTTAGGAAACCAAAAGGGTATCGCAAAAGAAGAACAAGAAAACGCAATTAAACATCGGGTCGAGGCGTCCGCACCGATTCTCGCTTCTCTTTCGAGTCGGGGCTGAGTGCTTTCTTCACAGAGGAAAACCAGTTCTTCCCTTTCCCCATCTCCTTATCATCTGCTGATAATCAGAACCCAATTGAGAAAGCAATTCAAAACCCCTTCTCTACTTAACCAGCATTATCACCAAAGTCGCCCAAGCAAATTAGTCCCTGCCCAGAAATCTAAATCTGGAAATTGCCACAAAGAGTCGATTTTTCACTTTCGAGTGACCCGATAAATAGGAGATACGGAGATCCCAACCCAGATTACCATCCCCGAAGTCCTCGGATTTCACGAAGGCACGCAAAGCAAGAAAAACCGGAATAAGAAACAACGGATCCTATGGGCGAATTGCACCCACAAAAAAAAAAAAAAAACTCTGTCCAAGCGCACACTCCAATTCAGTAGAGCGACCGAAGACGAATCGCTCGACTGCTGGAAAAGACGGAGCCCGGATTGCGCTCATCGAATTACACAGATTTGTAGCGATGGGACTGCACCGACACAGCAAGCTCGCAGCTTCCAGGAAAAGCGAAAAATGGGTCGAACAGTAGGAAGCAGAACAAGGAGGCGAAAAGGTAATGCCACGGAACGAGCTACGACAGTTTACGAAGCAGAAGGAGAAGAGACAATGAGGTGGACAACCACCGACGAAGGCGAGGGAAAAAGAGCAGATCTCACGTAGAGATAGAGAGAGAGAGAGAGAGAGAGGGGAACTACCTGGGAATGAAGCGGACCAGTGCGGAAGGAGAAAGGAGAGACAGAGAGTGGGATGCAGATCTCGAAGTGAAGCCTCCTTCCTTCCTTTTTCTTCACGAGACCCAACGGTACATGGCCCCCCCTCTCTCTCTCTCTACACTTTCTCTCTCTCTCTCCTCTCACTGCCTCTGATTTGTGACTTCGAGAAGAGAAAAGTTGGAAAGAGGAAAATATCAGGACGGGAGGAGGAGAGAGAGAGGGAGAGCAATGATTAGATAGAGAGAGACGTGTTCTGTTCCAATTCTCCAGCTGGTTTTGCTGGACCGTGGACCCCCACTCTTGTTGTTCATTTGCTTTATTTATTTACCACCACCAAATTAGCCCCTCTCAATTAGAAAAAAAATGATCATATAACTATCGTTAATGTTATTCCACACCACCAAAAAAAATTATGATTGATAATTAAAAATTATTATCAAGTTTATTCCTTCAAGAATTTCTTATTCTCGCAATTGCTCAGAGACTGTTACACTGGTAAAGTTGCTCAATTATTATACCCCCAAAATTTTCACTACATCATGATATGAATAGAGCAATAGGGGGTACTTCTACATTTTACACCAGGTAATATAATTATGCACCTTAGAAATTTTTGAAATTCTGGAGGGGTTCTCAAGATCCTCGAGAAGGTGGTGATGGTTGAATCAAATGAGAGTAAATCATAAATTTTTCAAGTTTTTTCTCCCCATCAAGATAATGTGTATTAGAGTTACAATAAATATCCACGTATCTCAATTTGCACACATAAAATTAAGTGACTAAAATAAGTGTGGCCTTGGATTACTCAAGATCGCAACTAACTTGATTTCAAGTCAAACATGAGCCCAAATCATTTGACTGTCTTGTCAAATAGATCTTGAGCTCAAGCTCACTCATTTTGGCGGGTTCGCAAGATATAATTTAGCTTAATCAAACTTCTATTATTTTTTGGAAGTATCTAGCAATTATGAAAATAGACACAAATGTTTTTCAAATTACATAGTGGGAATTTATTAAAGCCGAGTTCGATAGTTCATTTATAAGTAGATTGGAATGTAGTCAAGTTCGAGCATCTTGATTTTCAATTGAGCCGAGCTTGAGTAGGAAATATAATACTTAATTGAGCTCAAGTCGAGTTTGGAGCCCTGTTTAGGTTCGCAAGATATAATTTCGCTTAATCAAACTTATATTATTTTTTGGAAGTATCTAGCAATTATGAAAATAGACACAAATGTTTTTCAAATTACATAGTGGGAATTTATTAAAGCCGAGTTCGATAGTTCATTTATAAGTAGATTGGAATGTAGTCAAGTTCGAGCATCTTGATTTTCAATTGAGCCGAGCTTGAGTAGGAAATATAATACTTAATTGAGCTCAAGTCGAGTTTGGAGCCCTGTTTAGGTTCGCAAGATATAATTTAGCTTAATCAAACTTATATTATTTTTGGAAGTATCTAGCAATTATGAAAATAGACACAAATGTTTTTCAAATTACATAGTGGGAATTTATTAAAGCCGAGTTCGATAGTTCATTTATAAGTAGATTGGAATGTAGTCAAGTTCGAGCATCTTGATTTTCAATTGAGCCGAGCTTGAGTAGGAAATATAATACTTAATTGAGCTCAAGTCGAGTTTGGAGCCCCTGTTTAGGTTCGCAAGATATAATTTAGCTTAATCAAACTTATATTATTTTTTGGAAGTATCTAGCAATTATGAAAATAGACACAAATGTTTTTCAAATTACATAGTGGGAATTTATTAAAGCCGAGTTCGATAGTTCATTTATAAGTAGATTGGAATGTAGTCAAGTTCGAGCATCTTGATTTTCAATTGAGCCGAGCTTGAGTAGGAAATATAATACTTAATTGAGCTCAAGTCGAGTTTGGAGCCCCGTTTAGGTTCGCAAGATATAATTTCGCTTAATCAAACTTATATTATTTTTTGGAAGTATCTAGCAATTATGAAAATAGACACAAATGTTTTTCAAATTACATAGTGGGAATTTATTAAAGCCGAGTTCGATAGTTCATTTATAAGTAGATTGGAATGTAGTCAAGTTCGAGCATCTTGATTTTCAATTGAGCCGAGCTTGAGTAGGAAATATAATACTTAATTGAGCTCAAGTCGAGTTTGGAGCCCCTGTTTAGGTTCGCAAGATATAATTTAGCTTAATCAAACTTATATTATTTTTTGGAAGTATCTAGCAATTATGAAAATAGACACAAATGTTTTTCAAATTACATAGTGGGAATTTATTAAAGCCGAGTTCGATAGTTCATTTATAAGTAGATTGGAATGTAGTCAAGTTCGAGCATCTTGATTTTCAATTGAGCCGAGCTTGAGTAGGAAATATAATACTTAATTGAGCTCAAGTCGAGTTTGGAGCCCTGTTTAGGTTCGCAAGATATAATTTAGCTTAATCAAACTTATATTATTTTTTGGAAGTATCTAGCAATTATGAAAATAGACACAAATGTTTTTCAAATTACATAGTGGGAATTTATTAAAGCCGAGTTCGATAGTTCATTTATAAGTAGATTGGAATGTAGTCAAGTTCGAGCATCTTGATTTTCAATTGAGCCGAGCTTGAGTAGGAAATATAATACTTAATTGAGCTCAAGTCGAGTTTGGAGCCCCGTTTAGGTTCGCAAGATATAATTTCGCTTAATCAAACTTATATTATTTTTTGGAAGTATCTAGCAATTATGAAAATAGACACAAATGTTTTTCAAATTACATAGTGGGAATTTATTAAAGCCGAGTTCGATAGTTCATTTATAAGTAGATTGGAATGTAGTCAAGTTCGAGCATCTTGATTTTCAATTGAGCCGAGCTTGAGTAGGAAATATAATACTTAATTGAGCTCAAGTCGAGTTTGGAGCCCTGTTTAGGTTCGCAAGATATAATTTCGCTTAATCAAACTTATATTATTTTTGGAAGTATCTAGCAATTATGAAAATAGACACAAATGTTTTTCAAATTACATAGTGGGAATTTATTAAAGCCAAGTTCGATAGTTCATTTATAAGTAGATTGGAATGTAGTCAAGTTCGAGCATCTTGATTTTCAATTGAGCCGAGCTTGAGTAGGAAATATAATACTTAATTGAGCTCAAGTCGAGTTTGGAGCCCCGTTTAGGTTCGCAAGATATAATTTCGCTTAATCAAACTTATATTATTTTTTGGAAGTATCTAGCAATTATGAAAATAGACACAAATGTTTTTCAAATTACATAGTGGGAATTTATTAAAGCCGAGTTCGATAGTTCATTTATAAGTAGATTGGAATGTAGTCAAGTTCGAGCATCTTGATTTTCAATTGAGCCGAGCTTGAGTAGGAAATATAATACTTAATTGAGCTCAAGTCGAGTTTGGAGCCCCGTTTAGGTTCGCAAGATATAATTTCGCTTAATCAAACTTATATTATTTTTTGGAAGTATCTAGCAATTATGAAAATAGACACAAATGTTTTTCAAATTACATAGTGGGAATTTATTAAAGCCGAGTTCGATAGTTCATTTATAAGTAGATTGGAATGTAGTCAAGTTCGAGCATCTTGATTTTCAATTGAGCCGAGCTTGAGTAGGAAATATAATACTTAATTGAGCTCAAGTCGAGTTTGGAGCCCTGTTTATGCTAGTCAAATAAGCTTGAGTTTAGCAAGGCATCTACTCAACTCGACTAACACACCCTTCCAACTGAATTTTGACTAGAGATTAGTATAGAAGTCTCACGCTTTTGCAATATCAACACTATGTCATAATCAGGGTTGATAATTCTAGAGATGATATATGCGTATGATGCATAATTAAGTTTGTCAAATGTAAGTGTGTTCATATCTTAAACTGATTGATCCTTTTATACACAAATAATAAAAATATTGCGTGTGGATTGACCATTTCAATCCATTTTTATCATGTCTAATTATGCTTGCTTAGCTAACCAGCTTAACATGTTATTGATGTCAACAGCACCAGTTGATTTATATCAATACATGTTATCCACATCTAAATAAATTTTTAGACGTGTTAGATATGTTGTGTCTTATAACATGTATGTTATGGTAGAGTTTTAATGTAGTGACAACTGTCCATTCAATCTTCTTCTTTTCTTGCTCTTTCTCTATTTCTGTTTTTTTTTTCTCTTCATATGGAACTCCCTTTTGAAACATTTCCATAAATTCAAGTTGTTTTTTTCGTCTTCTTTCAATGGATTTTTCTCTTGTTGTTTTTCTTGTAGCCAATTCCCTTTTCTTAAAACTATTCCTAAAATTGCACAGAAAAATTTAAATCTTTAGTATAAAACGTAATCGAATCCTAAACCTTCCAATTAATCCATTTAAGTTTTAAACCTTCTTAAAAAAGTATAATCAAATTCTTTCAAAGAACAATTCAATCAAGTAACGGGCCACGTCAGAGGAAGAAATCAATAAATAAAGCTAGGTCATCATTGTCTATTCATCAATTTGCATGGAGCTAAGGGGGAACTTGATTGTTCAAATCTCATAAATTTTAATATTTGATTGCATTTATTATAAGTAAGTTTTAAAACTCAATTGCACTTTCACAATGAATTTAAGGACTTGTGATATACTTATTCCTATTAAAAAATTTCATCAATCAATGGGTATGAGGTGGTATTGTTGTGAAAACAAAGTACAAGACTACATTTGAACATTTCGAAAAGTACAGGGTGCCAAACTATAGCTTGTTATAGTCGCCTGTAGACATAGGGGTCACGCGTCAATTACCACAGCCGACTCGCTATTTCCGGCATTTTGGTGGATGAGAAATTGGACGGGAGGTCTTAAATAAACAATACGAGAACTCAAATTACAACCAAACAAACTGTGAGAATCAAAACTGATTTCCCCCAAAACTACAAGGACCAATTTTGTAATTTCCCCTTTCCAATTCTTGTCGCTGGGCTGGCAATGTTGGTCGTGGTGACTGGTCATGAATGATGGTAAGTACTTCCGTTTCAGATGATGGATTGAGTGGTAATTGCTATGTGATTAAACGTATTATTTTAGTATAGCTGGAACAGGTCATGTGACAACTTGCAGCTCATCCTCCATGCATTACCAATTATGCTTTGCCAATATGTTTGAATTGAGTACGATAGACCAACTAACGATCACATGAGCATTAACCAATCACTACATTTTTGCTTTTGTCTTGTCGCCTCCTTATAATTGGCTTGATTACTTCAAGTTTAATGAGCACCCAACGCTCTTGTTTTCAACATCATTGACTTGTCTTAAACCCGGGAGATGCTCCATATGTCGAGCTCATGTTTCACAGCACCATAAAATGACGGAGACGGTTTGTCTTCCGGGACAAATATATAATGTAGGGCAGAGCTCTGCCATTATTATTAACAAATTATCGAAAGGGCAGACCTCTTGTTCATCTTGAGAAAATAATAAAGTCATATTTGGTTGTTCGGATATTCTTACTGGATTGAATAATGTCAGATTGGATAAGAATATGATAGGATTTTAAATATCCCATCCAATGTGTATTGATGTCTAGATACAATATGGATTCAAATAAATATTGTCCAAATGAGCGTTTGATTTGCAGGATCAAAAATTAAAAATAAACCGTGCAAATGGTAAAAACTATTCATCATTTTACAATCCCCATCTATGTCAGACTCCCCTCTTTCCCGTGACTTTGAGGATGCCAAGGAGGACAGCTTCTCCTTCTGCGACGTCCCTTTCACCCCCCCTCAACCAGCCCCACGAATGGAGCATTTTAGAACACCCCCAACTTCACTTTTATTTTTCCGACCAAAAAGAAATTTCACTTGTATTAAAGAGAAAATGATAGAAATGGTTCATGAATTTTAATCTAATGTGCAATGTGATTCATAAATTTTTAATTTATTTAATGTAATCCTAAATCTTTATCCCAATATGCAATATGGTGTTTGAATTTTTAATTTATTCGATATGATTTCTGAACTTTTGATACATGTTTAATTTAGTATTTAGACTATATGAAAATGTTTTATGCTGTTCTTAAACTTGAATTGATGAAATGACAATATTAAACATTTCCATATAGGTTATGGATTATATTGAATATGTACAAAAGTCTAGGGACCATATTGACAAAATTAAAAGTTCAAAGATTACACTTAACATTGAGTTAAAGTTCATGGACCATATTACACATTGTGCCAAAATGTAAAGATCATTTGTGTCATTATTCTTTATTAAACATACGAGAGAATTTTCTTTCTAACAATACTAGTATTGACATGTAAAATCACATATGTAAAATTTTCTCATAATCAATGATGCGGCAAGAAATTCAATTTAGGGGGAGGGGGCGGAATTCTCACAATAATTTCAATGATTATTTTACTTAATTTTTTTTTAACAGATTAGTTATACAAAGCCGATTTTATATATTAGTAGAAGATACTAAAAGGAAAGAAAATCACCAAAACAGAATAGTTAATCTAAATAGATCAGTAAAACATATCAAATAAAAGATTGTACCTACCGCACCAAACAAAATGCCGTACCTAATTTATTAAAAGAATGTGAACCTAATGCAACTCAATCTCCCAATGACAAAGTACCAATAACTTCCTTTTAATTCTAGTTGTGCTTTTTTAACTTGTATATTTGCTCATGCTTAGTTGGGTTCTATGCATAATTTCCCTTTCGAAAATTTATGTTTATTGAAAATGTTCATCTACTCTTGCACATTTAACTAAAATGATATTTGTATTAGAGTTATACCTGTAACAATAATATGAAATTGTGATAGAAATGTCACTAGAAAGTAATATACATCATTTGGCACATAAGTGAATATTATGGGTTCATTTGCCTAACATTTTACACTTCCCATCCGTCATACTTCGTGAAAATTGAATATATCATCAACTTATTCTATTGAATTCAACTCCATTACTAGTCATTTCTTCTTGAGTAATTATTATCCTTGAATTACTTTAAATCTAATGTTGTATTTTACTGCATGTTATAATGGATAAATTCGAAGTAATTTTACTCTCTATGTTGTACTATATTGTAATCCCAAAAGTCAAATTTTCTATTCATGTTTTTCTCTAGATATATAAGTAAATATTTTTATTAAACATGTCATATCATCCATCATGCAAAATGGAGTCAAATTTATTTGAAATCATAGATATAATTACTTTCTCGCCCTTGTACAATTAATTCTACTACTTATAACTTTAGATCATACTAATTAGATGTAATACCTATAAGTGTGTTAGAATTTATTTTTAGCTTAATTTTTCATAAATATTTTCTCATTTGTTATCTCATGATTATGAAACATATCAACGAACATCTATTAAAGTAGATGATCAAAGAGCTAGCAAGGAAGTCATCTTCCATCTTAAAACGAAGCTTCGTCTTTACAAGATTCATGGCTGAATCGAACATCATCATTATAGAATAGTTAAACACTAGTCAAATCAATCCACCAGCAATATGGGGACAAACCCAAAATGCTTGGGAGCTTCTGGAGTTCTCCATGTGGACCTCAAATGCATTTTCTCTTGCTTGGTAAAACATTTTGGTCATAATATACCCGTAAAGCGACAAATGTCCTCTACAAAAGATGCTTCTTTTTCTAAACATTTTTTCAGTTTCAAAAAATTATAATAATAAAAATATCAAAACCCCAAACTATATCCATTATGACACATTTACCTTAAACTTTTTTTTACAACATTAAAAATCCTAAACTATACTTACCGTGACACATTTAGCTAAACTTTTTCTTGTAACATTAAAAATCCAAACTTGTACCTTATATTTACCCTCCATTAAAATTTAGTTAGATAATTTTATTTTATTTTTTTAATTAAGCCTCACGGGCGCCATTGTCAGTATAGTTTGCCTTACGTTGTCCATGAATGCAGGTTTTTAACGATACATATAGTAAATGTATTATACAAGTACAAGTTTCGGATTCCTAGTGTCACAAAAAAGTTTCAAGTAAATGTGTTACGGTGAGTATAATTTGGATTTTTTTGGGAGTTTTTTCTCAAGTTATAAAAGAACCACATATATGGATATTTTGCAAGTTTCTGAAGTCCAACCATGATAGCCGCAGCATTAGGAAAACTAGTGTTGAAATCACCACACAACTTAAGTGAATTGGCTATGAAATTGAATTGCAAAAGATGTTACTGACTGACAAGCAATCTTGGTCGATTGATTGTCGTGTGGGTCGATCGTGAAAGAATAGTACACGAATCTAATTGGGAAGAAGGAAGGCGACTTTAGTGGATGATTACGCTATTAACCTCGTACCAAAAGGAGCAAGCTCGCCGCAGCTAGCCTGGACTACTTAAACCCTAGCACGTAGAGAGGAACGCATCGATGCCCTTGTCTTGCAACAGTCTAGATGACCGATCGCCGCGTGAGGCCCAAAACCAAGGAGGGTCTTGAGCAACTTCGCAAACGATTCAAAACTGAAACGATTTTATGCTCTACAACACGCTTCGAGAGTATGAACACAAAAGAATGAATGATAGAAACTTTGAGAGCACGACAAGAAATAAAGAACGTTTTATTCACTGTAGTGTTTTGCCTTCTTATCGTTGTGAAATCAGCGTCTGATGGAGAGCTGTCGAGGGAGGATGATGAGGACGAGGAAGGAAGTAGCGAAGATGCCAGAGCATGATCTTGGAGCACTTCTCTCCTGGAAGTCCCTTCACTTTGGTCTCGTCCTCGTGCACCACTTCTTTCACGAATTTCATGGAGTCCTGCATCGCCGAAGTAATCGATCCCTCTTGAGTCTTGACTCGAGATTACATTTACATGAAAAAAAATTCACTTTTTTCCCTCGCTGAACACACGCATGACAAAATGGACTCGATTCCAAAGGGCAGGAGTGAAGGTTTAATTGAGTAAAAGAATAGGAGGGCCTACTCTAGAATGATGATGTAGATTATTGCATAATCATACATACACGAGTCTCTTGAGCAAAGAAATTTCTCCTGTAACTTGACTTGAATCATATAATTAGTCGTTCTAATATGTGTAATTTTTTAGGGTCATGTACATTATACCTTTAGCCAGAAGAGAGTGCCCCCTCGTTAAGCAAAAATATGTTAAAAAGAAAATGATTGGATTTCTTGTATTAATTACACATGACATGAGGAAAGTAAAGTATTTAAAGTTGCAAACTTTTTTTGTTTGGTTATTTAATAAGTGCTAAGTGCACACGTTAAATAAGTATAATTTTTCAAAATGCATTTTAAGATATTGAAGTGGTTGATGGAAAGGTTGAGCCACTTGAACTAAAAGCCAAAAAGAAAAGCAGATCTTCTCTATCAACAAAAATATAGGAAGCCTGAGTCTATTCCACATGGGCCAATCACATAAAAGGAGTACTCTCAAGTCTCTAATCAGAGAGACGAGGCCACGTTATTGAGTGATACATAATTCATCACTCACCCTCCAATAATTTTATATGATTTGTCAAAATACTCTTTTTAGTAGCTGGATCCACGTGAAACAGATTAGGTCGTTACAAAACTTTGTGCACTTTTCTATCGTAAGAAATAACGGAACATGATCAAATTTATTCTATGAAATGAAAAGTTTGAATCACCAAAAACAATCGACCCACCTATAGCGACCCCCGATGCGTACAAAAGACTTGTCCTTGAATTCTACCTATGTTCCTGTCGGTGCATAGGATTCGCCACCTAGATATTGTCGGAGGAACTCTACCTACGAAAAACTCAATGGATCGGAGGCCTAATCCTTAGGGTCACATGGAAAGGGCCCAATGGGCTTTTTATGAGCCTCCTCGGTTAGGAAGGTATACCCACCAAGAAGGTCCCCTGTCTCTTCGTCCGCTACCTAATTAGATATGATTAAGTGGGCAGCCAGTCATTTTCCAGGCCTACCTACGTTTCATAGAACGGTAATTAGATCTAGATAGGCCCAAGCTTGCCCATGTGTGCTGGCTCGTCCAAGAAGGAGATTGCTTGTCTAGATCCGCCCTAATCGTGCTTCGGGTTTCTATTGGCTCAGAAGAGTCCAGCGGACTACCGAACCTCTGATCAGATCTAGCGTCGAATCGTCTAATCTCAATGTTCGATGACCTAAAGGCACTGAACTTGAGGATCCCTAGGCCTCCATCCAATATTATCGAACTTCAGAAGGGAGGCTGATCGGGGCTAGCACAAACGACACGACGCGACAATCCTCTCATTCAGCTCACGTGTAATTAGGATGATCGAATGCGCGACATGACCAGGGGACTATTTCGAGATCAGGCTCGAGCTCGACGGGGCATGTAGACAACCTAAGGGTAGTAGACACTAGTAGACAAAGCATGTATGTATGAGATAAAGATCCCTTACTTAATGCCTCGACAAATCTCAATTGTCAATGCATTATTATATGAGCCAATGACGTGGGTTGGAGCGGTACCTGAGAGTTGAGTTGACCGGAAGAAGGGCGACCCCATCGTTCAGGGTCCCAAAGGATGGAGCTGTTGAATGCGAAGCTGGAGATGTGAATGGGAGGTCTCTCGCTCGATTCGCTCGTGGCCGTGGTTTCGTTGCTCAATCTCCTCAGGTGCCATCCCAGCACTTGGGACGAGTCGCACACTGGCCCTTCTATGTTCACCTTCTTCCGGTTCGCCGATAGCACCGCCATGGGCCACGTCCCAAACACCCTGTCATATCGAATCGGACATTCCCAAAATAAGCCTAAATTCTTTGGTCAATAGTTAATAGTAAAACTATGGCACCGTTGAAATAGACCCATGACATCACGGCGACCGTCGCACGATGGGAAATGTCTACGATAGCGTTGACAAATGAGATGAATCTTAGGCACTATGAATGTCGCGGGAAAGTTTCATTACTGTGCATGTGGAAATACCATAAAACATGGCCAAAGTGTCCTAAACTACATCAACCGCCATATCTTAATCCACGTTTGGTGTGAATTATAGTATATAACCATATTCCAGCTATGAACATTGTTGAATACTAGTACAATATCTCCCTCTGCATCACCTAAAGCTTTGAAAACTCTCATCATTTTGCACGTCAAGCTCAGCACTTTAAATCGTTTTCCTACTTAACCCCAAAAAAAAACACAATGTTTGGTAGAACTAACCATAAAAGCATCCTAAGCTTATCACATTAAGAAAAAAGAGAAATCCTAATTAGAGACGGAATAATTAAGAGAACTGAGGCAAGAATTCCTACTCAATCTCTCTGAGCTCCTGGAAGAAGTCCAGATCGTAGACGTTTGAGAGCCCAGCGAAGTGAACAATACCGCTGAGTTTGTGGTGCTCGATGTGCCGGAGAGCAAGGTTCCGCTGGTGGTCCATCTCTGCATCCGGGTCCGTGAAGTTCTCGCGGAAGACCAAGTGCCGGTACATGATTCCTGTCTTCCTCATCATCTCCGACACTTCCCTGGAGTCCGAACGCTTTTCGACGATGATCCACAGCAATGGTTGAGGTACCAACTTTATGGTATTGGCCAACCTTCTCAGCAGCACACCTGTTAATGGATGGTTTGCGGTAGGTGTGACAATGATCAAGAGCCTCCTAGGGACAAGCTTATTGTTTCCCTCTGGAAATTCAGCTTCTTCTAATTGGTTATCTACGTTCTCCAAGAGATCGTCCTCTTCAGGCTCGGCACGGGGTTTCCCCGAGACACGCTCCGGCACCTCAGAAATCAAGCTTCTATTGAAACTGACGTGCGAAGATGTGGTCGGTGGCGGGTCCGATAGTTCTCCAGGTTGTGGAGAGAAGATCTCCATTTTGTTGGACATGACGGGTCGGCCAGCGAACGTCCTGGCCTTACCTGTGGGAGCGAAGCCGGTGAAGAATCCCATGACGAAACATAAAGAGAAGTGGACAATGGCTTTCTTCCACAACTGGACCTTCTTCTTTGATCTTTCCACAGACCCCATTTTGGCAAAATCTACGACGATGGACTTTGATCCGAGTTTTTCAAGCAAAAAAGAAAAAAAAAAAGGGGGGGGGAGTATAATTATAGAAGCTGGAGAAATTTGGTGAAGAAATGATGTTGTTGGGACAGGAAAACGAGCAACCTAGAAGCTTAATTGTGTCGAAAGTGGATTTTTATATGAGAAGTGCTCAGAAAGTGAGGGAAGGTGATGCTAATTAACTATTCTTTTTTAAAATATTCCAGCAGGAGGTTGGGGCTCAACATGCCAATGATTGCTACAGGCGACCTCAAGGTCTAATCCAGTTGTTTGGGGCATTTTCATTGGCGGGAGAGAAGAAGAAATTTTCTCTTCACTTGAAGTTTTTTCTTTAAGTTAAAGGAACGAGAGAGAGAGAGAGAGAGAGAGAGAGAGAGAGAGAGAGAGAGAGAGCTACTTGTGAGTTGCTACTGCACCGAATAGTTGGTGGAATGGAACTTTCAGATGACTAATATAATTCAAAAATTACTAAACTCATGGTTGTTAGGATGATTTTTGCAATTGGAAATTTTGGGATGCGACCACCATAGAAATAAAAATTATTTGGAGGTGCTGAATCTCAAGTCCAGTCAACCGTATTGTTTCAGGGAATTATTTTAATGTAAATTCCCCTAGACATCGATGTTTTTATGGTTTACGGAAGCTGTCCATTTCACCTAACCAGCTTTTTTAATAAGGGGATTTATACAACATATATGTTTTAATTGGTCTAAGAAGTTCGGAAGTTTAAGCTTGATTAGTTGGTCACCGACATTGCCTATATCATATATATGTATACTCATAAAGCTCATTGCTTAACTGAAAATTTTCCAGTGATATTGTAAGACCAGGAAAAAAAAGGATAAATTTTCTCATTAATGCTTAAATTGGTGGGTTAGAAGTTATTAACACATTTCTCTTTTTTCAGTTTGGTGCACTCGGTTGTGAAGCTACATCCTTAGCATATCTATTAATGTTGTTTCAGCCGCTAAATAAAGGGAAAAGTGTCAAAAAAGTCCTAAACTTTTTGCCTTTGTGCCGATTTAGTCCTAAATCTTTTTTTGGTGCCAATTTAGTCCTAAACATTTTTATTCGGTGCTAATTTAGTCTTTCCGTAGCTAGGAAAATGCCTACGTGGATACACAGTCAGCACCGACCATCCTATGTGGCCGGACCGGTGTTGACATGGATGCCTGGAAACAAAACAACACCGTTTTTTTTAAATCAATAAAAAAAAAAAAAAACCTAGAACCTTAGAAACAAAACGGCGCCACTTACTTCTCTTACGTTTTTTCTTTTGTCTTACGTTTACCCTTGCCCCAATTCAAGCGAACGTCTTCAACGATGAAGGAAGAATCCTAACTCCTATCTTCCCAAATCGATTCGGTTTGAACTCAAATCAAAGGATTTTGCTCAAGCCGAGGTCGCCTGACGGTCGCCTGATGCTCGACCAACATCTTCTCCCTAGATTCGTTGGAAGTTTGCTTGATGTTCTGAGGTAAGTTTGTCAGACAATGTTCTTTTGAATCGAACCTAATTTGTCTTCTTTTTCAAAATTTCATTACCCATCTGTTGGTGATAATCAGCTTGATTGATGTCATACAATGAATTGTTCTTTCTTTTGCTAACAGAACAAGTTTTTATAAGAACCTCAAAATTTCAGGTTCTAAAGCTATGTTTGCCAATCTTGAACAAATCTATATCCGTTATAGTCAGTTGTATTGTTGATAAACAAAGAAAATGGTATACAATGCTTGTTCACATGGGTCAATGATAGTTTAGATGTCCATTAACTGTTGATGGAGAGAAAGCTGCTGTGCAGGTTTAGTCAAAGTTGCTAGCCTCTTCTATTTTCTTTTACCTCTCTTGATACTGCATCTTTGTTGGTTGGACTGTATGATTTGTATCACTTTTATATGCATTCCCTTTCAGCTAATGACGTACAGGAATCTCTTCGTGCATTGCAAGCATCAGAAAAAGAAGAATGTGAAGAATAATTTATTGGGCGTATGTGATGAAATATGAGAACATCATATGGATAATAATTCAAAAATTGTGATCAAGTTTCCTAAGGAGATCAATGTTAAGAGGTCTTATTAGCATTCCATGTAGGCAAAATTATAGATCATCTATGCTCTAGAGTGATGTAAGTCCGGTGACAATGTGGATTATTTTGGCTCTTAAAAAGGCTAATCTTTCTTAAACCTTTGTAGAATGTGTGATTCACTAGTTTTTCTCATAAAATTTGGATATAATTTCTACCCATTCTTGTGTGACCAGTGATTGCTCATCTTATACTTCCAGTATGTAAAGTTTTATGGTAATCATCCAAGGTGCACTCTCTTGTGGCTAGGTTTTTTAACGGACTTTTGGGATTGACAACAAATCCACCACTGTGCAATTCATTGGCAAGGTAATTATGCATGTTGTTGGTTCTAGTTTTTTTTTTCATAAAACAATGTTTCGGCTTCTTGTAGAAACAAAGATTTTGGCAACAAGATTTCATTGATGTTTTTATTTATCTATCATCTGTTCATCTGTCCATTTATGTTTGCTCACTATTTTGACTATTGGAATTGTCCTAAAACTGATAGTGAGGTGTCATTGCAAGAGAAGGTTAGTAAATTCATGAAGACATCATCAAACTTGTCACAATCGGTGACGTCGAACCCTCCAATTGACAATGATACCTATGTATTTTGCCATTGTGGCCTAAAATCTCCTCTACGAATAACTAGAATAGAAGAAAATAGGGGAAGAAGATATCACGGTTGTCCGAGATACAACCCCATAAACATAGGGGAAAGTTGCAGCTTTTTTATTTGGGGGTTGATGTGGAAATCAATCAATCGGCAAGGAGCGTGTCAAAAAATTTTCGCCAGAGCAATGTTAAAGAAGAACCAGTGCCAACCCATGACAAAGATAATGGATGTTCTAAGGATGCTGAAATCAAAGCTCTCAAGGCACAACTAAAATGTGCGAAACAAGATGTGGCAAAGCTGAAGAATGAAAATTTTAAATTTAAGACATTGTCGGTTGTATTGTCATTGTTTATAGTAATGTTAGCTCGCATGTTATTTGGAAATTTGAACGTGAAAGACGTCATGAGTTTGCCTTAGTGCATGTTATTTTGAACATGTTTTGTACATATATATCCACTCAGGTTGTGAGAATGAAGTGAAGCCTTTCTATTGTCTGAAAAGCTCATATGTTTGTACTTAATCATATATTGTTCTCCTTGTGAATATGGTTGCATGCATAAGATGCAAGTATTTGGATCCAAATTAACCAACATCTTGGATAGCGCAAAGCATCATATATATTCTAGATGTTGAAACATGGAGGTTTTATAAACATTATAGTTTACAAATATAATCTAGATATTGAAACAATGAGGCTTTATGTACATTCTAATTTACGCAACTAACTTGGTATACAAACTATATATGGTAAAATTTTGGAACTCTCGAGTTAAATTTTTCTGAGAAATTTTCAGGAATGCCTAGCGGGCAATTACGACATTGAAACAAATTTCATTTTCCATATTGGGCACACGCACACGCATTTCTTAAACACCTAATCTAACCTTGCCACAAACACTTCATATGTAGAGTTTGGTGTATAGACTTTATTAGTGTTTAATGGACCCTCCATCCTTAGAGCCATATCAATTTATGAAAATAGTAGTACTTGTACGAAAACCAAGTAAATCATATCTCCATCTTTACTCATTCTCCTCTTAATGTTCAACAGAAAAATTCCTAATTTATGCCTTGTCTTTGCATATAGTAAGATTCCTTCAAATTTGAGAAATTACAAAAGGAATTTAGCATCCCCAGTCAAAATACAATAGTGAGTGAAATTTCACCATAGATTCGAAAGACGAACAATATATAACATATGAATTTGAAGTAAGCTCCATTGCATTATCTTATGATGTTTCAATAAGTAACCAAATAAAATAGCTAGAATAGAAAAGCCATAGTCATTGTGAGGACAAAGTAAACTTTCTGCATTTTAAAAGCTCTTTAAAGCAAGTTTAAAATCCTTCCATTGGAACACACTTGTATAACAAGTTTAAAGTCCCTTAAGATATGAAGATTGAGTAACATGTGTAGTGTGTGGGCAGAGCAACATATCATGTTAGTGAAATTTAGCATTTTTTTTTCCTTTTGTGATAGGTAAACTTTATGTTATATCGCTCCAAACCAAAAAAATGCGGAAGACTATTTCCACTGCAAGTCTAAATTGAGCTCTAACTATACAATTCCACATGTATGACTGTACACTCACTTACCTATGTCACTCACACCAAATACAAAGTAAAAAAAAAAAATGCAATAGGAGCAAATAATTAGTTTAATAGAAGAAGTAGCAAACTCACTCATTATAACAACAATTAGTCCTCCTACCTAAACCTACTTTGTCAACTCGCACATAAGTCATTCTCATGTTAACATAAGCAGTTATTCGATCAATTTAGTTTATGGGACTAGCATGCAAAATAGAGTTTCTTTCCTTCCAAATGCAGTAAATGGCCCCATTCTAAGCCAACTTTAGGATTCTTTTATAAAGAGAATTATCTTTCAGGAATTCCATAGCCCAAGTAAACTGAGAATTCTAGTCCATAGTAGCCTTTCACACACTACAAAGGTCAAGTGGTGAAGACCACACAATACTTGGAGAAAGAGCCGATCGATCTCCCATACATCATCAATAAACAAAAAACAACCACAACACTACTTCATTGAACCAACACATCATCGACAAACAAAAAAATAGCCACAATATTATTTCCTAATCCTGTCACTTGCTATAAATTGGAGTTACTTCCTCTAATTTTTTTTTCTTCTTTCTTGTTGGGCCTACTGCTTTAAATGGAACTTTAGTTGTAGCTGCTTGTGATGTTAATTCAACTTGTGTTTGTATATCAACTCTCACATATTGCAGACAAGAGTCTTTATTTAATAAAAAAAGAAAAAGAAAAAAGAAGTGACCCTTATATACTTTCATAGGTCTCAATTACTTTTTTTCTTTCTCAAATATCCTCAAATACTTATATTACAATTATTATGAGAATGGATAAATGTGTAGGCTAATACTTTTGTGTTATTTCTCACATATTTTATTTTTACACTTGGAATCTTTTGTATCTTACACTAACCTTCCAAGAAAAGCCCGAACCCTAAAATATCTTTCACTTTCTATTTATATGTAATCCATTGATATCCATTGTGTATCTTTATTAATTTCTTTCTATTGTGTACTTTTCTCAGGTTCGTTAATTA
This sequence comes from Eucalyptus guilfoylei, assembly GCA_016097605.1. NCBI lineage: Eukaryota > Viridiplantae > Streptophyta > Magnoliopsida > Myrtales > Myrtaceae > Eucalyptus > Eucalyptus guilfoylei. The sequence goes on along the minus strand of CM027860.1, from coordinate 14,191,025 downwards.
AATATTGTTTTAATAGAATGATTTTGCCTCATCTTTCAAATTTTGATTTCTTATATACACGCCAGACGTGTTTCCCATTTATTAATTTATATTTAAACTACGATTGTGGTAGTTTTATTCTAAAGCACGTCATTATTGTGAAAAATCAATATGATAATGATTCACACGCACCCACACAGAACGGGGGTTATGGTGACTCAATTAAAATCCCATCAATACTTTCACTTGTACCTTCGCTAGGACGTCGCTTAACCTGGAAAGAGTAATATTCATTTAAAATCTTATTCATGAAACAAGCATAAAACAATAGATATGAAAGTACTTACTAAAAGTTTTTGCCTAGATAATTGTGTTTGTGATGCCGCAGTCTAGCCTTCTTAGTTGGACATGTCAAACTATTGTGTCCTGTCTTCGAGTAACTTCGACGGGTCATTTTCATTCCTTTCATTGACATTCTAATATCACGTGCAACCTCACCTTCCTCCCTTCTTCTTTTCCGTTTGCGCCTACCAGACTTCACCCTGGCTGGAAGTGGTTCAGGTTCTTCATTGTTAGTTTTTTTTTAAAATTTCTCTTTCCGAACTGGCTTCATCATATTCTGATATGTAGCTAAGAACTTTGCCTTCCTGTAACACTCATCCATATAATCATATGTATCATTTTGCCTATGATTTACAGCTTAAATGGCATGGGGATAAGGGATGCCAGTAAGTTGCCACCTTTTGCAAGTACAATCTCTCTTGAACATATCAACAACGCACTTAACACTCTTATCCATCACATCGTATCTAGCATCGCCATTCCATATCACATGGCAGTAAATCACACCAACTTTATTTTCTTCCAACTTTTTTATGATTCTTGGACCATAATCCCTTCTTCATCGAGCACAAGCATCCCTGTGTATGCATCCTTGTTATGATCATTATTCTCATCTCCTCTAACATATTGTATATAAACTTACACCTGGCTTTTATAATTCTTTCATTGAATGCCTCATATAAGTTGCTATCGACTATGTCGCATTTAATCTCAGTAGTAAAGAAAGCCCTGCTCCAATGCTTTGGCTCTGTTTGAACCAAGTCATGATACGCAACATGACTCATTTTCTTCAATGCTTGTGCATGTTCATCAAACTCCACCATAGTACCACTCTAACGACACTGCCAAAATAGTATTTACATTTGTATTCCCTTATACTTTTGACCACAATTAGCATAGATATGTCTGGCATATATTCTATGCTTAGCTAAAGGCAAGAAGTTTGCCACAGCTTGAAGAATGCCCTAAAAAAAGATGATTTCAATGTCAGTAACATACTACAAGAGTGATCATTAAAAGGCATAACGCTAAAAAAAGAAAAAAGAAAATAAAGGACTCACATTTTGCTTGTCACTAATTATAACACAGTCTCGTCCGTATGTGCCTATCAAGTTGAGATCATACATCAAACTTGTCAAAAACCAAGTCCAAGTGTCTCCACTTTCAACTCTCACAACTGTTCATGTAATTGAGAACATTTGGTCGTTTGCATCTCTTACAACAGCACACAATATCTCCCTTTTACAAATTCCCTTTACAAAGCAGCCATCTAACCCCACAATTTTCCTACATCCATCAAGAAATCCTTTTTACATGCAGCAAAACATATGTGTATTCTCTCAAATAATACTTTAGAATGCATGTCAGGCTTTTCAACCTTCAATGTAATAGTTTTCCCAGAATTTGTCTCCCTTAGCTCCTCTACATAATCCCATAACTTTGAATACTCCTTCCTTCTACAAGGTCCTCATTATCCCTATCATCATCATCATCATCATCATCATCATCAATCAAGAATCGTGCATCAACTAAGTTTGTGTCTTCATTTTCCGAATCGACTTCGACCATAAATTCATCACCTTCTAAATCAGCACAATCACCCTCATCTACTAAGTAATCATAATCTAAATCACCCCCGTGCTGAACAAATGCCTCATTACCTAAACCAACACCCTCACTAATGCCCTCACCTTGACAGATGCCCTCACCAGCACCTTCACCATTGCCTTCACCATGACCAACACCTTCACCTACTGCATTGTCAAAAGATTCTCCATACACCTCAATCAATCCATGTCGCAAATGATAGAAAACTAGATCGGACAATTGTTTTATCATTACATAATGTCTCAACCCATCTTCTAAAGTTTTTTGAATTTATCATATGCCCCATTCTCAATGTCTCTGGTGAACTTTTCATGGCTCATAGAATCGATATTTACGTGTATTAAATCCATCTTTCCCCCAATATATTCAAGTATTGGGCAACAAACAAATTTCCCACCATGATAAAGGTAAACCAATGCAGACTTGTTACTCATCTTGACCCTACACAAAAATACAACATATATCATAAGCATATGAAGACTCATAATGGAGCGACGACATAATAGGTCCAATTACTTCAAGACTTTTTGGCTATGACGAAAAGCCAAATAAAGCAATGCGACTGTGTCTTAGAAACTAATGTTCTCAATTTAATCGGTGTTTATGGTCAAATATTACATCTACCACGTTTGAGTAACCTTAATCTAATTTGGCTAGTCTAGTCCGAGAAACATGGTTGAGGCTCATGTAATATTCGTCTATAGTTAAAGCATAGTTGATTTCAAAGTACAAGATTTATGATAGTGAACTTTCAGTGGCAATCCAAGTGAATGGTGGGGCACCAAAGAAGCTCTCGTGCTACTTCCGATAAGAACTATAATTGCAATATGCTAATCCTACAGAAATAATGATGTAGGTGCATGACGGACATGATAACAGGCATAAGCGTGATCGCATGAGATTCAAATAGACGATCTCAGCTTGGTAAATGCTAACAAATATGCAGGCGTGATGACCATGATCAGCAGTTACTTTGAATGTTTCAAACGCCACCTATTCGGTGAAATTTCTAAGTGAAATCAGAATGCATATTCTCTTAAATAAGTTCAATAGCCATTTACTTCAATGTTTTGCTTCTCAAAATATAATGGTCACATTGTTGTGTCTTTTTTTTTGCCTTCATATTCTGTCAAGCTCACGTGAAGACAACGAAAACCCAAAAATTTATTACACATTGGACTAGCAGCACGGCTACAAGGCATGCTGAGCGTATGGATATCATGGCAACAACATCGTGGGATGTTAGAATTTTAACGACAAAATTTGAGGGTTGGGGACCATGACCACGAAAACATACCTTTATGTCTACTGAGTGCCGACAACATGAGCAAATTGGGATCACACACTTTGTCGTGTTCACTAAGGTCAAATCGGGTCATGACTTGAATAGGGTCAATTGGATTGCAACTTGAATCAGGTCAATTGGGTCTTTGCAATTTTGAAGGCCGAATTGTGGGGTTTGGGCAGACGAAGGGGTTGGGCTAAATTGGGGAGTCGATTCGATGAAAGAACGACTTGGCTTGAGCAAAATCCTTCAACTTGAGTTTAGACCGAATCGATTTGGGCAAATAGGAGTTAGGTTCTTCCTTCATCATTGAAGACGTTCGCTTGATTTGGGGCAGAGGAAAACGTATGAGAAGTGAGCGGCGCCATTTTGTTTTTAAGATTCTAGGTTTTTATATTATCGATTTATAAAAATGGCATCTTTTTTTTTTACAAGCATCCATGTTAGTACCAGTCCGGCCACGTAGGATGACTGGCGTTGACTATGTATCCACGTAGGCATTTTTCGAGCTAAATTTGTCAGAAAGACTAAATTAGCACCAAATAAAAAGGTTTGGACTAAATTGGCACAAAAAAAAAAGGTTTAGGACTAAATCGGTACAAAGGCAAAAGATTTAGGACTTTTTTGACACTTTTGAAGAGTCGACAAAAGCAAGAAAAAAGAAGAAATGGAGGAGAAACCATGACAGAGGAAGGAGGGGCCTGTTCATGCAAGCCACAAACATCTCAACACATCGGATTATGGTCATTTCAAAGTGTGTGAGAATTCCAACCCTTGGTTCTTTTTATCAAAGAGCATATCTAAGTAAAGCTATAACTTAGGACTACATCGAATTATTGGTTTATAGGTCAAGACTAGAGGTTTCCGAGCTATGAAATCATGTTTTAAAGAAACCTTAGAGTGTTTTGAACATGTAGAATGGTAGAAAAAATTTGATTGGGAGTTACGGTTTGGTTGGGGTGGAATTTTGAAATTTGTTGTGCATTGTTAAAACCATATTCGGAAACTACTATGTTTGGCCTTGATATTCGCCCTTGTTGAACCAATGAGTTGGAGGTGAGTTTGCCTTTAAGTTATATTGAGTTAGTTTCCTAGTAATTATGAATTCACTTGAAATAGACATTAATAAAGTTCAAACAAACTAGTTTAAGTTCGACATGCAAGCTACTGCCATACTACAACAATGGATGGTGGTAGTGTTCTACTTTGACCGTACTTTTAGTTGGCGCTTTTTGTTATCATGTAAGCTTTGTCATATTTCACTTGGTCACATACAGAGCGCCCCCCCCCCCAAAAAAAGAGAAAAAGAAAAGTGCATGTTTAGAGAGAGAGAGAGAGAGAGAGAGAGGCACAAGGAAGAAAGAAAAGGGAAAGGGGTACACACCACAGGGGCCTCACCAAGCTGAATTTACTTCGTTTCTACAACACTCAGTAAGGATTTAAGCCATTCATTCATCTAATTGAAGTAGTTTTCGGAATTGACTCATGATTTCGAAGTTATGTGAAATTTGAACTATGAGGCTTGATTTTTTAGTTATTAAGCTATGGAATTCTATGGAAATAGCATATTAGGGCGTTGTGGAGATGTGGGTTTGATGAAAATCGATTTGGAGTAGTTTAGTCGAAGCAAAATTTTAAAGTTCCATGCTCAAGTTTTGCATTGCAAATAGCTTTAGATATTTATTTCTGATGAGAGTTTTGTTATCGCGTAATAGGGGTGAGTATAGTCCAAATTGGGCCAAATCAGCACCTAACCTAGGGACCAAGCCGCACAATGTCGATCCTCAATTTTTGGGACCAAGGACTGACTCAGTTGAGCCTGGGACCGAGGACTGAACCGACCCTATGGGTCCGGTCCGATTCCAGGGTTAATCCGAGACTAATCGTTTATTTTTCTGTTTCCTTTTTTACATTCCTTAAAAAGACAAACGTACTATTTCAAATTATATATTCATCAGCAATGCAATATCGAACAACCAAATTATAAACACCAATATATCAAACATAAATATAAGATAAGATAACAACGGAAACTTATGCTTGCTAAAAGTAACAAATCATAAAAATGAACATGTAAGACAAGAGAATAGAGGCGAGCGATAAGGTGAGTGAACAGAGGCGAGCAACAAGGTGAGTGAGGCAAGCGAAGAGAGGCGCGTCATGAGCAAGGTGAGCAAGGCCAAGGCTAGCGAGCGAGTGAAAAGGGTTTTTGTCTCTCTTTTTTTTGTCGAATTCTATTTTGGTTTCTACTTTCTAATTTACATTACAAATTGAACTACAAAGATAATAGAGGAGGAGAGGAGGTGCTAGAATTTAAAGTAGACAAAAACATATGTTATATAATATATTAGATATAAATATATAATATATTATGTATAAGGTTGATCCGGGTTGGGCCAACATACACAATGTAGGGTCGAGGGGTCTTAGAACTAAGGATCGACTCAATTCCCCTTGGGAACGAACCAAGATCAGCCGAGTTGGACTGATCCAAGGTTGGTCTAGGGTCAACTCCAGATCGATGCTCGCCCTACTGTGTAAGAGTCATTTTGTTAGCGAATAAGGTTGGCTTAACCATTTTGTAATTGAAATAGCATTTCACTCAATTTTAACATTGTTGTTCACTTATTTGATAAGATAGCAAGTTTGACGATTTAAGTAACCTTCGTTGTTTGGTCTTAGACATTCCTGGATGAGTAGTGCTATCTCTTTTTTGAGTTTCTAAATTCATTTTTCAAAAGCTCATCCCTCGCCTTCTACAAGTAAGGACATCAATCATAATGATCCTAATATCCCCTTGTTGAAGCCGCATCGCGAGAATCTCGAGGCCCATCTCTAGTGTTATAGTAATAAGTCACTTGTCTTTATTATTTTTAGGGATAAGTGTATTGAGAATCTTGAAACTCGTCATGAAAGTGTAACTTAGTCCTAAAATTTTTAAAAAGTGCAAATAAGTCCTAAACCTTGTTACAAAAGTGTAATCAAGTCCTAAAACTTTCAAAAAGTGCTATCAATAAAAAGGACTTGATTTGATTAATTTGACAAGTTTTCGGATTCATTGCATATTTTGAAAATTTGAGGACTCAATTGCACATTCATAACAACTTTTAGGATTTAATTACACTTTTTAAAAGTTTTAGGACTGAATTGCACTTCGTTAACAGGTTTTAGAACTTTCAATGCACGTATCCCTTATTTATGAAGTGAATGAAGCATCTTTGAGTCAAAACCACTGATTTGGACCTAAAATGAAATACACCTAACAAAAAATTAACATATAATCATAATGATCCTAATGTCTCTTGGTTGAAACCGCATCTTGAGAACCCTGTAGGCACATCTTTGGTGCTAGAGTAATAAGTTGCTTGCTTTTTTTTATTTTTATGAAGTGAACCGAGCATCTTTGAGTTGAAACCAATGATTATCAAGACTCAAGATAAAATATACAACTTAGTACCAAACACCTTAAAATGCAACACACATCCTCATGTCCATATGTTCTAAACAATAATTTAATTTTAATACCAACAAATATCACATTCTAACTTTACTAATATCATGGAAGTGATACGACTGTCTTCCAACCCAATGGATGCGGCCTCAAATACAAAACCTATATTATCCCATTACCAAAATATATCCGTCTCTATACATGGTAGACTAGTAAACTAGGTAAGAATTCTAAAGTCCACAAAAAATATATATTCAACTCCAATGATCGACAACCTAAACTCAACAAATGCCATTTAATTAGATATACAACTATCTCAATTTAGGAATAAATGTACTGGAAGTCCTAAAACTTGCAATAAATGCAATTAAGTTCCAGAACTTATCATATTTGTACAACGAGTCCTTCCGTTATTTTTGTTTGACTTGGCTAATAGAAATGCTAATGTGATTTAAAAAAAAAGTTTTCTAGATCATACATGGGTGGATCATGAAATATAACGCTAAAACGTTGTCGTTTTGATCCAAATATTATTTTTCATACAAATTTTATATAAATTAGATTTGGAAATAAGCTAAATTTAAAAGAAAATGGGGGGGGGGGGGATCAGTCCCACCCTTGCTAGGAAGTACGGCGAGGGTGGGGATGGCTAGTGAGGCCCCTACTAGGGGTCGATGATCTTTGCCGACTACAAATAAGAGCCTGCAAAGCCTTCCCAGTGACGGTGAGGCAGCGATGATGAGGGGTATAGCCCTCACCACCTGGTTCTTCCTTTTTTTAAATTTAGCTTATTTTTAATCAAATTTAAATAATATTAATATTAAAATCCATATTTGAATCAAAACAATGCCATTTTAGCCACGTAGGATAGAGAAATAAAATTTTAAAAAAAAAAATCACATCTACATTTTCTATAAGTCAAATTGGATGGAATTAACAAAAAAATTTAATTGAAAAAATTTGATATGTGTAAGGACTTGATTGCATTTTTTTTATAAGTTTGAAGACTTAATTGCACTTTTTTGACAAGTTTTAAAACTTTTAGTACACTTATCCCTTAGCCTGTATGAAAAACATATTGCAAAAAAAAAAAAAAATGAGCTTTCCTACTCTCATCCTACTCGCTAATGGTTATAGAACCTCAAAATAAGTAAAATGAATGATATGAGTATAGTTCGGCAAAAGAAAAATAGTATGAGTAAAGCATCGCTCAATGAGTAGTACAAATTTCTTTTGAGTAGATTGAATATTCATTATGCATATTATGAACATTTCAAAACAAAACACACTTCTCCATATCATACATTAGAGAATAAAGCATGTTCTCATATATTTTTTCATAAGTTCATATGTATCATAAACGTCGAATGAAACAATAATACCAAAGCAACATCAACGATTTAATCAACTGACTAATCTTATGACAACTCTTAATGTTATTTCATAAGGATGTCCCAAGAAAAGTATGCATACTAACAACCCCTCAATGGCTTTAGATCATAGTGACTGTAAGCATAAAACCACTAACTCATCCTCCAAAATTTGTAAAACCAGTCCAAGATCTTCATAAATCATATTGATAAAGCATAATATTTATCACAATTCAATCAATCAACGAGATACATTCCATATAACATTGGTCAAGCCATTTCACAAATAATCAACCCACAAACTATTTCAAGAAATGGTTTACTATGCAATTTCCAACAACAAAGGATAGTAAATGCCCGATCTAGCATTATGCAACAAATATGCTTTAAATATCACTTTCCTTTTTAACAAGTGTAATGCCATGCCATGTCTTTTCTTAAGTTATAACAAATTTGATTTCTATGACTTTCAAGACATGATTTTTCAAATCATAGAAGAGATAAGATCACATGACAGTGTCAAACCAAACAATGAAAGCTATATCGAGCTCAAAAAGCCAAAATCCCATTAATTAAGTGAAAAACGAATATTAGAATAACGTAAATAACTACCTTAACTGAGCTTTGATTAAACTAAACTTGTCACATCCCAAGTCGTACAGGAACAAGGGAACAATATAGCCGTCCTCTTATCCCAAGGATGCAGTCTAAGACAGAAACTAATGTGAACCTGATATATGTGATCAAATAGAAAATTGATTACGATATTACAATTTCTAAAACCTTCATAAGAATTTTTACATTTCAGGAGTTAACTAAACCAAACAACTATCAACGGAATGACTCCCTCAAACCATACCCAAAATCTAACTCCCAAAAATCCTCATTGATAGTGCTCTCATTTTATTTATCACTAATCGAGAAACTTGAAAAATATTTAAGACAAATGGCATGAGCAACTCCAACCAAGTGAGTAGTACATCTCTTCTAAGAAGATCAAGCATCCATTATGCATTAATAAAGTAATACCGAAAAGTCTTAAGTCAAACCTAAGATATATTTTGCATATCAAATCAAACATGAGTTGTTTCATTTCAATTAAATTTTATACAAATCAGTATTACTCATTTAATTCACCGTCACAATTAAATATCAATTGATCTCTATTAATCACATATCAATAGTATGTTCCATTGACCAATCTATTACTCAACATCCATACATGGTCTAGAATGATATCCTAAAACTAATATGCATACCAGAAACCCTAACCAGATTTATGGTGATGCTAAGCATCAAAACATCATCCTCTAAAATCATAAATCAAATTCAGAATCCATATCATAAGCCAGAATACTTTTCAAAAACCAAATCGCATTTCTTTCATGGCTCAACTCATCATATGGAACATATTTCGTACAAACATATCTCAAATCATTTCAGAATTAATTTCATAAATCGATTCATATATATACATGTATATTTATATACATATATATATATATATATATATATATATATATGTATGCGTATATGTATGTATGTATGTATGTATGTATGTATGTATGTATGTATGTATGTATGTATGTATGTATGTATGTATGTATGTAAACCTTTCATAATATATTTCCTAAAACCATTCTCAATCTATTCAGAAATTATAAAAAATAGTAAATACCTAATCCAGACTTTTATACAACAAAAGTTATTCCATAACTCATACAATATATAATCTATACTACTTTAGAATTATAAGTTTAGAAACTCAAATAAGAGATAGCACCACTCATCTAAAAATGCCTAAGACCAAACAACAAAGGTTACTCAAACTGTCTCATTTGCTATCCTATCAAATAAGCGAGAAATAATGTCAAAATCGAATGAAATGCTACCTTAACTATAAATTGGCTTAACTGACCTTATTCACTAACAAAGCCAGTCAATGCACTAACAAAACTCTTGTCCAAAGTAGATATTTAAAGCTATCCACAATGCGAAGCTTGAGCGTGAAACTTTAAAAATTTCACTTCGACTAAACTACTCTAAATCAATTCCGTCAAATCCACAGCTCCATGACACCCTAATATACCATTTACATATTATTACATAGCTTAACAACTAAAAATCAGGCCTTATAGTTCAAATTTCACATAACTTCAAAGTCATGCCTTAATTTCAAAAACTACTTCGATTAGATGAACAAATGGCTTAATCCTTACGAAGTATTGAGAAATGAAGTAAATTCGGCTATTACGTGTACCCCTTCCCTTTTTCCTTTTCTTTTCTTTTTTTTCTTTCTTTTTTATTCCTCCCTCCCCCTTCCCCCTCTCGCTCTCTGTATGAACATGCACTCTCTTTTTCAATTTTTGGGGCCTCTGTACTTTTCCAAGTCAAATATTACAAAATTTATATAGTTACAAAAAGCTCCAACGCGCCAACTAAAAGCTCACTCAAAGCAAAACACTACCACCGCCCATTATGGTATTGTAGTATGGTAGCATTTTGCATGCCGAACTTAAACTAATTTGTTTGAACATTACCATGAAGTAGTCACTGATTTGCATTATTAGGTGAAGGAATTAAGTGGAAGTGGAGCTCTTGGTCGGAAAGTTATGGACAATTGACCTTTGCCCAATTTAAAAAGGCGAATCCATCTACTTATGATGGAAAAATCATATCCTATCATGGCTTTTGTCGAATCAGACAAATAGAGGGGACCTTTGGAGAGAAAAGAGTTTATTATATTTGTAAAGTTGACTTTGTCTCTCACTACTTTGTATAGTTTTTCTCCAAGTTGTTTGAAGTGAAAATGAGCGGTGATTTATGTAGGTATCTCAGGGTGAGTTTACGATTATAGAGTACACTGGTTGTTTCAATCAACTTAGCAGATTTTGGAAGAACTTTATAGCTGATGAGAAAAATAAAGCGTAAAACTTTGAGAAGAGAGCTTACTTCAAAGTTCCACTCTAAGCTTTTTTTCTCCTCATGTGCTAACTACCTATAAAGATGTCCTAGAGAGAGTAATAAAAATAGAACATGATAGCTTAGAATGTGATGCATAGAGTACGTATGAGTGGAGAGCCTGAACATATGGCAAGTGGTTGTTTTTTGAGGACTCTCGGCAAGAAGCAGACCTACGTCAAGATAACCCTTTTTTAAACACTTTGGTAGTGCTCCCGAGTCGAAAAATGCTCCAGCTAATAGTAAATCATGCTTTTTGAATCTCGGACCCCTAAAGTGCTAAAACTTGACACGAGGGTCACTTAAATGCCAAAAGTTAGGAAAGTGACACTTAAGTGCCAAAATCGAAACAAAATAAATCAGTGAAGTGCCAACGGTGAAAAAATCCGGCCAAAATGCTGATGTGACGATTTTCCGACGAGACAAGTGTAAAATAACGTCGTTTTGCATGCTAACGTGGCTAGATAAGTTCAAAAACGACATTATTTTGCTACCAACATGGGTAGATAATTAATATAAATATTAATTAAATGAAATTTAAAACTAAATTACGTATATATAAAAATGGAGATTACCCTACAACTGTTTATCTTCTTCCCCTTTTTTAATTTGATTTTAAATGGGTTAATACCCCGAAGAACCCCAAACAAATATACCTATGACAAATTTATCCCAAACTATTTTTTTTTACCATGAAAAACCTCAAACGGGTACACTTGTGACAAATTTACCTCAACTGACCATAAAAAACTATAAATTGGTACATTTATGACAAATTTACCCTAAACTAATATATTCGACCACAAAAAATCCCAAACTGGTAAATTTGTGACAAATATACCCTCCGCCAAATTGGATTAATACCACAAAAAAATCACAAAAATTGTAAATTGTGACAAATGGAGCGTAAAATCTCAAATTGGTATACCAGTCAACTGTTACGTATCATTTAACTTAATAATTTGACAGTAAAATTAACGAAAACTAACAAAGGGTAAATTTGTCACAAGTGTATCAATTTGGGGTAAATTTGTCAAAGGTACCAGTTTGGGGTTTTTGGTGGTCAAAAAAATAGTTTGGGATAAATTTGTCACAAGTGTAACAGTTTAGGGTTTTTCAGGGTATTAACCCATTTTAAATTTAATTTAATTAATATTTATATTAAAATTAAAATCCGCGCCAAAACAACGTCGTTTTTGCGTTTCTTTATTGAGTCAACTCTCCGATGATCCATGTAGGCAAGCAGTACTAATAAAAAATTGCCACATAGGATTTCCGATAGGGTTCACTGAACTTAGCACTCAAGTATCCCATTTTTTTTATATATATAAAAAAAAAAAAAAAGTAACACTTAAGTATCACTTTTCTAACTTTTAACACTTATATATTTCTTCATGCCAAGTTTTGACACTTGGGCTGTTCTTTTGCCTATGCTTTTTATGTGGATAGCCTAAGCGTATATAACACAAATGTTCCCAAAGAAGGAATGCCCCTACAATTCATAGGCCACAAGAAATCCAACAAAGTTAGAGGGTGACAAGGAAAGTTTTTGCAATGATGAAATAGGCTGCAGCAATAATTAACATAATTAATGCATGTAATAATTCTATAGCCTTGCGACGTTCTTATACGTTATTTGATCCTAGTAATACACATTCACTTAGATTTGCTAAATTTGTTAAAAAGCTTGATGTGTTGCTTGGGCTTTTTGAATGTGAATTTTGCATTGATACTTCTACTAGCAATTTCTTTATTGCTGATCGTTTGTTTAAGAAACATGTTCCCTAGATTGATAATGCAAATTGCCTATAGATCTAAGGGTGTTTTTCTTTTTTTGGTTGATAATCTAGTAGAGTTGAATATATAGGATTTTGAGGTCACTATTCAAATAGATTGGTCATCCTCGCATCATGCTATTGTTGATTGCTTTTCAAAGAAAGTTGTCTTTTGACTTTCCAATTAGCTTAGAATCTCTTGTTGGAGATGTTATGAAAACACTTTTCCAAGATTGATCATCCTTAAAAATAAGACGACTTTTGAAAAAGGTTTCCTATGATTATTTGGTGCTTGCAAAGGCATGAGAAAGAGTATTATAAAACTAAAAAATATTCTCGTGATAAGAGAGTTTCTAGATGCATTTCTTGAACATCTACTAGGTTTGGCTATTGATAGAGAGATTGATTTGTGTATTGGATTAAAACCCGATACATAACCTATTTCTAGGGCACCATATCTAATGACACATTTCGAATTAAAACGGTTAAACACACAAGTGTAAGAGGTTTTGGATAAAAGGTTTCATTAAAACTGTCATATTTGTGAAAAAGAGGGACAAAACCATGAGCTTTGTATATATTACTAGGAACTTAATAAGGTGATAATCAAAAATAAATGTCTAGTGTCGCAATTTAATGATTTATCTAATCAACTCTAGTGAGCTCTATTTTTCAAGATTGACCTTCATTCTAAGTATCATTAGTTGAAGATACTCTACTTTTAGAACAAGGCGTGATCATAACAAATTGCATGTCGTGCCGCTTTTAGATTGACCTATGTGCTTGCTGCTTTCATGGATTTTATTAACAGAGTATTCAAAAAGTATCAAGGCGTATTCATCCATACTAGGAACGCGAAAACACTTGAGATTATCTCGCAGGCTTTGTATAAGACAAAGTGGTTTGTCAAATTTAGACCCAATATTTTTTAAAAGAGATAAAGTTAATTAGATATTATATATATGTATGTATTGTGTGTGTGCATAACACACGTAAGTATAACAAGCTTATTTGGCACCAAATCGAATCCAATTTGCCTTTCCCAGGCTGCAAAGAACCCCCCCCCCCCCCCCCCAGCGCTCCGGTCCGTTTCCACCGTAGCAGAGCCGGAGGAGAAACCCTAACCCCTCTCTCTCTCTCTCTCTCTCTCTCTGCGCGCTCTGGTCCTTGTCCACCGCTACGCGAGCCCCTCTCTCTCTCTCTCTAATGGTAAGCATGCACGACCTGTTCTTCAATTTTCGTCCCCTAGATTGAGTTCGCGCATTCGATCCTGTTCAATTGAAATGTTTTCCCTTTTAGCGAGCTGGGTGTTGAATCCTGATTTCTTTGTTGGTGCTATGTATGTGGAGCTGAATGCTCTTATGGTTGCTGAGAAAATTTGCGGAGAAAGAATGGGTTTTTAGTCGTGGGTATTTTGAGGTCGTCGAAGTGGCGTGAAATTCGCATTAGCTGAGTGCCCGTATGGTTGCTGAGAAATTTTGCAGAGAAAGAATGGGTTTTTCTCTTTTATTTGTCTTTTCTCGTCTTGCCATCCATCGACTGCTTTCAAGGGAACATAAAGCTGCAGGGTCTGAATTAAGGGTACTTCGTGAATGCTTTCGCAGCCTTATTGTCGAGGAACCCGAATGCTTGTGACGGTCGGTATGAATTGTCACTGCGTCCTTCCCATTAAGTGCATCCGTTGATTCCTTGTTTTTGTGTGAATTGGAGGAATTTTTAGTGTCATAAAAGATCGAGAAGGAATAGTTGAAGAGCTAGAGTCAGGAAGAGGTGAAGAAAGGGGGTTCGATACCTTGATTGTTTTGTGTTATGGATGGAGTCAATAGAGCATTCGCTTGATAGTGGCGATCGTAAGATATGAAAGTCGTCAGTTCGTGCTTTTGATACATGTGAATCTGAATCGCCACCTTGTTTCATCACCTTCTTTTTTCCCCGAACTTCTACATTGTCTCATTCTTGACATTCCTTCAATAACACAGAAAATGGAGCTTTTCCTTCAAGAGTAGCTTCAACAACCTATACTTGTTCCTTTGCTAGTCGACTTGTTCTTGACCTGTATAAACTAAGTCTAGTCCCGATTGCTCCCCTCTTCGATTTTGCTATCATAGTCCTGTTGTTTTCTGTCTTTTGTTTATTTGTTCATTTGAGATGTGATGTCGATAAGATCTATTTAGCTCTCTCTGGTGTAATTGCTATCTCCCAGTGCTAATCTAGATAGTAGTAAGTGAAGTATTGAGAATAAAAACGATTGTCAAGCTTTTTTCAGATATTCTGCCTACATTAGTTATATCACTCTTTAGCTCTTGTGTGCACATGCTTTGCACGAGAAAAGTGGCAACTTCTCAATCAATTGAGTTGGTATTTAGCTTGCAGCAATAAACTTTAGTATCTCTGAAGCTTATGATAAAATTTGAATCAGGCAACTACTCCCCTGATTGCGGGGATTGCAATAGCAGCTGCTGCATACGCAGGTAGATATGGCATCCAGGCATGGCAAGCCTTCAAGACAAGACCACCTACGGCAACAATGCGCCGATTTTACGACGGTGGCTTCCAACCCACCATGACAAGAAGAGAAGCAGCTCTGATACTCGGTGTCAGGTTAGCCTCATACAAATTAACAGGCTTGTTATAATAGCTTAATTCGTGAAAAGTGCCTATTCTGTATTTATGAATTTGATTTCATTTGCTCAAGCAAGTAGTGTGTAGATTATTATGGAAGACTGCATATTTGCTTGTGTATCATTGGTGATCTAAAATTGCAGATTTTGACGGGTGAAATCTTCAGTTTAATGAGCAAGTCCAATCTAATACTCCACATGCCACCACATCTTCTGTTTATCTGCCTGAACTTTTGTTTTTCCCCAACAGAGAAAGAACTCCGACAGATAAGATCAGGGAAGCACATAGGAGAGTTATGGTTGCGAATCATCCAGATGCCGGCGGTAGCCATTATTTAGCTTCTAAAATCAACGAAGCTAAAGATATGATGCTTGGAAAAACTAAAAGCGGGTCTGCATTTTGACGACCCTTTTCTGCAAGGCCCCATTCCTGGGTTCTCTTTTTCTGCAAGGCCGGATTCTTGGATTCCCGGTGGATCAATACCGGTTTAACTCAATTTGTCGACATTGAGTAAGTGGCGACAGAAATTCTCTTCTTCTTTTTCTCAGTAATCAACCCACAGGAACTGGGTCTTTCTTCTGCGGCATGAAGATTTATAGATTGGCCTATAATTCGGCCTATAATTCGTTGGAGAGCCATTTGTTTCTCTTCGGATTTTTTGTAGTTTACATTGTTCCGATTATAGTTTACCAGTAGCCAGTGTGTACCTGTACCACATATAAAAAGGTCTTGTATTTTTGGTTTCTTAAGGATAATTACGCATTTTCACATGGTGATGTGAGAAAAATGTGCAATCTCATACATCTAGGGCTTTCTCTCTACCTTTTAGGGGCTAATTTTGCAATTTCAGAGACTACCTTTTTTTTCCATCAAGAAGACGTTCCATAAAATTAAACCTCAAAAGCAACATAAGATGAAGTAGGTTAGCATAATCTAAACTTATGCAAGGATGATTGTCGGTCCATGGATATTAAATTGCAATTTTAAAATTTTCTTTTAGCTAAAAGGAGTCGTGAGATGCAGCTCTTGTTTTTGAATTGAAAGAAATATTTAATTATACAACAAACATTGTTACTTAATGCGGTGAAATGTTTTTTGAGTAACTAAATCGAAACATATTATATTTTTTAATGCACGATTTTCTTGTGGAATGTGTAACTATGAATAATAAACGATGATTTGTTTATGTCAAACAACATTGGACTTACATATATTTTCTCGGTTCTACTTTGGGTCACGAAAGTTGTAACAATTGATACTTCCAAGTAAGATTACTATGCAATTTCTATATGCCAAATCATAATGATCAAATTTTCATTACTCAAATCTGGAAAGTGTTCAATCATATTAGAAGAATTTAGAAACTAAATACCAAAAGAACAAAGAGGAGCCCGTGCATTTCTCGAGCCCAGAAACTTGTGAAGTGAAAAAGCATAGTCGTACCTCCGATTGTAAATCGAAATTGCGGGTTCTTACCGATGACGATTCTTGTTCGGTATTATCGGCTCAACTACTCCTCCCCTTTCCTTTTCGCTAGTTTGCCATATCATAATAGCGGTCGTAGGTGGAGTAGGATCCCTATGCGACTCCTTTGGAAATAGTACCTTATTTCATTTCCTTTTACGGATTACTCAACCGTTCTAACTTGGTTCAGGACACATTCAGGAAAGAAGACGCATTCGTACACCGACAATTTTAACTGTTCTGGCATCGTGCGTTGACCAGCCACTTCATGGCGGTTAACTACTCATCTTGAGAAGTAGAGATTATTTTCTTGCGACATCTTGGCAAAAGGGGGCAAAATCCAAACAAAGATCGATGAGAGAGCTCATTGTATGTCTGGGTCGATCCCACATATGGTCTATCTCTTGGTACAAAGAAGGAACGATACCTCTCTAATGATTTATTTTAGATCTGTTTGATTTGAAATGATGCAGCATTGCGCATCCCAAGTAGATTTGAGATTAGCAATTCTGAATACAAAATTGCAGAGGGTATAGTAAATGCCCCGCTATATCGATTCCTTGCTATAAAAAGCTCCTCCAAAATGCCTGCCTCCCTGAGTAAGAAGCCGAGATTTCATGAAGATCCCGCCTCTGCAGCTCCAAAAAGAATGAGCACTCTGTGGTATTTACAAGAAAACATTTCAGTTTAGAAGCAAGGTTGTCATCACGAGGTGTGCGTGTCATTCTAGGGCGGGATTCACAATCGACGGCTCCTCGACAATATCCACTTCCACCTTCTTGTCTAGCGGCCCTTGAGGGACTCCAAAAAGAGTAGAAAGTACTTGTCGATGGCACTCATCACAGAAAAAGAAAAAGGAGAAGTGGCCTTCATCTGGAAGCCTGTGGATGGTGGCTTGAGGCAGAAGTCGGGAGATGCAATCAGCCATTGATGGTGGGACCACTTCATCGTCCATTCCCTGCATAGCACCAACATAAATCAAACGTTTCAAGCATTAAACATCAGTAGTGGTCCGTCTGCAAGATCACCCACCAACGGAACCAGAATTCCAAGCTCCAAATCTAAGTTTCATTTTCATATGCTCCTCACTTCTTGTGAAGCATAGTTGGACCAGCACAAGTGATACATAACGACAAATATGACAAAGGTTAAAAAGAAAAGCTAAATCGACGTTTTCCTGCAACCTACAAGACAGACCTAAAACTTTCTCAAGTATTTATGCATATCACAATATGCACACTGCAAGTGTAAGAAAGAATCTTAAGATACTCTAAACTTCACAATGTAGCTCAATATCTGACTAACCCAGGCATTCTAGTGATTAATTCAACTCCCAACTCCCCAGGACTCCATGCGAATATTGCAACCAAATACAGCTGAGAATTTCTCAGACCTGCCACCCGAAACTCATTTGCAGTAGGGACAAACCACAAGAAGCTACTGAAGAGTGAATAGCAGAGGCCCTCTGTGTGTGTGTCCTTTTTGCATTCATTCGTATTGGATTCTCCCACAAAGGGATCAATTTTGAAAACATAAAACCCACTGATATCACGATGAGGTGGATATATTTGCACCAGTGCTTCAAAACATCACAAAGTGGTATAAAAGAGAAAAATGGTCCCAACCTGCCACAAGTGTATGGGACTAAGAAATCCAGTCAATTCACAGTCTGCCTGGTTGTACATAGATTTTAGCCATGGAAGAATGCCTTTATGTTGGCATTTTCTCTGAACCTGAAGATCTGTCAAGCTGAAACCCCACTTTGACACCTGTAGCACAAATTCCTCAGTGAATGGTGATATATCACCTTGACGGATTGATTCTTCCACGTTCCTATGCCAAAATTCTTCAAATTGTGGTTGTTGGATCAAAGCTTCATCCTGAATGAACCAGTTCCAAGAATTACATAGCAGTCGAGTGCTACACTATCTGCTCCATCCAAGGAAATAAATGTAACTTTCTGCTATTACAATATATCAGCTGGAGAAGGCCCATTGGAGACACTGTCAGCCTTCTGCCTAATGATGACGTTTTCGGTGCATATAACTAGATATTATTTGCATCATACTAATAAGGACTCTGAAATTTATCAGGCGGGATCCAAAAGAACACCTTAACCCATTTGGGTAATACACATTTTTTTCCCAGAGACACCTCCATTTTCTTAAATACGTTAATGCAAGGTTCTCAACAAATGCCGTAAATTTTCAGCTATGAGAAATCCCATGTTCAATAAACAAAACACTTGAATTTCAAGAATGATATGGCACAGAAAAAGAAATAAAAATATGGAAATTACTTATTCTAGCTAAGCATTTGGAGCAACTAATATTTTGCACTTCCTAGATTCCTATGTATAATCTCAGTCAACAAAGTATGTAAACCTTGGTCCTTCACATCTCATTTACTAGCAACAACTGCAAGCATTGCTAAGTAAAAACCACTGGTGGAGTTTCAATAATGGTTCCACAATAATATCTTGAGCTTCTATCTCACCTTCTTTGCCATGGATAAGGACAGCCAATCACTAATTGAACCATGAACTCCAGAGAAAAACTTCTGCCGGAACAGAATCGAAAGAAGCTTAGGAAACCTCCGAGCAAGACCATAAGTTAGTTTTCTCCTCCGAACCCACTTTGCCCATGTCCGAGAGCTTTCATCCTTTGTCATACGAGGCTCGTATGGATTGATCATTGGTGCGACCATAGCTGCGCCTGCAGAGTCATCAAAGAAGCACAAAAAAATAATGTTATACCTTTTCAGTTCTTTGATAAACAATGATTTACATGCATACATGTAAATGACCATAGGCTGTCCAGTCACTTATCATCTTTTATACTATGCGTCCACTTCTCTTCAATTGGGAATACTTAGCTTTCTGTACTCATCTGATTCTAGTATCCCTTTTCCTTATCTTCTGCCTTCATATGGGGGATGGCTGCGTGTTCAACCTCAAAAGTTACTCATGAAGTAGTTGAGTTGGTCGTTATGATCCATGCTGTTTCGCCAAGCATTTTTAACTATGAAAACTGACTATCTAGACAGCATAGTATTGTGAACATTGTCCACCCATGGAGTCCCCCAAAAGACAATCCCTCATGTTCCCCTGTCAAACTTCGATGCATTGATTCTAGACTGTCATTTTCATGCCTTGACGTAATCTCTTGCATACTTCAGTCACAGAGAATGTATCTTGGTTCATGTTGTTAATTACATGAATGACCATGTAAGCTTCACCCAGAAGCTTTCAGGTAATTACCAGCTCACTCAAAGCAAATATGTGAGATACTAAAAAAATTTGACAAGGGGATGGTTGGGAAACAAAGTTATAGGGATTACTTCTCTTTTTCTTTTTATATGGAAGACACAAATAAAATTATTACATCAGTTTGGAGAATCTAATTCTTTTACCAAAGCAATCAACCAAGACTCCAAAGGTGTAATTCATATCATAGAAAAAGGGATTCTGAGATAATCCTGATGTGAAAACAAGAATGACCATTTTCACAACTTCATGAAGGATAGATGAATTCTGGTCTTGCCATCGTTCAACTAAAGCCAATCATTACATAGGAAGTCGACAAGCAAAATAACATTCAACATTAAAAGCGGTGGACATACCTGCAACCCTGTCAGGGATATACCTGAGTGCTGCCCAAGCATGCATGCATGCGCTAGAGAAGCAAAGCACCCAGAACTTGTCAGTAGCATCAACAGCATTGGCTAGATATGACATGTCCAAGGCTGAGGAGTTCAGGTTTCTCCCTGGATGAGGATCGCTCTCTCCAAAACCAGGAAGATCATAGGTGACCAAACGGACACCAAACTCTTCCAGCAAAGATGCCTTTATTCCAGGAATACCTTTCACAAATAAGTTTTAAAAAAGTATATGAAAATTAGTCATTATGCGTAAGGACATAGAGGAAAGCACAAACCAGCAAAAGAGATATGATGACAAACAAGCCTGGTTATGTTTACCTGCCAGTCTGGAGAAAAGAAAAGGATGTGGAGTGACGATGGTGAATCTAGCCCTATCAGCAGGGACACCTTGCTCACCATATGCAATATGTCTGCCATCTGGGAGTTGCACGCAGATAGCACTAGAAGGATGTTTTTGCACTTTCTTTACATGCGGGGTGAAACTATCGTTAGTTGTGTTGACACTCAGTGCTGCAGAAAGCCCACAAAACTGTTATCCAGGAGCGGGTAATGGAAAATAACAAAGAAGCAATGCCTCAAAAATCATGAAGTCCCTTTACCAAGAGTATCATTTTACCAGAAGTATATCATTGATATCCAGAAAACTTGCTGAGCCTAGAAAATTACAACAGCAGAAACAGGAGGAGAAGGTGGAGGAAGAAGGAGGAGATTAGCGCTTCATCAAATCTTAATTCAAATCTTTATCCCTAATAGGGTACTTGATATGACCATTAAAGTACCTGCCAAGATTAGTACTTAATGTTCCCTCAATCTCAGAAAGTTGTAACCCACAAAAAGTGTGATGATCCAAAATTATGCTCAGATGATGGCATATATCACTCCTAGAAAGAAAGCTCTCAAGAAATGTGCAGAATATTGCATGTGCAAGCTCTCCGCAGACCGAAGGAGCTTGAGCTCATTACTGCATGCGTGATAATAAATCAGAACCAATTGATAGCAGCTAGTAATTGCCCACTTAGTCACTCTTCCAGTGGTCTGTCACTCACAATGCCTCTTTAACCACTGTAAATCTTATTGAAACATATTGTCGTCTCAGAAATGGATGCTATTACGAGTAATGACTACTCAGAAAGGTAGTCATTTAACATTCAGGTCTCAGTCTGTATTATCAATCAAAACATGACGGTCGATTTTTGAACGGTTTTGAATTTGTCCCAGTTGTGCTCTTGGACAAAAAAAGAAAATTAAAAAAAAAAAAGAGTCCCAAAGAAGATTCCTGGTGTATATTGGCAAAATTACCCTGCCTTTGGAAACAAGTTACTTTTGGACATTTCCTTAATGGAATCACACTGATGACCAATGCCCAGCCTTATGCTCTAGATGACGGCAATGCAAACTTGAATCATGCAATCAACAAGTCTAGAGAGTTGTTAGTAAGGTATCAAGGGGATTAGATGATGTTACTGCGACTAGAAGATCTCCACCTCCAGCCAACCCAAAAAATTTGACGGACCAAAACTCTATTTGACTGTTCAAAAGCTTCCTTTAGCCAAAAAAGGATAAAACTAAATTTTGATGCTTCGTACGCAAATCCCATTATATTCAGTAGGACAGAATCGAGCAACGATTTTCACATTACCAACTAAGAGCAAAGCCAACAACAAACATAGTTACAGTAATTGCCACGTGATCTTGCCAGAACGATTGCAATCATGATGCAATTCCCGAAGGGAAAAACAACCAGCACTCTCGTACTCAAAGTTCCTATGAACAGCAAGAAGGACGACAACTTTTTTAATCGATCCAAGAATGCCTCACGAGAAAGTGATCCAACTCGAAGAACAAACATGCAGTACCTGCTAGAGCGAGCATAAAGACGAACAGTATCACCGGCCACGCCAGCGCCGGATCTCTATCCTCCGGCAGGTACTCGTTCAAAAACTTCAATCTGCCGCTAACCTTCGCGCACGGCTTCCCGAGCTTCTGAACCACGAAGGAGTCCTCCGTGATCAAGCTCTGCCGCACAATGTCCCTGAATCCTTTCCCCAGCTCCCACAGCATCTCGCCCCACGCCCCCAGGAACTCCTTCGCCTGGTCCACGAAGCTCTCCGGCCGAGCCGGCTCGTCGTCGACCGCCGCCCGGGAAGCGAATCCCGCGGCCTTCCTCCGGCCGAACGACCCGGCGGAGACCTCGAACGGATCGTCAGCGTATCGAGACACCTCGCCGTCGTCCGGGAAGCTCGCCAGGTCCTCCGGCCAGGAGTGAGCCGCAGACGACCTCGCGCCGGTCGCCATCAGAAGCTACGCCAACGCCCAAAGAAAAAAAACAAATACACTCAGCGTCGCAGCGACCGAGAGATGGAATCAATCCGAGCGTCGCTTTCGGTCGGTGACCTGTGCATCACGCAAAGTATATGTGACAGAGAGAGACGGAGAGAAGCTTGTTATTATAATGGTTTCAGTGACGAGGCAGGGGAGACTTTACAGGCGTGACAGTGAAGCGAAGCTCCATTACTTTAAACAGGTCAAAAAGGCGAAACCCTAACCGACCACCATTGACGACGAATCGAGACCATCGAGAAAAAGGAAAGAAAGGTAAGACGGAAGGATCAAGGAGAATCCATGAGCGGCCATTGGTCCGAGCTCTGCTCATCTTTTCCGCTTTCCTACACGTACCGCCGCCACTGATGCTGACGCTGCAATCGCCGGCTCGCCATTTTTCCTTCTCTCTCTCTCTCTCTCTCTCTCTCTGGTTTGATGCTCGGTCAGTGTCGCTGGAGCTTCCTTTCCGCCATTGGCGTTTACCTCCGCCAGCTCTGTTTTTGTTTTTCTCAACTTTCACTTCGTGGGGAGGAGAGAGAAGGAGGCGGGGAGGCGAGGGCGAATGCCAACCGTGCGATCGATCCGCTCCTAAATGGACGGTGCTGTGTCCTCCACGTCATCGGCTCCTGCGCCGTGCGCTCGACGGCGGGGGAACCGGCTCGGACGGCTCGTGTCGGGTGGTCCAGAGCGAAACGTGGCGATGACGACACTGATGACACTTTTTGTCTTTTTTCTTTTTTCTAGGTAAATTGGTGTTTTTTTTTTCAATTAAATGGACAATGATCTCAAATTTAGCTTAATTACAATTAAGCGCTTGGTTTGATTCATCGTGCGTCCAATTCAAAACGTATTCCACTCAAGATAATATTGGATAAGACACCTCTATTAGTAATGGAGCCGGGAATTTATTGAAGATAAGATATTTAATCAAAATAAAATAAAATTCCACCCCTCCATAATCAAGTTCCAAATGTCACTTATAATCCGACTCTTTTGAGGAAACTAGTCAAATAGGTGGATCGGGTTAGGTTTGAGTCAAACCATATAGACCCATAAAATCCGTTTTGACTCATTTCTACAATGTAAAATTTAGGACGTGCATATAACCATTTTATTTCGTTCTAAAACTATGTTTTTATTATAGACTTATTTCTGGAACATAAATTAATTTAGTAATATAATTTCATTTTTCTATTTCTAGAATTAATTTGTAGTTTAGAAATAGGTTTGGAATAAAAATGAGGTGTAAAAATTTTCTCTTTCTCTATTTCTAGAATAGAAATGAAAAATAAAAACTCTTCTCATCAATTGTCTTCACTACTATCTAATTGTCCACTCGTCGCTGCCACTTGCCATCCGCCACTATTGGTCCCCATCGCCACCATTGTTTGCCACCACTCGCCTGCCCGCTCCCCCTATAGCCAACCCACCAATCGTTGTCATCGTCACTCGCCACCTGCTACCATCACCCCGCCCCCCCCCCCCCCGGGTCAATTGCTGTTGTTTGCCACTGCCGGTCATCGCTGCCCACTACTGCCATCATTGGTTGCCACCAGCTACCCCACACTGTCCACCACCACCCAAGAGAAATAAATTTTATATCGTTATCAAACGCGTATTTTTGCTTAGAAACTCATCTAGAAATAGAAATACAAAAATGTATGTCTATTCTAGAAATTAATTTATAACCAAAATGATTATTATTCGCACCTTTAGCGACCCTTACACAACCTGATTCATACCCAACTCATATCAAACCCATATTGTTAAAATACTTTCATATTTAATTTAATCTATGAAAACTCATAACGAAACTGAGATGAGAGTGCGAATTAAGCAAGCACGAGATCGAGTGAAGACAAAAGAGATTAAAGAAAGAGTCATCTAAGTGGGTTAGATCAAAGTAAGTTGTAAACTCATTTATAACATATTTAACACTCATATTGTCTCTAAACCTATTTATAACTCATTTATTTAATATACTTAACCAATTTATAACCCATTTTAACACCTAGTTAAGAAATGAGTTTATGACTATTTTGATGGATCAATTTTTGGATTGGACTTTCTAATGTTCTATTTTCTAATACTTGTTTTGTTGGGTTATTTGTTATTTAGGCACATGTGATTTTAAATTGTACAAATGATTCTGTGATTGTGCTGGAGGTACTGAGGCCAAAGCAACCGAGATCTGCCCATTAGAAAGAGTGCCGGAATTCAGCCGATTAAGGAATGGGAAGGAGATTTCGCGTTTGTTCCCAATGATGGCCGGCTGAACTTCATGGAAGAAATGTAAGCTCTTTTCTTCCATGCTTGGTACTTGAATTTCCTTTCATTGTTATTACGCCTTATCATTCACTTCAAATTGCCCTATCTCATTATAGGTCCAAGTGCTTACTGCAGGATTTGTTCGCGAGGTCGGAGATGTTCCTGGGGCCTTAAGCTTGCGACGAGATCGTCAGCTAATGTCAACTCAATAGGTCTAGGATGCTGTTTCCGGTCGATGTCGGTATCTTCCTCTCTTTCCTTTTCTCTGTAGTCCGGTTCTTTATGGAGACCAGCTTATGTGAATTAGCATTGATTCATCATCCAAGCTTGTGGAATCGACTTTCATCAACTATTACTTCGTTAGTATATGATACTTAATGTCAGATTCAGGTAGATGAATTTCCATGTGGAATCGTGAATCTATCCATTGGTGATGCATTCTACTATTCCATTTTAGGCCGAACGCTCCAAAGGGTGCTTTCTTTGCTCAAAGATTAGTAGCAGCAGTTCTTTATAGCATTTTCAGTTGCCTGTTTATATCAAGATGTGGTATTGTTGAAAGGGGACTGACTGAATGGATCTAACCATTTACTTGGGTGCCATTTTCTGAATGTTAAAGCTTGGTCAGGTTCTAGTCTAACAATCTTGTTGCGTCGCGTCTGTGTTGGATTAGGAATGGTTCGATGATTGTGCCTATAGCATGGATTGTTGGTAATACGGTAGACTGCCATGGAGACAACCTTGACCATTGGACCCCGATTACATAAGGTACATCCTTGTCTGGATTTAGGGTTATGGGGTTCATCATCACTATTGATCAATAAATATGATTTTTTTTCTTTCTGTCTATGGACGCAAGTTCAAACAAGAGTTTCTCCAAACGGAAATGCTCCTACCGAGAGAATTATGAGAGCAATTAGGAAGTCTAGGACTTCTTGTCACTGCAAGGAGAATGACTTAAAATGGTCGGTCCACCATTCATTCACTCTCTGTGACCCAAGGGAGGTGGTCATGAAACAGGCCTTATGCATTTGTCACAAGTCAACAATTCCCTAGCCGCCGAAACAACTTGTGCGGTGCCTGGCAAGCAAAACCTTCAATCAATAATTGTTCCAGAGAATAATATGACGAATAACATAAGGTCATACAATGTTGGACTTAGCTTGAGCATATAATCTATCAAACGAGATAACAATGACTTTAGACTCGATAACTAGATTCAACCCATCATAACCTAATCACGAGAGCAGCATCAACTTCCGACCAGTCTGTACACGAGAAGCCAAATCCGTCTTCAGAGCTCCTAAAAGATCTATTCATTCCATCCTAGAACACTTAGTACCAATCTCATCCCATTTGCGTCATTCACTCTTCACTCAATAATCCTAAGCTCCCTTTACAAGGATTGCGAGTACAGGAGAATCACTCACCGTGACACATCCCTGTCATCTATGTCAGCCATTCTCGTAGCAGTTTGAAACTCAACAACTCACATGACTTCTGTTATCCGACAACTCTTGAAGAAGTAAGATCTGCCCTAGAGAGAGAGAGAGAGAGTGAGTGAGTGAGACGACTTATTATAGTGGTTTCAGTGACGAGGCAGGGGAGACTTTACAGGCGTGACATTGAAGCGAAGCTCCATTACTTTAATAGGTCAAAAAGGCGAAACCCTAACCGACCACCATTGACAACGACTCGAGACCATCCAGAAAAAGGAAAGAAAGGTGAAACGGAAGTATCAAGAAGAATCCATGAGTGGCCATAGCTCGAGCTCTGCTCATCGTTCCCGCTTGCTTTCCTACACTTACCGCCGCCGTTGATGCTGACGCTGAAACCGTTGGTCCGCCATTCTTCTGGTTCGACGCTCGTCAGTGTCGCTGAGGCTCCCTTTCCTCCATTGGCGTTTACCTCAGCGAGCTTTTTTTTTTTATTCCCCTCTCAACTTTCACTTCGTGGAGAGAAGAGAGAGGAGGTGGGGAGGCGAGGGCGAATGCCAACCGTGCGATCGCTCCGCCCATAAATGGACGGTCCCCTGCCTTCCACGTCATCGGCTCCTGCGCCGTGCGCTCGACGGCGGGGAACCGGCTCGGACGGCTAGTGTCGGGTGGTCCAGAGAAAAATGTAATGATGACGATGAGAGTGGGTTTCTTTTTCTACTTTTTTTTGTTTTTTGGTAAATTGGCATTTTTTTCATTTTTTTTTTGGTCATTTTTTTTTTCGATTGAATAGATAATAATAAGCTCAAAATTTAGCTTAATTATAATTAAACGCTTGGTTTGATTTATCGTGCGTCCAATTCAAAACGTATTCCCCTCAAAATAATATTGGAGAAGACATCTCTATTAGTAATGGAGCCGAGAATTAACTTAAGATAATATCATTAATCAAATAAAATAAAATTCCACCCCTTGGTATTCAAGTTCTACTCGCCGCTCATAATTTATCCCTTTTAGGTAGACCCGTCAAACAAGTGAATCAAGTTGGATTTAGGTCTAGTCACAAATAATTCAACCCAAATAAATCCATTTAATTTATTTTAACTCATTTTTCACTCAATGCAAATCTAGTGACCTATATCCGACCCAACTCATATTACTAAAATACTTTCATGTAAAAACTCATAACCAAATTGGGAGAAGAATATAAAATGAGTGAGTATGAGATGGAGTGAAGTTAGAATTATAAAAATTGGTCAAAGTAAGTTGTAAATTCATTAATGACTTATTTATAATTCATTTAATATTCACATTGTGTTTAAACTTATTTGTGACCCATTTACTCAAATTAACTAACTCATTAATAACTCATTTAACACAATTAACAAAATGGGTTTATGGCTGATTTACATTTGGGTTGGACTTTCTAACGTTCTATTTTCTCATTACTTTTTTTGGTTGGGTTATCTGTGATTTAGGTGCCTGTGATTTTAAACTGTACAAAGGATTCTGTGATGGTGGGGAGGTATTGAGGCCAAAGCAACCGAAATCTGCCCATTAAAAAGAGTGCCGGAGTTCAATTGATTAAGGAATGGGAAGGAGATTGCTGCGTTTAGAGACTAGCTTCAGTAAATTAGCATCGATTCATCATCCAGGATTGTGGAATTGACTTTCGTCATCTGTTACTTGATAGTATATGATACTTAATTTCAGATTGATGGCAGATGAATTTCCATGTGGAATCGACTTTCGGCAGGCTGAACACTTTTGCTATGATGTGATGCAGAAATGCTAATAGATCTTGTAATTAAATCAAATGTAAAATCTCCAAAGAAATAAACAAGGTAAAACAAAGACACTTCATATTTATGTTCTTTGATCCGAATATTGACATCTACGTCACGAGAAAAACTAATAACAAATAATCCACTATCAAATCGGAGAATATAGAATCACAATCACTCACATGCTTGAGCATTTTCCACACCTGAATTTCATCTAAACTCATAGTATTTAATCTTATATATCTTGAAACATGAACGTCTCCATGAAAAAAACGCCTCAATTGGATGTAAACTTCATCAGCACAAATGACTGCGAGTTCGAGCCCAAAGCGAAAGCTTTTCCAAAGGGTTGAACCGAGAAGCATCTCGTACGCTACTTTTTTCTTTTCTTTTCTTGTGCGGATTAAAGGATTCGAAAGGAGTTTTATCCTTTGTTGATCGATCAAACCGAAAAGTAAAGCAGAGACTTCCAGTGTCAACTTCACAAAGAAGTCCAATGCTCGGTCAACATGTCAAACTTGGATGATATCCTCCTCCACAAACCAGTCTTGCGATTTAATTTTAAGAAAAAAAATTAGATAAAGCAAGATATAATCTAATTGCATGCTCCGTTCATTTAGCGAAAAATGTAACATTTTAAAAAAATATTTTTTGAGAAGTCATTTTTCACAAAAATGATAATATTTTTTAGTATTCAACTGAAATCTAAAAATAAACTAGAAATATTTTTCGCCATTTAATAAGAAAAATCTTCTTCTTTTTTCTATGCATTGCTTTCAATATTTTTTATTAATTATTATTTTATCTTTTAAAATTGATTCTTTTATTACTTTTCATTTTTATTATTTTATTTTTAAAATCAATTTTTTAGTTTTTTCTTTTAATTTTAAAATTGATTTTTTAATAATTTTTCTTTTTTTTGTTTTTTATTTCCTTTCTTTTCTTTTTTCTTCTTCCCAACTAGTAGCTAGCCACGATGATCGACCACAAGCTAGCTCGAGGCTCAAGCTCGCCAAATCCCGGTGAGGCCCGAGCTCGCCTGACCAGCCTCGAGCGAGCTTAGGCCTCGCTAGATCAATGAGAAGGTAGGGCTTGAGCCTCTCTTGCGATCGCAAGAGGTCAGCAAGGCTCGAGCTCACCCGTGGGCTGTGGCCAATCGCCAACTGATGACCAACCAAGGAAAAAGGAAATAAAATAAAATGAATAAAAAAATAATTAAGACTCAATTTTGTAAAAATAAAAATTTAAAAAGAATAAAATAAAATAAAAAATAAAAATAAACGGAAAAGGTGTTTAGTGAAAAAAGATATGAAAAATGTTTTATCCAACTTGAAAAGCAAAAAAAACGTTTTCTCTTATTATAAAAGACTTTTTTCATCGGTGAAAATTGCTTTCCGCGACTAATTTATTTTCTGTAAACCAAATATCGGAAAATTTGAAAAACTTCCTCAAAATCAATATACAATTAAGATCCCTTGTGCACATCCATTAGGACTTTCATTAGACATCTCATCGGTCTATCCTCCGATTAAGTAGGGTTAAAACTCTAACAACTTAAAAGGGTGCTACCTTGCTTGCTCGAAGATACGTAACGTCAGCTCTCTATAACATTTTGAGTCGCCTGTTTACATTGAAATGTGGTATTGTTGAAAGGGGACTGACTGAATGGATATGACCACCTGTTGGGCCGCCATTTTCTGGATGCTAAATCTTTGCCAAGTTCTAGTCTGACGATTGGTGTTGTGTCGCATTTGTGTCAGATTAGCGCTAGTGTTCGAACCCTAGTTGAATTGAACTTAGTTTGCCAGAGCAGTACGTCTACTTTGTCAGAGTAGTACGTCTACTTCTACCATATTATGACGAGCTCCTTTTGCGCGAATTTGGCTCGTGTCTAAGGAAGACGTATGTCTTGCCAAAAATCTCATCACACCACACTCTTACCTAAGGCAAATCAAAGGCCAGCTCTGGATTGAACCACAATCATTGCATTTAGGACATGTTAACTTACAGTTTAGGGATGGTTCAATGGTTCGCCTGTCGCACAAGTTGTTAGTAATATAGTAGACCGTGTATGGGTACAACCTCGATCATTAGACCTCAATCACGTAGGGTACATCTTTGTCTACACTTGGGGTCACATGGAATTCATCATCACTATTGATCGAGGATTATGATTTTTTTTGTTTTTTGTCTATAGACCCGAGTCCAAATGGAATGCTCCTAACGAAAGAACTATGAGAGCAATTAGATGGTTTAGGACTTCTTGTCATTACAAGGAGAATGACTTAAAACGGTCAATCCACCATTCATTCACTCTTTGTGACCCAAGGGAGGTGGTCGCGAGGGGTCTTATGCATTCCTGCCATCAATGTCAGCCATTCTCGTCAATTTGAAATACACAAACTCACATTGCTTCCGTTGTCTGATGACTCTTGTAGGAGTAAGATTTGTTCTAAAGATCCAGGTGGATAGAGATGGGAAACTAAAGAAATTTACGTATTGAAGAACTAAAAGCCTCTAGATCGATCGATACCTGTGAGTTAATCTTAGCATCTCATTCCAAGAATAGCCAATTTGATTGTCATTGCACCTACCTGCCTAGCCATTCTCATCATAAATTCAAAAAGACGATGTTACTCACATCGGAATCATTTGTTAGTCGGTCACACAACTTACCAATGATACAACTAACCAATCACTTTTATTTGTGTGGTATGCTTATCATTATATACGGCACCTAAAATTTTGAATTTATGACTTGTTACACTAGGTATCACTGTCATGTGATGTGATCGACATAATATAACCATAAATGAAATACATCTCTATTCCATATCCATATACAACTTGATTGACTTTCACTTTTCTGAAATTAGAATGTGTTTGGCAATTAAAAATAAAGTTTCTCACTACGTTCAATGTAAAAAATATGAACACAATGAAAATTACAAAAGAATTTCCTTTTCTTTTAAGATCTCATCGTTTTCATTTGGAATGGAAATAATGAAAGCAAAGAATTTGGGTTATAGCGTGTATTTCGGAAATAGTTCCCTTGTTTCCATTTGAAAACTGCTTTTATTGTGGCAACCGGTTATATTTGGACTGTAATCATTCTCAGACGAAAAATGAGAAGGGGGAAAAAATAAAGATCCAGGAAATTTAAGCTGTTCTTAAAAACCAAACAGATCATAGCTATTTCTACTAAGTCCTCATCGTTTTTATGCATAATACCCAAAGCAACTAACATACTACATCCATGCGGTACCAAGAAGCCCGAAAGAAACCACAGGAAAGAGCCCTTGATCCCATGTCAGGAAGCCTCAGACAATCGATGCCACACAGTCAAATTCAAATTTAAAGATTCTCCAATCACTGTACTTACAATCTCCAAGCTTCCAGAGTATGGAAGAACTCATCAGCATCAGGGAAAAAAAATTTAAATCTTTGCATTCGCCAATTGAAGAATACATCGGCAGGTATAAAGAAAGAACCACATATCAGTGCCCCCAGGAAACCTTCAGATCTGTTTGACGACTTAACTGTTCTCTTTCGTAATATCACCAGGCAAAGGCAGGGTCGCCCTCTTTTCGACCTCCGCAATTTGCACTCCAGCCGAGACATCATTGCAACCGTCCCTGTTATATAAAGAATCTACCACAGAGAACGGTGTCCTTGTACTGGCCAAGATGTCAGTAGCGCTTGAGTTACACGGGTAAAGATTTGAATTGAGAACCTCAACCTGGCCACTGACAGAACACGGATTCTCAGAAACACGGTCAGAAAGCGAGGGAGAAAAAATCACAAGTTTTTCCATTGCCAACTCCTTCACCTGTCCGAACAAATCAACTTGATCTTCAGAATGTGCTTTACTTGCTACGTTGATCAAGACTTCATCAGGAAAAAATTCCGGTCCTTGACCTGTATAGGGGATTTTCAAAGTCTCCCCATTGGCAACAGACTTGATGTCTCTACTTCCATTGGCATTTTCCTCCATTAAACTGGAATCCGTATGCTGTACAGATGCATCACATTCTTTAGCTCCGTCCTCTGCCTTCACCAGACTTTTCTCCCCACATTTAGGAATTATCTTGCTTTGAACTTTTGGAGATGGACCGGGAGTATGTTTGATGTTCCTGGAAACCCTACGTACCCCCATTGCAGAAATTGGAGGTTCTTTAAGCGATTCAGGTGTCACATCAGGGGCAAATTCCTTACCATCATCTTTTGCCCTACTGACAGGCATTGTAGTTGTTTCAGCTTGGACCTTTACAAGCATTCCCCTTTTCAAAGCCCCGCTCATGTTAACACTATCCACTGTAGGTTTTCTTAGAACACCAGAGCCAACAGGTTGAGACTGCTTATTTCCATTAGGGGTACGACCTGATTTCATCTGCAAACAAAGAAATTGCAGAACAATCAGACTCAGCACTGATTTAACTT
Organism: Eucalyptus guilfoylei; assembly: GCA_016097605.1. Classification (NCBI taxonomy): domain Eukaryota; kingdom Viridiplantae; phylum Streptophyta; class Magnoliopsida; order Myrtales; family Myrtaceae; genus Eucalyptus; species Eucalyptus guilfoylei. Next base: position 14,158,258 of record CM027860.1, on the reverse strand, counting down.
ACTTTAAAGACACAATTCACGAAGGGAAAGGCTACACATACCCCATCAAAGAAGCCAATTTTGGGGGATGGCATTCGGAGGCCAGAGGGTTTCATTGAGCTTGGTAAGAGGGCTCCTCCTGCTGAAGCATTCTTTCGAGCAGGGACCATAGAACCTTGAGTTTCATGTCTACGAAAGTTCTTGTCATGTGAACTTTTCTGAAGATGAGAAACTTCAGGTGCATCTCGATCTGCAGTGCCCAGTCTTCGTGAGCTGGGGTCAAAGCTAGTACTAGAGCTGTTTGACCTTTGATTGACTGTTGAACTGGAAGAAGAGGATTCCACTGACCATTCACTGATGGAACTGGCAGGTGATACGCTAGAGGACAGCTTCGATGCAGACATCACATAAGCTGAGAGATGAGATACTCCAGAATTGGGGCCTTTTGACGGTGTTTTCTTATTTGAACCAGTAGAAGGTAAATTACTGGTTCGAGCCTCAACACTTTTCTTATTAGACTTCGCTGCTGATTTTTCTATCTTGTTGGATGAGAAACTGCCTGAACTATCCATCGACGAACAAGAAGACTCTGGCTCAGTCTTAGTGGTCGTTGAGCCTAAAGAAGATCTAGAAGAGGATGAAAGCCTAGGAATAATATGCCGAGGACCGCTCGCAGCACGTAATCTAGATGCCGACGGCCCTCTACCTGGAAAATAATAAAATGAACTCAAATATACAGAAAAGGATTGAAAGCAACATTCTGTAAAACTCGTATTAAACGAACAGGAGTCAATCCATTTACCAGTATGTTCTGCCATACTCTTTTCCACTCTCACAGATTTAGCACCCACCGAATCCCTCTTTGTGGATGTTGACATCAAATTAACAGTACTCAGTCTAAGTGGCTTGGAAGGAAATGAAGCTGAACCTCCAATTGCAGCAGAATGTTTCCCCTAAAAAAGATCAGTCATATAACTACCGAGACAAATTTGAGAGCTTTCACTAGTATGTTAACTACATGCATATTTATCGTGCCCTGTGCATATGATAAGATGAAAAGTTAAAATAAGAATGGCTCAACTGATAAACATATATTCCTGGATTAAACAAGACAATACTTGTAATGACTTTAATTCACATTACAAAATAAGTGGAGCTGAAATTTTCCAATCAGCATATTTAGATGTCAAATTGAAGACAGAACATGATTTCTAATTTCTAGGGACAAACCTGTAAGACCTGTGGACGAACGGGAAGCTGCTTTGCTGTTTTCCCCGAGGCTAAGCTTGGTCTCTTAGGAGCAGGCTTGGGTCTTGACTGCAACGCATTAGAGACAAATGAGAATTAATAAAATAGAAGTCCATAATTCAATACAAGAAGCATTCTCCCCACGTTACCTTACTGTTAGAACCAACATCTGCCTTCGTTGAAGCTGGAACCACAAAAAAAATCAAGGTAATGTGAGGAACTACATCAACAAGAGTTTGTTCACCTTCCAACAAAATAGCTCCTTCAGCTAACTACAACTGATTCACGAGCATGGGCTTGGTATGAGAATATTCTCGAGAAAAACGATTTTACCTCTATATAGTTCTATAAATTTGGAAATGCATCAATGCATGAAAGACCAACATACCAGTCCTCTTCCTGACACACCATGTAATTCTAGAAATGATTCCGACACAGTCATCCATGAACAAAAGTCAAAAAGCAATCCATCACTTTTAAAACTAGACTTGATCACCAAATGATTCATTTTACAGGGCAAATTGATACCAAAAAACTTAATTTCCACATAATCCATTTATAAACTCCAAGACCTCTTTAGTATTAGATATATAGGTGATGCAGATTTGATTGTTCAAAGTTGATTGGACAAAAAGCGCATAAGGGGCAGATTTTAGCAAATTAGGTATTAGAGCATACAATGCAGAAGAATTGCGATGTTCTATGATTTAGCATGTGGAGATCTTGTCCAATGATGCCAAATCTGATGCAAACAATGTGCCTTGGAAATAAGAGAGACCGACATCCAAGTGCCATGTCGCCGTGCCTTTTTAGAAGACCTTTTGTTGAGGAAGCAACCAACTGAGTGCGGAAGCGACAGGATTGAGCACTTCTCCTACTGGAGAATTTTCATCACCAATTGAATCATTTCCCACTTAGACAGTTAGCGGAAGTAAAAATATTCTATTTCTTTTATGGGAGTCAAGGAAGGCAGCTGCTCCAGCAGTTATAGAATCCATCAAATCAACCATGGCAGATATCTATAAAGTTTTATTTCTTCAGTGGCCCAGCTTACGCTAGGTTGGTCGAGCCTCTGAAAGCAGTTCTTATAGAATAACATCATATCCTCTTCCACCTGATGTGGGACTTAAGGTATTACACTCAAATTCCATAAAATGTAATCGTAAAGAGTCAAGGAGGTGTCAGTATTAATTGATTAGGACACTCCAGCTGGTGAGCTAAAATGTACGGAGAATACAGCTCCAAGCACGAAAATACAACCAATTACTTAAAACATGAATAGACTTTACTTTTGGTAGATGAGATGGAGACAAGAAAGGATGATAAAACGTGAACTAAGGTCAAATGTTAAAAAGAGACTAGAGCGCTACTCCTTCAATTGCATTTAGCCCTTGGTCTCTAAAGCATAAACATTTGCTTTTTTCAAAGGATAACCATCAACAACCCTAATAAAAGAGCATCAAAAGACTTACACTGAAGAGTCGTTTTATCAGACAGCAGTGCTCCTGCTTTGCTAACTGAACTTTCCTTATTGGACGCTTTGCTTGATTTCTGAATTGAAGCTCTTATGTCTTCAAATAAATCGGCCTCGAGACTTGCTAATGACAAACTATCACCTTCTAAGGTGGACATTGAATCTGATGATCTGTGTACCTCCTCTTCAATACAGGGTAGCACATGCTTTCCTTTCTTCTCCACTCCTTCCATCAGGCTAGTTAACTCTTCAGGTTCTAAAACTCCTAGAATTTGCAGAAATGAAGAACATTATACTTGAGATTCAAAAGGTACGTGATGAAGTTATGTCCTTATTTTGGAAAAGAAACAGTTCCAGAAAGTTACCTGCACTGGTGAAAAAAGCACTATCCCAGGCCAAACTTTTGCGCAGGTTATACTTGCCATTTTTCCCAGTCCCTTCCGGTTCGCATGATTCAACCAGTTGAGGGACTGCTGGTTGGTCCACAGCTGCGAAGGACTCTAGAATGTTATCGACTCCCTTGAAAATCGCAGCCTCCTCAAGCTCAAAGCTTTGATAAACCCCCTGATCTCCTGAGCTCACATGCACCAGATTCAGCTAAGTTTGTACAAAAAGATACCAGCATTTTGCAATGCTAAACATAAAGAACAATCAAGTTCAATGCAATCGAAGTACGACAAGGGAATAAACATTTGCATCGCTGCATCTTTGCCCAGTGATGCATCTAACGGGCTGCGGTATCGAAGCTCGGAACTTTTGCCAGATGAGCCTGGCAAGGGTGGTGATAAACCTCAGTCAAAGGAGCATTACTTACGGCAGGTTATCTATCCACCTACATTGTAATTGCCCGAAACAATAGACGAACTATTAACTGGCTCAATTCACTTAAGAAATCAGAATGGCGAAAACCCCAGATACCCTTTGTCTAATTTTCTTAGATGGGAACAAAGGCAGCTTCTTTTAAGCGTTCCTGCAAACGGATAAGTAGTTACCCAAGCAAAACCATACGTTTTTTTTTCTGTATCATTAGACAGAAAATGATAAAAATCTCTCTTTTTTTTTTCTTTTTCAGCGAGAACCCAATGTTTCTAAGTTCCTCAGGTCAAGACCTGCAACTAACTCGAAAGACAAGAAAGGAAAGAAGGAAACAGTGAAAGCAACTCGAATTCTTGGAAGACACAGCACGATGCACGATCCTCGTAACCCCCCAACACCGCGCAACCTAAAGTGGCCAAATCCTGGTCCCTGGGAGGAACAAAAAAAAAAAAAAAGGCGCAATTCCAAGGCCAGAACGAGTCGAGAGAGAGCAGGGGGGCAGACCTGAAGGTTGGGGATCGCGAGAGGAATCGAGGAGGCAGTCGTCCTCGAACGAGACGTCGATGAGGCTGAGCCGCTTGTCCGGGACTTCGGAATCGGCCATCGCCCCCCCCGGCAGAGCGGATCCGAGGGGATCGAGAGGCGATCGAGACGCGTGCTTGGATCGGTGGATGGAGGTGGGGACGGATCGGAATCGGAGGCGATTCGAGGGAGAAAGAGGGAGGAACGGCCGCCGCTCGGGAGTTGAGTCGCTCGGCGTTTTGGGTTCTCTGGTCGCTTTTTCGGCTTTGAGAGGGAGTTTTTTGAACTTTGGAGAAGCGGCGGTTTTCTTCAAAATTTAATATACCAAGAAAAGCGGAAATTTAATTCGCGGAGCGCCTTTCGCTTTTTCGTTAGTTCGCTCGCTCGCGGTCGGTCGTGCGAATTGACTATGCATGCAGCAATGAAGAGCCAACGCATTCCGCGCGATGGAAAGAACGAATAAGATGAAAATGGAGAATAATTAGGGAAAATGATCAAAATAATCCTTTAATTTTGACTTAATATATAATGTGTTTCCTAAATTTTTAATTTATTCGATGTAGTTCCTCAACTTTGAACTAATATACAAAGTGATCCATAAACTTTTAATTTATTTAATACAGTCTTTGGACTTTTGGTATATATTTGATTTAGTTTATGAATTATATGAAAATATTCAATCTTGTCAAAGGGTAACATTAAATAAATTAAAATTTTATGGACCACATTACATAGTAAACTAAATTTCAAAAACAACATTGAATAAATTAAAAGTTCGGAGACCACATTACATATTAAGTCAAAATTCATAAATATAATTCCATTTATTTTGTAAAAAATAAATGCTTTAAAAATATTATTTTAAAATTATATATTGTATTGAACATTTTAACTATTGATAAAAATTTATGTTTAAACATTTTTGTAAATGCAGGCAAATATCTTTCATACATCCATTTTTGTAAGCAATATAAGTGATCACTTTTAAAATGAGTTTTTTTTTCATTGGGAAAATTACACAAATGGTTCATAAACTTTGATCAAGTGTGTAACTTGATTCGTGAACTTTTAATTTGTTTAATGCGATCCCTAAGCTTAATCGCAATATAAAATATAGTTCCTAAACTTTTAAACTGATGATATGATTCTTGAACTTTTGATAAATATTTAATTCAATTTCCAAACTATATAAAAATATTTAGTCTTGTCCTTAAACTTGAATCAATAAATGGACAATGTTGAATATTTTCATATAGTTCATAGGCTAAATTGAACATGTATTGATAGTTTATAGATCACATTGCATATTGGGGAAAATTAAAGTCTTTCTAGATCCCCCTCTTGCTATATTTTAATCTTAGGTCAAAATCTAGCTTTGCAGGAGGGGATCTTACACTATTTCCTTTATCTAACATTTTGGACCTTTAAAGCTCCTTGGATGAAGGGGGAGTTAGAATATTTCCTTTATCTAACACCTTAGGACCTTTAAAGTTCATTGGGAAAAAATTGGGGTGTTTGACAAAACTTTTTGGGAATTACTTTGGAAATATGCTAGTCTTCAGCTTTTTTGAAGGCAACTCTAAGTTATAACACATATAAACTTAAAAGTAAATGAGATTTACGTTCCTTTAAATCTAATTGTTACTAGAGATCAATTTAGGGTTCGTTTAGCAACCGGTCAAATAGTACTCGATTCTATTTTTCTGTTCCCAGGAAAAAAATAATAATATAATATGTTTGATAAATTTTTTGTTTATGGGAACAAATTTGTTTCCAATAAAAGATTTTTAATAAAAAGTTAAAAAAAAAATTGATTTTTTTCCCAAGAATAATTCCAAAATCAATCAAACCCAAATTTCTTTTTAATTTTCTCTTCTTCTTTTTCTTCTTCGTTCCCTCTTCTTCCACCTCCGCCGTCATCAGCCACTACCGCCGATCGCCAACGATCGATTGGGCAAGGTCCGAAGGCTCATTAGGCTAGGTGAGCCTCGCCTAACCTCACGTAAATCTGGCAAGACTAAGCTTGCCTAGTTACTAGCAAGGCTCAACCTATTGCATCGCCAGACAAGGCGAAGTCGACCTCGTGGTGGCCTGGCAATGACAAATGAGGTGTGGCCTTGTCAGCGACGCTTCGGTAAGGTCGCTGACCCTTAATCATCCCAAGAGGGCAACCAACCAAAGCTTGAAGAAGAAAAGAAAAAAGTAATAAAATTATTAAAAAATTTAAAGAAAATGGTTTAGATTATAAATTTTGAGCACGGTGACAAACTTAATTTTATCTTGAGAATACAAATTTTGGACAGTTACCAAACATCTCGAAATGCTTAAAAAGTCATATGGATAATATAATTAAAAAAATCATTCATAATCAAAAATTGCTCTCGAGAATAGAATGATCATTAAATAGGTCCTTAGTTTCCTACTTCAAAGCGTGAATTTCACTTTCTACCTCTGCTTCCCTCTTGCCCTAATTAAACGATCCCTCTACCACCCACCTCGTCGTTGCCATCAGTGCCATATGCCCTCTCTCTCATGCCCTCTCTCTACTTCATTCCATTCATCGATATTGCCTGCGCGTGACGCTGACTCTCCCTTGCAAGAAAGGAATGATGTGCAAACCTCGCAGTAGGGTCTTCCATCGCGAATTATCAATATTGGAAATGGTAATGAATTTGCCAACTTCCCAACAATTAGTAAGACTAACTTCTTTGAAATTTTACAACTACTGTAGTAAATTATTTATATTGTAAGAAATTCACCAATGCATGAATAATTAGTAAGCTCATGATCTCTTAATTTTGAGGAGTATAGATGAAAATCAATAAGTTACTACTTATTTTAGATTTTTCAAGTATGACTACTGAATTATTAATATTTTAGTGGGTAGTAAGTCAGGGCATGTTTAATAACCATTTTAATTTCGGAAATGATTTTTTACTTTATTTTGTTTCCGGGAACAAATTCTGAGTTTTTAAAAGCGCTTTGTAACTGTTCAAATTTTTTATTCTCACGATAGAAATGTGTTTGGTAGAATTCTTAATTTTTTAATACTTTTATTATTTTTTCTTTTTTCTTATTCTTCCTCCTCCTATGTGGCTAGCCACTAGCCACTGTTGTGGCCGCCAATCGGCAATTGAGTGAGCAAGGTTCAGCGAGCTCACCGGAGACTCGCTTGGCCACCGAGCCAAATTTGGGCTAGGCCGAGGGTTGCTGGCCTCGTCGGGCCACCTCCAGGCAATAAGGCTCAGGTCAACAAGCCTCACTGTGGTTTGGCGTTGCAAGGGGCTAGCCATGCTCCAACGAGGTTACCGGCCCTCATCTAACCAGTTGTTGGCCATGATCGAGGTCAGTGACTGGTTGAAAAGAAGAAAATGAAAATGAAATAGAAGAAAAAAAAGAGAAAAGAGAAAAATTAAACTTGATTTTAAGAATTATTCTTAGGAACGATAATTAACTTTTTTATGCTCCTTGATTCCGTTCTAAATTTATTATTGGGAATAAAAAAACGGATTTTTGTTCTTTTTTTCCTGAGAACAAAAAAATAGAATCAATTGTTCTCGGAAGTGTTATCAAACAGGCGCTTATTGACTTTTTCATAAATTTACCAACATTTTATTGATGTAAAATCCATATTTTTCAACGATACTAATTTTATGTATCCTCTTATCCTTGTTGTTGAGTAGTCACATTTGTTTAAACACCCTCCTCTTCGCCCCCCCAAAAAAAAACATGATCGATTGTGCCGATAAAATATTTGTAAATATATGTATTAATACAAAACGTGAATCGTCTACGAAGACACTTGCATTCATTTTTGGATAATGACAGAAATAGTTCATTAACTTTGATTTAATATGTAATGTAGTCCATGAATTTTAAATTTGTTCAAAGTAATTTTTGAACTTTAGTCCAATGTGTAAAGTCATCCCTAAACTTTAAATTCGTTCAATGTGGTCCACCTTTTAGTACATGTTTAATTTAGTCCCTAGATTTTATTAAAATGTTTAATATTGTCTTTTCACTAATTCAAGTTTAATGACAATATTGAATATTTTTATACAGTCTAGCGATTAAATCAGACATATACTAAAAGTTCATAAGTTACATTAAACAAATTAAAAGTCAATAAATGACATTGTGTATTGGACTAAAGTTTAAGGACCACATTAATCATGGGTTAAAGGTTAGGAATCATTTGTGTTATTTACCCTTTCTTTTTAAATGTGTTTGCTCGAGAATAAAATTGTGATGTTAAATATCCCTATATTTTTATCAAAATTAATTCATATCCTTAAAAAGATTATCCAGCGGCCAGCCGGCTTGTTAGAGCACTACCTTGCCAATGGGCCGGCGAGGGCCTATGCGTCAACCCAGTCTTGTACTGGCCCTAATGTGCCGGGCGCGGCCCATGAAGAGACACCGGGCCTAGAAAGGTGCGGAAACAAGACTCTTCCGGCCCGCGACAGCATTTCCCATCCTTCGTGTCATCATTTTGGGCCCATTTCACGTCATTTCCCTCGTCTCATGCATCACTCCCCTAGTGATGTGCATCATTTCCCTTTTAAGGCAAGCTTTGCCTATAAATAAGCTTTAAATTTCTCCTTTCAAGCATGATAAGTTCGATCGAAATTGTCTCTCTGGCGATTTATCTCTCTTGAATAGAAAACCTCCCTCGCTTGAATTTCTTTTTCGGTTTGTGGTGTTTGTTATACAGGTGTGAAGCTACTCTTCCAACCCAAGTATGCCCTTAATTTTTATTCAAAATTAGAAAATTTGCATGTGTAGGTTATGTGTGTGTGTGTGTGCGCTATAATTTTCAATTAGGGTCGTTATGTTGCAAGATGAATTCAAATGTTATAAGAAAATAGATCGTTATCATACTTGAATTTATGTTTATTTATTAAAAAAATCCTGTTAAAAGAGTCGAGCTGTGTTCGTATGCCAAAGGGATTTGGCCGAAGGGACCTGGAGGATCCCCCAGGGGTTGTCGGTTTGAAGTTTGAACCGAGGTCTCCATGTATGTGACTATTTTACTGTGTATTTTCCAAAATAAGAATTCAAATTCAATTTGATAAATCAGCTCCTTATTTCAAAATCGCATTTGTATATTCAAATCGTCTCATGATCTGAAAATTATAAATTTGCATGCCTTGCACGTCAAATGCTTTCCACATTGATTGAATATGGTTAGAGTTTGAATTTACCGCTTCGTTTATTTGAAGGAAAACTGTTTTTGTTTTTTTTTTCTGTGATCGGAATGTTTTCCATGAGCATAGATTGAAAGACAGTTTTCTAAAAAACAAACACTCTTCTTAAATCATCAAATGATGAAATTAACCGTTTTCCTTGAATATGATTTTCATGGAAAATATCTTCTTTTTTCGTAAAATTTTCACTGAAGCAAACGTCCCCAAAATTCAAACTGCAATAGGATGAAGACAAACGTGTTGAATAATTTTGCATATTGTGGTGAAAGCATACGATGCACATGAATAAAATACTTAAAATTGCACACTCTTATGAAAGCATAAACTACTTTCAAATAGCTTGTTGACTTTGGTTTATTCCGGTAGACATAGAATCGCATGAAATCAAATGTCAACTAAGGGCGCATTTGACAATCGGCTAAACGGTGAAAATTTCTATTATTTTGTTCCCGGGAATAAATTTGGAATATAAATCCATTTGGTAAAATTTTTATTTCTGGGAACAAATTTCTATTTTTTTTGTTCCCGGAAGTAGATTTGGAATATAATCGAAGTAAAAAAAAGTTGATTATTTGTTCCTAAGAACAATTCTAGAATTAAGCCAACTTAATTTTTCTTTTTTCTCTTCTTTCTTCTTGTTCTTCTTCTCTCTCTTCTTCTTCAACCACTGTCGCTTCCTTCGTCGCCGTCGTCATTGGCGACGTCTAGTGAGCCTTGCCTGGCCAGGCTAGGCTTGCCCAACCACCGGCAAGGCTCGACCTCGCCCAGTTGTTGACGAGGCTCGGCTGACAAGGCGCAACCTCGGCAAGGGCCGGCGACCAGCAAACCTTGAAGAAGAAGAGAAAGAAAAGAAAAGAAAAAGTAATAAAATTATTAAAAAATTAAAAGAAAATAATTTGGATTAGAAATTTTCAAAACGATATCAAACACAATTCTATTTCGGGAATAAAAATTTTGGACAGTTATCAAGCGGCTTAAAATGCTTAAGAATTGTTCCCGATAACATAATAAAAAAGAATCATTTCTAATTAGAAATTATTCTTGAAAACATAATTGTTATCAAACATGTCCTAAAATTACACATGTTATGACTTTTAAGTCAATAGTAGGATGCACGTTGATGTGACAATATCCAACATTGTTATTAATTACATGTCGATGCGAAACATACGCTGATTTTGAAATCAAATGTTGTTTTGATGGGATTAGATTTGTCCCAATTAGTTATTAGTGCACGTGGTTTATAGATTTGACATTGGATCCATCCGTTTGATTATATGCTGCTTTGATGGGATTGACTTCATCGTCATTGTTCTGATTTCGAATTTAATTTATTTCAAAGGAGATGAATTGTCCATTTAAGGTGCACTTATTTCTCAAAAAATAAAAAATTTGAAAGATATTTTCCTAAAAATAATTTTATATTACTTACAAAATGAATGGATGAAAAATATTTTCACCGTTCATTTAAAAGTCTAAATATATATTGTTGTCAACAATGAAAAAAATTGATTGACTAATTATTTCAAACAATATAAATAATTATTTTTAGGAAAGTAATTTTTCTTTTATTCATTTTTTGCGAAATAAAAGAAGCCTTAAATTTGGAGTCAAGGACTCAATTAATCCCAGCGGTGTTGACTTAGAATTTAGAATATATAAGAGATGTATTGGTTGTGGATATTGTTTAGACTGGATTGATTCTACTTTGTTTAAATGTCACTCAATGTCTTTACTAATATAGACTGAATTTGCTCGTTTGTTGAATTTGACTACATGCGTGCATTGAGTACTTTTGAAATGACATCAATCACACACGGCACAACACAATCAAGTCTTCACCCGCCTCATGATGTGGCAATTTCACATGAGGATAGGTAGTAAAGTTTTTAGTTTTCCAAAATCCAAAGGAAAACTAAATGTAGAGGTAAATCAGGGAAAATCCTATCACATCGTGTAACATCCTCGATTCCGACTCCGTAAGAATCGGCCATAAGGTCCTAAAAAGATTGATCATAGGCCATTGGCCATGGATCGATCGGTTCGATCGGCAAGGAATTACAAATCAGTCATGGTCCGACCGACCGACTGACTGGTTACGAATTGGTCGAGGTGTTGATCTCGAATTTTTTACCAACCATACCAATGGGATAGGATTAGCAACTCATAAGATAGCCTTTTGATCATGAGAATTGGTCATGGAATAATTTTGGATCAGCGGATGGTCAACGGTTGATCCAATTGGTCGTAGTTTCTGGCCGCAGGTGATTTTGCCCGATTATGCACTGATACATGAACGATCCAAATTGATCAAATGCAACCATATTCTGACCAAAAATACATCATTACCTATTTAATTTTTAGTGATCGGAATAGAATCTCAAATTGGTGATGTTTGATCATAGATTGGTAACGCACTAGCCATGAATCCTATCGGTGGATCGGGTGCCGACCGGAATGAGCCCAGGGATAGACCTAGGTATTCCGTCACTTATTCTAAGGTCCATGAGTGCCTTGGCTTTGTGCTAGGCCATGGGTAGCCTTAGGATTGGTCTCGAACCAATCAAAGGCCAACCAACCATTTAGGCCAACCGACCGTCCAAAGGAACGGTTTGGGCGAATATGGGGTGTGATGGCCGAACCTCGGTGTACGTGATTTGATTTTTCGAGGTGTACCTAATGATCCATTCTCCGGCCTCGAAACCAACTTGGATGATGGAATTCTCTAGATCGCCTTATTAATGAAGAAAAAGACAAAAGTATGGAAAATTTTAGAAACCCTTCATTAAATAAAGGGGCGAGTTGTTCTTGGAATAGCCAAAAGTCATGATGGCAGCCAAAATATCTTTGAAGATTCTAGAGAAATACGGCACACAAGTGGACCAATTAGAGAGTGATACACGAGCCCTCATTAATGACCGAATGTTCTAGAATTGCCGAGTTGGCAACTATAGCACAATTATTGTCAGACTTCATTAAATGTCCATTAAATGCGGCATATAGATGGATCAATGGAATAGCGAAAAGCGGGCTATAATCAATGATGCCTATAAGCTAGAATGTCAACCAAGATCTTTTTCCGACCAAAAAAAAAACCAAGATTTTTTACTATGACACCTCATTCTTGTAGGTGCAATTAGGCTTGCCAACTAAGGACTTTAGGCGGGACACCTGGAAAAATTAGAGTGGACCATTTGGCTTGGTAATTATGGTTTGAGATTTGCCTTGGAGAAGAAGTTGGTGACTTATAAGCTTAGGTGTTCTCTAGAATCTTAGGTTATGATGAGTCTAAAAGATAGCATTGGTGAGCAAGGCGAAAGCCAACTAATCAAGAGAGGACATTAGGCATCAAATGGGGCTTTTGTGTCCCTTAGGACTATAGGTACATCATGAGTCTAAATTGAGCCTTAGAGAACAAGTCAATAGGTGGTCCAATAAGAAGATGGCAAGTGCTCTCTTAGGACCCTAGGCTTGCCACCTTGCAAACTAGGCTTGCCACCTCGATGGCATAGCCGTGCCACTTAAAGAAATGTGATTGGGCCACTTGGATGAGTAATGATGAGGTTTGAGACTATAAATAGGAGGAACACTTCCTTATTTTCCTCACCTTGCTCCCATTTCCTCCTCCTCCTTTCTCTCGATCTTGCACCATCGCCCATCATCAAGTAATTCAAGCTAGTGCTCGAGGTTCGTCCAGGCAAGTAAGATCCCTATGTCTTCTCTAGGGTGGTAGTCTCCATTGTCGAGTCTAGTTAGGTGCTCACCCGTCAAGCCGTGGGTAGGATGTTGGATCTTTTGTATGGTTTTGCTCATGTTTGTGCTTAAATGCGTGCTTGAGTTGTTCACGCCCGGAATGAGGCCGAGGTTCATTTGGATTGAGTTCATTGCAAGACAAGTCGCCCTAGTCATGAAGCATTGGTTTCGGCATAAATAGGTTGCCAGGTTCAAGTCTCGCTTGGTGCAGGAATCACTCGAGGCCGGAATGTCCTAAGTTGATATTGAGGTGTGTCGATCTTATCCCTTGATCAGTATAGGGATTGCCCAAATCCATGAGATCTTGGTAAGGCACCAAGCATGCCGATTTCCATAATCCAAGTGGACGCGGGGACTTTGTGCTTGGTATTGGATCAAACCGCGAGCCGAGGGTCATTCTCGATAGATGTGCATTCACATCGGGCTGAACCAAGGTCCGTCAAGCTTAGAATCTTTACCTAAGTGAGGTGTACCCAAGCCTCAAGTCCTTGGATTGGCATTGAGGCGTGCCGTTTCCGAGCCTTGTCCGATGCGGGGATCGGCACTAAGTGATTGATTCAAGTTACATACCAAAGATGATTCTTGACATATTTGCTAGTGAAGTAAAAGAAACTCATGACACACATGAATGAATGAGCACGCCTTCGGGCCATGCATATGTTGACTAAAAGAAAAGATAAGAATCAACTTGTGTGATACATTTGTGCATGCACTTAAAGAGGAAAAAGCGTCTGTCGCCACATAGCGTTGACGGCGATGCCTCGTTCATTGAACATGATGCCCTAGTTGAGCTAGAATGCCTGGGTTTGAGCTCGGATGTCTCGAGTAGGCTAGCACTAGGATGTCCTGGTTGAGTCCGGATGCCTTGGTGAGCTAGTGCCAAGATGCCTTGGTTGAGCTGGGATACCTTGGTTGAGCCAAGATGCCTAGCTTGAAACCAGATGCCTCGATTGAGTCGGGAGGGCCTGATTGAGCCAAGACGATGGTAAATGAATTTGCATAAGTGTCGGTATATGCATAAGTGTGATATGTTGATATATTTATTGATAAGCCAAAGGTAAGTATGCATTGAAGCATGTTGCCATGGACATTTGCATGTAGTTAAGGGTAGCAACAAGTTTGCTATTGATTTGCCATCGATACCGTTTGTGAGTGTGTACTAGTTGGGCCTTGATGATGAGATGCTTTCCTAGTAGAGAACTAGGAATTTTACATACTAAGTTTCCCCAAAACTCATCTTTCATCTTTCAGTCTTATAGATATGGAAATCTTACGTTAGTTTTGGGAGCTGTAGTCACGTTAGAGGAGATAGGATTTCTCCCGGCCTATGTGGAAAACTTGTACTGTGATGTAAAAAGAAAAAAAGGGCTCGTAGAGAAAGGGCTTGTAAAAGTACCGTTATAATATAATTTAGTGTGTTCAATATGATGTATGTCCTAGTCTGTTATTATTTGTCCGGGGAGTTATTGTTCACGTTTCCGCATGTGCATGATAACGAGATAAAAAGAAAATCGGGAAGGTGACGAGCCACGTTGCAAAAATAACCCTTGTCGCTCGTGACCCTGGAGGTGGAGTCGGGGTCGTGACATATCGGGTGATAAAGATAAACTTAACCATGGAATCTAGTACAAAAGGGTGACATGGGGCTGCTAACCCTCCCCTCGTACATAATTGAATCTCGAATTTAAGATTTGTTTATTTTATGAAAAACATTTTCCTTACTTTTCAGTGTTTGGTTCACTTAGGAAAGTGTGTTCGGGAAAATTATTTCCTCTTTGAAAGATCTAGAAAAAGTATGGGCACTTAGACTTGAAACTCTACACTTAGGCACAGAAATCCCAACGTTGATTCTTGGGTCAAGACAAGCCACTAATTTGAAAGACGAGAAGGAAAGAAAGAAACAGTAGAATCAACTCAAATGCTTCAAAGGCGCAACGTGATGCACGATCCTTGTAATCCCGTAACATCGCACAACCTAAATGGCCAAATCCAGGAAAAAGGCACAATTCCAAAGCGAGAACGAATCGAGAGGGGGAAGCTGAAGGTTGGGGGTCGCGAGAGGAATCAAGAAGCAACTCAAATGCTTTGAAGGCACAACGCGATGCACGATCCTTGTAATCCCCTAACATCGCACAACCTAAAGTGGCCAAATCGAAGAAAAAAGGTGCAATTCCAAAGCGAGAATGAATCGAGAGGGGGAACTTAGAGGTTGGGGGTCGCGAGAGGAATCAAGAAGGCAGTTGTCCTCGAACGAGATGTCGATGAGGTTGAGCCGCTTTCTGGGACTTCGGAATTGGCCATCACTCGGCAAATTAAGGGAGCGGATATGACTGAATCGAGAAGCGATCGAGGTCGGGGGTGTTGTGTTACAATATGTTAGGGATTCTGTGTATATTTTAGTTTATTATAAAATTATTTTTTGTGTATTCTCTAGGATTGTTTTCCTAAAATATCTTATAGATTAGGCTTCATTGTACCTATTTATTCTGGCATTATTCCTTAATGCTATACATAGCTTTTTCCTAAATCTTTTCTCTCTATCATGGTATCAGAGCAATTGTTCTGGGCTTTTGTTTCTCTGTTGTGACATATGTCGTTATTATGCCTTTAAGTATTGCTACATCACCGTCAGTCAAGCTTGCCACAATTTGACGTAGCTGTTCGAAGCTCAGGACTCTGCACCATTACGTTCTTGCAGTTTCATCGATTTGATGATAGCATGTTCATCGTCTCGTCAACGGTGACCTCTCACACTTCACACTTTACCACCCGATGAAATCTCAACACACGTGCTCTTACGCACCATTGTTGTTAGTGCTCTTGAGCTTTGGTCGTTTTCTGTGCTATTGGATTTGAATGGGTGATTCGAGTGACCAAATTGATGTCAAACTTAATGGCTCTAATTACGCTATTTGGCGGCCATCGGCTATGGCTACACTTGTTTATCGTGACTTATTTGAGCATGTTGAAGGCATTTGCATCTGTCCTGCCCAATTCAAGGACACTAAGCAATCCAAACTCACTTATGGGACGGTTGCTCAGCGTGAATCTGACATTCGAACCTAAACTGTTACTGATCGAAGGGCCTGGGCCATTATATTTGGCTCTCTTGATCGTGCCTTTCGCCCACAGTTTACTCACATCACAGGTGCAAAGAATCTCTCAGATCAGCTTGCTGACATGTTTACTCAAATTGACTCTATTCGTGTCTACCAATTGTAATAGGAAATTGCTGTTGCTACTCAAGGCGCTCGATCTATCCGTGAGTTTTAAAATTATTTGAAGTCGCTTTGGAGCCAACTTGACTTTTTGTCTCCCACTTCATGTTCCACATGTTTTAGCTGTGCCACATGTTAATTTTCTTTGCTACAAACTCAGGATTGCCTGCGACTTTATGATTTTTTTATGAAGCTCCAACCTACTTTTGAGGTGTTCGTAGTCAGATTATTTATCAGAATCCTTCACCCTCTCTTCTTGATGTTGTCAGGGAACTTTAGTCTAAGGAGACCCAATTGGTCATCTCTCATCATTCGTGATGCCTAATCTCATTGCGATTCTCGTTGCTACTCCTTGACCTACATCATCGTCTCTTGCTCCAACTTAGGGTTCTCAACGGTTTGTTCAATGTTTTTACTGTCATCGTCATGGTCATATCAAGTCCTACTGTAATAAGAAGCGGTGTAATGCCCAGCACTCTTTTTGGACTTCACTTGCTCCTACTCCGGCTCCGCATGTTTCTCTTGCTTCTGCTTCCATGGATGAGCGATTTGCTGCACTTGAGGCTTAATAAGCCTGCTTAAATAAGCTGTAGTTTAGCTCTCACCCGTCTAGTTCTAGCCTTAGTCTTTCAATTGCTGTCACCCCTGCTGATTCTTTTGCAACTGCTGCTTTCTCATCAAGTGGCTCTTTCTACTACTTAGATTCTTGACTCAGGAGCTGCTAGACACATGTCTGCTTCCGCTACCTATCTCACTAAGCTTTTTGAGCTCAAGTCTCTAGTACGATTTTTTACAACTAATGGTTCTCCTCTTATGGCTGCCCAGTGGGGGATTCTTGTCCGCCCTCGGGCTTTCTATGTTCCTAATGTGTTGCATGTCCCTTCTCTAGTGCTCAATATATTTTCTATCAGTTGGCTTTACCGATATTGGTTGTATTGTGGGTATTACTGATCGCCATTGCTTTATGCAGGATCGTTCAAGTGGCAAAATGATTGGCAAGGGCAGTACGAACGATGAGTTGTACATTTTGCAGTCTCTTCACCTTCCATCCACCTCTACTTCCTCTTTTCATCCTATGCTAGCTATTGTGGATCTTGCGCGATTGCATCAGTGCCTTGGGCACGCTTCCTTTTCTTGCCCTTCTATCCTTCAACAACAGGGAGTTCTTGGCACTGTTCTCTCTGGTACTTTACCTCTCATTCTATCTGTCCTTTAGCAAAGCAGTCTACTTTGCCTTTTCCTATGGACACTTCTAGCTCTAGTGCTATATTTGATCTTGTTCATTCTTATGTATGGGGCCTGCCCCTATTCCATACAAGAGTGGTTTCGAATATTATGTTTCGTTTATAGACAATTATTTTCGCTATACTTGGGTCTATCTTATGCATCAACATAGTTATTTTCTTACAATTTATAAGACTTTCACTACCATGGTATTTACACAATTTCAAAAGAAAATCAAGGTTTTTCACTCTGACTTTGGGAGGAATATCTTTCGGGTGCTTTTCGTTCTCTCTTAGTTAGTGTTGGGACAACGCCACAACTTTCTTGTCTTGGTGTCCCGGCTCAAAATGGGGCTGCTGAACGTAAGCATCGACATCTTCTTGAAAGCACTCGTGCTCTTTTACTCTCTACTTCAGTTCTTACCAAGTTCTGTGCTGAGGCTCTTCTCACTGTGGTTCATCTTATTAATTGCCTTCCTTCACCTATTCTCCATCAGGATGTGCCCTTTCAGCGACTTCATTTCCATACTCCTACCTATACACATCAACGATTTTTTGGGGGCATGTGTTTCATGCTTCTCTCTCCCATTAAACGTATGAAGTTGACTGCTCGATCCATATCGTGTGTATTCTTAGGCTACAGCACTGAGCACAAGGGATATCATTGGTACGATCCAATTAGTGTATTCATATCTCTCATAATGTCATTTTTCATGAGTATGTTCCTTACTTCTCTACTACCACTACGCCTTCAGTGTCTACTTCTATTCCTTTTATGTACTTCCCAGTTAATCATTGTCCTGACCTACCTCTTACCCTTGCTTCTCCTCCTTTTGGTATACCCACCCCTCATTCTCCGTTTGAACTACCTCCTGCTATTGCCCCTAATTGCCCCTATTATTCACCCCCCCCAACCATCGACGATTCTGCCCCTCTAGAGCCACGTCGTAATCCTCCTCAGGATTGTTGCCCCCTACTCAGTATGTTGCTACTTCTTATTCTGCTGAGTTTGGTTCCTTTTTGGCTGCTATCCATGATGTGGAAGAACCTACTAGTTACCACGAGGTAGTACAACATGCTGAGTGGCGTTAGGCCATGGCTGAGGAACTTTCTGCCTTACAGAGTTCTGGTACTTGGGAACTTCTCCCTCTTCCATCGGGTTGATCCTTGGTATTTTGTCGCTGGATCTGCAAAGTAAATAATCTTCTGATGGTAGTATTGAGCGCTACAAGGTGCGTTCGATTGCGTGAGGTTTCTCACAAGAATATGATGTTTACTATGAGGAGACCTTTGCTCCGATAGCAAAGATGACTTCTGTTTGTACTCTTCTAGCTATTGCTTCTATTCGCAAATAGCGTTTCTATAATCTCGATGTGAAGAATGCTTTTCTTCACGAGGATCTTTAGGAGGAACTCTTTATGCAACCGCCACCTAGTCTTGCCCATGCCCTTGGTTAGGTTTGCCGTCTTTGACAGGCTCTTTATGGTCTCAAACAAGTAGCGTGTGCTTGGTTTGAGAGGTTTATTACTGCTATACATTCTATGGACTTTGTTTAGAGTGAAGTGGATCATGCTATGCTTGTTCATATTTTGTCGGGGTAAGTACACTAGAAGTGCCAAAAGTTGTATACAGCACTTACTTTGGTGCAAAAAGTTTATTTTGGATCATTTAAGTGCCAACAAATTTGAAAAATGATCATTTCAATGCCAACGCCGATTTAATTAACCGGAAATCCGACGTGGCACTTTTTAAATTAATTTTTGAAGCTGACGTGGCTCCTCAAAAAGTATAGTCAGCATCCAAACAACAAAACGATGCCGTTTGGCGTCTTTCTCCCAAGTAAGAACCCTAAATCCCCAAATAGAGAGAGAGAGAGAGAGAGAGAGAGAGAGAGAGAGAGAAGGCATGGGCTTCCTCCTCGTCTTCTTTCTCGAAGAACAACACCAGCAGCGGCACCAGTAACGGGACTAGCAGCGACACCAGTAGTGGCACCTTTGACCCCCCTTCTTCCTCCTCCTCCTCCGCCCTCGCCTCCTATACTTCTTGCCACTTCTTGCTTGAGCAACAACCTCAGCCTCTCCTCGCAGGCATGGGCTTCCTCCTCGTCTTCTTTCCCGAAGAACAACACCAGCAGCGGCACTAGTAACGGGACTAGCAGCGACACCAGTAGCGGCACCTTTGACCCCCCTTCTTCCTCCTCCTCCGCCCTCGCCTCCTATACTTCCTGCCACTTCTTGCTTGAGCAACAACCTCAGCCTCTCCTCGCTCACTTGGTCGAGCAACTACGATGGTGGCCAAGCGACAGTGGGCGAGTGACGGTGGCCAAGCAACTGTGGGCGAATGATGGTGGCCGAATGACGAACAACAAAGAAACCATAATTTTAGTCCTTACATGAGCTATATGTCATCGTTTTTGTGAGGCTGTCCACGTATGACGGCAAAACGACGTCGTTTCTTAAAGAGGATAGAAAACGGTGTCGTTTAAAAACCACTGCAACTTTTTTTTAAAAAAAAATATAAAAATCACGTAATTAATTTAGCCGGAATCTCTCGCCTATAGCACCAAAGTGATCATTTTTTCTCCCATTTGGCATTTAAGTGATCCGACGGAAATTTTCGGCACCAAAGTAAGCACCATACACAACTTTTTGCACTTCTAGTGTACTTTCCCCTATTTCATCTTTTGGTTGTACTATCCTTCTTCTTTATGTGGATAACATGGTCATTACCGACAATGACTCTGATTATATTACGCATACCAAGAGGCATCTTCGGTGACATTTTGCCATGAAGGACCTTGGTCCATTGTGTTATTTTCTTGGGCTTGAGATTGCTTGCAATTCTCATGGTATTCTTCTTTCTTAGTAGAAGTATATGGCTGATATTCTCTCTAGGGTTGCTCTTTTTGATTCTCATACCACGGTTACTCTTATTGTGTTGAATTAGAAGCTTTGCCTGACGACAAGTGGCCTCTTCATGATGTGACTTGTTATTGGACTCTAGTTGTTAGTCTTTTCTATCTCATTATTTTGCGGCTTGACATTGCAAATGCAGTTCATGTTGTAAGTCAATTTGTTACTACCCCTCAGTCTAATCATTATGTTGTTGTTCTGTGAATCCTGTGGTGCCTTCAAGGTACTTTGACACAGTCTTTGTTTTTGCTGTCCTCTTCTCCTCTCGAGTTACATGCTTATTCCGATGCTGATTGAGCTTTTGGTGCAACTTATCATTGGTCTATCTTAGGATTCTGCATTTTCCTTGGCGATTCTCTCATTTCTTGGCGTGTTAAAAAACAACATATTGTCTTGCACTCCTCCACTGAGTTTGAATATCGTACGATGGCTGACACTACTGTTGAGATTGTCTTGCTTCGTCATTTGCTTGCTGACATGGGCATTTCGCTCCAAGATCCCACTCTTCTGTATTGTGACAACAAAACATATTGAGGTTGACTACCATCTTACTCGCCATCATCTCTAGGCTCGCACCATCTCTATTCCTTTTGTTGGGATTGCGGACCAGTTAGCTGATGGTTTTACAAAGGCTCTTATAGTGCCACGTTTTCAATATCTACTTTCCAAACTCACTGTTTGATCCGTCTTGAGTTTGAGGGGGATGTTACAATATTTTAGGAATTCTGTATATATTCTAGGATATTTTAGAATTATTCTTTGTGTATTCTCTGGGATTGTTTTCCTAAAATATCTTATAGATTAGGCTTCATTGTACCTATTTTTTCTAGCATTGCGCCTTAAAGCTATACATAGCTTTTTCCTAAATCTTTTCTTTCTATCAAGGTGATGTAAATCGTTGCGGAAATATCGTTCAACGAATGCGATGCGAATTGCGAACCTTGGCCTCCAATCAAACCTGTGATTGGCAACCTCGATATGAACGTGACCTGTTGACGAACACGTGTCAACTAACCAACGTGATAGATGCCACGAGCGAATGAATTCGCTATCTCGCTCGATAAGTTGAATCGACCGTCACAAGAAAAGAGAATCTCTTAACTTTTTCCTGTAAAATAAATATATCCCCCAAAGAAATTCAGTCAGTCTTTAATTTAGGCCTTTTAGCCACCACACAGATCCTAAAACCAACCCTAGAAATCTAATTTGTCATATTCTAAAATATACCTAAATAAGTATATATATATTTGACTTGGTCAAATATTTGGTGATCAGATAATCAAATTGCGCCAAGATTTCCAAGATTTTTCAAGATTTGATCCAAGGTCATCTCCACGCCGAAGATCACGAATCATGACGCCAACAACTTGCCTGAATTGCTTAGCCCGCGCTCGAGTAATCGAACTAGTAGGAATAGACAATGAGTCCCTAACACCACCTCCTCGATATGGCTCAATGTCCACATCACAAGGGGGATCAAGACAGGTGCCAGGAGAAGGCAAAGGCGAAGATGAAATTGAGGCGATTTGAGGAAGAGAGAACAAGCCACTCGTGAGTGAGTCGCTCGGCGTTGGATTCTTTGGTTGCTTCTTGGCTTTGACAGGGAGTTTTTTGAAATTTGGAGAAGCGTCGGTTTTCTTCAAAATTTAATATACAAGAAAAGCATAAATTTAATTCCCGGAGCGCCTTTCACTTTTTCATTAGTTTGCTCACTCATATGAATTGACTATTGGCAATGAGAAGCCAACACATGCTGTCCGATGGGAAAAATGAACTAAGATAGTGTTGACACCCCCAAAATATCCCTTCGGGCACGTGTAAGGCACGAGGGACAGGAAATCCTGAAACAATCATCGCAACCATATATAGGTCGTAATTTACATCGGCCTAGCCCATAAAGATGATTAAAGATTTTTGAGGAATTCGGGGTTGAGTTTTGACAAACCAAAACAAGTAATGTCATGATGAAGTGATGGAGCATCACGTGTCGAAGTCGAAGATCGATGAGGAACACGTAACCTTAGAGTGAAAATAGGCGGGAAAATGTTAAAAGGTGCCAAACTCAAAGAAGGAGCAGTTAATACTTGCTGGGCAAGTCATGACACAATTGTCTAATGAGTATAGATAAAACGGTTCAACTTGAAACAATGAGTGACTCTTGAGGTAGAAGTAACCGACTACTAACGATTACCAAATTAGCCTATAAATACTACAAGCCATCCAATAGAGAGCCTCCCGAACAACACATGAAACTACTTTACATTGCCTTTATCTTTACTTAGTCTTAGTTTAGTTATAGCTTAAGATTCCCGTCGTAAATTCAATTCCAGCGAGTGTCTATATCTTGAGAAGTGTTGTTGATTAGATTCCAGTGTTAACCCATTGTTCAGTGTCGTTGATTAGATTCCGACATATGTTATTTCAGTTTAGCGTTGTCGATTAGATTCAAACGCTGTTGATTAGATTCCAATGCTGTGTCCACATACACATGTAAGAGCAGTGTGCACTAGGTATTATTATCACTGTCTAGTATCGTTGATTAAATTCCGACGTTATGTCTTCATGGCCTACTAGATGTTCATCTTGCCCAAAATTGTTGATTAAATTCTAACGTTGTGTCTTTAAACTTAGCAGAAAGTAGTGTTTTGTTAGACATCTTACTTGTGCCTAGCGTTGT
Source organism: Eucalyptus guilfoylei (assembly GCA_016097605.1). NCBI lineage: Eukaryota > Viridiplantae > Streptophyta > Magnoliopsida > Myrtales > Myrtaceae > Eucalyptus > Eucalyptus guilfoylei. The sequence goes on along the minus strand of CM027860.1, from coordinate 14,135,229 downwards.
CGTAGTGTCTTCAATATTGTGTAGACTACTTTAATTTTAATGGGCTTTCATTATTATGTTAAGTGGGTCTCAATAATATCATTAATTAGGCTTTGACATTGATTATCGCTAATACTAAATTTGTGACAAACCAACAACTTCTTTAATTGCAAGATTGTAAATATATAGTTTCATTCATATTTGACATTCTCTGTCCAAAATCAATACAATACCTGAGTCTCTTTCAATAAAAATCAAAATATAATAATTGGTAAAAAGAATTTTGTTACAAGTTGCAAAATCGATGAAATAGATAAAAATTGGAAAGTGAGGCGTACTCCGTTTGTCTTGTAAGTGTTATGTTATGATGGTTCACGCATGATGTTTGATGTGATGTCATGTTAAGATTATCACCGACAACTAAGTATGGGGCCTACCATCAGTGACTAGGTTTTAAAATAATTGAAGAAGGTAAGGAGTGAAGATAACCATTCGCACGTAATACGTGGGAAAGTCTAAAATGTGCAATCTGACGCGGAAATTTCGGACCCCGTTCGAATAAGGACAAATAAAGGTTCGAGAAGAAAGGCTCGACTGGATTCGGGTCATCTTATCATTATAAATAGCGGCCGACCCGACTGGATTCGGGTCATCTTAACAGTATAAATAGCGGCCGACCCGACTGGATTCGGGTCATCTTATCTGTATAAATAGGGGCCCTTCTTACCCTCTGCTCTCCTCACCAACAACGAAAGAAAACTTGAGAGATAGGGACTGAGGCTGGTGGACACCTGTGCTGGTGGACACCTGTCCTACCCGAGAAAGGAATCGAGGTTGGTGGACATTGGACCTCCCTCATCTCTTTGGGACAAGAGCCTTTAGGGAAAAACATTTACGTCCCAGAAGCCACACCAATAGCAGTAACTGCTGTCTGAAGCAAAGAACTCGCTTCTCTCTCTCTTTCAAAAATAGAAATTTGTTTTTTTTTTTTTGCTTTTTTCTTTTTTTTCTTCTCTTTGCAGTAAATGCAGTCTGAAGCAAAGAACTCGCTTCTCTCTCTCTTTCAAAAATAGAAATTTGTCTTTCTTTTTTTTCTTTCTCTTTTGTTCAGAAAGTGGGAGAGTTTCACCGATCTCAGATCTGAACCAAAGAACTCGATTCTCTCTCTATCAAACGAAAGTTTGCTTCACCGATCCGAGATCTAAATCAAAGAACTCGCCCCCTCTCTCTCTCTCTCTCTCAAATGCTCCCACCGATCTCAGATCTGAACTAAAGAACTCGGTCCTCTCTCTCTCAAACGGAAGTTTGCTTCACCGATCCGAGATCTAAATCAAAGAACTCGCCCCTCTCTCTCTCTCTCAAATGCTCCCACCGATCTCAGATCTGAACAAAAGAACTCGGTCCTCTCTCTCTCTCAAACGAAAGTCTGCTTCACCGATCCGAGATCTAAATCAAAGAACTCGCCGCTCTCTCTCTCTCTCTCTCTCAAATGCTCCCATCGATCTCAGATCTGAACCAAAGAACTCGGTTCTCTCTCTCAAACGGAAGTTTGCTTCACCGATCCGAGATCTAAATTAAAGAACTCGCCTCTCTCTCTCAAATGCTCCCACCGATCTCAGATCTGAACCCAAGAACTCGGTTCTCTCTCTCTCAAAAGAAGTTTGCTTCACCGATCCGAGATCTAAATCAAAGACCTCGCCTCTCTCTCTCAAATGGAAGCGTGCTTTTTGTTTTCTTTTTTGAAAATTGAAAGTGTTCCAGATCTGAATCATAAAACTCGCTAAGGCGTTTCACTGATCCGAGATATGAGTCAAAGAACAATTCGCATCATATTACAAAATTAAAGATATGAACAAGCTACAACCGATCCAGCAGAAACTTGAGCCAGGAGGGGGACCTGGTGGGCAAGGTGAGGGATGGTGGCGAAGCCAGCTAATTGGGTATTGATGGGCTGAGGGAGTGAGCCTCTGCTCTCCGATGAGTGAAGCACCGCTTCCACTTTTGGAAAATATCCCAATTGAGAGAGAGAGAGAGAGAGAGGGGAGCGAGTTCTTTGATTCAGATCTCAGATCGGTGAAGTACACTTCCAATTTTTCTTAAAAAAAAGAAAAAGAACGCACCTTCCATTCGAGAGAGAGAGACTAGATCTTTGATTCAGATGGAAAATACATAGAGATGTTTTTCAAAATTCGAAAATATGTTGAAAAACTGTAAATAGTATCGAGAGAGATAATTTTTTATTCCTTCCCGAAAAATAAAAAGTATTTCCTTCTTTTCAGATTTTTAAAAAAAAAAAGAACAATGATATGATTTATTCATGTTCTATTTGGTTTTCTACTAAAAACTAGAATTAAACTCGCAATCCAACACCTAAAGACTATAGCTCTTGTTCAACTCTTTGCAATTATTATTCAGTCATCGATAGTAATAACCTTTCGACCAAAAAAAATAGTAATAACCTTTTCTGACCTTTTTTTTTTTTGTGAATTTGCAACGATGACAGCGGAGAACGAGGCAATAAATCGTGCCACAATGTCAAGGCAACCACAAGGAGATCCGAATATGCCAGAGAGTAGCAACTCTCGATTCAGATCCAGGGTCGACGGGGAGGGCACTAGCGCAAGAACCAGCTACGTTGTTTGTGAAGAGTGTGCAGAGGAGAGAGAAAGGGGCGAGGGCCCATCCGCCTTTCACCGTTGCCCACGCGATTCGGTGGTTGTCGGGTTCGAGACGGAGGCAGGGCCAATCTCCCGCCCCTTGCCGAACACGTCCAACTAGAGTTTAGGTGTAGCAGAAAAAATTGGATGGAACCCCACGGGATGGGATTGCAATAATGGTTCGAGAAACACTATTATGAGTACTAAGAAACCTTACCAAAACTCTCTTCAAAGACAACGTGGCTGTCTTTTATTGGATGTTGAAACAAGTGCAACTCACGATGCATTAAATAATCAACGCCCGACAAAAAGACCGTCATGCCACTTTGTTGGAGGATTAGTTAGATTTCTTAAAATGTCTAGTATTTCTCATAGTTTGAGATGTATATGATGTATAGGCTAAGAATGTTGATTGCCGTAGGACATGTGCGGTTCTTTTTACTTGCAAGATTTAATGGTCAGATTTGAGGTTCTCAATTAATTTCTATAGTCTTCTTTTATTGTTTGCATATATTATGTCTAGATCGTGCTTTTTGTGATTGGAAACATTATGGGAATATAATCAAGTCCATCATCGTGAAAAAAGAAAAACAAAACCATGCCGCACTATTCAAATGTCAATCTATTGATTTTAAAGTTTTGAGACATGAATGGCATCCAATCTTGTAGACCTAAGAAAATTTTCAAAATTTTCCCTCTTTCCGTAGGTAGCTTTTGATTTTAATTAAGCTTAGCAAACTCTCTGGATTGTCTTTATTCATTGACAAAACCCATATCGCAATTTGTAACGTGTAAGCTTGTCAAGCTTAATCAACGCTGACAATACAGAGAGAGTCAAAACTCTCTGGGTTGTCCTTGTTTGGGCAATGAATTTGACGGGTACAATATTTAGTTACTATGGTTCATGCGCTGGTGAATAGACATGTTGAAAACAAGTACATCTGAATGATTTGAGCAAGTACATTTGAATGATCCGAGTTCCCTTCCGATTAATTTTAATGCAAGAGTGATCTGAAAGAGGGATTACTGAATTATCCATTTCCAATTCCCATATGTACAGACATTAAAGTCATCCATGAATATGCAGAGTATTGTAAATCAAGAACTTAAAAGAGGACTTCTTATGCAGCAAGGGATCAGATTTGACCTGGGGTTCAAAGTCCGGCTTCAGGTACTGAACGAGCATATCGGCATAGAGCTCGTGCCGAGCAGTCATTCTGAACCACCACTTGTCTTTCAGCTTCCTGCAGAGGTTGAGAACCATGTCTGAGACCAGCAATCCATCTCCGCGACGGGACCATGATGGCGTGCACGAAGCATCTGGAGCTGAAAAGTGACTGTATCCATACAAGTGCCCAAAATCCGAGTGCTGTGGCTTCCCATTGCAGCGGAGTCGCGAGAGGTAGCTGGACGGTGGCAGGCTCAAGATTGGAGCTTATGGGGATGCGCTGGCCGCGGTGGCGGTTGTCGATGACTTGGAGCCGAGGCAGATTCTGGGATTGTTCCTCGATAGCAGGAAGTCGTGGGTCCTGCAGAAATTGGCTACTTCTGTTGTCAATCCTACTTGTTCGGATGTCGTGACCATGATCTGCGAAGTGCTGAAGGCGATTCAGGTTACCATGGGCCAAGTAGGTGAGTTGTTCTTGCAAGTGCTGAACGACTTGCCCCTTTTTTTACAAAGTCACATTGAGTTCTCCACCTGCATCCCCGTTGTTTGGCGAGATCCCAAACCCTGATGAGGAGGTCAGGCTGTGGAAATCATTTCGGGATAAACTGGAGTCCGTGACGACACTGTTTGAAAAGCGCCATATTGCCAGTACTTGTTTGAATTTGGCTTAAGGATTGTGGACGAAAAATCGCGAGTAAAATGAGCGACAGGTACCCAACGGATGCCATCAGTACCGGTGAGGAGATAGCTTTGGCGGAAAAATTGATTAGGGAAACCATGGATAGAAAGGATGTTCTGGAAGGCAGTTTGGATTGGCTAAAGAGCGTTTTCAAGTTGGAGATTGAATTACCTTGGAGCAGAATCCGAGAACTTGTTTTGGAAGCTGATCTGGATCTCTGGGATGAGATTTTTGAAGATGCTTTCGTTCAGAGGATGAAATCAATCATGGACTTGGGATTTGGAAATTTGACCGGGGATGTAACTATAGCGGGATCGATTCGTACCATTGAGGAGACACCAGGTGAAAAGACAGATTTTCGAGCATATCTGAGCAGACCTTCTAGTGGTGGTGGAGTTCGGTTCATAGAGCCTAATGATCGGAGGACTGTTGCCCTTCCTTCCTCAAAAGAGCAGGCAGAAGAGAGTAGCTTCCAGACCTGTCTTGGTGCATATTTTGTCCTGAAGTTAATTGGATAAGAGATGCAGTAGACAATTACTGTCACCGAGTTCTTGAGGACCTTCTGCACTTCTTGGAGTCTCCCAAATCAGCAATATGGCTAAAGAATCTGGCGAAATATCCACAAGATAGGTGCTATGAGTATATGTCTAGCATATTAATGCAACTTAAGGGTCAGGTTGACAGCCTCTGCACTACTTGAGAATGAGAAGAGAGATAGCCATACACCATCTGCCGCCATAATTGTGGAAAGATCTCTCTTCATTGGGCGACTGTTGTTTGCGCTCCAGAATCACTGTAGGCACATCCCAAGAATTTTGGGATTACCGAGGTCCTGGGTAATTGAATCAATTTCAGCAGTTTTCAACAGATTACGAGGCCTTTTGGGGCAATCCCGTGGAGCAACTGATTCTTCTGTCAGTGACAGCCCAATTCAGCAATCACCCATGGGCTCTAGAAGACATACCTCATTGGCAACAGCTGCAGTACTTGGAGCTGATGATGTACCAAGCTTGAAATTCAAAGATTTTTCTATTACTACACGAGATTTATGTGAAAGAGCTCATAGCTTGTGGATAACATGGTTATTAATGGAGTTGTCAACAATCCTATCTTGGGATCCTATCTTGGGATCTTGAACAGGATGATGGATTATCGTCAATAACTCCTTTGAGGGTTAGTGTTGCTTTCGTCACAATTTATTCTAGTTTTTAAAGCCTGCATCATACAAGGATGTCTCCGCTTTCCTTTATTCTGTCTCAACTTCCTTTTGTTGCAACTAGTGGTAGTCTTGAGGAATAAAGAGAAGCACCATTGCAAGTTACGACTGCTGCAACTTCCACCTTAACTCGTCATAGAATTATGAGTTGGGAAAAGGAACGGAAACTCTAGGCTAACCTCTGAGGACCCAGGATGTGATTATTATTGGGGAAACCTGACAGATCCCTTATATTGGGTTGTTAGGACTAAAAAAGCTGACATTCCGCACTAGATTTTGGGTGAGCAGAAAAGTCCAACTAGAGTTTAGGTGCAGCAGAAAAAACTAGGTGGATGCCACGGGAGTGGTGATGCCATTGTGTCCATTTTCGTCCACCAACATGTAATTGCAATAATAGTTCTCGCAGTTCGAGATTTATTTAATGTATAGGCTAAGAAGGACACGCGTGATCCTTTTTACTTGTAAGTTTTAATTGGTCAGATTTGAGTTTCTCAATTAATTTCTTTGTTCTTCTTTTGTTGTTTGCATATATCATATCTAGATCGTGCTCTTTGTGGTTGGAAACATTTTGGAAATATAATCGAACCCATCATCGTGAAAAAGGAAAAGCAAAACCATGCCCGTGTTATTCGAGACATGAGTAGCACCTGATCTTGTTGACATTTATGTTTAGACCTAAGAAAAATTTCATAAATTTCCCTCTTTCCTTAGGTAGCTTTTGATTCTAATTAAGCCTAGCAAACTCTCTGGGTGGTCCTTCCTTGACAAAACCCATATTGCAATTTGTAACATTGAGAAGCCTGTGAAGCTTAATCAACATTGTCCTTATTAGCGGTTTAGGCAATGAATTAGACGAGAACGATATTTAGTTATTCTAGTTCATCCGCTGGTGAATAGACACCTTGAAAACAAGTACATTTGAATGATCTAAGTTCCCTTCCGATTCATTTTAATGTAAGAGTGATCTGAAAGAGGGATTATTGAACTATCCATTTCCAATTCCCATATGTACAGACATCACGTCTGCCGGAAGTCCGGAAAGTAGACATTGTTTGGATAAAGTCATCCGTGAATGTACAGAGTACTGTGAATCAAGGACATAAGAGGACTTCTCGTGCGGCAAGGGATCAGATATGACCTGGGTTTCAAAGTCCGGCTTCAAGTACTGAACGAGCATATCGGCATAGAGCTCGTGCCGGCAGTCATTCTGAACCACCACTTGTCTTTCAGCTGCCTGCAGAGGTTGAGAACCATGTCTGAGACCAGCAATCCATCTCCGTGACGGGACTGTGATGGCGTGCACGAAGCATCTGGAGCTGAAAAGTGACTGTATCCATAGAAGTGCCCAAAATCCGAGTGCTGTGGCTTCCCATTGCAGCGGAGTCGCGAGAGGTTGCTGGACGGTGGCGGGCTCAAGATTGGAGCTTTTGCGGACGCGCTGGCCGCTGTGGCGGTTATCGATGATTTGGAGCCGAGGCAGATTCTGGGATTGTTCCTCCATAGCAGGAAGTCGTGGGTTCTGCAGAAATTGGCTACTTCTGTTGTCAATCCTACTTGTTCGGATGTCGTGACCAAGGGCCAAGTAGGTGAGTTGTTCTTGCAAGTGCTGAACGACATGCCCCTTTTTTACAAAGTCACATTGAGTTCTCCACCTGCATCCCAGTTGTTTGGTGGGATTCCAAACCCTGATGAGGAGGTCAGGTTGTGGAAATCATTTCGGGATAAACTCGAGTCCGCAATGACACTGTTCGAAATGCGCTATATTGCCAGTACTTGTTTGAATTTGGCTTAAGGATTGTGGACGAAAAATCGCGAGTAAAATGAGCGACAGGTACCCAACGGATGCCATCAGTACCGGTGAGGAGATAGCTTTGGCGGAAAAATTGATTAGGGAAACCATGGATAGTAAGGATGTTCTGGAAGGCAGTTTGGATTGGCTAAAGAGCGTTTTTGGGTTGGAGATTGAATTACCTTGGAGCAGAATCCGAGAACTTGTTTTGGAAGCTGATCTGGATCTCTGGGATGAGATTTTTGAAGATGCTTTCGTTCAGAGGATGAAATCAATCATGGACTTGGGATTTGGAAATTTGACCAGGGATGTAAATATAGCGGGATCGATTCATACCATTGAGGAGACACCAGGTGAAAAGACAGATTTTCGAGCATATCTGAGCAGACCTTCTACTGGTGGTGGAGTTTGGTTCATAGAGCCTAATGATCGGAAGACTGTTGCCCTTCCTTCCTCAAAAGCGCAGGCAGAAGAGAGTAGCTTCCAGACCTGTCTTGGTGCATATTTTGTCCTGAAGTTAATCGGATGAGAGATGCAGTAGACAATTACTGTCAAAGCAGCAATATGGCTAAAGAATCTGGCGAAATATCCACAAGATAGGTGCTATGAGTATATGTCTAGCATATTAATGCAACTTAAGGAGGTTGACAGCCTCTGCACTGCACTTGAGAATGAGAAGAGAGAGAGCCATACACCATCTGCTGCCATAATTGTGGAAAGATCTCTCTTCATTGGGCGACTGTTGTTTGCGCTCCAGAATCACTGTAGGCACGTCCCAAAAATTTTGGGATCACTGAGGTTCTGGGTAATGAATCAATTTCAGCAGTTTTCAACAGATTACGAGGCCTTTTGGGGCATTCCCGTGGAGCAACTGATTCTTCTGTCAGTGACAGCCCAATTCGGCAATCACCCATGGGCTCTAGAAGACATACCTCATTGGCAACAGTTGCAGTACTTGGAGCTGATGACATCCCAAGTTCAAAATTCAAAGATTTTTCTATTACTACACGAGATTTATGTGAAAGAGCTCATAGCTTGTGGATAACATGGTTATCAATGGAGTTGTCAACAATCCTATCTCGGGATCTTGAACAGGATGATGGATTATCGTCAATGACTCCTTTCAGGGTTAGTGTTGCTTTCGTCACAATTCATTCTTGTTTTTAAGCCTGCATCTTACAAGGATGTCTCTGCTTTCCTTTATTCTGTCCCAACTTACTTCCTTTTGTTGCAACTAGTGGTAGTAATGAGCTTAAGTCTTGAGGAATATAGAGAAGCGCCATTGCAAGTTACGACTGCTGCAACTTCCACCTTAACTCGTCATAGACTTATGAGTTGGGAAAAGGAACGGAAACTCTGGGCTAACCTCCGAGCACCCAGGATGTGATTATTATTGGGGAAAACTGACAGATCCCTTATATTGGATTGTTAGGACTTAAAAAGCTGACATTCCACACTGGATTTTGGGTGAGTATGGAAGAGGTGTATATCCTTTGCATGTTTGGTGGTGCACTTTCTGTAAAAATCATGAAACATCTTTTTTTTAGGTGAAAACCTGATAGCTTCTACTTGTAGGTGGCATATGATAATTGGGAACTCACTAGGGACTAGCAGACGGTGCAAGTTATTAAATTTTAACAAGGGATTTATTATTGTTAAATTAATGATCATGCTTACGATGGCTAGTTGAAGAACACACTATATCACTTTTGTTGGCAGTTTAAATACCCTCTGGATTTGTTTTCCCCAACTTATTTTGGATGATCACGCATAAAGAGCTTTCTACTGGGAGGCATGAGATCACTATTAGCCCGGGAAAAAATCAACGGTTCTAGCTGCAGTAAAATCTTAACCTGGTTAATACTAGGAAACTTACTCTATCTTGGTTAGTTTTAATGTCCTAACTGATCTTTGACTTCTTACGTTTTCTCTTCTTAATTTGATTGAAGGATATATTCAAGTTCTCAGTCCCTCTTTGTCCATTAAGTAGGGTTGGAAAGACACGGTAATCAGGCAAGAGCAGTCTGATGATGGCCAGTCTGAGTTGAGAATGTCACTCCCCTTCATGCCTTCTCTCTACGTCATCTCCTTTTTATTTTGAGCATGTGAAGAAATTCATAGAATTGGAGGTCATGTGCTTGACAAGTTAATTCTGAAAAAGTTTGCCTTGCAGCTTTTGGAAAAGGTATTTACTTAGACTGCCACAGCATTTGGATCTTCATAATTTTGAATCTATTACATAAGAAGATGGACCTTTTTATGTTATTATGAAATTAGTAGTTTCCTATTACTGCTTCGCTTCCGCTACTATTGGGTCTTCGTCTTTATCCTTTTCAATGCCTTGCTATTAGCTTCCTCAATCCAATCTTAAGCGTGCTAACGAGCAAACAATGTGCGTGAGCACCTTTTGTAGGCTTGGGTGGCTCAATAATTTTCATTTGGCCATTACTTTGGATAAATTGGCTAGGCAAATAACAAGCAACGAATTTGTGGTCAACAACTATCCTGCCACTACGTGTTATATGAATGTGTGTCTTGGTTAGACGCATGCTTCCAGTCTCTGCTTCTGATGATTTTATCCTTTGGCAGAATGTTCAAATGACTACTTGAAGTCAACTAATTAGTAGAGGCTAAAATCATTTGATACTAATATGAAAGTCAAGAGTTCCCCCTGGAGTCACGTTCTTGTTTGGGAGTCTCTTAAAACAAGTTTCCTTGACTCTCAACAACTTGTTGAGGGGAGGGAAAGTGATGTTCATTGGATGTCTGCCAAAGTCATCAGTGAATCACTTGTTGTGACATTACAGTGGGGTTTGACTAACCTTTTTTCCTTGGAAGCTTCTCGAGAGAGCATTTTGACCATTGATAATCTTTTAAGGAAAGGGAAAATTATGGTCAAATTAATGTGCCGCTGTATGCAAGCAGCAGAGACAATGAATCATCTCCTGCACTGCTCGTGGATGACCCTTTTCTGGTCTCCAAGAAGTCGGTCCTAGGTTTGCAGTGCTTCAGGCTTTCTATTTTGAGCATGGGATGAAAGCTTCGGACGTTATTCCTACTTGTTTGTAAAGAAAGGTGAAAATTTGATTTTACTATCACTCTTGCAAATTTGTGATGACTTAGAGGGGGAGAATCAGGAGAATCTTTGATGCAAAGGAAATGGTAAATTTGTCTCGCTTGGTTTTTTTGAAACTTTTTATTTAGATATGACAGTTCTTAGACCCATATGATGTCTAGAGCTGCTGGAATCCCTCTCTTGTAACAACCACCGTTTATGCTCTGTCAATGAAATTCTGTTTCCTAATACTCCAGATAGCTAGGAAGATAATGCTTTGAAGTTTGAACTGCTTAACAATGTATAAAGAAAAGGATGCTTGCATATCTTTTAGATGGGGTGGAAGGAAAAAAGAATTTACATATGAGGAGTCTGAATTACCATCTGCACTGTTTTTGTTTGATATATGTTTTCCTTCTCTGCTAGACACTCGGTTATACTCATGTGCATAAACTTTTTATCTGATAGTCTGTTATGTTAGCTTTTATAATGAAATTGCGATTCTTTTCATTTCTCCAATGACAGCTGTATTTTTCATTGCAGTGATTCCATCAGAATTTCAAGATTACTATTGCTTTGTGAAGCTGTAAAGAACCTTTTCAGATTTATGGTGGTTCACGTCCTTCGATATCATAAATTCCTCTTACTTTCCCATAATGGTTACTGTCTTACAAGCTGTGCCTTTTGGCTTTAGTCATTTATGCAGCTCTGTGGATGGTCCTAATGTGGTTTTTGTGATTACTTCATGTCTATAGCTTATTTCAATCGGGTGTTTGCTTACCGACTGTTTTTGCTTATATAGGTGATGACGTATATGGAAACTACCTTTCTACTGAAGAAGCTAATGGATCTAGTGTCAGATAAAGGAGCTTTGCAAGTTATGTTAGATTTGGAATTTGTATACCATATTCTTTCCAAAGGTAATTCCACTACGGATGAGGAGTTGTCTAGAAGTTCAAAGCCAAAGTATTTGTTTAGGCAAGAGGATCAAAGACAGAAAAAGTCTGCCATCAGAACACGTATTGATCGGCATATATATATTTAAAAGAAGAAATCTTATCTCTGGTACTTAAATTGTTTTGTAGTTTTTCAATCATATATGTATGTACATATACATTGGACATTATTGACTAATTTTGTCTCTTGGTATGTAATAAGATTAACCTCCCTACTTTTTTTATTCTAATAATCCATTTACTTGCTTTTTCAACCAAAAAAAAAAAAAAAAAAGAGGATGGAGAGAACCAATTGGAGATGTCCATAAATGTTGCAACGCTTTGTCGTCATGATACGAAATTAAAAGCCAATGACACGTTTTAAGAGTGTAATTAGGCATCTCTTTAACCATTTCCATGATTAAATTTAGTTGACTTTGAAAAAAGATGAATCAAGCAATTAGTGTTTTAACTTATGTGAGGGTTATGACTTTTAATGTGGAGTCTAATTCTCCACATATTTCTAGTGTCGAGAAACTATAAGTGGACCACACCATAATCTTCGAAGAAATTAAGTTTTTGACTAACGAATATTGTTTATTTGTTCCGCGTTATAATTTTCAATCCCTAATCAAAATCAAATGGCTTGCAAGGCTGTACAAGCTTTGGTGTTCTATATAAAACTATTTTCACCAATGAATACAATTTTGTAGGGATTGGAGACTACTCGGTCCGATTTGCAAGTGGGTCCACGGAACCAACAGATGGGTTATAGTTTTAATTTTTTGAAACCGGTCCTTAGTAGGCACTTCCCGGTTCCAATGACAGAATCGCCCGCTCTGAGCATGCTTACCCTTAGCGAAGATAGATGGCAAGGCTAGATCTAGCTAGCGAAGGATCGGTGAGTAATCGTGTGACCCAAGCATCCTCCGCCAAAGGTCACACGACCTCGGGCGACCACCGCCTAGGTCGCACGATCATAGCCCTTCGTCAACTTCGGAGAAGAATTTGAGTTCTTTTTTAATAAAAATACATATTAAAGAAAAATCAGCTAAAGTCCATTGTAAATATTTTTTTGCCATACACTACGTAAACCCAAAATCCCCTTTGCAAAGAGTTTTTACTAAATGCAATTTGCATTTTCTCAAAGGGTTTTGGCCCTCAGCATTTATGTTACATAAAGCCCATTTACAAAATTGAACCAAACCAACCCAAAATGTAGACTCAATTCGTCCCAATAGCATCGACTCAGAATTTAGAATATACAAGAGGTGTATAGGTCGTGGATATTGTTTAGATTGAAATAATCCTGCTTCCTTTAAAGGTCACTTGAATGTCTCGCTAAATTCGTTCATTGTTTGTTTGAATTTGACTGCATACGTTTGTTGGGCACTTTTGAAATGACATCAATCACAAACGGCATGACACGGTCAAGTCATCGCCCGCCTCGTGACATCGAAATTTCACTTGAGAATAGGTGGTGAAGTTTTTAGTTTTCCTAAATCCAAAGGATAACTATATGAATACCAAAACTTTAACCAACACATGTTGAACGAATGCATATGTGATATTGAAATTGCTATAAACACCGTTGAAATTAGAGGTGGAGTACTTATTGATTAAATTTGTAGATCTAGAATTAGACCGGAGAGAAAAAGCTCACACATCTAAGATCGGGAAAGCAAACCTCCCAGATCTAAATTTAGATCAGAGAGTAAGGAAATAAACAAAAGAAAATAAAGGGCAAAGCAAGCGGGTAAGCGAGGGAGAAATTCTAAGTCAAATCCCTCTCTTCCAGAAGTCGAAAAGATGGAGAGAGGTTGAAACTTAGAGAGGGAGAGAGACAAAGAATCTCTAAACTTAACCGAATGTCAGACTTAAATATTTAGTTTTCCTAGGTTACTTGACCCATAGGTAATTAGTTGATTTTTCCCTAACGCTTACAATTTTAGGTTCCCAATAATTGATTGATGATGACTCCTAGTACATATGATTTGAATTGCTGTAGCACACCCCGACCTGAGGCCGGAAAGACTCTAAGCCTTAGACCATCAAGCGGATTATTTTTTAAATTTCGATTTCTTTTCACTTTCAAATTTTTCAATTTTGTGATTTTGAAAGCACAACCTCCTTTCTTCGTAAAAACCGTGAAAAGATCGCACGGTGCGACTGAGGATCCGCGGGGAGTGGACTAATAACTTGGCTTATGTGGTGAACATCACATGCTGCTTCGGCAGTATGTTTCCGTTTCAATCGGCCTAAGAAATATCTTAATTGAACCTCGGGCCAAGAATTTTGGAAGATTATCGAAATTTAGGCGCTTAGAGCCCAAGGTTGGTGGCATATAGCAGTGTTTCCACTTGATTTCTCAGCCAAGGTTGGAAGATTCACGTGGTTGTGGTTTTCCTGAACGGGATCCCAAGGGAAGTGGACAAGGCCTGAACCCTTCAATTTATTTTATGAAAATTAGATAATTTTAAAAATATATATTTTTTATAATAATTACGTATATCATTTGAAATAATTAATTAATAATTTTTTTAATTAATGACAACGATTTATTTATTTATTTTTTAAAAATTGATAGAAGTTATTAATTTTAGGGAAAATACCACAAAAAACCCTAAACTTTGCCCAAAGTGACAAATTTATCATAATTTTTTTTTGTAACATGAAAAATTTCAAATTTTACAAACCGTGACACATTTACCCCATCAGGGGCATTTTCGTCTTTTTTTTTTTCTTCTCTCTTCTCTCCATCGGCCCTGCCATGGTTGGTGGAGGGAAGCTGGCGTTCAGGGAGGGTTGCCCTCACTGGTGTCGGGCAAGGGTCGCCCTCGCTTAGGCTAGCTGGGCCCGCCCTCGCTTGACGCCGATGAGGGCGACTCTCGGCTGGGTCGGGCAAGGATGGCCCTCGCCAGCGTCGGGCGAGGGATCTGGCGAGGGCATCCCTCGCTCAACGCCGACTTCCCTCCGCCGGCTGTCGGAAGAGGGAAGAGAGAAGAAGAAGAAAAAAAGAAAAAAAGAAAATTTTAAAAAGTAAAAAGACCAAAATGCCTTATAGTTTAGGGTAAATGTGTCACAATGATAGAAGTTCAGGGTTTTTTGTGTTACGAAAAAAAATTTGGGGTAAATTTGTCACGATTGATAAAGTTCGGGATTTTTCATGTTATGAAAAAAAGTTTTGGGTAAATTTGTCACTTTGGGTAAAGTTTGGGGTTTTTGGTGATCTTTTTCCTTAATTTTATGAATATATTTTTCAAATTAATCATTTTTCTCGAAATAAACAAAGTTATTATGAGAGGAGAACTTCTTTGTGAAAATGGGGGTCGAAGTGCAAATATTAGATCAACTTGTGTCCTCTTCTGCAAATTCTTCAAAGTCGAGTCTCATTTGAAATTGAAAACTTCATCCCGCATGTCTCCTGGCGGGGAAGAGCCGGGTCTTGCGCTTTCGTGTTGCTTCGACATAAGAAACTCCCGCCAAAATCCCCCTCCGTCGCCGCCGGCTTCTACCGATGTACGGAGCCACCGCCGAGAGCCGGAGCGCCGCCAGCGGCGGCTCCGTCGACACCAGCGACGTCGGGAAAGTACTCGCCATCTACTTCCCCGAGGCGGAGGTATCGGCGGCGGACGACGATTTCAGGCTGACGATCCAGCTCATCCGGTTCCTCTCGACGCCTCCCGGTCAAGGCCTCGTTTCTCAGGTCCCGTCTCTCGTCCTACTTCTCGATTCGTCGCCGGTCGCTTGATTCCAGTGGTCTGTTACCGGCGAACGAGCCGTCCTTTCATCTGTTTCGGCCGGCCAGGAAATGGTCGATCGAAGACGTTAGGATCTGCGAACTCCTGTTTTGCTCGGTTTGGCGGTTTGGCATGGATCGAGTTGTTATATCATAGGCCACCTTTCGATAAAGCCGCACGAATCTGGTGGTTCTTCAGTCGAGGCTCGCAGGATTTATCTTCATTTGGTCACGCTCGTGAATGTGAATTGGGAATGCATGTTTTTGCTGGATTCTGATGGCATAAATTAACGGTGTGCTGGACATGGGATTATCGGATGTTAATTTGGAACTAGCGGTTTTAGACTAAATTACTGTGAACTTACTCGTATCATGTAATTGGTAGAGAAGAAGTAGAAGAATTGCAGGCTATGGGGGTAGCAGGAGGAGAAAAGTAGTTGTTACTCTCTTTTTATGCCTATTCTGTGGAGAAAGTCCATGCTTTGTTCCCAGGAAGTCATTTCATTCGTTTTGGTTGACGTGTTTGTCATTCTCAATTGGTATCTAAGCCTCAATGTTCAGCTCTAGAAATGGGTTGCTGCTGTTGGTTGCATGAAGGCTGAATTTCCACAGAGAGTTTACAGCAAGTATATCACTAATATACGTTCTTAGTTTGCTTTCTAGAAGTGGGTTACTCCTAATAAACTATTCTACCAAATAATGTTATTTGGGGATCCTTCCATATTTTCTTAAATGATATAAAGTCCACTTTAGCCTCATTCAACTCGTCTAGTACCTAGCCTTGAATTTGACTATCCTAAAGTGTGACACTAGCGTTCAAATCCACCCAACAGGTGAGGGACGACAATGGCTTGTCCATCTTGCCACTTGATTTTCAACAGTTTCGTAAACTGTGTGGTACTGAGCTGTTTTACGAGCTACTAGAGGAAAAGAAGAGACCTAAAGAAGCTCTATTATGCATGAGTGCTGCGGTGCACAAGGTACAGGGTGAAGTGGTCAACATTACCTTACTTTTTGAATTTCGTGTCCTCGTGATCTTCCTAATGTGCAATGCAAGCAGGTTCTCATGGCCACAGAAGATAGTGACAGATCAGAATTTGACAGGAAAGTTAATATACGTTTATACAACTATCCAGAATCTATGATTGCTCTAAAAAATCTCAAAGCGGCTTACATTGGTAATGTCCCTTCCTGATTCTCTTGTGCTTTCAATACATCCAGGTCAACTTAGTTTACTTGATCAGTATTGTGAAACTGATTTTCTCTTGTTTCATGGTAGACAAGCTTGTGTCTCTTCGTGGTACCGTGGTAAAAGTTAGCACTGTGAAGCCTTTAGTGGTGGAGATGACTTTTGATTGTGCAAAGTGCAAATCCTCCATTAAGCGTATTTTCCCAGATGGAAAATTTTCACCGCCAGCAATGTGCAATTTGCATGGATGCAAGAGCAAAACTTTCGTTCCAATTCGATCTACTGCCCGCGCAATAGATTTTCAAAAGATAAGGTATGCAGGTAGATAGTATGCCTGTGTTCACTACTTTTTCTTCCTTTACTGCAGTATTATCAACTCGATCCTCGTTGAGCAAAAAACATCAAATTTCTTTACCAAAAAGTCTTTTTCCTCTACTCCCTTTTTCCCATCAATGTTTAGGCTGCAAGAACTTTTGAAGTCTGAAAGTCATGAAGAAGGTCGGGTCCCTCGCACTGTTGAATGTGAACTGACTGAAGATCTCGTTGATGCGTGCATCCCTGGAGATGTGGTGACTGTAACTGGATATGTGAAAGTAATAAACAATTATATGGATATTGGGGGAGGTACTATTTACAAGACAAACAAGTCTTCTGCATTTATACTATTTACATGACTAAGATATCTACATTCTGCATTTATACTATTTACATAACTAAGATATCTACATTCGTTATCCTTGCTGCTACAAAACTCTGTGCATCTTAAAGTAAACTGCACCGCTGAACTTTATTTCGCCAAAATATAATTGGACATGTAAGTCCTAAGGTCTTGCTCTGTTGTCTCTGGGTTGGCTAAACTCCTCACCTTTTGTCACATGGATGGAGCTACTTGTCTATCAAAAAATTTAAACCCTTGCTTCTATAAATATCTTATCATCTCTGGGCAAACTGCACCCCTGAACTTCATTTCGTCAAGATATAGTTTGACATGTGTCAGTCCTAAGGGTTTTGGTTAGTTGTCTCTGTGATTGGTAAACTCCTCAGCTTTTGCTTCACATGGATGGAGCTGATTAGCTATTTTGGTATATTTGATTGGGTCCATTGAATTTTACTTGACACAGCCAGTATGATCAATTCACTATAACTTTGCTCCTCTTATCCTCATTTTTCTGCAGAAACCCTTTACACATTTGATTGTACACCTTCCAAATTTGTCTTCCAGAACCAGTCTTGTTAGAGAGCTTGAATGGTAGCACCTACACTGTTGCTTTTACCTCGTTTGCTAGCATCTTTGTCATCCTTTTCAATACAATTGATTTAGTTTGAGCCTCATAGCAAACTGAAAACATGGTATGGGCTGATACATTTCCTCTCTACTTGTAAAACCATACACATCTTCTTCCTTTTATTCTCCTAGTTTTTTGCATCATAGTATATTTAATGATTCTTTTACGTAAAACATGTTTTGTGTCACTAAAATTTGCACTTTTTGTCATGTCAGGGAAATCAAAGACCAAAAATCAAGGATTCTACTACCTATACTTGGAAGCAGTTTCAGTAAGAAGTTCCAAGTCACAATCTACCACTGAGGACTCGCGAGATCCTATTTCTGATACTAAAGCCACAGAGCTGTCTGACTTATTCTCATTTACTACACGGGATTTAAAATTTATTGTCAAGTTCTACGAGGAATACTCATCTGATATCTTCCGCCAAATACTACAGTCCATTTGTCCATCCATCTATGGCCACGAGCTTGTTAAAGGTAACTCAATGTTCTATCTCTTAATTATATAACTTCAACACTTTGTTGAAGTACCCTTGACAAGAACCTTTTCTGTAACATCACTTGTTGTCTGCTTAACTACTTTATGAAGCAACTAGGCTGCATGTAAAGGCCCTTACAGAATTGACTTACCCAGGAGCGATGGCTGCTTCTTTTCTTTTTAATTAGTTATTTTAGCATTTTGAAAAATATTTGCTTGAGATTGTATAGTCAACTGCAGCATTATATATGTTCTCTAAGTCAATGTCACTATCTTAGTAACATCGCATCACTTGATATTGGCACATGGCTGTAGACTACTTTTGCTGCCTTTAATTGCTTCGCTCTTTCAAGTACATACATGCGTGTATTCTATGATCTCTCTCTCTCTCTGTCTCTCTCTCTGTGTCTCTTTTTAAATGTATGCAATGGAGGAATACTTCTGTTCTCACTCTTGAGCAGGACAATGGCATAAAATGCCTAAATTGGTTTTCAACTTGTTAGGTCATCCTGAATGGATGCAGGCCATCATTTCAAATTACCAGGTTGTTTGGTTGGGATGCAGAAACATACATGTTACCCTTAAAAAGATCAAGATTATTCAGCCCTGCATTGGTGGTCTCCAATCTTGGTAGTATGCCTCATATGGCACCTGGAATGTGATGATTGACTTCTTGCTAGACTTTCCAATGTTGGGTTGGAAGCTCCATCATGCATAGAAGATTTCCCACATGATCCGCCTTTGCAAATGTTGTACTTCTGAAGTTTTTGATAGCTTTTCTATGATTCATACTATAGACAACTTCATTCAAGGTTTTTTTTTTTTCTTCTGGGAGTTGCATTTAAATATGACAGCAGAAAGGTGCATAATCTTTTGCTTTCTTCAGCGGGAATAACACTAGCACTCTTTGGAGGTGTGCAGAAGCATTCAATGGACAAGAACAAGGTCCCTGTGAGAGGAGATATTCATGTCATTATAGTCGGTATGCTTAAATCCTTCTTCTAGTTAGATGAGAATGCAAAGGTGTTAATTGGCTATTTTGCATGTGTAGAAGTCAGGCTTGAATTCATGTATTGTCTGATGATAAATGTATGATCAGTCATTTTGGAGGCTATTGGACAATACTTCCTACTTAATGGAGGCTAATGATCATTTTGTCAGGTGATCCTGGTCTAGGTAAGAGCCAACTCCTGCAAGCAGCAGCAGCTGTTTCTCCAAGAGGGATATATGTGTGTGGTAATGCCACAACCAACGCTGGCCTCACTGTTGCTGTTGTAAAGGATGCCATGACGGGTGACTATGCCTTCGAGGCTGGTATTTGCTGTTGCTTCCAAATTGTCATTCTCAAACTTTCAAATCAAATTCCATTATTCCTGTATGATTCATAAATGCAAAACATGACAAGATAAATTTAGCTAGTACATAAACCTAAGGAAGTTACCTTTAATACTTTTGAGCAATGAAGCTTTGAGGGATAACATTAACTGTTACTGCACTCTTGCTCGAAATTAAATTGTCCTCATACTTCTTTCTTAGTTAAAAATGGTTCATCTGCCTTTTAAAAGTGCCCAACATTAGCCCTTAGACCACACCAGCAATGAATTTTGCTGATGTGAACTTAGCTTTGTTTGTCATTGTGTGGGGTTCAAAATGGTGTTTGTACATTTTATTTGCTTTGGAATAAGTCCTAAGGCCTTGCTGCTTTCCTCAATGCGCCCATGAAGCCACAACTCAATTGTTGCCTTGTCACCATCTCTCTTCCGCTCCTCTCTCATGTTGGCAACCGGAGAGGGTGATGCTACCAATTCCAACCATTCGCAAGGGCGCATTTTCCACTGTTGGGGCTAAGATTTGCTTTTCACATCCTAATTGCAATGGAGAATAGGATATACAAACCCTAATTGTGGAAATTAGGGTTTTTAACTCTGATCTATTGTGGAGATAGGCTTTATAAACCCCGTATTGGGGTTTTTGAGCCCTCATCTGTGTCGAATGAGGGTTGGCAAACCTCACCCAGCCTTGCACGAGGGTTGTTGACAATAAGTAGTGTCTGGGCGGTGGCAGCTCTGCTGCATGGCCTGTGTGTGGGTGTGGTTGTGTGTGTGTGCACGCGCGCCTAGCCACATAAGTGCCACATGTTAAAATTTAGGGAATCAGAACAAGACAGATGCATTGAGCTTTTCCAAATCCAAATAAGCATTCTAGGGGAGCATTTTGATGGAAGGACTAATGGTAAAAACTTTCAAAAAGTACAAGAACAGTTTTGGAAAAAAAAATTACTAGGACAATTTTGAATTACAGGCAAGAGTATGGGGACCACATCATTACAATCTTCTATCCTGATAAGATGATGGATTAATTGACAAATCAGTGGGATTGGCCTTTTCAAAGTGATGTGAAATGATTGTAATGGTGTCTCTCCTCCCAAGCTATGCATACATAAACCTGTAGATAAGTTCCAAAGATATACAGGTAAGATCATGAGAAATCAGCATAAGATTGACAACCCTAGTGGTTTGGGACATGTCTTGGTACAGTCTGTGTCTGCAGTTGACAGGAAGTGCTGATAATTTGGTAAGATCATGTCACTGAATTTAAAAGGGAAGAAGAGCTGATCATGCTTCCCACTGGCTGCAAAGTGGTCATGGGACCATGATCTGTATATTAATCATATAGTAGTTAGAGCAGTAAGCTTTGTCCGCTCATGGCAAAGGTTCCTCAAGTGGGTATTGGAGTATGGACCTTTGGTTAGCATTGGCTGTTTGCAGCAATGAGAGTTTGGAACCATTGAATTTAGGGTGCTTGATCAATGTGCTATCACAGAAATGTTCCTCGTTTTCCTTCCTTTTGCCGCATGTTGCTCAAAAGTTTAAAGGGAGATGGTGCATATTATGTCTCTTTTGTTTCCTTGATCTCAACTAGCCTTTATGTTATTTTATTAATCTATCTTTTTGTCATTTAAAGTTCAGTTGCATTATTTTCCTGAGTCACGAACAATTGGAAAGTCACTTCTTGTCAATGACACTCGATCATTTCCAATAGGTGCAATGGTGCTTGCAGACCGTGGATTATGTTGCATTGATGAATTTGATAAGATGTCTGCAGAGCACCAGGTCCATGCTAATGGCATACCATCCTATCATTTGCCCCTTGACAGAAGGTGTTAAATATTGCTAATGTTAGGTATTTCAGGCCTTACTGGAAGCCATGGAACAACAATGTGTCTCCATTGCAAAAGCTGGACTAATTGCAAATTTATCTGCACGCACTTCCATCTTAGCAGCAGCAAATCCAGTTGGAGGACATTATAAGTATATCTCTCCAATCCTCCATTATAAGTATATCTCTCCAATATCATAGCTGGGTTAATTCTTTGTTATGGTATATAATTGCAATACTGACCAGTGAAATTTTTGTTTACACATGATGAATATATATCCGCAATATCGGGGTTACTTTCTTTTTATCTGGCTGTGTAACTTATTACTCAATTCACACTTTCAAGCATCCTGGCCTTTATATCTTCATTTTATTTAGATACGACAATGACCAGTGCAATTTTTTTATACAGACAAAAAAATATCCCCACAAAAGTGATGTTACTTTCTTTTAATTTGGTAAACTATGTAAGTTTTACCTTGATTGACTCTTTCAAGCATTCTGGTCTTTATTTCTCTTTATTTTACTTCATTACAAAATTTTCTAACTGCACTATCATTTTTCCAAGCGAATCAAAAAGAATATTTAGTCTTTGAATTTCTTCTTTTTGCATAAGTTATGTTCGGGATATGGGAGCATAGAGAATCAATAGAATTTTAGTTCGAGAATTTAGTTTAAAGGAAGTCACTGATATCTAATATTTCAACTGCAGCCGTGCGAAGACAGTAAATGAAAACTTGAAAATGAGTGCTGCTCTCCTTTCAAGATTTGATCTTGTTTTCATATTACTTGATAAACCTGATGAGTTATTGGATAAACAAGTGTCAGAGCACATTATGTCGGTAAGTTCTTGTCAGCTTGTCACAGCTATAATAGCATTGCTTGCAGCCTGTTCATTCTTGAACAGCAATGACGATGTCCTAAATTTTGCGGGGCCATACAAGTAGAACACGTACGATTTGAACGTTCTTTCTCTCACTTAGACATGAACTCTGCATTGCTTCTCCCATTCAATATTTTGTTAGAGCATTTAATTGGGAAATTGTCATAGTTATGAAGCATTGCTTAGATGTGAAAAAGGTTATTTGCAGTTGCAATTTATAGATGCATGTATTTGCCATGGTAGAGATTGTCTTGACAAAAGTGGTGAATGAATGTCACTGATGCTTTTTGTTCTATAGCGTATTCCAGTATCATGGGTAGAATGGGTTCACCATTGAATCTTTGAGGAAAACCTTTTGCTATTTGTCAAATTATTTAGGTCACATGCTTAAGGCTAGAGCAAATCTCAAATGATATTTTTCTTCTTACAAGAATTGCAATGCTTAAATTTAACCATAATTTTGCAGCTGCATGCTGGTTATGGAGAACATTTACCAGTGACTAAAAAGCTTATCAAAGGTGAGCCACCTCCCTCATCTCTGTTCTCTCGTCTCCCATCCATGTCAGCCTACAGCTGCAACTACCTTGCTTCTTGCTCAATCCTGTATCACTGACCAAAATCTCTGGTGTGCAGATTCCCCTGCTTCATCAATCAAAGCATTGCAGAGTGGTGGGGCAGTGGATCTAGGTGTAAAAGGCTCCTTAGTTTCAAGATTAAGACTTGACCCAAGAGAGAGCAGTGAGTTTGTTCCATTGCCTGGGCCACTTATTTGCAAATATATTGCTTATGCAAGATCTAATGTCTTCCCAAGGTGTGTTCCCTATTTGATTCTTTTTGCATAAGCCTTAACAATTGGATGCTATATCACTTTCTACATCCTAATTTATGCAGTTTTTTCTCATGCAAAATACATTATCCTTCCCTTTATAAGGATGTCAAAACCTGCAGCAGAAATTCTGCAAAAGTTCTATCTGCGATTAAGAGATCGCAGTACTTCAGCTGATAGCACTCCAATAACAGCCAGGCAACTTGAAAGTCTGGTGAGATTGGCAGGAGCTCGTGCTCGGGTTGATTTAAGAGAAGAGATAACTGTTCAGGATGCTTTGGTGAGTATATATAGAAGATTTGAGATTGACAGCCACTTTTGTATCGTCTACATTTAAATCCCCTCTCAAGTCATATGAGTGCTGCCCGTATTTCAGGATGTCGTCGAAATCATGAAAGAATCCCTGTATGATTCGTACATGGACGAACATGGTTTTGTGGATTTTGGTCGAAGTAGTGGGATGAGTCAACAGAAAGAGGCAAAACGTTTTTTGAGTGCCCTCAATAAGCAGTCGGAATTGCAGCAGAAAGATTGCTTCTCAATATCTGTACGCTGCCTTTTTATCCCTGCCACAATAACCTTAATTCTTGTCTGATTTTCTTCTTTAACTTCTAGTAAATATTTAATGGTTTTATGAAATCATGCCACAGGAGATTTACAGTCTAGCAGATAGAATTAGCCTTCGAGTTCCGGATATTGACACCTTTGTAGACAACCTAAATAGTGTCGGTTATCTACTCAAGAAAGGTCCAAGAACCTACCAGGTACATACTTTTCTCCACTCGGAATTCAACTTCCTTTGAATGTTAAGTGTAGGATCTGCAGGATTTTCTAAGTTAGCATAAGTAAAACTTCAGAATACTTTTGCCGGAAAACATTGCATTTAAATCTTGACATTTTCGGCCATTAGATTATTTGCTCTTCCTTTGACTCTTACGCATACATGAACATTCTTTATAGAAGTATAACCAACTTCACTATGAATTTTCCATGCACTAACGAGACCTTAGTCCAGTGCTTTAACACTACTGTTCAAGTTCTTCCCCCATTTCAAGGTTGATTATATGGACCCACAGTGGTCAAGCTCAAGGAAGAGTAGTGACGTTTATCTCCACTAAATGGGGTTGGCTATATAAACTCTATTCTGTATTAAACCCAACATATCTAAGCATTCTAGATCGACTATATTGAAGTTATCAAAAAGGCACCTTTGCCAACTAGGCTACATAGTGAGGGCAAAACCTTCTCGTAGGATGCTGGTAAATCCATAGGATGAATGCATTTTTTCTTTCGCAATGTGCTGACTGGATATGTACTCGTGATCAATCGAAAGAAACATCCCTGTTATGAACACATGTTGGGTAAAGTTCCTCTAGTAACAAAGAAAGTTCATGCTACTGAAAATCACTCTAGATAATAGATAAATGGCAATCACTATACTGCAAGATTGTTGTTGTGCGCTGTTTCTGCTTAAGTTCGGCCCTTGTTGTAGGTGCTGTCCTCATCTTACTCCAAGAGTCAATCGTCCAGGGCGAGGAGCTAACTCGCACGCTTTGGAACGGGTCAAAAGTCTTTTACATGTGCTGCCTCGCTTTTGAAAGAGGGCTTTAGTGCATGTGAGCCTATTTTTGTGCATGCTTGTGGGCTATCTGGGGAATTTCATTTGCAAAAATTTTATTGTCATTATACAAATCCAGGCGAAATTGACTTTTCCATGACACCTGAAAGGGGGAAAACAAGGAAATTAGAAGAGACCGTTTTGGTCAGACGAGTCTAATTTAAACTGCATTGCGATTCTCGTTGGCCGGATAGACAGATGCGTTATTGGGAAGAAAGGATGATTGAATGTTCTTACGGACTTAATCACGTTTGTTGTTGCAATAATTTCCATTTCGCTTGCAAAAAGAGATGCGATGGAACGCTAAGCGTGCAGAACTATTTAAGGGCTTCCAAGGAATACTCAACCATCATATGAAATCAATAAGTTAATAGAATTAGGGATAAAATAGGGGATAATTATTTAAAGAAGTCCTAAATTTATTCTATGAATGCTAATTTAGTTTTAAATTTTTTAATTTGATATAAAATTTTTGTAATCTTCTAATATAATCATTTTGACCAATTTTGACTGGAAATTGTTGATGTGGATTTCATTGTCCTATGTGGTAGAGTCGATGTTGATACGAACAATTTTTGCAATTTCTAAAAAAAAATTTGAATTTTTTATTTGATTCTCTTTGTAGGCAATAATACAAATTTAGAAATTTTTTAAAAAATTGTAAAAATTGTCCACGTCAATATTGTGTTGGACTAAAAGAAAATTACTATGTTGGACAATTGGTGTCTATGTCAGCGATTTATAATCAAAATTAGCAAGAAAAATTATGTTGACAAATTGTCAAAAAATTTATGATTAAATTAGCCAAATCAAAAGGTGTAAGACTCAATTGGCATTTGCACAATGGATTTAAAGCCTTTTTGGTAATTCTCCTTACTAAAATGTTCCATGTGCCTCTGAATTGTTGTAGAATCTTCAAATAGGTTTGTTTCTTGAACTTTTTCTATGCAATATGCCTTTTTGTTTAATTTCTTCCTTTCATCAATCTGATTATTTATAATTAGAGACAGTGACACCCTGAAAAATGAAAACATTTGACCTAAGAAAAAAATATCTTAAAAGTCTTATCTATTACATTTATGTCAATCTAATTCTAAACTTTTTATTTATGTCAATTAAGTCATGAACCTTTAGAGCTAGTGCCAATTTAATCATTTTGGCTAACATTGGCCGGATATTGTTGATGTGGATGTCGACTTACATGAGATGGTCAGCGTTGATACAGATAATTTTTAATAATATTTTAACATTTTTGAAATTTTTATTTATCTTAATATTTTTTAAAGTTATTTAATTAATTAATTTTAATTTTCCTTTTTCTTCTTTTCCTCTCTTTCCTTTTTTTATTTTATTTTTTTATTCTTTCTCTTCCTTCTTCAACCATGGGCAAGGCTCGAGCCCTTGCTAGAGGTAGTGAGGTTGTGCTTGCGAGGGCTTGAACCCTCGTTAATGGTTGGGGGAGGCTTGACTCTTGCCAAGGGTTGGGCTGGGCTTGAGCCTCACTAGTGGCCGACGAGGCTCACTATAGGTTAGCGAGGTCGACCTCACCTTTGGTTGATCGCTGGGCCAGCGATCGGCTAGAGAAAGAAGGAAGGGAAAGAAAAAACAAATAAATAATTTAAAAAATATTAAAAAATTAAAATATTATTAAAAATTGTCTATGTTAGTATTGATTGTCATATAGGGCGGATACTCTGAAATCTAAACAATCAATCTTTTCGTAATATAAAATTAGGAAACATGCAAGATAATCACAATTTGAGTAAAATTCATGATGACATAAAAAGTTATCTTATTTTCGGGTCTTTGTTTAGAAGAATATACGATAGCACATTGTCTTTCGTAAGTAGTAGGACATTAAAGCATAATTAAAAGGATTATGTGCCATATCATCTAGTATTGATATGTAAGATGTGAAGATCGATTTGTATTACAACGGAACCATAACAATAAAATATGCACTAATAATTAGGATAAAGCCTACTCTATTTGATAGGTAACTACAACAAGTTATTAATCGATAAAAATGTAAGTGTGTGTGTGTGTGTGTGTGTGTGTGTGTGTGTGTGTGTGTGTAAGCATGTATAAAGTTAGTAGCTTTAGTGATAAATTGATGAATACACTTTAGATACAATATTCGGTGGAATCACCTAATAAGATACATATAATTTGGATCTTGAATCATAAGATATTCATTAAGTATGATTGAGCTCATATCAGTTAGGAAATAATTGTAAAAATACATTTCCTTTCTTTTCTCCAATTTGAGTGATCATTTACATATAGGAAAGGATCCCAACATGTTTAATTTATCGAAGGAGATGGAATTTATAATTTGATCTTATATAGTTAGTGATCCAAATTAATGTGAAAAGGCATAAGTAGTCTTTGGTCTCTGAAATCCCAAAGTATCTTCATACTTTTTAAAAAATTACACCAGTCGTCCTTTGATTTATCTCTTGGCTTTTTTCCGATCAATTGTCGTCATCATCATTATCGAAAGGTTGATATGGCCACTAAAGCCAACGTGTATTAGATGAACACAAAAAATAAATTAAAAGATCAAAACAAAAATAAAGAAAAATAAAATTGAAAAATTAAGAGCAACATGAGCGTTGTCAACATAGACAATTCCGCTCGCCACTGTCTCGCAAAGCCAACTCAATCTTGATTGACCATTGTTGACCCAAGCTTCAACTTCGAGCTTGTCACCATGGCAACCATGGTTGCCGTGGCTTCAAGCTTGAGATGCGGTAGCCATGGAGGCTATGAGAGTCCAGTCGACAATCTTGATCAAATCCTTCTAGTTTCACAAACTTTCTAGTCAAGTCTCTCCAATATTGAATTTGGCCAAATCCAACTAATCTAATAGTACAACGACGTGTCCGCATGGGCATTCATAGGAAAAGTACCAAAAAAGTCATAAACCTATTGTATTGGTACCAATTCAATCATAAACTTTTCAATTGGACCAATATAGTCCTAAACCTTTTTACATTGGTACCAATTCAGTCCATCCGACCAATTTTGGCTTGCCGGTGCTCACGTGAACATCGACCGGTGACCGGACGTTGATGTGATAATTTTTAATATTTTTTTTGATTTTTTTGATTTTTTTGAATTTTTTCCTTTTCCTTTTTCTTTTCTTCCTTCTTCCTCCTTGAACTGTTCCGACGGTGGTTGGCGAGCATCCGGTCACCGGCCGATGTCCACGTCAGCGCCAGCAGGCCAAAATTGGCCAGATGGACTGAATTGATACCGATATAAAAATGTTTAGGATTGAATTAGTCAAATTGAAAAGTTTAGGACTGAATTGGTATTAATGTAATATGTTTAGGACTTTTTTGGTACTTTTCCCGGCGTTCATATTGGCTAAATTTTTCCATACACTTCCACGTGGGCATGTGCATGTTCTAACTATCTATACTCGTGTGTCGTCCGATGACACCTTAGTTGAATTTAGTTGGATTAGAAAATTTATAAAATAAAACGAGGATGATTAGACAAACTAAAACTATAGGGACTTGATCAAAAAAGAGTAAAAGCTATAAACCAAGCACTTTTGGAAACTATTTGCTCTCCAATCGAAACCTAGCTAATCTAATGGTACAACGACTGGAAGGAAAATGTAAATCTGATCTTAACCAATTCAAGTTAGTGTTGGTACTTGCTGATACTCTGAGACAGGCAATATCAAAGGCCTTAACCAAGTCAGATTAGTGTTACTTTGTCACTGCTCGCTATTACTATGCAACGGGCGGTATTAGGGACTTTAAGCCCAACAAAGTCACAGGAAGAAAAGGTCAGATTTACAAGCGCGCAGGAACAATGGAAGGAAACAATCTGACCAACCTTGTTATCATCTAGTTCGTGGAAATGAGGAGAGTGATCCCTCGGCACAATCCATATCTCAAAAGGGGATGAGGCCGCAAACGGAACAAATGAAACGAAATGAGCCGACTCATCAATCAAAAGTTCATTCGATGGGACTTCACAGAGACGACACTTCCCTGTCCGATCGAAATGCTCCCTCAGGCACTCGATCCGAGCCGAAACATTGGAAGGGACAATGGGAAGAGCTATTATCTGGCTGTGAGAATGACTTAGAGATGCCCCGGCCGACGCCACGTGGTTCTTGAAAACCTTCGAAACCACGAAATGAAAACCAAATCAAACTAAGTACAAGCTTAGAAGGACAACACTACCAAAAGAGAGGCTGGAAAGATTACAGCAGTTCAGTCCATCCACAACCCTCTCAACCTCAAGCCGTCTTCCTGTAAGTGGCCATTCAACTATATTGGATGCCCAAAAGCATACTAAGATCGGCATAAGTTGCAATGCAAAGAACTAACTCATCAAGGGCAATTCAACAAATTCAACACGACCGTAAAGAACTTAGGCATAAATGCGCTCGAAACAACCCCATGATCTGCCTCAACCAGCGCATGAACGGAGAAAACATCCATTCCCATTGACGAGATTGATCGGAAATACGAAATGACGACGAACCTGTACGTATTTGATTGAATCGAAGGTAAATAGCTGCTCGATCCTCTTCTTGTACGCGAGAATCACGTCGCCGACCTCCCTCGGTGACAAATCGCTAAGGTGCACCGAATGGCCGGGTGTCTCGATCACCATGTTGTGAAACCTGAACCCGCACAACACGTTGGCGTCGCCGCCGCCGCCACCGCCGCCGTCGAAGTCGAAGTTGGCATCTTTGAGGTTCCTATCGAGCACGGGGTAGAGGTTCTCGATGACCCGGATCTTCCAATCGAGCTTGGGTCGGGCGGGACCTGGAAGATCTGCGGGGGGCACATGTGCTCATTGCCGGAGTAGAAGGGGCACCGCCTGCTATGGTCGGAGGCGGTGGCCGGGGCTTTGGACTTGAAATCGGAGGACCGTTTGGCCCTCGCCGGTGAGAAAATCACCCACCGCCCCGTGATCGCGTCCTTCCTCAGTTGCGGGAGTCGATTTTGTGAAGCCATCATCGGCAACTTTTCGCTGGTTGCGACCTTTGGCCTGAACTAAACAACTTGTCTTAAGAAAAAACTTTTTTTGTAATTTTATTATTTATCATGATATGAAAATATATATTTTTTTCCCGAAAATAAACTTGGAATAGCAACAAAAAGTAGAAAAAAATAACGTCTTGTTCCTGGGAATTTCTTTTCTCTTCTTTTTTCTTCTCTTTCATTTCATTCTTTTTCCTTTTGGCCGGTCGCCGACCTCGGCCATGGCCGACAACCTCGTTGGATCGTTGCCGGTCCCCGACGACTCCGAGCCATGGCGAGGCTCAGTCTCGTCGAGCCACCGCCAGGTCGGTGTCGCCCAGTGGTGGCCCGGCAATGCCGAGCCTCACCAGTGGTTGGGCGAGATCCAGCTCGCCTAGCCAAGGTGAGGCCAAGCCTCGCGGTGGCCAGGCGAGCATCCGGCAAGCTCACTAGCCCTCGCCTTGACTTGGCAAGGCTTCGGCGAGCATGTCGGACCACGCCCAATTGGTTGCTGGCCGTCGGCGACCGGCCACAATGGAGGAAGAATGAGAGAAAATAAAAAAGAAAAAAGAAAGAAGAAAAAAAGGAAAAATATGATAAAAATATTTAAAAAATTAAAAGAAACAACAAAATTATGCAATTTTTTTCCCGGGAATAGAAATTTTGTGCGAGTTACCAAACGTGTTCTTATACTCAGAAATCGTTCCGGGAACAGAAAAAAAGACCATTTTTGATAAAAAATTATTTTCGGGAACAGAATTGTTACCAAACGCACCTTAATTGCGCTGATGAGGAAAATAAGAATTCCAACCAATGGATAAAACATATTAAGAAAAAGTGAAACCTTGCATTTTTTTTTAAAAGTACCATTTGTAGATTAAGATTAATTAATCTGGTGTTTGACTATATCATTTCACGCAAAAACTTTTCAACTGGCAACGGCGAGGAGTGTTGCCGAGGATTGTCGACTGTCTTGGACATTTGACTCCGGCGGAAAAAAAGGGGTTGGGTTTCGGCAAAAAACTATTCAGCACGGTTCGAGGTTATTTTGGCCCACGGTTTTTCTCAACGCGGAATGTGAGCCTCGTTCGATTTATTCAATTCTCATGTATGCATGTTAAGTATTGGGGGAACGGTAATTATGGCTGGCCAAAAAAAAGACCCGGCCCAATCAAAACCGAGGAGGAAATTTTGGGTCCTTTCAATTCGAACTTGGATGACTAGGTTCTTATATAATGTTAAGAAATGAGTAACAATGGAGCTTTAAAACCAGGGGTACTCGTGGATCATTGATCGTTAAGGGTTTCTCACCACAAAGGATGAATTTTAGAGCTCCACCGAGGGCTGCCCTCCCTGTTTGTCAAATGTATATATCGTTGGCGGCAAGTGTGTTCCTAATTTAAAGTTATTTTAAGGTGTTGTAATTTTTTTTTATTCTGAAAAGAAGGGAATACCTTGTCGTTATATAAAGTCATAGATCGACATATTGACATAGGACTCTGAAGAAATAGTTTAAGGTCATACTAAGGACCATAATGGTAGCTGAAGAATATCTTCAAAATTTAAAAGGGAACATTGGTGCGAGGATGATGTTTATAAACCAACAAGGTAATCTTTATTTATTAGATGGAACATCACTTGACAAGGGAAATAAACGTCGAGAATCCCAATGAAAAGTCCATCCCAATTTGATCACTCACTCGAGCTTCTTCACTATTACTTTGGGTTTTCACATTTTCCTTTTCTTGTAATGACAACACAAGCCCCAAACACCCAAAGGTCTCAATCGAAAAATTATTTATCATAAAATGAGTGATTTATATGGACTCAATCAAACAAAAAAAAAAAAAAAGAGAGAGAGAAAAGAGACATGATCACGGGTCTAGTTAAAGAGAAGAAAGATAAGATGGGCAAAGTCTAGGTTATATCGAATTTTCAAAGGTGGCAACACACCCGATCATGTTCAGTTCCAAAATGGATGCTAGGTTATACACAATATCACAAGGGACTGAATCTAGAAAACAATCATCCTAAGAGAGAAAGAGTCTCTCACCAATGGAGCTAGAGCTACTGCCGCCGTGACGGGATTGGGTAGGTGGTGGATCGTTGAGGATGTAATATGGCCCGATTTTGATTTTGATTTAGGTTTAGATTTGGATTTAGAAGGAGATTGAGAAGAAGCTCCCAGCCATGGGGGTATATGTAATATTTTCTGCATCTATATTCCTTACTTCATTAACTTTAATTGACCAATTAAGATGTCGTACACACAACAAAACACATGTGATACTTATTCTTGGACATGATGATAAAATATATACATGATATATCCCATAATTGAAAATCGAAATGCAAATTGTGAACTAAAATCTCTAATTAAAAGGGAACATTGGTGCAATGATGATGTTTATAAACCAACAAGGTAGTCTTTATTTATAATGTGGAACATCACTTGACAAGGGAAATAAAAATTGAGAATCCCAATGAAAAGCTGTCCCATCTTCATCACTCACTCCAGCTCCTTTGCTATTTCTTTGGGTTTTTAACTTTTCCTTTTTTTGAAATGACAACACGAGCACTAAACACCCATAAGGTCTCAATCGAAAAATCATTTATCATGTCAAAGTTAATGTTGCCAAGGAAGAATTCAGGTCGACCAACATGGTTAGGTGGCTAAGATTTGTACCATGCCACCACGAATCAACTCTAGGAAAGATTATTATTTTTTTTTCACGATGGTAAGAGAGACCCTTATCGAGAGAGGACGATGAGCGGAAGTGGGCATGTCCCTACTGAGTTGAGCGTCTTTATCGTAAAGTTGACGGTGCGCATCCTCACTCATTTTCTCTATTGAATTGGTTTGAGGATTGTAGGCATATGACTGTGTTTTGCCTTTGGATTTGGAAGAAGAAGAAAGAGAAGAAGCAGCCTGAAGATCTCCGATGGTCACGGTCGGGGGGATTCTCCGGGTTAAAAAAGTCATAAAATGGCACTTCCTTCCACTTCTCCTCGTCCGCCATCTTTCTTTGTATTCTTCTTTAATTGTAATTCACCAATTGGGATGTCTATATATATACACACGCATCATGTTTCTAAGCTTGACAATCGAGTATATATGCGATTGATCCCATAATTGGAAATTGAAATCCCAAATTTATGGATAGCAAATTGGAAATGAAATAGTGTTGGTTGACCTGAATTCTTCCTTGGCATTAACTTTGACATGATAAATGATTTTTCAATTGAGACCTTATGGGTGTTTAGTGCTCATGTTGTCATTTTAGGAAAAGAAAAAGGTAAAAATCCGGAGCTGGAGTGAGTGATGAAGATGGGACAGCAGCTTTTCACTGGGATTCTCATGTTTTGTTTACCTTGTTGGTTTATAAACATCATCCTTCACCAATGTTCCCTTTTAATTTTTGACTGACCTTTAACTATTTTGTCAAGGTCCTACTGTAGATCTCTGACGTCAAACAATGACAGGATATTCCTTTCTTCTCGGAATAAAAAAAGATACAAGGCACCTTAAAATAACTTGAAATAAGGAATGCACTCGCCACCAATGGTATGATGAGTAGGGCAGCCCTTAGTGGAGCAAGTTCTTAGTTGGAAGAACGTGAAATCTAGAACCCGTAACTTAGAATTTGGAAGAAATTTTAATGTTTTTCTCGATTTATGTCTTCGCACGATCTTGCAATATTCCATATTGTTCAATAACGAGTGTATAATTTGAAAACACTAGTTTGAGCTTCCATCTTATGAAATAGACTTTTACTTTATTAATATTCATATTTTTCATGTGTCTAAATATAAGTTATGGTCAATAAATTGTAACAACAAGTGATGGACATTAAATGTTTTAATTCACTACAATTATTTAATTAATAATATAGATGAAACTTTGGTAGACCATGGAACCGACCACGTAACATGTGATAAGAAAGGTTCTAAGTTCTAGCAAGATAGATTTCAAGTCCCAAAAAATGAGGAATTTATTCTAAATATTAGATTCCATATTTTAGGTAAAAACCGTACGAATTTGGAACCGTTCACCTCTAAGTAAGGGCTTTGGACTTGAAATCGGAAGGCCATTTGGCCCTCGCTAGTGAGAAAATCACCCATCGCCCCATGATCGCATCCTTCCTCATTGCGGGAGTCGGTTTTGCAAAGCCATGATCGGCCGTTTTTGCCGCTCGCAATGTCTGATTGGCAACTAGACTTGGTGGGGACCGATTCGAGTGGAAAAAATGGGCTGGGTTTCGGTAAATAGGTGTTCAGCATGATTCGAGATTTGGCCCAATCCGATTTATTCGATTCTCATGTATGCATGTTAAGTATTGATGGAATGGTAATTATGCCTGGCCTAAAAAAGACCCAGCCCGATGAGAACCGAGGAGAAAATATCGAGTCTTCTCGATTTGAACTTGGATGAATAGGTTCTTACTTCTTATATAATATTAAGAAATGAGTACCGATAGAGCTTTAAAACCGGGGGTACCCGTGGATCCCTGATTGTTGGCGGTGAGTGCCCCTAGTTTTAAAGCTCTATCGTTACTCATTTCTTAATATTATATAAGAAGTAAGAACCTATTCATTCAAGTTCGAATCGAGAAGACTCGATATTTTCTCCTCGGTTCTCATCGGGCTGGGTCTTTTTTAGGCCAGGCATAATTACCATTCCATCAATACTTAACATGCATACATGAGAATCGAATAAATCGGATTGGGCCGAATCTCGAATCATGCTGAACACCTATTTACCGAAACCCAGCCCATTTTTTCCACTCGCGTCAGTCCCCACCAAGTCTAGTTGCCAAGTAGACATTGCGAGCGGTGAAAACGGCCGATCATGGCTTTGCAAAACCGACTCCCGCAATGAGGAAGGATGCGATCATGGGGTGGTGGGTGATTTTCTCACTAGCGAGGGCCAAATGGCCTTTCGATTTCAAGTCCAAAGCCCTTACTTAGAGGTGAACGGTTCCAAATTCGTACGGTTTTTACCTAAAATATGGAATCTAATATTTAGAATAAATTCCTCAATTTTTTGGAACTTGAAATCTATCTTGCTAGAACTTAGAACCTTTCTTATCACATGTTACAGGGTCGGTTCCATGGTCTACCAAAGTTTCATCTATATTATTAATTAAATAATTGTAGTGAATTAAAACCTTTAATGTCCATCACTTGTTGTTACAATTTATTGACCATAACTTATATTTAGGCACATGAAAAATATGAATATTAATAAAGTAAAAGTCTCTTTCATAAGACGGAAGCTCAAACTAATGTTTTCAAATTATACACTCGTTATTGAACAGTATGGAATATTGCAAGATCGTGCGAAGACATAAATCGAGAAAAACATTAAAATTTCTTCCAAATTCTAAGTTACGGGTTCTAGATTTCACGTTCTTCCAACTAAGAACTTGCTCCACTAAGGGCTGCCCTACTCATCATACCATTGGTGGCGAGTGCATTCCTTATTTCAAGTTATTTTAAGGTGCCGTGTATCTTTTTTTATTCCGAGAAGAAGGGAATATCCTGTCGTTGTTTAACGTTAGAGATCTATGACAAAATAGTTAAAGGTCAGTCAAAAATTAAAAGGGAACATTGGTGCAAGGATATGTTTATAAACCAACAAGGTAAACAAAACATGAGAATCCCAGTGAAAAGCTGCTGTCCCATCTTCATCACTCACTCCAGCTCCGGATTTTTACCCTTTTCTTTTCCTGAAATGACAACATGAGCACCGAACACCCATAAGGTCTCAATCGAAAAATCATTTATCATGTCAAAGTTAATTATGTCAAAACCGATCAAGTTGCTATCGAACATTTTTTTTTTTGGATTCGACAATTTGATCTTTTAATAAAATATTGTACATTGAATCCGTCTAGTAAAACAGAAGAATTATAAATTTCTAAAATAATAGATAGGAATATTGCAAATAAAGCCATTGCGACACCCATCAAAGGAGTAGTTCCCCATCCAGGAGCTACTTTATCATATTCTGAATTCAATGGTTTCAATAAATCCCCTACAATAGTTCGTCTTGGTCCAGATCTAAATGTCCCTCAAAAGTAAGTAAATAGATTCGCAAAATTGGATCTATGTCCAACGGATCACACCTACTAAGGAAGAATTCAGGTCGACCAACATGGTTAGGAGGCTAAGATTTGTACCATGCCACCATGAATCAACTCTAGGAAAGATTTTTTTTTTTTTTTTTTTTCGCGACGGTAAGAGAGACCCTTACCGAGAGAGGACGATGAGCGGAAGCGGGCATGTCCCTACCTAGGTTGAGCATGTTCCTGATTGGGTTGAGCGTCTTTATCGTCAACTTGACGGGGCGCATCGTCACTCATATTCTCTATTGAATTGGTCTAAGGATTGTCGGCAAGCTGTGTTTTGCCTTCGGATTTGGAAGAAGAAGAAGAAAGAGAAAAAGTGGCCTGAGGATCTCTGATGGTCACGGTCGTGGGGGGATTCTCCGGGTTCAAAAAGTCGTAAAATTGCACTTCCTTCCACTTCTCCTCGTCCACCATCATTCTTTTTATTCTTCTTTAATTGTAATGCACCAATTGGGATGTCTATATATAGACACACGCATCGTGTTTATTTCTAAGCTTGACAATTGAATATATATGCGAATGATCCCATAATTGGAAAGCGAAATCCCAAATTTATGGATAGCAAATTGGAAATGAAATCGTAAGATACTCTGAAATCTAAACAATCAATCTTTTCGTAATATAAAATTAGGAAATATGCAAAATAATCAAAATTTGAGTAAAATTCATGATGACATAAAAAGATATCGTATTTTCGGGTCTTTGTTTAGAAGAATATACGATAGCACATTGTCTTTCTTAAGTATTGGGACATTAAAGCATAATTAAAAGGATTATGTGCCATATCATCTAGTATTGATATGTAAGATGCAGAGATCGATTTGTATTACAACGGAACCATAATAATAAAATATGCACTAAGAATTAGGATAAAGCCTACTCTATTTGATAGGTAACTACAACAAGTTATTAATCGATAAAATTTTTATATATGTATATGTATATGTATGTAAGCATATATAGAGTTAGTAGATTTAGTGATAAATTGATGAATACACTTTAGATACAATATTCGGTGGAATCACCTAATAAGATGCATATAATTTGGATCTTAAAACAAAAGATATGAATTAAGTACGATTGATCTCATATCACTTAGGAATTTATTGTAAGAATACATTTCCTTTCTTTTCTCCAATTTGAGCGAGCATTTACATATAGGAAAGGATCCCAACATATTTAATTTATCGAAGGAGATGGAATTTGCAATTTGATCTTATATAGTTAGTGATGTTAGCAATATTCGATCAAAATTGGTGGAATGCTTGAATTTGCATTAATTTAAAAGGATTATGATTAAATTAATATCAGTTAAAATGTTTATGATTAAATTTCTACAAATATGTAGGTTTAGGACTGTAATGGTACTTTTCCCTATAACTTAGAGATCCAACAATATACGTTTGTTGAAGATTTTAAGGATTTTGCTATAAAATAAATCGGAAATTTTGAGACTTTTGTGGTAGTTTGAATGGAAGAGAAATTACCAAAAAAGTCCTAAGTCTGTTGTACTTGCGTCAATTCAATTGTAAATCTTTATAGTTGGCTAATTTATTTGTGAATTTAATCTTAAATCTTTTTGACGATTTGTCAATTTAGTTATTTCGACTATTTTTGGCTAGAATTAAAGTGGCAATCTTATTAGTGTTGGACATCCTATGTGCAAGCCGATACTAACATGGATAATTTTTTTTTGAATTTTTATTTTCTTTTATTTTTTCCAACCTTAGGTTGGCAAGGCTGCTAGAGGGTCGTGGCTCAAAAAAAGAAAAGAAAATTTTAAAATTGCAAAAAGTGTCCACGTTAGCAACACTAACTAGATGATCGTGTTAGCGATTTCTAAGAAAAATTGGATTGACTAATTTGGTAATAAATCATAAAAAAAAATAGGTTAATATTTTGAAAAACCCCAAACTAGTATACCCATAACAGATTTGCCCCAAACTAATTTTTTGACCACTAAAAACCCCAAAATAGTACATCAAATTTACTCCAGATTGGTACACTTGTGACAAATTTATCATATGTTAGTTTTCATTAAATTTTATTATCAAATTACTAAGTTGAATGACACGTGACAGTTGACTAGTGTACCAATTTATGATTTTACTCTCTTTGTGATTTTTTGTGGTATTAATCCAATTTAACGGAGGGTATATTTGTCACAAATGTACCGGTTTAGGGTTTTTAACGCTTGAATAAATTAGTTTGATGTTTTTTTATGGTTAGCTAAGGTAAATTTGTCACAAGTGTACCAGTTTTAAGGTTTTTTATAGTCAAAAAATTAGTTTAGAGTAAATTTGTCACATGTGTATCAATTGAGTTTTTAAGAATATTAACTCAAAAATTTAAAGTTAAATTGGTACAAGTGAAATATTTAAGACTACATTGACAAATTATCAATATGTATAAAAATTAATTAATCCAATTGAAAGATTTAAGACTCAATTGATACAAGTACAACGGATTTAAGATCTATTTAGTAATTTTCCTTTCAGGTGAAACTTGCCCCCGTCCCTATCTCCCACTACAGGATTGAGACTCAAGGGCCATCCCAAAATGAGTAATCTAGTGTGACTCCGGTTCCAAATCCAAACCCGAATTAAGGCCCAATAAGGAAGTGTCCGCTTACCAAAATCCTTCCGGACTACGGGCTTGCCGGAAGCGAACCCGGCCCACCATACAATTAATGAAGCGTCAAGCATGCAACTAGAAAAACAATCAATGGTGCCGATGTGCCAGTGTATACTTTCGATTAGATTCCTTCCTTTACAAGCTTAGGCCATTTGAGGCAGTGTAAACTCTGCTGCTTGCTCTTATCATGCAGTATTTCATTAATTAACATCACTGGATCAAATTTACAATCAGTAGCATCACTGCCTTCTAATGATACTCCACCTAAATGATAAGCACAATCCAACACTCAAGGCACTGCAAGGTAATCCGATGAACTCGTTGCATTTCCCCAATTTTCGCGGCACTTTCATATTACTAGCAAAAAATGGCACTATCTCTTGAAATTGGTTTCTGTAAATAAAATATGTACAAAATGTACTAAGAACTAAAAGACACCACCATTTTCTGTACAGTTCCATCACTTGCGCAAAACCACTTCCTCTAATTTACTGGTCAGTGATGTAGTTCGGCGAAGCGAGGGTTCTGCTTGTTGGAGACCAATCGCTTGACATTTGGGTTTAGTGCACGCTTCTTCACCACCCCCATTTCTTTATCTACAGCACGTCAGCCATAACCTAAATAATTACAAATTTACACGTTCCTTCATACTCGTCTTGGGTGCTATGCAGTCTATGAAAGATGGAATGACCCCTGGCCTTCTCTTATGGCATATAAGATCTTCTCCTTCATCTTCTCCTGCAAAATATTGATGTAACTGAACTTTTAGTGATTTTCAAACTACTACACAAAGAACTGGAAATAAAAACTTAGCGAGAATTGTCACTTTAGAAGAGTAAGGCGGTAGCTTCAAATAGTTGGCGCAGGTCATCACGCTGGGCAGCTCAGCATCTGCAGATTTGCTACAATGCTGCAAAGGCCAACACAAAAGAAATAAGAAAATTGGGAGACGAATAGAAAGAAAATGAGAAGTCAAGGAAATATTCCATGCTTCCCCTCAGACCTTCCGAACAATTGTCAGTTTCGGGTTGAGGGATGCTAAACCCCCTGAAGGAAGACGAGGTGCTCCTGTCACAAATTGCAGAAATGACCGCTGCTGCTCCCGGTCAAATTCTTGAATGGTTTCCAAAAGCTGAAGATTCACACAATTAAGTTACTTCCTTAGAATTTATATCAATGTGTATTAGCAAGTGAAGGATCAACCACTTACATAGATGACCGGAGTACTGCTTGCGGTGTATCCATGATCGAACTTGACGTGCTCCAAGAGCTCACTGAACTGTTAATAAGGGAAAATGATGTGGCTTCAGTAAAGCTAAAACCCTACCCCATGAAGAAACCATCATTTAAAGGTGAAACCTGTACCTCCCAAGAATTATTTTCTCCACATAATAAGTGCTCTAGTTCGTCCTCACTGAAAATCTGAAGATTCTTAATGGGGAAAACCTGAAAAGGAACAGACTCATATTTTTTCCCTGAAAGACTGGCAAAAATGATAATGTTCGAAACCAGTTTATAGCATAACAGGTACCAGCGAATGCATTTGAAAGATAAAAGGAGCAAATGAACAGGCCACAACAAACTAAACTGATTACATCCAAAGAAAAATACATCTCAGTAAGGCACACCAACTCTATGCTCTTAAATCTGGAAGCCTTGGAAATAGCAAGCTGCAACCTATCCTAAATTACATTGCTTCAAAGAGAATGTAGAGCAATTAAGTTTGCTCCATGCCACTTGTAACTATAACATCACAGGAGAGCCAAAGACGCCACAAGTTACAAGGCAGTAGAAAAATTCTCCATTGTCAGCATAACAGCACCGGCTAATTTAATGAAAACTTCTTAACTCGTAATAGTGCATACTAAGACAAAACATTGATGTTGAATCATGGTTTTAACAGGACAATTGAGACGGTTGAATAAAGAAAGAACAGCATCTATAATAACTTTAACACAATAATTGTCTTTCAGTAAATTCTCTCCAAAAATTTAAGTGCCATTCTCTCCAAAAATTCTCCTAATGTTGCTATCGGTATCAACTAAATCCACTCAAAAGAGCCAATAGTTAACTAGTCTTTTCACCATAGGCACACAATATTCAACTACCTGATTAAATCCAGATTTGAAGGCCTCTACTTGTCTTGAAATTCCAGAATTTGTGGTAGCATCCACAACGAATGATACGTAATCCTCCAGATTAGTCATATTCACCTGGAATAACATGAAGAGAGGCTCAAGTTTGTTACCTTCAATGGAGAATCAAACTAATTAGCATGTGCCCACAACAAGGTCTGTACCATCTTATGGTCAGGTCCAGATGAAAGAACATAATTAGTATAACCAGGAACAGTGAAATCCAGGCAAAGATCCTCCATAGCGATATTCCTAAAGCACAAGTCATTTCTGAGGGTTGAGCTTTCACCATGAACAGATTCCAGAAACCTTTTCCTGTCAACTAGAGCCTGGAACTCTAGCAGAGTCCTACCAAGCTCAGGATCAAATGAGGGGATGTCATACAAAGTAAGGTCCTTCAAGAAAAAAAAGCACAACACAGCATAGTGTCAACAAACAATCGCCAGGAGATAATCATCAGATGAGAGAATCAATGGCAAGTCACCATGTAAATCTAACTGTGTCCTACCTGTCCAATAATTAGTTTATAAAATGCTTTAGATAAATGCAGATCCAAGACCCTCCCATCTTGAAGAGCTTTTGCCACAAGCTTCCCAAGTAGAATGAACCTGTTAATAACTTCTGCAAACTCTACATTTTCAGATGTACATAAAGCAGGAGCCCAGGGGCAGGGAAAAAGTCCGAAAGGAGAGAGAATCATTTCTGAACCATGCGTTTCCATAACCTTGCTGGATGAAAATGAACCATGATCCTCTCTCCACATACCAAGGCCAGGCTTTTGAAACTCATGACTGATTAAGGTGTAAAACTCTAATGTGGGACCAAGACCAGTACCGACTTCATCATCAAATTCGACTTCAAGGGCTACCCTCTGACGGGCATACAAATCCATCATCTGGATGGCAGAGTCCATAATACGATCTCTATGTACTGAAAACTTCTTTCGCACCAAGCTACTCACATTTCGCCTTCTATCAGTCAAAGTGCCTGTACTACCATGAGATGGGGGATCGGATTGAATCTGGAGCTGACCAAAAGCAGACAAGTGAAAGTACTTCCGTCGTGCGTCAAAACTAAATATAAAGGGGCATGAATCCATCAGTTGGTTACACCATGAAGGCATACCACCAGTTGAAACAGCTAAGGAATCCCGCATTTGTTGTTCTATTTTCTCTGTCAACTTGCTGCTCACAAACTCATTCTGCAGGACCAAGGGAGCCATGACCTTGAGATCATCTAAGTTGTCCATTCTTCCTTCTGCAAAAGCAGCCATTCTTTCCATAGACATCAGTTGAAATGCTCGTCTGTTCATTGCTTCCATACTTTTTAACAATACTATGATGTCGTAGACAGGACTGGGCTTCTCCAAGTTCGAAATGAGTTTACCAGCAAATGAGTAAGAGAAACATGGTATGCCTTGCATATACACCCCTTTTTTATCCAATAGAGGCAAATTTCTAGCTGAGAATGGGCATTCTTGAGAATATTCTTGTCTTGGTTCAGCAGCCGTTCTATATGTTAGCGTATACACCTGACTCCACAACTTTGCACTGGCAATTGTCTCATTTCCCACTTTTATTTGTTGTTGAAGAACAACTTGATAAAGAGAAAGCGTTCTATCAATCTGTTGCCCATCCAAGTAAAACAACAATTTTGGCGAAGGATTGTCATCTTCAGAGGATGGACTTTGAGTTGACCCATTAATATCTGGCTCTGGAGCCTTGGATTGTGAGACCTAAAATACAAATAGAGCCATGTCATTGTCAATTAGACATGCCATGCAGCAGACAAAAGGATCTAAACCATCAAGCTATGACACTCTGGGCCTACGACTGGCTTAGAATATCCCAAATGCAGCAGTAGTTCATTTAAAAGACTGCAGCCAAACTAGATAAAATATTAACAGGGCACATTTGCAATCATCCCAAGTCAAAAATGTTACTTCAGCATTGTCAAATAACAAGACTATAATGACTGGAAATGAAAAACAAAAAAAATTTACCGCACAATCCTGTTCATCAGAAGTTCCACCAGGATTTGACTGTTGTCCTACATCTGGTTGATCATGTATAGACTTTGGTAAGTTGGCTTCACCTTGTTGCAGGTCTTGTAAAGCAGTGGACATACCATGAAATTCCATATGCTCAGAACTTTTGCCACAAGTAAGATTTGCATTTATTGGCAACTTCAGAGGTAAGTTTTGCTGTTCAACAAGTGCATTTTTCTCCACATGCTCACTTTTCTTGACCTTGGGATATAAAAACCCTTCAATGGCAGTCAAAGGTGTGAAAGGATCCACTGTTAGAACCTCCTGAGAATAATCACATAGGCTTTCCTCCCCTTCTCCCTTCACAAACTGAACTCTTAGACATGGATGTGATACGCAACGTCCATTGGGGACCATAGCAAAAGAGTTTCTTTGCTTGGTTGAATTGTTTATAATGACGGGAAAGTTTTCCAGTGAGGACAGTGCACTTTGCAGTTTCCGTATCAAAACCACCATGGGCAAATCCCCATTAAGGGAATCCAAGGCAGTAAATACTACCCTTCCAAAAACTCTCAGTCGTTTCTCAATGACAAGCAAATGACCCACTTTGTCATCCAGTTCAACCTTATCACTTGTTGACAAGCCATTGGATAGGTAATTCACTAAAGATTTAACAACGCCACTCTCGATAAATTCAAAAGTGGAAATGGGTTCACTACCGTTGAGCTTCACTGCTATTTGATGCAAAATGGAATGAAACTTCTCCTCATGCTGTAAAGAGGATTCATCAACGGGCTCGTTCATCAGAGCATTTATTGAGGTAGCAAAAGTTTTGAGCATTTGGAGGATATCAGTCAGAGCTTCCTCAGAATCACAAAGCTCAGGAGAGAAGAAGCTAGTTTTTATGTCCTTTGCCCGTTGATGAACGGTATCCAGAGCAAGCTTGCAAGTTCTTGTTTCTGAAGCTGAAGGAGAATGATCATTTTCAAAGGCATAACATAAGCATCTCGGCACTCCCTTGTTAGCTGGCTTTTGACTGGAATCAACTGACAGCTGATTGCCACTAAAGACTGGAAACAATCTATGCGAGCATTTTTCTGGTGTTATTAGAGCATCGATAGCGAAAAAGACACCTTCCTTGATGAAAGACTTCAAGCACATATCACCAAGCTTTCGCAAGCTTGACTCAGCAATTTGAAGGGCTATATCCAATACGTGGTGATCCTTGCGCGTAAACACTCCCGCCAAAAAGCTGAATTACCATGAACATAATAAGCATTATAAAAGAGGCACATCTTGTGTTTAAGTGAGCTTGTTGTGTTGACGGCATTACAGGCAAAAGATCAGTTCGCTGACTCTTTGCTTGTGCTTTGTATTTATGTTAATTAGTGAGTAAAAAGCTAGATTACCTTGAAAAATTGGAGTTTGTCAGCACTTCAGCAAGAATATCAGATGTGCTCAGAGATAACAAGTTGTTGATGATTATTAAGCAACCATAGCAAACACGTATGTTTGCACCAGAATTAACCATCTGCGAGAAGAGCGAACATCATCAAAGCACCAATAAAAGTAGTAGCAGTACCATTCTATTGATAGAGATGACCAACCTGAATCAGTAATGGAAGTATGTCCATTCCAAACATCCGCAGAAAACCAGGGTTACTGCATAAAAAAGCTCCCTTTTCAGATACTTGCTGAAAATCCTCGTTATTGGCCAGCGCGGGGAGAAGCTCATATAGCAACTTCAGAACTTCTTGTACCTGAAGGACACAGAGCAGGCCTGGTCAGCAA
Organism: Eucalyptus guilfoylei; assembly: GCA_016097605.1. Classification (NCBI taxonomy): domain Eukaryota; kingdom Viridiplantae; phylum Streptophyta; class Magnoliopsida; order Myrtales; family Myrtaceae; genus Eucalyptus; species Eucalyptus guilfoylei. The sequence goes on along the minus strand of CM027860.1, from coordinate 14,090,899 downwards.
CTCTATAACTATATCTCTCCGAAAACCTCATGAAGAGCAGGGTCAGTCTCTCCGTCAATATATCTCTCCGGACAATCCATGAGGAAAACGTTAATTGACATCGGGGAAACCATTCCACAACTAGTACCATCTTTATCCTACCTAAAAGTTGGGTTAAAAAACCCAATGTTCAAATGACCATCACCGTGGATCATTGGAACTGAAGAAATATCAGGAAAATAACATCATTGGATGCTCAATCAAAATTACTACACTTTTAAAGGATTTTATAGTAACAATTCATTTATCAGGTAAAATTGGATAATTTTTAATCGAACAATCCATTTAATTAACAGAAAATTCAACACAAAAACTGGTATACAAATGACAATTAATCAAATTACTTTCTCCATCAAAGTTTTCAGCAAGGGAAAATACAGATAAGACAGACATGCTCAGAATATCCATAAAATGCAGGCTGCCTTTTGCAAATTAATAAATGATTCCTCTATCTAGCATAGTGCTAAGAGCTACTCGTTGAACCCAAATACAGCGTCTTAATCTGGTAATCAAGTTAAAAAGTGATAACAAAGGTACTGGCAGTGGAATCTTAGGTATAAATCCTTGTGAAATTGTAAAAACAACAACAATGCTGAATACAGTTTTAGACAACCTGAATACCGTGTCCATCAGCCAAACGAGGAGATGACACTCCATGGGGAACATCGTAAGTAGCCAATATATCCTTCAGAATGATGCATACATTAAGTTCATAGAGAGTCCTGAAACCAAGATATGAACCAGAAGAAAGTTTCACAAGCATCCCAATCATTCCCTGTAAAACAAATTGGAAATAAGAACCAGTGCAATATGCTGTTTACAAATGTGAGATAAAAAATATATAATATGACTACATACATTATAAACTGGCAGGGATAAAGTGGTTCCACTATTTAAGTTGACAAGACGGAGGGCTTGGTTGATCATTCCATGCTTGCACAATTCATCCAACTTCTCCGGGTTCTGACTAACTCTCTCAGTTATCTTAGTTAAGCAGAATGCCACACTTTCAACGAGCTGCATCATAATTTCATAAAAAGAAGGTGATTAAAATTTGAAAAGCCATCAAATGAATTGTGACTCAAGTACATAAAACTTCTCACAGACCTGTTGATCCTCAAATTGAAGAAGGTTGCAGAGAATAGGAACAGCATCCATGAAAAGTGAAGGGCCATCAGATGGAAGTTTCTTACAGATATTCGCGACAACAGAGAGAGCAACTCGCTGGAAGGGACAAACCAACAAATACCATTAGACGTGCAAAGACTAGGGTAGCAAGAACAGAACCGATGGGGGTTGCGAAAACAATATGAGAACCAGCTTGCAGTAATAAGCTCAGAAATAATAGTACCTGCACACTTGTTGAAAAGAAATCAATAAGATTAAGCACAGCCACAATAGCACCAGCCTCTAAACAGGCAAGAGGTTGGTCTCGAGATATTTTCTCCAAGGCTTGCAAACACTGTATCAAAAATTACGCTGATCAAATTTCATTACAAAAGATCCCCTAGATCACAAACTAATAAAATGGAGCACTAACAAATATTTTTCACACAGACAATTATAAAGCACATATGAAATTTACCTGTTCAGCAACATCCAAGTACTCAATTGCCATCAATCGTTGGCAAATAGCAGGAACTGCATCATGCCTAACTAGGAGTGCCGATGATCGAGGAAATACATCGCAGAGATAAGTTATAGCCCTTGAAGCAAATAGCATTATGTCTGGATTGCTCTCATGCCTCGCAAGCTTTACAAGAATTGGAGAGAATGCATCAGCCAGCATGCTTGAAAGCGAATCCTCTGTACAGAATGACAGAACTTCACATAGCTCAGTAAGCACAGCCAATTGCCCTGAAGGTTCAGTTTCTTCAGTCAAGCTCGATAGAATCTTCTTGAACTTGGAATGGTCACCGAATGACCGACTCCGATGGTATTCACGGAGACCCCCATACCGGGGGTCCACATCATCCGAATCACAAGACCCGCACGTCGAATCTTTTTCCGGCTCACCCTCGGAATGACTGGACGCTGAAGCAGTCGAGGCAGTGTCCATGTCTGTCTCATGGGATTCCAACCTCGAGCTGGTAGACTCTAATTGGTTCTCCATCGGCGAGCTCGAAGAACTGGGTCTAAAATCCAAGGAACTACAAGCACGCTTATCAGCAGGAAAATCCTCAACTACTTCAGTTCGCTTCTGGCCACGGCTACCCATTTACGAATACAGTCCTGCCACGTTAAAACTTTACAATGAGATCAATGTAAACCATCCACAAAAAAGAAACAAAAAGAAGCAAGTAATGAATTGCCACTTCATAAGACCAGACCGGTCATCAAAATTCAATTCTCACAACTCAGAACCCAAAAAGACACCACCTTTGGCAAGCCCCCAAAAAAAAAAAAAAAAAGATGATGAGGGCGGATGAACTACTCGTGATGAATTTCTCAGCGAACGAAACAGAGCACAATCTCTCTCCTTCTAAGCTCACAGCACCACTAGCAAAAAGCCCTAGACAACCATCAACCTAAGTCCACACCACGAGAGGAGAACTCAAGAAGCCGCAATACACATTACAGCACCGACCCACAAACAACCAAAGGACAGAGAAGCAGAGGCACCCTCGTCCCCGACGCGAAAACAACCCACTGAAGATTCATCGATACCTCTCGGGACCATCGACAGAGCACCCCTCATCACCATCATCATCATCATCATCGCTCAGGATATTCACGGATATGCAGGCGCGATTCTACTTCACACACCACCCCACAATCCCCCAAAACAAAAGAACGGAAGAATCGCAAGGGACGAAAGCGATCGGAGCGCGATCAGCTGAGGGGGGTAAGGAAATCCCGATCGGAGCGCGGCGGCGATGAGGCGGCGGCGGCGGCGGCGACCTCCTCCGGTTTTCGAGTGTTACCTAAAAGATAATGAGTCGATTGATTACGGGGAGGGATGTATGGATTTACGAGGACCTGAGATTTATACACGCGCGCGGAAGCGAAAGAGGAAACTAGAATCTATCGCGAAATCCGATGTTCGATTCTTCCTTCCTCTTTTCTTCGTTCCTTCCTCCTTCCTTCTTCCTCCTTCTTCGTCGTCGTCGTCGGTTTTGCTGGATAGCTTCGGGTGTGTGCCGATTCTCAGCTATTTGTATTATTGTATTAGGAAAAAAGCAGAACAGTGCTCCGCAAGTTTAAGGAGATATATACGGAAAGAAAGAGAGAGCATGTTAAGGTTCGTCGTCGTTTTTGCTCGGTTCGGAGGAAATCATCGCATGCATCCGCGCCTATTGTAGAACCTATCTCTAACTCGCTGGTTCTTTGGTGGCCTTGGATGCGGTCCCGACGGCCGCGTTTGAAAAATATTTTCTTGAAAAAGATTGATGTTTGTATCATTAGAAATAATTAATTATAGAGAAACTTTTTTCATCATTTTCATGAATGATTAAAAATATTAAAAATATATTTTTTAAGTTATTTATTTTCTGCAAAATAAATGTAATTTACATCTAAGGGTATTTTGACCATAGTGCGATCAAAGGTGAGATGGCATTCACACGCCGCACTGAGTAAAATGAGATTGACAAACATGGCCACATAGATGATTGGTAAGATATCTCATCTCCCATCGACGTATGATTTGTGTATTTCGTGGATGATAATACATCGTGGTCCCCTCTAGTGGAAGGAGCTTATAGAACGAATGATTATGATAAGGTGTGTTTTGATCCCCGGTGTGCCGAATTGCATGTAATCATCTGCAAAAGGCACACGCTATTCAAGATTGAATGTATTCAGAAAATGAATTCAAAAGATGCTAAAAAGAACGCGGTTTGAATTATATTTAGAATGTATAGACATTTTAGGGGATACTATATTTGTTAACCTTTTAAATTTATATTTTTTTTGGATTACGTGAAGTACGCTATCCTTATTCACTTTAATAATAGAAATGAGATTTCATGAAATTAATTTGGTAAAAGTAAGGTTAAAATCCCTTTTGGTTATACTTTAAATACATTAGAGATAACATTTGGGAAAAGCTTTAACAAACTGAAGCTATGACGATGTAAGTTGTTGTTGCGAATTTATCGCTTATTACTAAAATATGGATAAGATCATAATCTGAAGCAGTTGAGATACGCCACCCAAATTTTTCACTGTTTCCAAAACTTAATTCCAGGTATAATAGAATCTTCAAACATCATTTGTTTAAACGTCGTCTGGTTATGCTTATATAAATATCAGTTTTAGTTTTTGAAAGCATAAGAACAGTTTATTCAAATGAGTTCACCGTATAGATTTCTCTGAAAAAAATTGCTTGTTTTAGGGGAAAAAAAAACAACATGATCGATTTTTCCATTATCTTCTTTAGGCGTGGCTAGTAAATAATAAAGAGAATATCCATTAGATTCCCTGCTCAGTGAGTTTGTGACAATTTGAGATTTTGTTTAAATCGCCTTATATAAGCTTGATCAATATTTTTCATTCTTTAAATTTTCATGGTATATCTTTATGTGTTTATAAAATATCTGTTCAATAGATAGAATCTTACTAAATTATTATCTGTAATTTTTTTTAGAAGGAGATATACATATGAATATTTATACATATAAATATATATATTCAAATCTTACCAAGTTGTTATCTACCCAGATAATTTATTTAATATCCGTTTAGGATAATTCTTATATCGCTGACATATTTGTTTAGATATATTAAATTTCTGTCGGTGAACATTTGTTGCATGTCGAAGAAGATGAAATTGAAAGAGAAAAGGTCCAATGTATATCATGGGAGTGTGGGAGAAAATGTGAAATAATAAAATATCAAGTCCCGAAAATTCTGTCGACCGTATTTTATATTTTTTTACATGTTTTCCTCTTGAATATATGAGTTTTAGAGGGCATGATATATTAGTAGATATGATTTTGGATATTGGATCCTAGTGTCAGAATAAGAGCATGTCTTGCGTGTGGGAAGAGAAATAGTGAAAAAATTAAACTAATAAAGAATAATGTAGTATGGTATGATTTTGATCCATTATCTTAATATTATTTTAATTTTCATGAATAGAAAAGATGATAGATTCATGGCATACTTAACAATTGTTTTGAATTTAAATTCAGAAGGTAAGAGATTCATTGTTTACTTGCCAATCACGTTGATTATCATTGACTACGATTTTGTTCATCTATAGTTACGCATGGTTATGTGGTATTTTAAATATAATAACGAGTTTTGCACAAAAAAATTTCATATAAGTTTGAGGTTGAAGTCATTGTTGGGTTTTCATAAATAGTACAAAGTTTGACTTTTATGTTAGTTATTTTTCAAATTGATGCATTTGGATTAATATTCTCACATGCAATTAAAGAGGGAAGTTGCGAACTTAAAAAATAGAAATATATATAAATTTGAAGTTTATAAAAACTACGCATAATTGAAGTTTATAAATTTGCTCATCATGTAATATGTTTGTTTTTCCTTTTCAAGGAAATTGTAGTTTCAAAAGTACTCTCACCAAAACCCACGATTTACTTTTACCATACCCATCTTAATTATAGTTTTATTGGTCGAACATCTTAATTGTAGCTGATAGATGACTATGAAGATAATTTCACCTAAGATAATAGTAATTATAATGAAAAAGAATTTATCATGGTGTTCATATGTTATGATCGTGCATATAAGTTACTTGATAACAAATCAACACTTCTATTATTTTATTTGAGGTTATTTTTTTATGTTTTTCTGATCAAAATTTAAACTGAAAATGCCAACATGCTTTGATTATTAATGTACATTGAATGTGGCAAAAAAATGTCGATAATATAAGGCCTCGGAAAGCATATGCCACAGTGGCTAGCTTTCTCGTTACTACTAGAAGTGGGCGGCGCAGTCGCGCACATGCTTGTGCCAAAAAGTATAAATTTTCTAAATATCTTATTACAAGAGAGAAAATCTATACAAGAATTTCAACCTCAAATTTTCGTTTGACAATTGACCAAATTGCAAAAGAAAAATCCTCACAATTGTCTTGTTATTATCATTTCCCCCTCTTTAGCCTTAATATTTGTAAAATTCAACTGGGTGCATTTATTTCAAGGAAGATGAGTTATTTAAAAAATATTTTCCTTAAAAATGATCAATTCTATTGCTTAAAAAATGAATGAATATATAAGAAATATCATCATCCACATGAATGTTTTAAATATAAATTGTTATCAATAATGAAGCATTCTTTATTGATTAATTATTTCAAGCACATTCTTTATTGATTAATTATTTCAAGCAATCATTTTTTGGAAAATATTTTCCAAATAATTAATTCCTCACGAAACAAACAAAATAATATGTTGAGAATAACCTAATTTTTCCTAAACTTTAAATATTTATAGTTCCGAACACCTAGCCTCAAGCCAAAGCGCAACCTTGATGAGCTCATGCTAAAACAACTCCTCGATAGCGTGTTGTTGTTGTTGCTAGGAAGAAAATCATGGTTTTGGGACCACCCACATGGAAAAGCTCAAGAATTATGAATATGAGTGATGGCCAAACTCAAAAGGACCACAAGAGACCATATACTTGGATTGATGTGCTTTTTACATTTGTATGTTGGAGAATTGGTGATTGAAGACCACAAGAACAAATTAGCTTTGCGTCAACTTCTCATTAGGACTTACATCACTTGATTTAGATGTTGGTGCCCTCATTCTTTTGGCTGCCATTCTTCGATTTGGCAATTTATGGTTGCTTGGCAAAATTTGGAATTTCAACGAGCTTTTTGGAGTTGCAATAACCTTGAGTTTTCCCTTGAATTCGATTAGATTAGGGCTCAGACAAATAAGACCAATTTAGGGCTACCTAGAGAGAAGAAGCCATTTTGAAGGGCTAAAGGTGAAGAAAACGTCCTTCTTTTGATCCATTGTGGACCATTCAATTAAGCGAACATCACGTAAGAAAGAGAAATGAATAAATAAAGTCAGGTTATCATTTTTCAATCCCCTCAATCTAAACGAAGTTAATAGAATAACTTGACTGCAGCAATTTAATAGATTTTATGATTTGATTGTACTATTTGAAGGTTTTATCATTTAATTACACTTTCTCATAAAATTTTAGGATTTTTGATGCATTTGGATTTTATTTTATTTGAAAAAAAAATCATATAAAAATCTTACTTTTTGTCTCGTCACCAAATATGTTTCTAATTGTCTCCTTACACCAAATACGTTTCTAATTGTCTCCTTACTTTTTGTTTTTCAACTCAACGGAAAACTTCTCCATCACCATCTCCATTCTTTTTGTTCCAATTTTTTACCTAAATTCTTCTCCATCATTCAATATACCGACTCATCTACATCGTCACTTCCATCCTCTCTATCGTTATTATCCTTTGCCTAGAAGGAGAGGTATAGCAACTTTTCTAGAAATTTCAAAAATAACTAATTACAGTACGATGTCCATTTTAGTAGCAACAAAAATAAAAAGAAGCATGTAAGTAATAATATTAATAGCATCAAATGATAATCATTATTATTATTATCAATATGATTATCATTATTTCTAGGGGAAAGTGGTATATTCAAAAGTTCCATTAATAAAGATATAAATGTCAGTAACAACTCTACAACAATGTTATATGCCTTTTCCGTCATTTCAATAACCACAAAATTTTTTTAATAGTATTTGCCGGTCACATTAATCATTCATAGCCGTGCACAACACCTTTGGAGAAGGTATGGCAAAATGCATGTGCTCAACGCATCACAATTCAACATAAGCACAATGATGCCAGAGGTTTAAGGGATCAAAACTGACGGGAGGCCCGGGGCATGCAAAAAGAGGAGATCAACGCTCCCTCGTCTTCCATGAAACAACACCACTAAATGTGATACCGGCAACTTGGGGTCTTAAGTGTGATGCCGGGGTGATGGGTCCTCCGCTAGAGTCACTCCAGGGTTTACTCGCCGGCTGCCGGTTGTACGAGGTTCTCTGGGTATCAAAAAAAAAAAAAAACAACTCCACTAATGCACACCCAAGTGACACGGATTATGTTCTTGTGGAAAAGCCCGGTTAATATTGTGAAAAATCTTAAATTAGTACACCCATCACAAATTTATCCCAAACTATTTTTTTGATCGCCAAATATTTGTGACAAATTTACCCTCAATTAGTTTCTGTTAAATTAGATTAATATCACAAAAAAAACACAAATCAATATACCCATGACAAATGGATGGTAAAATTCCAAACTGATACATCTGTCAGCTGGTCACATATCATTCAATTCAGCAATTTGATAATAAAATTTAATGGAAATAACGGAGGGTAAATATGTCATAAATGTATAAATTTGAAGTTTTTTGTAATAAACAAATTAGTTTAAGGCAAATTTGTTACATGTATATCAATTTGTGATTTTTCATGATATTAACCTCCATTTTAATAGAAATCTCAAGAACCACGATCGGCGATGGTTTAATAAAACTTAAACAAAGTCCAAAGATAAGGGAGAAGCTAATATGAAAAGCACAAGGTGCTAGGCTAAGTTCATATGCTTGAGGGACAGATGTAATATATACACACGCTCAAGGCACGGCGAAAAGCGGGGTGAGCGCGCCATCTTTTCCGGAACCATGCTTTACATAAAACACCACTCGTGCACCCCCAAGCCACATGAGGGCCAAGTCCTTTTCTCTCTCTTTTTTTTTTCTTTTTATAACCATGAAGGGAACCCCCATTTGGGAAAATCATTAAAAAAAAAATGTCTTAAATTTATAATATTTTGCTAATTTAGTCCTAAATTTTTTAGTTTTTGCCAATTGAATCTATCTAGTCAATTTTGATTGAAAATCACCAACGTAAACATCACCATTTTACGTGATATATTTGGTCTTGACATAAATAATTTTTAATGATAATTTTTTTATATTTTAAATTTTTTTGTTAAACTTTAGACTAGTAATGTGGCCCACCGACTTTTGTCGGCAACCCCTTGCCTAGTTTGGACAAGGGCGTTGCTTTCTTCGCTAGATGGCCAATAAGGGTCACAAGGCGACAGTTGATGCCCTTGCCCAAACTAGGCAAGGGTTGTCGGCCCTCACTTGTGGAGGGTCGGCCGATGATCTCACTAGCATAGGGTTAGAAAAAAAGAAGGAAAAAAATAAAAGAAAAATAAAAAAATTTAAAAAATTGAAATATTAAAAATTGTCCACCTTATAATTGATCATGTCATGTATAACGTCCGTCATCTATAGTGATTTTGATCAAAATTAATTGGATGGATTTAATTAACAAAATATGAAAAGATTTAAAATTAAAATTTGTAAGTGTGAAACAGATTTTTACTTTTTAGACAATCTTCCTACTCATGTTGCCCTGATTTAATCCACGGGGACCTCTCACGTGATATTCGGAGGATCTCACCCCTACCTTTTAAAAAGTAAGCTTTCAGGTTGAAGTTGGTCAAAAGTTCTCTCTTTCGATCTCTCTCTCTCTCTCTCTCTCTCTCTCTCGAATGAGTGCCATCAGTCCAAATTGGCTCTTCGGACTCGCGGCGGTGATGACACCCTTTGCCATGTCCAAGAAGAAGATTACAAGTTCGCGCTTTTGAGAATCATAGATAGGGCTCCTAGTCTGGACACGACTGTTTACATAACAGTGCCGTACACGGCACATGGTTTAGCTTGTTTATGTCATAATAAAGTGAACGTGAACACAAACAGCAATTTTGCCACGTGGAGATTGATTTCTTTACCTCAATTATAGCTTACTTTTATGCAAACCATATAGATCATGCCAAAATGACATTCACATACATCTGTATACATTTGTACATATTTAAATATATTTTTAATTAATAAATTTAGGATGATAGAATTTTTCTTAATTTGATACCTTATCTTTACCACACAAAAAAAAAAAAAAAGAACATTTTTTAACTGTCTATACGCGGTACATTTGCCAAACGTATCATGTCATCTAACGGTTCAATAAATATCTCACGTTTATGTTTTAGAGTTGTTAATTTGACATGACACAATTACGACATGGAGTCATAGATTGTCATCCCTCATGACAGACACTAGACGGTAGCCACAAAGATCTCTTGATGAGCAAAAAACGAGTCATTACGGTCAGTATATAAAAACAATGTTGCCCATCTCCCTGCCTCTCTTGATCAACCAGTATTGACTTTGTAACAGGATAATCGCATCATCCCTTGATTGAAGAAACAGTCGTAATAGCTCATATCCAAACCGAAACATTTACTGCCCAAACAATACATCACTCCAGCAAACTCACAGAACGCTTAGCCCTTCATAGGTTAGCTAGACATTCCAACCTCACTCTCAATGGCATGGCACAAAATCAAAACTCAACTCATCGTAGCTATCACAACAGCACTGCTTTACCAGAGGAGCGCTTCTCTGACATGTTAGAATTTAAGACTCAAATCACATACAAATATAATGCAATTGCACTATACGATCTGAATAGGATTCTGGATTATACACTCAGACCTCGACATTGTCACATAAACATGGACTGTGCATACCAATTTGTTCACAAGTTTCTAACTCAAGAATACACAAGACAACTCCAACGAAACAGAGAGCTAAAAAGAAACTTCATTCTCGTCCTCCTCGGGTGTCGAATCTAAATGACAATAAGATAAATACTTGCAGGGGGGCTTACCTTTCTACATAATCAAGTAAATCTAAACCAGACATATGTAAGGCTGAAAGCAAATATGATGCAGATGCTAAAATATACAGCCCACTGGAAAACAACTCCAAATGAACACAATTGGCAGAGACCACCCTAAAATGTCAGCAGCACATCTTATGAATATCTTGATGCCGAGATGAATCGAACGCCTGGAACGAGTGTGTGATGATTTCTTCATCTCATGCAACAAGGGCTGGAACACGTCATTATTCTGAGCCATGCATCGGAAGCACAGGATGGTGAACCTGTGGAAAACGCCCAAGGAACGAAATACATCACAATGAGGAAGTGGACAAACCTCTTCAACATACAAATAGTTTCCAACTTAATCACCAGTTAACTTTCAAGACATACAAATAGAAGAGGAGGTAACAACAGCCAATATCACGATGGATTTTCATATAAGAAGGAAGTGGTTCCAAGCATGTGTCAAGAAAATACACAGCTTGATAAGATTCCAGATGCATTTCAGCTTGTGGACATCAATTATGCAAATTAGCACTATATTTTCAAACAACATATCAAGTCACGAATTTCAAATCTACCAAACACCCTTCATAGAGCAAAAACAATAGTAAAGTAGTTTAAATAATAAAATGAGTACACTAAAAATTAAAGTTCTCTACTCACAATCAAGATCCAAGAATAGCGTCAGTTGACTGACCAAGAGGAGGAAGGATCCATCTCTCCTTGAAACGATTCCTTTAGAAATATTTATCTATCTGATTAATTATTCTGAAAGTAGATTCAAGGTATATGGGCTTTTTAAGAAAAGGAATAAATGCATGAAGTTTTCTTATAGAATATGAGTAATTAATATCAAAATGGCATGGTCGTAGTTACTTGTTCCACAGATATCAAGTATCTTTATACATGATATTATTTGATTTTATTATATCTTATGTTTGGGTGGTCTTTTTTCATCTAATTTGCCTATGAAGTTCCATTTTATGGAAACCTCTATTCTAACCTAATTGAAGACTATTATGATACTTAGTTAATCTCCCACTACACAATTCCCTCCATTACTGATTTTCTGAACCACCCATCCATTTCAACTTTTTCAATTACTCCCCAAGACTCTCGACCACACCCAAGGTCCATTTCTTTGGCACATGAATGTGAATGCCCTCTTACTACTTTCATAAACATCTTCTTTTTTTGAGTAGTAATAAAAAAAAAAGGGCATTATTTTACTTCAAATAGTAACACTTGATCCTAATCGTATTATTTACTAATTCTAATTGCTTAATCATATTATTTACTAATTCTAATTGCTTGACTTGAAAGTACTGCAGTAATTGCAAATACCCAGATACAGTATAAATCCCAGAGAAACTTCTATCGCATGTAATATTTACCTTGTTTGACCAGTTCCAACTTCATGATTTGACTATTGGAAGTATTGTGTAAAGATTGAAATGCATTTACCTAGACACGATATAGCCCCAAAGAAAACTTGAACCCCATGAACAAGATGCTGCGAAAACAAGATATTCGGGGTGCCCATCATGTCTTTCTTTTTTCAGGCTAAGTCCACTGTGCCTTTCCACTAAACATTATCTCGAACTTTTTCTTTGGGTCTAAAATTCCAGAACCTTCTACTCGTCCAGCATGTGAAAATCACAACCCATTTAAAGATAGTATAGGGTCCACGTGATTACAAATTTTTTAAAGATGAGAAATAAAAAGCATGTAGTTTGCACTGCACTGCTCTGCCACCTTAAAGATTACTCAGAAAAAGCAATACAACTATATTGGGTTCAAAGTCTCAAAGCCGCATTATTTCTGAAGATCAAACTCAAGATGCATGGCCTATGCATTCATATCATTCTAGCTTCACAAAAGAAGTTGGATATAGTCTACAGCCCCCGTAATGTGACGGAGAGAGGAGAAAAGAACAAAGAAAATGCACATCTAGTGAGAACAAACGAAAGAAATATACAAGGCACCCTAATGACAGCATGATTCCACTCTAGAATCTATTATACAACTACCTAACATAGATTATACTCTTACAAGTCTTTCAAATTCTCTAGTCCTATGCCATGCCAATGTCATTTCTTTCTGCGTACCAATTTGGCTCTTTAATCAGTGATAACAACTGGCAAGTATGTCCAACAACTCAAAGTAGATCCATGTGGTGAGTGCACTGAAAAGTCTGATGAAGTTATAGGTGGTATGTGGTGATGTGGAGGGGCAAGAATAGTACACATATAGTAGATTCTAGTCCAATGATTACACTACCAAAATAGGATGACATGTTCTACCAACATGCCCCACAGTAGAACCTCAAGCTCCAACAAACTTCCATCAGAGAAAGGTCAGTTAAGATTATGTACTTGATGTTCTTTTATAAAGGACAGATACTGATAAAAGAACTAGAAATGGCCCTCTCTAATCATGCTTTTAAGTGGCAAAGCAAACATACAAATAGACAAACAGAACATTATCCATGAACGACCAATACAATTATTCGGGATTGCCATTGTCCTTTTACAAATATAAAGTCCATTAGCAGCTTTTATAAGGACAAAACCACCATGCCCCTCATAAAGCTGATGTGACCTGGAGGAATTAAAGCATGTATTGAGGAACCAAGATTACTAAGTTTATGCAAATCAGTAAAGTGATTGAAGCTGAATGTAAAATGATCTATTCCATAACTTTTCCTCAGTTGATTTAGCTTTTCCTTCACAAGTGATCTACAGCAACACAAAACTTGAAATGTTTTGACAAAGGTCATAAGGCCCATCTTAGAGTGAAACAAGGCACGATGCCTGGATAGAAAGAAAAAGGGAAAAGAGCAACAGATAATAGATTTCTCAAAATGGCTTCAAGGAACCATTAGATCAGGGGTGGTAAGGAACTGGTTTGTTCAAGATTCAGCAGATTTTTGTTCATGTTCATTTTGTTGCTTCTTTAATGCAACCATTTAATTTTGTGAATCCATGTATGCTTGAAATTCAAAACATTGCAACCCAGTAAGTATATGCTGCTGAGTGCAGCAAAGGAGGGGCAAAAATTGATTGAGTTCGGGAGACACAAATCACATACAATCAATGTCTCATGCTGAAAATTGGACAGCACTTGCAGCAAGCTTGCCTATCCCAGAGCAAAGCACTACATATAGATCATCTCTTGGAGTTCTGATGGCTAACTTACTCCCTACTCCTAGGAAACCAAGTTCTAATGAATAAAAACAGCTCCTATTAAGCAAACATCAGCTCAATTATTTGCTTCATGGTGTGGCATCTCAACACAGGATATTGAATGTATAGGCAGGACCAAATATATTACAATATAACATCTTCTGAGAAAAACTGTGGCAAAATATAACATTTGAGAAAGCCAGGAGGAATGAGATTAGAGTTACTTGAGAATGCGAATAGTTGGTGCCGTGAGAGAAAGAACCTTGATGAGCAATCTTCCAAATTCATCGATGCAAATAAGAAACAAGATGACTCAATTAAAATCACAAATCACAAAGCAACCACAGATGCAAGAAAATTAAGCTATGAAAACACACATTACGATAAACGAGACACCATATGCAGATTGACAAAATGCACAAAACTCACCTGTGCATTAGGAACTGACTGAACTGCGGCGCCATCTCTTTTAGTAGATGCTTCCCCCACTTTAACTGACCCCTTGGTATCCCCCTACCCAAAACAATAATTCACCAACTCAAGCATTTGTAACACGCTACAGTAGCTATACCAAAGGACTAGGACAGCATCCTAGAAGAAACAAATGGAGAGTCGGGAACAGTCTGACGTTTACCTCCATCTGCAAACAGAGCAGAATCCCATCCAACAGACAGAAAAAGAGGGGAAAAAGAAAAAAAAAAACAAGTCAGTTATTGAGAAGTTAAAGCACTGATTTATCAGCACAATAATTTAAAACCACCGGATAGAAAGAAGGCAATTATTTCCAAATGAATTACAAGATCCATTATCATCTTCGTCATTATGATTACTCCACCAACCTAAATCTACTTCCTCCTCATCAATGCACTCCTTTTTTTCAGCGAGAAAAGGCAATCATAAACAACCATGGAAACAGAAACGAAGCACCGACCTCCCTGTATCTGGCCAGGTAAATCTTAAGCGGATCGAGGTAATCCTCAAACCCTAAGGTCGCCATGGCCCAGAGCAAGTCGTCGCCGTTGATCGTCTTCCTCTTCTCCCTCTGGCACTTGTCGCTCGCCCTGCCCATCCACCAACAAAAGAAAATCAGACGAAAATTCACCGAATCGAAATCGCATCTCCACCGGAAAACGGACGAAATTCAAACCGACTCGCTGGTGATGAAGCTGATGAACTCGGAGACGCACTCCTGCACGGTCTCCTTGGCGTCCTTGGCAATCTTGCCGTTGGCGGGGAGGGCCTTCTTCATGATGCGGCTGATGTTGGCGATGGGGAGGTACCTGTCCTGCTCGCGGACGGGGCCGCCGGACCGGGGGCTGTGCTCGCCGCTCTCGTGGCTGCCGCCGCCGCCGGGACTCGCCGGACCCTCCGCCATAGGGAAGCCGAGCAGCTGCAAAAAACAGAGAAGAGAAGAAACCTCATCCTCCGTGAGAAAGCCACCCCCATATCCTCCTCCGCCGCCGCCGCCGCCGCCGCCGCCGCCGCCGGGAGGGGCGGCGATCGGGGAGGGGGGGAAACCCTAGCTCATCGGGAAAAGCGATCGGCGGAGAGCCGGCGGGGGGACGGGAACGGCGAGGGGAGGATTGAAATTGAGCGGAACTGATGGGGGAAAAAGCGAAGAAATACCTGCGGGGAAGTTGTAATTGGCGCGCGCGAGCGGTGGGGAGTGGAGCGAAGGAGATCGGATGGTGCAGGGAGGATCGGACGCTGGATAAGAGGGGAGCGAGGAGGACGATGGAGATGAGATTGCAGGTCCGTCCAGCACCGTTGATTCTTTTCAGCCTCCCTATTTGTAATCCCCCCACTTCTCTTTCCCCACTTTTATACTCACGGGCCGGTTTTACTCCCCAAATTTTTTGGACCCAAAAAAAAAAAAACCAAATCTTTTAACCCAAAAAAAGAAAAAGAAAAAAAAAGAAGGAATCCCCGAATTTGACCGCCTTGTCCGGTGGATGTAGAACGAATTTCGAAATGTGCCCCCACCGTCGGCCTGAGAAAGAAATTAAGGCGCTCATCGTTGAATCGTCGTTGTGAAAGGATTCGATTACACGATTAAGTTCAAACACACGTATTGCTCATTCGATAGTGAAGTCCTTTTTGTAATCATGGGTAGTTTTAATCCCGAATTTGACCACTTTGATTGGCGGATGCACAATAGATTTTCAAATGTGCCCCCACCGTCGATCGAGAAAGTAATTAACATGTTTATCATTGAATCATCGATGTGTGGAAGGATTTGATTGCACTGCTGAGTTCAAACGCACATGTTACCCATCCAACAGTAAATGTCCTTTTCTAAAAACAGGGTGGTTATAATCCCAAATTTGATTGCCTTGCCCAATGGTGGATGCATAGCAAATTTCTAGATGTGTCCTCGCAGTTGAGAACTATTTTTGTTTAGGTTCATTGATGGTATGAGAAAATAACTAGCGCACTCATTATTGAATCTTTGATGTGTGAAAGGATCCAATTATACGGTTAAGTTCAAACACATATATCGTTCATCCAATGGTGAATGTCCTTTTACATGGGTGGCTTTAATCTTGGATTTGACAACCTTGTTAGGTGGACGCACAACAGATTTCTAGTTGTGCCCCTACAGCAAGAACCGTTTTCACTTAGGTTCATTGTTGGTCTGGGGAAGTAATTAACACACTCATCATTACGTCATCGACGCGTGAAATTACACAGCTAAGTTTAAACACATGTATTGCTTATCCAACAATGAATATCCTTTAATAATCACAAGCAATTTCAACCTCGAATTTGACCACCTCATCTAGTGGAGGATGCACAGCAAATTTCCAAATTTGCCGCGGCGATAACCAATGTTCATTAGGTGCTTGTTGGTGTAAGAAAGTAATTAACACGCTCATCATTGAATTATCGACGTGTGAGAGGACGCAATTATACAATTAAGTTCAAATACACATATCGCTTATCCAATGGTGAATGTGTAGGTTCCTTATTACATTTGACAACGGGCCTGATGATAATCTCCCAAGTAAATGAGCACCAAATTGTGGGCGCCGACAGTGTTATTTGACTTTAATAGGAGGGTCGGGAGCCTCTAAAGTTAGGAGGTTAATAAGTATATAATTTATCCCCTCTTAATATCAGAGAACAACATCATGAATTAAAGTTATTTTGTTTTGCAAAAAATAAATAATTAAAAAAATATTTTTTAAAAAATGATCAGTCGTATCTTTTACAAAAATGAATAAATGATAATTTTTTCATCGTCCACGAAAATATTTGACATAAATCCTCATCAATAATAAAAATATTTTTCAGTAATTAATTATTTTAAGTGATATAAACGATCACAAATCATTTATGCAATCCAAAGATTATCTTTGAAACTTTCGTGCAGAGGCTAGCTTCATTCCCGGTACAATGGGCTTGAGCGGGAAAATTTTTAGGGGAAGTGCTCTGCAGGTTTCCCCAGACTCTTAGAGGTTTGGCGAGACAAAGATCATCAAGAAATGCATTACTTCCTCGTCCCGCTCCTGTTCTGGTAAACGGGTTTATGTCTGAAACAGTCCAAGCTACAGTAGAGAGGGGATAAAACTAGGAGACCCCTCTCGCCTTACCTGTTCGTATCGTGTATGGAAGATTCTCAGCTTTTAGATTTTTTTTTTTTGTTTTTTATAATTTTTTCTTCTCTTTCTTTATCTTTCACCTTGCTCGACCGGCAAGGGCAATAAGGTTAGCCCTCATTTGTGGCCAGCCATTGTGGAGGCCTAGCGGCGGAGGAAAAAGAAAAAAAGAAAAAAAAAATTACAAGATTATCCGTGTTAACGCTGATTGTCTTAGCTGATTGTGTCACGTAAGACAATCAACGTTCATATTGGAAATTTTATGTGAAAATTGATTAGATGGATTATATTAACAAATTGTTAATAAGTTTGTTACTATATTAGTTAAATTAAAAAGTTTTAGATCAAATTGATATAAATGTAACAAGTTTTACGAATTTTTTGGTAATTTTACCTGGTCCAATGTCTCCTTTGAGCAAAGTCCAACGAAGAATTATGAAGAACGAGTGCTTTAATTTCGATTCTTAATGAACTAATCAAGGCTAGTATGCCAATTTTTTAGGTTAGCTCGGTATACCCACTTTTTGGCATAGCTTGGTATACCTACTTTCGAAGTTACTTTTGCTAACATTACTTAGGTTAGCTCGCGTTTTGCTCGCGGAAGCCACCGATTCCCTTTCCTTTTTCCCAAACCTAGTTCTTCGATTCTGCAAGCGAGAAGGCAATGCTGTGGCTGACTGGGCCGCTAAGGCCCAGCTTTTCAATTTTTCGGCCCAGAATTGGAACATATATCCGCCTTACTTGTTGCTAGACCTTGTATATGCCGACGCCCTAGCGTCCGGTTGTAAGCTTCCCAAGTTATAATGAAATTTCTAGTTATGACCAAAAAAAAATTAATTTTCTTTTAGTTCATTTCGATCACTTCAAATCTATAGAATCAGATAAACGTGGACACTTGAAGTCAAACAAAAGTTTGATTTTCATGATTTTTTAGAGATTAAAGATAATGCTTGATATCGGGACTGCTTAAAATTTGCCACTAGACTAATGGAAAATTCAACGGTGCTGGTTTCATCAGGGGAAAGTATGTTAAAATGGATAATTTAACTCATTTAATTGAACCGCCGGTCTGGTCCACACTGTCCATAGAAGAGCATAAATATTCTTATCAGCGTGGTGATATCCATCCACATCTCGCGCATGAAATTTAAAGCAAGTGTTTTAGTCGGCAACGTTTCTCTAGATATGAAAATAAAATGAAAATAAAAAGAAGTGTCTTAAGATATGAAAATAAAAAAGACGTGTCTTAAGTGGTTCCATCTTTATTATCAATGGAGGCGCAAGCGGCCAAAGTCAGAAGAGCAATCGCTTAAAATATCCACGAAAGGTGTTCCACTAACGTGCTGGTGTCATGCAGATATGGTATAATACTGAATTATTTCTATTGGATTAGATTTTAAGTGGGGATAATGTTTAAACAGTGATAAAACTATTATAATAACGTAAATTCAGTTGCCAATTTTTTTTTTTTTTTAGCTTACCAATTTAATTTTAAATCTTCATGTGAAATTTTGATATAATTCTTTCAATTAATTTTTCTCGAAAACCAATAACTTAGCAATATGCCACACAAGACGACTTGTGATGATTAACTCATCAAATCATTAGCCAATTTCCACGATTTTAAGTACGTCTCGGAACATACTGAAAGGAAGATTGGGGTTAAAAACGTTGTTTAAGCTTAGGGAATTCCAATTGTTATGCCCCTTCAGAGCGCCTGGGTCTCTAGCGTTGTTTATGGTGAGATACGATAGAGTCGGATTTTGATCCTTGAATTGGATAATTCTAGTACATCCCTCAAAATATCCTTCCTTCTTGCTTATCTATTAAAATCGTATTGCTCCTTGCAGATCCAATATATATCCGTTTCTTTCAGCCGGACCTCTCCAAATTCACCAACCACACAAACCCAACTGTAAATGCTTCTCTATGAATGCCCATTTTTCATCCAGGAGGAAGGTTCTCTAGATATATACATGGAATGGACAAGAAATGCAGAAGCAGATCACTACACAACCATCAAATATGTGGTGAACCTTATTTTGCAGAAAGAAGACCAAACCACATGACTACACATGACAAAAGCACACCAGACACATGTCACAGACACATTCTGAAGATCAAGAGAGATGCACAAGAGGTTTCAAAACATCCTCCAAGATGATAGACAGCCGCCCCTCTCGCCTCCTCATTAAGCGTCCGCAAATCTAATTCAAGTAGCAAGGAAAGGGGGAGAAGAGTTAGTTCCATCTCCATGTGCCGAGACAGAAATATGGGGGGAGCGAAGGGAGACCAGTAGAGAACAGATGACGAATAGAAAATGAGGAAGTCCAGAAAATATTGCGGGGAATTGTATCGAACAGAATGCGGTCTCTTGACTCACCCTAGCTCTGACAGCTTCAGATGAGCTTCTTCATAATCCGCGAAGAATGCATCCTCGTCCTGAGACATCCAAAGCAGCCTCCCGATTAGACGATCACCCAAAATTGTTTCCACCATCGATGGCCCCGCAAAATTCTCTGAAATGACGATAGGACATTGAGTTGCAAACATACCACAGCGTACTTCTCAACAAGAGGACGAAAGACGGGATCCTCAATAAGAGCCTTGTCAGATGGTAGCTTGATCAGACCTTCCTTGTCTCCGCTGAGGAGTTCCCTGTTTTATAGGAACATCCACAGATATCAAAATTGTCAGTATTAGGGACCAACAGCATGAGCAAGTCAAAACCATTTTTCTTTTTTCCTGCGCTAATTAAGCAAGTCAAGAAGCTGGTTACAAAGTTTAAGCAGGTGATATATAACTGCTGAGTTGAATATAGAAGAATAGAGCAAGATCATTCTTACTTAAAGTAGGAGTTGTCAAAAATGAGAGGGTTGGTAGTCCAGGGTCCTTCAAATCCAGAGCGTTCCTTGTGGCATCTGCCCTGTATAAAGGAGCGCAAAGGAGCATTAATATAGAGAATTTATGAGGTCTCCAAAACTGTACAGCAACATGGACTTAATTCTTAGCAAATATGTAATTCTTAGTGAAACTTAACTCTGTGTGACTAATCGACTTACCAGAGTGTGCCCACCAGATAGGGCAACGATATCTTTGTCGCTAAGACCCATGTGGCCAAAGACTTGTCTTAGATGGTTGGAACCTGAAATGAGTGGTTTAACGATGAACTTGTCAAAGCGTAGACACCAGTAATGATCTTCTCGCACTTTACTGCAAGCAAACTAACCTTTTGTTGCTTCAGGCAACCGGCCTTCAGGGGGAGGTTCATTTTTGTCCTGAGCAAAATTTAATTTATCAGAGATTTATTGATACCTTCATATCTAATATATGTTAGAGAACTTTTGCTTTTATCTGAACCGTGGGAATAAGCGATTCAAGTTTCCATGACTCACGATGCCAAGCATTATATAGCCTACTAACTAATATAACAAGAAAACAGTATATTATCTAAACAAACAATATTTCAATCAGGATTGACCATTGTGTTGTAAGAAAGTATAATGAGAATACGGATATTAAGCTAGAGGAGTTGAAATTTCAAAATAACATACTAAGCATAACCTGCATCACTCAAGTCGGGTTGTCAGACAAACTCAGTACGGTTGCCAGAGTTTCAACAAGAGGAATCATTTCTTATTCTGTTTGTCTATAGCAACCAAGAAACCTCCAAAACCCATTTTTCATCAAGAAGAGAGAACGGAGTGAGCATACCAGAAGGGGCATTCATAGGCTAAATAGGAGGCACGATACACATCAATCATCATCAATTCTGAGAATGAAACCGCACATATCAAAAGAATTTTATCCAATTATCTGGAGATCCCCACACAATTTTCATTTTGACATCATCTTTAATAACTGTGGAGGACTCCGATATTCAATGTCAGCATTAGTTCAATAGACAAGAAGACAGGGACATCATACTTATACTTCTAGAAGCTATTCACTGAATTTCCGATTATAATTAGGTCAATGCCAGGGGGAACATTGCATATTTCCTGAGACTTGTGTTGCTGCATTAGCAGCAATGCTAGCTCGCTCATAGACATTTCACAGGAGTTGGTTTCTCAGGATGATTACCATTCACAAGTTATCGAACTTCCAGTACTAGAAGATTTTTCACTTGTATCTGTTTGCTTCCTGAAATTCTATTAGCTCTATTACGTACCTAAGCGAATCTTCTTCTATGTTTGTCAATGAAGTTCTTGGTGTCCTCTTTTCCTACTATTTAGATTCTCACAAAATCCTACCGACACTAGCTGCCATTCACTCAAAGATTACAAAGTTTCTATGGGAAGAGCTAGAATAGTTTATTCAGGCTGAACAGCAACAGAATCCCAGCAGGCACATATCTCTTAACTCTAGTTTCAGAAAAGAACAACAGCATGGTCATGCAGCTAAACACCTCATCAAACCACTTAAGAAAGCTCCTAAATTGATAATGAATAATTAGCTCATCCTTACTTTAGCGGCCGAATAGAGAGTTTTGGAACAAAGATGAAAATTAACTTACCGGTCTACCAGGGTGGAAAGGAATCTCAGGCCCTCCAGTTATTTCAACAGCAACAACCCCAGCCAACTTCCAATACAACATATCGAGATTTCAGCGTCGTGCTTCGTAGTTTGATTACTTTAATTCAATTTCGGTTGTGATTGCATTCGGCAGTCATACCTGGTAGAAGTCCGCGTAGGACAGGATCGGGAACTGTTCCTTGATCGGCTCCAGAAGCCGGACGGCAATATCCAATCCGTTGTTCGCTTCGTGAGCAAGCTCTGCAGAGTGCCTGATCGTCCCAAAGGGACCTCCCGTCTTCGTCTGCACGTCGAAGGTACCGGCGGAGTGCCATCTGCGACGCCAATGAACACCGAACCAGAAAAATTAAACAATCGCCGAGAAACAAAGCTCTATCCACGAAGCGATGCTTAAACTGGACAAATGCACATGGTACGATCATCAAACGGTCGAAATCAGTCCATCTGTGAGTTCAAGCATTCGTCTCTCCGTCGTGCATGTTCCTTCGTCTACGAACTCGAAACTTCCAGACCGGATCATCAACAGGTACCGAAGCAAGCAACTAGCGGAGACGGCGAGATTACTCACGCCAGTCGAAGGACGATGGGAGCGCAGTGCTTCTCGGCGATGAGCCCACGGAGCTTCCTCTTGCACTTCGCGACGGCTTTCCGGTACTCCTCGCTCACGGTCGGGTAACGCTTGGCCATGGCTTCCCTAAGCGAAATCGGAACGAACGAGAGAGAGATGGAGAGAGACCTCGGAAACTGGAGAAGTATCTGGAAATGGCGGAGCGGAAGAGACGAGACCGTTGCGTATATAAATAGGAGGATCGATACAGCAGACGGGAAGGTTCTAGCTCCTCGAGCTTTTTTGCTGGGGCCATCAATGGTGATGAGCGTGATGGACGGCTCCTGATCGTGTTTGGACGACGTTGGAATGGAATGGCCGGGTGGCGGGAAAAGTCGCAACATGGCCTCCAACCGCGCGCCGCCACGTGTCGTGGAGAGTGGCCTCCAACCGCGCGCCTTTTCTTTTTTTCTTTTTGTTTAAATTCTTATTGGATTCGGGTTGTCTGGGGATTGTGACGTGGCAAGCCCGAGCGACTTCTAGAAATGAGAGAACGATAATAATGATGATCATAATTCATGACTATGCTCATGGTCTTGAGTTCAGGGTCCTCACGATAACTGTCCGTCAAGAGGAAAATTGCTGCGTACGAGTGAAAAATCAGTTTCAAGACTTCTCGATGAATTCGTCCTAATTGTTGAATTCGAATTTTGCTGGTAAAGGGCGATCGAACTTACACCATGATCGTACCTTATACTTGAAGTAAGTTTGTAACTTTCCAGAAAATGGAGAAACAAAGTCACTTTTTCTGAACAATTTTGCTTTCTTTGAACTCGGTACAAATATTTCAGTCACACATAAAGGAAATCATCAAAATTTTATGTCTGGATATCTTGACGTTATGTGGATTGAGCATTTCTTCGATTTCGGTCAAATGGGATCCGATTGTCCACCTTATTTAAGTGGATTAATTGAGCACCTAAAGACAATCAAGGACTTGGCATTGCACGGGGTTTATTCGGAAATGGATAGGGTTATTGGCTTGCTAGCTTTGTCGCATTCATAGGAGCATATTTGTCGACACAGGTAGAACTTTGAACATTTTAGTTAGGACTGAATTTCGTAAATCAACTTGATATTCACAAGACCATCATCTTTAAAACTATCATTGATCTCGTTAGTCTAGAGCTTATGATTGATAATGCTGCCCTCATTTGCTTAAATATATTATAAAATCGTTGTGCTCTCCCGTTGAGTTCAAAGTGCAACATATCTATTGAGAAGGAATCAATAAGCGTTTGGATGTTGGTTTTTTTTTTTTAACATCCTAAAGGTTACTTCATTTTCATTTTTTTTATTGTTATAAAATAGAGATAATAGATTTACGATTTAAAATTCTAGTATTCGCCTTGACCTCTTATTTCATATGAGAAAAACTATAGACTTGCAGGTGGTGAAATAAGGATGGGTACGTTTCAACAGAGTTCTACTCGTACTAAATTTTCTCTATTTGTCAAACGTGGGGGTCGTTTCAACTTGCAATTTGCAAAGACGGGCCCGTTCAATGTACGTTTCACATGCATGATTCCGTGCCGAGAATACTTGTATTTTTCTGCCCAGATTCGCAAGGGCTGTCCATAATCTATTCTGCAAAGACGTCAGACACGTGCTAAGATCCCAGGCGAATGAGATCCGATTTGGAACGATGCTCCCCTTTTCTTTAGGGCCCGAGGGTTGTACGATTGGTATTATGATGTCTAGGGGATAATGGGGTCTAACGGGAGTGGCGACTAGATCTTCTTTGTTTTCCAGGTGGTAGTCATTGCTTTTCACAATCGCCGGTTGAACTCGTGACTCGGTGCAGACCGAACTACATGACTCCGTATAGATAGAACTCGGAAAAATTATCCAAAAAATTTTAAATTTATTTTATTTATGTCAATTCAATTCTAGATTTTTTAATTATATTTGTGTTATGACCATTTTCAGAATATGTCAATTGAGTTCATTTTTTCCCCTTATCGGCCATTGTCGGGCCTCATCGATAACCGGTGGAGATCGCCACCCTTGCCAACCATGGGCAAGGGACCCTCACACTTGGCTTGGTAAGGGGAACCCTCGCCCTCACCCAATTTGGTGAAGCCAACCTAGGCCCACATGTCCTTCGCTTGAGGCCGGCATTGGCCATCGACAAGGCCTAGCAATGGTCAACGGAGGGAAAATAAAAACATGAAAAAAAAAAAGAAGAGAAAAAGTACAAAGAACAAAAAGTAAAAAAGGAAAATAGAAGAAAAGAAAAAAAGGAAAAAAAATTAAAACAATATCAGAAATTGTTCATGTTAACACCGATCATCTCATACGGAACGACTAATGTTCATGTTAGTGTTTTGGCTGAAAATTGCCAAAACATGAAGTTTTGATCGATTTATATTTTGGCCGGATGGAGTCAATTGATGAAACATGAAAATATCTAAACCTAAATTGATATAATTAAAAGTTTATGATTGAATTAGTAAAAATGGAATAAATTTATGACTTTTTAAATAATTTTCCTGATGAAAATCCTAGAGTTAAAAAGAAAAAATTTCAATCACCCAAGCACAACCTTCCGTGAAATTTTCTTTTATACTGAAATTAAGGCAATAAAAATATGTTTGCCCCATGGTCCAAGAACCGCTTTCATGCATACGGTGCTTATAAAACAATCTTCAACCATTTTTGCTCAAAAATCATCTTCAGTCACTCGACTGCTTTGGTGTTGTGTACCCAAAGTGGAATAAACTCAAAGGCCTAATGCAACTCTAGATGGGCCTAACACCTCAAAAACTGAAATGGAGGGCTAATGCAATCTTGAAAGCAGGCTCTACTTGCTTTGACTTTTGAGCAAACTCAAATGTTGTTTTTTGGATTCGTGAAAAGATGAGCTATGCACCAAATGGGTTGAACAGGTCCAATAGAAAAAGGGTGCGATTGCAATTCATCAGAGGACCCAAGACAATTTGAAAATGCAAGCTTGAATTTCTCTTGCGAATGTCTTTGGAAATATCGTTTTTCTCTCCTCTTTTCTTTATTCTGCTTTTGTAAACAGGGTTTAAAAAACTTGGGTAGTTAAAAGCCTTACGACGCGAATGATGATTATTTTATTTATCTATTTTTTTTAAATTTTTTATTTTATTTCGGGAGTAAGTTTGTAACGGAAATATGTTTGATATTGCAATTGGAACGGAAATTTGTTTAATATTGCAATTTTATTTTTCTATTTCCAAACAAATTTCTAGCCTAGAAATAGGTTTGGAACACAAATAAGAAGTAGAAACTTTTTTTTTTATATTTGGAACAAAAATGAGAAATAAAAACTTTTTCATCGTTCGTCGACTTGCTACTTGCTGCTGGCCATCCGCCTGCTAGCCATCCATCACTAGCCAGCCACTCGAGAGAGAAATATTTAAGGAATATCAAACAAACTTTTGTTCTTGGAACAAAAAAATTGTGTCATTGTCAAATGCTAATTTTTGCTTAGAAACTTGTCCAGGAAATAGAAATAGAAAAATCTAATTTTGGTCAGAAATAGGGTATGAAAATAGAATGGTTATCATTCGTGCCCGTAACGACTAATGTTCTCTTTCCTCTTTTTATTTTTTTTTTATCGTTTTATTTTATGAAAATGAAAGTGCAAATCTAGACCATGAAAAACAAAAGGGTTAGCCATGACTTAAAGACATAGACATGCATAAGAATTTAAAGGTTTGATGTCTAAAGATGGGTGCTATATTGCTACCTAAGGTTTAAGAGTTTCGCTTCACGCGTCGCGAGTCGTGACCTCCCATAAAATGAACGGAGCCTAGTCGGCCTAATACTACCTTCGATTTATAGAAAGCCTCGGCTTTTTCTTTCCCCATCCAACCTCGACATTCTCGATGCAACCCGAAAGTTCGAGTTGCGGGGACATACGCAAGAGGTGTAGTGTTAAAGCGATACGAACATGAGTGACGATTATGACATGCACAGTTGATACTTGACAAACGTAATCAACCCTCCAAACCCCACCCGCGAGGCGAAAAGGTAAAAAAATGGACGATTCTTCCTCATCCCCCTTATGACTCCCGCTTGCAAAACAGATGCAAACACTTCGAGTTAGTTTTCTCCCATCTATCCTCATCTAACCTGGCTAAGTCACGACGAGGCACGCGGGGGCTTGCCTTGCCCACGCAATCTTAAAAGTTAAAATGAAAGGTCTTGACGAGGAGACCAAGCTATCTGGAGAGCATCCGCACGTGCAATCAACAAATAAAACTCACTCGAACTTTATATATACAAACCACCTTATCTCCTCCATGAAATTAACATAGCCTAAGTCCTAGCGTAATTTCCCAACGGAGTCGTCAAACTGTAATGCCGTTGCGACCCTCCCAAGACGGGCCTGGAGCGGTCCATAGGCAGCATGTATGTGAAAACCTTATTGAAATTCTCTCAAATCCAGCCCACATCGCAACTTTGAATTTCATGATATATATCTTTTTAGGAGTCACGTCTGACTTATTCCAAAATGGGTTAGACCTATGAAGATCTAGTTATGTCTTGAGAGAAACATCTGGAAACTAGCCCTAAAACACTAGTCTTTGTTAACTAGAAATTCTAAGCTTAGCTGAGTTACACTAGGCCACCCTAGTGCCTGAGTAGCAGTACTGCTTTCTCCATGAGAGGCCCCCAGATGGCATCCTAAAGTTCATGCAAAGGCACCACCGCCTGTTTGTCTTAGGCCGAGTCTCGGATTTCATTTAGCAAACAAGGAGCATGCGCTTATTTAAAAATGGAAGGTGCTGGTTCAAACGTCAATTAAACCTAAAAACTTAAACTTATAGATGGAGGCATCACATGAATAAAAATAACATTTAAAACTTATTTTCAAGCAATGTAGGATAATACTTTAACACAAACATGCAAAGCATAAATTGAATCATGCATCGCTTCGCCGCATCAATATAGATAAACAAGCACGTGCATTCGCTATTTGAAACTAGCAAATATGCAGTGGTAATTGGCTTCAATGACATGTAATCTCAATTATAAATTGGACATTTACATGCGTAAGCCTAACCTAGAGTATGAAGTCAGTCATTAAAATCATTGATTAGAACCTAACTGGTGCTTAATCTGAAGTTCCGACGAGCATAAAAATATGTCGAAACACTAGTTTGGATTCGAATTTTAATGAAATAGACGTGGGTTATCGGAATTGTCACTTGAGCTAAATCAAATGCAATCCACGAGTCATTCAAATTGATTGTGGAGATTTATGCTTGTTTGAGTGGGAAAAAATCGGAAGAAAACGAAACGAAGTAGAAACAACATAAGCTCAAATGAATTGAAATCAATTCTAGAGATCAATTGAGTAGGTATGGCGGCGAGTGGGAGATGAGTTGAGTTGGTGGTTTGCTCGAAGACGTGCCATGACAAGGGATTGTCAAAGTACAACCGTAGTGTAGTGAGCGGAGGTGTTCGGTTTGGATCTCAGGGAACTTGGGCAACAACAACATTATTATACTAAGCTAAACGACATGAAGATTGCAATCGATGATTGGCGATGTAGAAATCAATGTTGAAGGTGAAGAATATTACGTGATATAGGAAATCATCTTTGCTTGAAAGATTTCGAGAATGTTAATAAAGAATCATTCGTCTTATCTAAATTCATTTTTAAGGTTGGAACGTCACTCTCAAACAAAAAAGTACGTAAATATCTAAATGCGGAAAAATGCAATAGGCCCAAAAAAAAAGAAAACAAAAAAGCAATGCAAAAGTAAGTAGTGTCGGTGTTTTTTGTGATCCTTACTTAAATGCAATTTTGAGCGTGAAAAATTTACGTGTCAAAAATGACCGATAGTGCAGGAAAGCAGCATCTCGGAGGCATTCTTCGTTTGACTGCGCGACAGTGATGTACACTCCCTTAGGATCCAGAATTTCTTCACTTCAATCAGTACGAACGAAAGGGACTCCGGGTTTTTCTCGCGATTTGATTGGTCCCCCTCTTATTTATTTATTTCGATTTATTCCTCCCTTTTTATGCCTCCCCGATTTGATTGGTCCCCCCCTTATTTATTTATTTATTTCGATTTATTCCTCCTTTTTTATGCCTCCCTGGGGAGGCGATGATGCTGCTGCTGCTGTACCAGCCTATATAGCAAAAGCCGAGGAGCGCGGAATTTCCTTACCGAGGAGAAGGAGGAGAATGATGATGCCCCGATATTGGGTGGACACGTGGCGTTCTGCCACAGGTGAAAGCACAATGACATTTTGTCGATTTAACCGCGCTTTCGCTCGCTCCACCGTCGTCGTATTCATATGCTATAGCTTGAACCCCCCAAGAAAAACATGCCGATACTTCCTTTTCTTTTTTTTCCTTTTCCCCGGCAGTGATGAATTATCATTTTTTTTACATAACAATATCATCTTTTTTTTTGTTGAAAATTACATAAAATTCCATTGAACTTTGAAGATAATACGCGTTTGCATTTAAATTTTCAACAATTTATATCATCTCTCTTTGTTTGAAATGATATGTCTTTTGCCCTTTACTTCTATTTAAAAAATTAATAAAACAAAGAAAAATAATTAACTGAAATATTGATTTCAGAAAAATAATTGTTGATTTTAACATAAAAAATATATAGATTAAATTTTGATGAACAATTAATTAAAAATAAGAAGATATTTTAAGGGAAAGGTACGCAATTAAGTGAAGTGGGAAAAATGCCTTTAAAAGGTTAAATTTAGAAAAAATTATAGTATTTTTTAAAAAATAATGCAAAAAATAATTTATCAACAAGAAATATTTGAGAATACCACATTGGCAAGTTCAAGCCGTATTGGTACACGTGTACTAATCAGGGAAGAGGAGTTTTAGATGTCTTTATGAATTTGTTTCTTTTTTCATTTTGGGGGATGCTATTTTTACATTAGGCAAATATTGTCCAAATTATTAGGTAAAGCCTCTCTTAATTATCATTTAAAGAATGACTTCCAAGACATTACAAAGAAACGAAGATGCACCCTATTCAAATTGCTAACGGTTTATATTGTAATTGAAAATGCTTAGATTGTATTACACAGCCATTATGCGAGTGCTATGCTTGTAACAATTTCTAATTTATCATGCCACATTTATCAGATTATTTCCCATCTAATCAACATATTTCGACAAATTCACCGAATTAAAACTACTAATCAATTCCTTTTTTCCGTCCATAAGCTGAAGAGTAGGTTCTTTATTGATATCCATTAATCGGATGGTAATGGAAAGAGAGCACGAAACTGCACCTAGATCATCTAAACTTTGCAGGGAAGGCAGTCGAGGAGAGAAATCCTGACCATCCAAGAAAAATATGTACCTGGAGCCAAGGACCTGAACTAGATCCACATATGAAGGAGGCAAAGGAAAAAGGGAAATCCAAAACTCATTACTATTCGCAACAGAGATGAAATCGCGTGATTGGCTTCACTAGAAGAATTGTGTTTGTCACGGAACATTGGCATTTCGGCTTGAGAACTTTCGGCACTGGACTGCTGGTGGTAGTGCACGGAAGATCGATATTCCTCCCACAGTAGGAAAGACAACTTTGTAGTCGTGCCTGAATAATCAGTGAAACACTTGTCGCAAGGTGGTAATTGGCGAAGAAAAACTAAGCGGCTATCGACTAAAGGTATTGGTGATATGCAGCAGCTGATGGAGAAGCAGCGACTGAAGAAGAGAATCCTGATGATGCTGCAGTAGAGAAGAACGGCGCTGGAGTTGTTCCACCATGAGGGCCTCCAAATTGAGATGCCCAGTTTGACAAGGGATCAACTTCCGCTCGCTTCTCTAATGCTGTTCCCTGCAAAATCAGTGAATGGTAGATAATGGGCAGGAAATGCAGGTGATTTGCAAGTAGTATGAACTGTCGGAAATCCGCACTTGACAGGAAGAAAATTGGAAGGCGAAAGCTATTTTGAACCAGGAAATGTATGAACACCCATACTTCAGCCAATTATTACCTTGTGCATGGGAAAGAAAATCGAATTTTGACCACTTAAGCAGGAGAGATGCTCGGATACAACAGCTGGCTGGTGGAGCTCTTGAGCTCCTGGTATGGCTGAATAAGAGTTCTCAACCTGTTCCCGGATGAATAGAAGAAACCTTATATTAGCAGCAATTAGATTTCCAAATCTTCTCTCTGATGACAATTAGACACCAAATACAGATGAAGACACAGCTATCTAGTCCAAATTGTGCATTTAAGCTAAAACAAAGATGATTCTCAATAGCAGGATATGAACATTACCCTAGGTATTGGGTAACAATGCATGTCGTTCCATTGAAGTGGAAAACGAGGACCACCGGTACTATCAAGCTTTTCAGGAGGGGCAATCCCCAAGTTCAAGTCGAGGCTATGATTCCCATCTGTATCCAGAAGCTCTAATATAAGCACATGCTGGAATGGTTTTTCCCCAACCAATAAGCACACGCAAGTACTAAAAGTTATCATTTCAACATAGTTTCTAGCCCCTTTCCCAGCCTCACCTATTTCTTCTTCTTGTTCTTCATATTTGCTTGGCTCAAAGTTGGTGACGGCTTCCCTTCCATTACATTTTATTGCAGCCTTATCATATGCCCTGGTTTTTAAAGAAGAATAACACATTATTCCTCAATGGTCCCTTTTGAAGCCTTGGGGACCACTGGACCACTAATTCGACAGACTTAAAGAAGATAAAAAGTCAATGAACAGTGAGACCTTGCAGCTTCTATCTCGCTATCGAATAGCCCAAGATATATATACCTGTAGAGGAATGTTTGTTTTGCAGTGAAAACCAGGTCTACAATTGCTTACATTCAGTTTGCTCTCAAAATTCTGTATTGACTTTGCATGCAGCCAATGAACTTAAAGACGCTACACCTTAAAGATGTGCAATAAAAGGAAATTAACGGGTAAAGCCAAATGTGAAATTAACGTTGATGAAAGAATGCATTACTTCTTGCCGAGGAACTGCCCCATTCGAGCTTCCCACCGTCCGCACTTGTGCATTGTAACGCCTCTGTACTTGGAGCTCCCTCTAGCGAATCCTGTGCTTTGCCGCCGAAGAATATGCACAAATTCTTCCTTCGTGAAGTTACTCATCTGCAGAACAATAAACGCGGAATAACTATACAAACCCTCTGTTAAATTTGAGGATTGAACCGACCCAACCATCTCCTTTGAAGCTAACCTGCTTAATGTCTTCCTCATAGTCACTGATATTAAAGTTGATATCTGCATCTAGCCCCCGAAACTTGATGGCAGCTCGATCATAAGATCTAGTTGCAGAAAAACATTAATGATACTTCTAGCTGATTCCGCCAACAAAATAGCAAGTATCAACATCGACACAGTCACTGAGTGGAAGTATTTACCTAGCGGCAGCGTGAGCAGTATCAAATCCCCCTGATTAAACAACGAACAAAGGAGAGGACAAAGAAAAAATGAAACGCAATTAACGCTGGGCCTTCTTTGACCAGTAAAACCGGACCAAGAAAGTGGACGCAGCATAAAAACCAGTACATAAGCGGACACAAGCAAGAGAATGGCATGTTTGCTCACCCAAGTACACTTGTTTCCCACAATCCCTGCATAAAGACAAGCAACTCGCTCAAGATAAAGCAACCATGCCATGTGCAGTCAAATCAGAATCAGAATAGCTTTATCACGCGTCAAAGAAAAAAGCATTCCAGTCCACCGAGGAAGCCTAAGCCATCCGAATTCCGAAGCGTGCTTTCTCCTCCTGTTCAATCTAAAATCGGGAGACGTTTAAACAGTACGATCAGCACTAACCAAATATGCGACTCCCACCGACTGGTCCGCCGGTAAAACGTCACGCCGCGATACTGCGAGCTCCGAGACCTCGGCCCGCGCCTACTCCTCTTCACCGATGCCCTCTGTTGCTGCTGCGGCGGCAGAGGCGCCTCCCCCGCGCGCCCGCCCTCCGGGCACGTGAGGTCCAGCCGCGGACGCCGCGACTGGAAGCCGGAAAAGCACCCCCCGCCATTGGCCGCCGCCGGCGCCGGGAACAGCTGAATCGTCCGGTCGCCGTCGGGAACCTCCGCGGGCCCGCCGTCGCCGGCGCGGCGAGAGCAGCCAATGCGGCCGTCGACCAAGCCGAAGTCGTAAGCGAGGACGACGCCGCCGTCGCCGGCGGCCGCCTCGACGTCGAGAATCGAGGTGGCGAAGCTGCGGGGGCTCTCGACGGGGCGACTGGCGGGAGGCTCGGGGAGGTTCCCGAAGCTCGCCGCCCCGATCGAATCGGAGGCAACGACGCCGAGGTTGAGATCGAGCATTCCGCCGGCGGCGAAGCGAGGGTCCAGAGCAGCCGGAGCGCTACTTCTCAAGAGGAGCACGGCGAGACCTGGAGGCGATCGTCGAGGGAGGGAGCGGAGCCATGGCCGGCGCCGGAGGGTTCTTCGTCGGCCTCCGCGGTGGGGAAGAGATAGAGAGAGAGAGGAGGTTGTTACGGCGGAGGAGAGAGAGAGAATGTGAGTTCGGGGCGGAGTTCGGTGCTTGGAGATGGAGCAAGGAACATAGAGAGAGAGAGAGAGAGAGAGAGAGAGAGAGAGAGATGGGACGTGTGAGTGAAGAAACGAAGGAAGAAGGGAAGTGGAAAAATAGAAGAGGGTGGTTTTTCCTTCTTCTTCTTTTTTTTTTTTTTGGCACGGGATGGTGGATGGAGGAGGGATCGATCATGAAGCGCGCGCCCCGTTTACCCTCTTGGCGCGTGATCAACGGCAGCCAAACCACTGTAGCTTTAGTGTACTATTGTACTACTAGCTAGCTCCTTCTCGTCGATTTTAATTTAATGTATAACGTGATTATGAATATTTAATTTATTCAATACGGTTTATGAACTTTAATTTAATGTGTAATATGATTTTTCAAATTTTAATTTTTTTAATTTAGTTCATAAACTTTTGGTATATGTTCAATGTGGTCTTGCGATAACATTGAACATTTTTATATAATTCAAAGACTAAGTTGAATATGTATAAAAAGTTCAATTATTACATTTAACAAATCAGAAGTACTTCAGGCCAAAATTTAGGAACCAAATCGAACACTGAACCGCTTGAACTAATAACTACCTGAACTGACTAGTTTGGTTCGGTTCTTGGGAGGATTGGTTTGGTTTCCAATTCCTAAAAGTGGAAAACAATGGCTGGTGGTTCAATTCCTCATTCCAACAGGGGATTGAGTTGGATTGACTAAATGTACTTTTTATTTTATTATTTCTTCAAAAAATTAGTAAAATGTGAACTAAACACTATCTCGGTAGAAAAAAATAGTGGAAAAAAAGCAATTGGCTCATTGGATCGGACCATCAGTCCGGTTCCTAGTCTTATTATGATCAATCGATTCGGTCCTCAGTTTCGAATTTTGGGAGTTGATTCTGCTGGTCCAGATCTCAATTTCACTTTGGAATCGAATTGGACCGGAAACCGATCACCCCTAATTGAATAGGTTAGACGTTTAGAAATCGTATTGCACATTGAGCCAAAATTTATGAATTATTTGTGTCTATCCCATTTATCTAAAGAGATGTATCTTCCTCTCTTCCTCAAAAATTTCTCACATGAAAATAAATAAGAGTAAGTTTTATTCAGAGGTGATCGTCGGGCGGGCAGGATCGAAATATCATGCCTCACTTGTTGTGCAAGTCAATCCATCACGTGAAATTTACATAGAAAAACTTTGAGCCAAGCCGATCGCCCGTCCACCGATCGCCCTAGCCACATTCCTTCAACCTAATGAAAATAAGGCCCGGTTTTTTGAAAAATCTACTCCGCTCTCTCCTTATATGTACAATTCTCTTTCGAGAAAAGATATATATATCTTTTCCTCATATTAAAAATAGTTTAACAACACTTGTCTTAAAGGCACTTTTAAAATATATTTTTATACTAAAATACTTATTTTTGATATATTGATTTCACATGGTACGATAAAAGCAGCAAATTTTAGCTACGTGCTTCTTTCCTTGAGAGCACTCATTGATGATAGTTCTTTTTTGTCGATTTTGTTCCATGATATATACTCCATAAATTACTCTTCTTGTTTTTTTTTTCTCTTTTTAGCGGTGAGGTAATTTAAGAGTACTTTCAATATTTTTTTTATGTTGTTGATTATTCTTTTACACCTTTATATCCAAATTTTGCTCTCTATCTCCCTTCAATGCTCTCTTCTTATACTTTCACAGTAAGAACGATAATTTAAATGATTTTTGAATCTGAAGTTACTAGTGGCTACGCCTATGTGCAAAATTAAATAAACAAGTAGAAAAATAGATTGAGAGTTATTTCAGAAACGGAAAATCTCAAGTTATTTTTTGAGTGGAGAAATAGATGAAGGTAGTTCTTTTTTTTTTTTCTTTTTTTTGGGTTTAGGAAGTAGGTGCACGAGTGCTGGATGGAGTTTATTTTGTAAATTCTTGCTTATTATGTTATTTAGGGTACTCTTCGAAGGGACAAGAAGTTGGACAAAAAGAAATTTTGCAAGTTTTACATGTACTTTTTCTCCATCACGTTATCAATGTCAGTAATTTTTGCACGTATATTATTTGGGATTCTAACCATCGAGTGTAGAAAATATGAACTAATAGGATTTGTAAATGGACACATGTAAAATGCGGTTTGAAAGTTTAAACTCAAAATTTTGTTAAACAGATACATGATAACAAAATTGGAAAGTAACATTCGAATATTATTATCTTCTTAAAAAAATCAATTTAATTTATATTTCAAAGTACTTCGATTTCCTTATTTAGTGTTATATTTTTCAAACATCGATTTCATTGATCTTTTGAAGGGAGATATTATCTCAAGATCATCTCTCTTTGTCCATTACTTAACTTTTTCTTTGTAATATTGAAAAAGAATACATCGAATAATAGACTAATACCTTAAAGCTTGTGAAATTCTATTTTTCCTTTCTTGGTCAATTCATATTATTATAATCTGATACGAAATTGAATAGGTACCAAACCTAATTACATGTTGAAATAAGTTATACTTCAAAATACTAATATTATTCTTCTAATAATATATTATTCTTTTCCCTAACTTAATTTTTAACTAAGTGAGAAAAATATGTACATCAATCTATTTATCTTCAAAATAATAATCAACGAGAGGACAAAGTTGAGAGGGATAGACGTGGAGAATACATTTGAGATACTTTCTCTTCTTCTTCTTCTTCTTCTTCTTCTTCTTCTTCTTCTTCTTCTTCTTCTTCTTCTTCTTCTTCTTCTTCTTCTTCTTCTTCTTCTTCTAAATGTATTTGGTTGAATTAAATAAAGGACATCATCTAAATGAAATTAATATCATTTAAGAATACATTAATAAATTATGTATAAAATCTATATCCTTTAAAAGCATCTTAAGATACTTTCTCTTTGTCCTTTTATTTTAGTTTACACTCAATAAGAGATATATGTTTGAGGATGGACAAATACATACGCGGATCATCATTTGTCAAATGTAGCCACATGGAGAAAGTGGGCCATATATCTTGCCATAGGCAAAATAAAGGGTCATGTGACAAGCACAGGAATCAACATTCTCTCGATTCTAACTTTAACTATATAATCAATGGAATAGACTAGATCAGACAAAAACGGAATACACATGGGGTATACTAAAGAAAGATCAATGTAAAAAAAAATGGGTACGAAAAGTTTCACAAATATTTTCTAAATATCTTGGTGAGTTAAAAATTGAATACAAATTGAATAAGCAAAATGCAATTAGAGGTGGTAAAATGCGTTATGAACCCATATTTTAACTCTTAGTCAAAGGCCTGGGTCATACATGGGTTGCCTATGATATGGAATATGGGTAGGAATGTGTCCCATAAACAAAAGATCAAGTGATAATGGGTTCCAATGGGTTTAGAAAAAACTCACTTTGAACTCATTTAATCAAACAGTAATGCTAAGGCTTCAAACCAAAGTAAGCAACTTGTCGATCTCCGAACTTTCACATCTGCAATGTTGCTCTTTTTATTTTGTTTGTTTAATTTTAGCGTTTTTTTCTTTCATTTTTTAAGTTTTTGAGATTTTTTTGGCAAAAAAATAAAAATACCTTTTGAAATTTTCTTAATTTTATTTTTCATATTTTTTTGAATGTATTAAATTGTTGCGATATCGAGGTGGCAACGACAAGGTAGTGTGATGATGACATTTATGGGTGAGTACGAAGTCCAATTCAACTTAGGAATTAGAGCGAATCAGCCTATCGCCATCAAGGTAGAAGCAAACCGGTTCACAAGAGTGAAGGCATTTCTTGTGGCTAGGCCAAGATCTATCACCCTTCTGTTTGCCACCACATTGATGCCCCATTCTGTGACTTGACCTCTGAACCTGTTTATGCAAGTGCTTTTGTCCGCTGGTGTGACGCTTACCCACGTCTCCACATTGCTCACGTGTTACGTGAAGTCCTAGTGCAATACCTCATCTGAACACCCGAAATTGGGTCATGTTTGGTCCGGTGGGGCAGGGTATTGGGTTGCTAAAGTCAAATTGTGTAAAAGTTGATCAATTTGAGTCATATCATCTTTTAACCCGACCCGAATCTGCCGTCAAATGGTTAAATGAAAATTGACTTTAGATTGAGAAAGCACCGGAATCAATTGGATCGTCAATTTATGAGCATCAGCCGGTATAAACTCAACCAATCGTACATGGCGGTAGAGTCATAGAGCATTAATTTGTCCTACCCGTCAATGGTGAAGAGAACGTGGCATAGATCTGATGCGACGCATCACTTGCGATTTCCCTCGACCATATGTCGACAAAGGCTCAGGATACACGTTCAATGTCGACATTGTTCACTGACCCATTAAATTATTACTAGGACGAGATTAAATGATTAGCATTCCAGGCTGATTGCACTTTTTTCCCCCAACCTTAAGAAACCTTCTTGTTTTTCACTGAATTTTAAACAGGATTGGTGAAAAAAAAAAGGTCAAAGGTGATAAAGTTGAAACATGACTCAGCATGATTATTCTCTTATTTTTTATTTTTTAAATTTCGCGGGAGGGCATGATTTTCCATTTTAAAATTGTTGGACAAAATAGTGATGAGACAAGAGTGACCAATCTTAGTACTTCACTTTTTTTCATAATGATAATTCCAAGTAGCCCCACCTCCCGCAAAGATTAGGGGAAGTTTTACGGTCTCTGTTTCTCGAATTGTAACGATTCATAACTCTTTACCATTCTTCAAAACTTCAATACAATATAGCAACAAAAAAGCATAAGACTTTACAAGAAACGGATAAGATTTACTCTTCTTTTTATCCAACGATCATTGAGAATGCAAGGATAGAAACACACGTGCAAACTTGTAAATTTTTAGGACAATTATACAAATGATTCATGAAATTTGGCTAATGTATAATATTGTCCTTGAATTTTTAATATGCTGTGGCCCTATGTACAATATTGTTCATTTTTTTAATTTATTCTATATAATGTCCTTAAATTTTTATTAAATGTTTAATGTTGTCTCTAAATTATATGAAAATATTCAATATTATCTTTTTATTAATAAAATTTTATGAACTAAATTGAACATGTGCCAAAAGTTCATAAATCATATTAAATAAATTAATAGTTTAGGGAAGATATTGCAGATTTAGTTAAAGTTTAGATATCACATTAAAAACATTAAAAATTTAGGGGACGGTATTGTATGTTGGGTCAAAGTTAAAAAATTATTTATGTAGTTTTCTCTAAATTTTTCTCTTGGCTCCACATTCCTCTTGTTCTATTACCTCGCCCACCAATTTTTGTTCTTATATTTTTCTATCTTCCCTTCTACTTCTCTTTTTCCCGTCCCATCTTAATCATTTTTTTCAATAAATGCTGCACTTGAATGGTCGGCCCCGCAAAGGAAAATAAGAACTTTCGCCCAAACCCGCTCATTTGCATTTTAAGCTTGAAGAGTCAACTTCACAAGCCGGTGGTGGTGCATATACGTAAATACATTTAAACCATAATCCATAACCATCTTCATACATCAAATAAAGCTCTGGAAATGTTGTTTCAGTCACATGATTTGACTAGAGGGTGTACATGAAATAAGTCGTTTTTGGTTTTCTCAGAGGAATCTCATTCTCATAATGAAAAACACTAAACTTGTTAAGACTATTTTGTAAAATTCATTTATCAAATGATGTATTAGACTGTTATTAGTTCTTTAATGGGGCCACTTTGTTAGGGCAACTCACGCTCCAACACTTTACTTAGAAACGAATTTTGTAAATTAGTCTACATAAGTCTAGTGTTCAGTGATAGAGTTAGGATATAGATTAAGGAGGACCAAAATCTTTTAAGAAAAGTAAAGTCGATATCTTTTAACACATTGATTTGTTAAAAAAAAAAAAAAACAACCGCATGGTAAAATGTTTGTTAGCCTTTAATTTAACATGTTTAGAAATTACCAAGTTCAATTTCAATTTTCCTCAACTTTCTTATGAATTTTCTGTAATCACCTATGAGTATGTATTTGGACGAGAGAAGAATTTTCCTTCTTGGAGATCATTGTTAATTTTTATGTAAGATTTCAAACTTTATTTCTGAAGAAGAAATTTTCCTTTAAAATATTCAATCGATGTTTCTTTCATCCATATTTACATAAAATTTTTTTTTTTAATAATGAATACAATTATGTATATAATATGAATAGCCACATTCGAATGCCCGTGTACATTGTCGATAAAGATCAGAATTTCTCTCAAGAAAAACAGAAGAAAAAGAGACAGAGTGGAGTTGCCACCATATATAAGAGAAGATGCAAGAGACTATTATATCAAACCATTCTTTTACTAAGAAATGAATAAAATTAGATGCATTTAGAGGACAAAATTAAAGAATCTCACCTTGCATTTTATGGAAGAAAGAATCCCTTATTAGATTTATGAGATTTCTTTTATGACTTATTAATTCACATCTTCTTGATAGAGTACAACGAATAATTGCAATTCATCTTAACTTAATTGACATAAATTTTCGTGAAATTGAGAAAAAAAATGAGCTTAAAACTAACAACGAGATTACTTTCTGTGTAATAGAAGTTACTCACATTTCCTCTATATCCACACAAAAATTTTCTGGGGAGGGAGAGACGGCCCTTGCTTGTTCCTATGTTGGGCAAGCAAGGGCCATTAGACATGCAAAAGTAATACGATTAACTCGCAACATTTTCATTTTTCGCTATTTCATAACTCAAAATAACTCAAGATCGACTCGAATGGACATCATCTCATCTCAACAGTCAATTCTGAAAAATGAAGTATGCACAATTCAAAATTGAATGATATGGTTCAACACGTGGGATTATGGTGAATTTATTTCATGGAAAACTCAAAATTTTGAAAACAATTTTTGAAAAATGATAACTTATATCGCTTAGGAAAATAAATGAATGGAAAATATTTTCGTCAGTAACTTACAAAACTAGTTAGTCATAAATTATTATCGATAATGAAAATATTTTTTGATTATTAATATTTCTAAGCAATGTAACCAATTATTTTTTTGAAGTGTTTTTCAAATCTTGAATTATTCGTATAATAAATGCAGCCTTAAATAATTAATTAGCGAAAGGAAGTTGTGTGTTTTCGAGGACGAGACGTTTATAATATGTGATTTGTTTTTTATTTGGGTTACCGGAAGGCATGTGCTCCTCGTGCTTTGAGAATCACGTTCTTAGCTGTTTTAAGGTCCGTTGCGCCCAATTTCCAACGCTATCCTCGGCCCCATTTCTGTCAACCTCGACTGGACGCTCTTTCTAGTATATGTTCCTATGATCAAGAAGCACAAACGTTGGACCAACAACCAATGCCAACACAACGTGGGACACGAAGAATTTCTTCTTCTCTCTATTATAATATTATTATTATTATTACCCCTTTAAAATCTAATGATTAATCCTATCGCAAAATCTACCATCATCTCTAGACATAAAGTTAGCGACCCTATCGACAAACTACATCCCAAACCGGGCATTTTTTAAGAATTAAATTAAGCGAAATGTACTTTTTTCTTTTATTTTCACGTTAAAACATAAACTAGTATTCATAATATTTTTAAAATACGATCATACCATATATCTATTTACATATCAATATTCATATCATGAATCGTGAAATACAAATTAAGTAAAAAGTAAAACTCAAAACAAACACATACAAACAGTTCTTGCAAAAGTTCTTTGGATGTCACGTTTAATGAGGGGGGAGAGAGGAGGCACTGATTTTGTTGCTCTCAACAGAGGAAAGTTAACTAATTAATTATAAACCTATTGTACATATATTAATTCAATTTTAAACTTTACAATTGTTAATTTAGTCCCAAATATTTTTTGGCCAATTTTTGCTAGAATTCACTAATGTAGCGGTTCAACAATCATTAGCCCTTATATGTGACATGTTGCTACATCAATGATTTTCAGCGAAAATTGACTCGAATGATAATATTGAAATTTTGCACAAAGATTTTTGACTCGATTAGCAAAATTGAGAAATTTAGGACTGAATTGACATCTAGATAATAGATTTAGAATTGATTGGATAGACTTTCCAAATTCAAAAGGTAATAATGTATTAGCAAGTGTCTCTCAAACTCCCCCTCATGTTTCCTCAGGCCAATCATCCGTAGCTCATGGAGCATTTCCACATCAATGCTTTGCCATTCTCACTCAGCTCACATGGTTCCCTTGAATCTAATTGGGTCGACAAGACTCGACATTAATTAATCGATCAAGGACTGATGACCCCAATAGTCGTATGAGAATTTTCGAAAAGCCATGAAACTGGGAGCAAAGGAGCTGCTCAAATTGGCCTCGACCGCCGCAAAGATGAGAGGTTCTTGTCCAACCCATCGGAAACAGCATTTCTCTCGTTCACGTAAATTTCCCAAAATTAGAGCTGGCACGCTCATCAAAAATGGAAAGGGAAATGGATGGATCGAGGGATAAGTGTGGAACCACCTTTTAATGTGTTTGTCGGAGGTTAACTGAGTTCTTAACGTTCGGAGGTTAACTGAGTTCTTAACGTTCCAATTAAATTGTTTAAGTCTTTAGCATTCTCCTGTAGGTCAATTAGTTCTTGAATTTACAATTGGGTCAATTGAGTTCTTAATCTTTGAAAAAAAATACAATCAAATCCTATAATCGCTAGTAGTGGCTCTTCGACGCTCGAAAAGTTCCTATGAGCCCTTTCAGCCACTGTGCTCGTGTATATGGCAGATATTCCCTCTAAAACCCCCAAAGCAAACCTTTAAATCCCCAATTAAGCAAATCCAAAGTTGCAATAAGCAACGACAAAATCTCTAAATTCCAATCCCTTAAAGAAACTGCGTCCTTTTTGTTGAGAAAGTGACGTCACAGGTAATCGAGGGAGACTGAGGAGAATCGCATTCATCATAGTTCGAGAAAAGAGAGATGCTTATATATGACTTTAACAACGTTATAATTGATCAAATTATAACGTTAAGGCCTTCATGGCAAGCGACTACGGCGCTAATGGTGTTAACTAAATTGAATTATGAGGATATAATTAATAAATGGCGAAAAAAAAGTTAAAATTTGATTTGGCACTTATCTCGATTGATATATATTATCTAATATGAAATATGCTACACATACATCTTTGACCAGCTTTTTGATAGCTTTGACTTTTGGAAGAACAACTTCTATAACATAATAATATAGCACAGATCAGGCGTTCAAATCATGATACTCCTTCCCAATTTTAACTCTCATGTTATTGCTGTTGTTGTGCATGTTTTCTAGCTCTTCGGTTGTCTCATGTAATTACGGCCATATCTTGTCTTGCACTTTTAGAGGACTAACTTATCTCTTGAAGGAGAGTAGTAAGTAATATACTTTCCCGTTTTCTGATGGATTTACTTTTGAAAAGAAGAGATTGTCTAACCATG
Organism: Eucalyptus guilfoylei; assembly: GCA_016097605.1. Taxonomy (NCBI): domain Eukaryota; kingdom Viridiplantae; phylum Streptophyta; class Magnoliopsida; order Myrtales; family Myrtaceae; genus Eucalyptus; species Eucalyptus guilfoylei. The sequence continues at coordinate 14,048,286 of CM027860.1, read as the reverse complement.
TGGTTGGTTTAAATTGATAATGTACGATTATGGGGCACATCGAGGAAGAAGTGTTGCCTTGTGCTTTACCATTGCATTAGAGGAGATCGCATTCAGATGTGGAAAGGAAAGATGTGACTGCTTTCGAAACTGAGGTGGCAACATCATGAGGTTGAATTTTTAGTCCCAAAAAGATAGACACAACATCTATAAATAACCATGGAAAAGAGTATGACAGCCATACTCTGATTGTCTAATACATTAAAAAAATCTCAACTTTACGTTCAATCCCAACTTTATTTAATGTTTTTATCTCATAAAAAATCCTCAACTTTAAATCCAATTCCTAAACTTTTTTTTTGTCCCAAGAAAAACCTCTAACTTTAGGTTATGTCTCATTTCTACTGTCCGATATTAATTTTACCCTACAATTCTTTTAGTACCACAAAATACCATCGACTTTTACTTGAATTACAAATATGCTCTCCTTGACTCTGTCTAAAATTTCCCACTGACAACCAAGAGATGGAAAACTCTCAAGCATGTGCTGTTCAAGGATCCCAAATTGAGAGTCCCGATCATAAGCTCTCTGATTTCAAGAGATGGAATACTTTTGAGCACAAAATCAAAGATCCCTGAGTGAGATAGAAACAACTTTTTTAAGAGTAAGAAAAATTGAAGAAAGCCAACCGAATTGTTCTAATTTTTACTCAAAGTTCAGATCCAAGAAGACCTTACTTGGCTGATATGGAAATTCATATCCAAAAGATGTATTCTTAGAAGTGAAATTTGGGGAAAAACTTGAGCAATAACGTGGAAATGCCACATGAAATCACTAATAGCAATTTTAGATGGAGGGTTCATGATGGCATATTTGGGACTCAAGCAAAAGTTAATGATTTTTTATGAGACAAACAAAAATTTAGGGTAACATGGGAATTGGATCTAAAGGTGGGGTTTTTTATGAGACAAAAAAAAGTTTAGAATAAAATTGGATCTAAAGTTGGGGTTTTTTTATGAGACAAAAAAAGTTTAAGGTAGAATTGGAATTGGAGCTAAGGGTCCGTTCGTTTCACGGAAAATGAGCCATTTCCGGAAAATATTTTCCCATAAGTCATTTTCCAGGAAAATGACAATATTTTCTAGTGTTTGGCTAAAACCTGAAAATGCTTCGGAAAATATTTTCCGGTGTTCAGTAAGGAAAATATTTTCCGCTCACTAGATTGGCGAGCACGAGCGTCAAGCTCGAGGCTCACTAGATCAACGAGCGCGAGCTTAAGATCAACGAGCACGAGCTTAAGATTGACGAGTGCGAGCTTGAGGTTCACCTAGTGACGGCCGATGACTAGTTAAGAAAGAAGAAGATGGGAGATAAAGAAAAGAAAAAGAAAAAAAAAAAAAAAAGAAAAAGAAAAAGAAAAGGAAATTAAAAATAATTCGAATTAAAAAGAAAATTACAATTTAAAAATAATTCGAATAAAAAAAAGAAAAATACAATTTAAAAATAATTCCAATAAAAAAAGAAAAAAAAAGGGAGGAGGAAGTGAGGAAAGTGAGGTGTGAGATAAGAGAGATCAAGTGAAGAAAATGTTTTCCATTTTTCAAAAGTGGATAACATTTTCCCTAGATTTAGAAGACTTTTTTTTCCTTTCATGTAAAACATTTTCCCCTCGGAATTCATTTTCCGTGAAACAAACGCCGGAAAATCCGGAAAACGTTTTCCCGAAAAACATTTTCTGTGAAACGAACGGAGCCTAAAGTTGTGAATTATTTAGGGTATTAGGCCTAGCTTTACCTGTTTCTTAAAATTATAATTGCTATTGCCAATGTTTTGGAATGAGTTCACGCAATATAAGTGCTCATTTTTCTTCCAATGACGGATTAAGGCTCAATTGATGACACAGTGATGGCGGATTGATTCCTTGAAGTGTTTTGGCAAACATTTCACTACTACATTGCTTCCAAAACAATAGTAGCTTTTAGTGGTTTTTAGAAAGTTTCTTAGACAGAATATTTATTCCAAGATTGATTATTATTATTACACTGCTATTATAAAAGACATTGTACACAATTGCAGTTGGATGAAGGACATGTGGATGAATTTGATTACATAATTATCTTTAAATACATGTCACCCATCCAAATGAATGCGTACCAAGTTGTTAATAACAATGGATTTAATTAAATCCTATCCAATTTCCCAAACATGAAGTTACAACAATTCAAGCACCATTCATCTATTAGGAAATTACCAAAAAACTCATAAATCTACTTTACTTGTGTCAATTCAATCTTAAACCTTTAGAGTGGGATTAGAGTAGGACCGAAAAAAAATAAAATCTTAAACCTTTTAATTTTGCCAATTGAGTCCTAAAATTTATAATGATTTGCTAATATAATTTTTTTTCAACCGATTTTGATTGAAAATTGATGATTTGGATGTTGGCCGTGCCATGGCCAATCAACGCTGAAGTTGAAAATTATTGCATTTTATTAAAACTTTTTGAAGTTTTCACAAATTTTTTTCTTTTGAATTTTTTTTTATACACTAAGTCTGGCGAGCATCACCAAGAAAAAAAAAATTAATATGAGTCATGCCACTATTAGCCAGTCGACATCCATGTCATCAATTTAAAAAAAAAAAATTAGTCGGAAAGACTGTATTGACAAATTGTCATAATGTTTAAGATCAATTGGTAAAACTAAAAGATGTAGGACTGAATTAATATAAGGGCCATAAGTTTAGAACTTTTTGATAATTTTCTCTCGATCTGTCAAAATGGGCGCATTGCCCCTTTTTTTACTCATATATATTGGACCGGGTTATACATGGGTTATTCAAACATTTAGAGGGCCAAGTCAAAGTGGGTTTAAAAGATTATGGTTCAATTAGTTTGGGTCTAAATGGGTTTATAGAGTGATATATTTTAGACCCATTTAAAAAATTGAGTTGAATCAAGTTAGGTTGGCTCATTTATCATGAGTAGAGACACACCCCCATTAATCTCGACCGCAGCACTTGTCGTTGCATCGCATTCTCCACTTTGGTCTTGGTCATCGCATCTATCTTCACCCTCACTTAGGTCGGATCTGAGCCCATCTCTCTCTCTTTATCTTCGTTTTTTCCCCTTGTATCGGCCTTCATCATTTTCTTCTGGCATCGATTGCGGATCCTTGCTGCCTCTAGCTTCAATCCTGCGCCTCTGTGATGTCGATTTGAGACCAGCCAAGGTGCTTGACCAAGGATCGAGCTCGTAACATAGTCGCCCAAGCCCCAAATAGGTTTGAGTGCTTCGGCAGCATCGGATTTAGGCTGATCGGGAACAGTCCAGCAGCGCACTATTGGCATGCAACGAACTAGATTTTTCCAGCTGCCACTCCATATTCTTTTAGTTTGCTTATTGATCGCAGGGTACAAGGTCGGTTCCCATATAGAAGTTGGAAGCCAGCTGGTTTGAACTAGGTGTGAAGAAGGGACATTGAATGTGTTTCATTGTTTGTTGGAGATCCGTTTGCGTACTTTTGGGCATTTTCATCATAGAATCAAAGCATCATTTTTCTTCAAATGAGATTAATTTGTATTGCTCGTGATCTTTAAGTACATTGTTCATTTAACATCGATTGAACAATTAGAATGCAGCACTGGTGTTCAATATCCCCATAGGAAGAAAGAAACATGGGATGGGAGTGATGATGAAATTATTTAGTGTGTTTTTGGCATCATGTCGTGGTCCTGAGGGATCCTTGAGGGATAAGTGATCAAATTTGCATTTTCAATTTTACTCTAGCCCAATGAGATTTTTCTCTTCAGATGGGCCTCAATGTTCTCGAATGAATCTGAGCTGAGAATGAACTGTGCACTGTGGACTGAGTGTTCCAATCTGTGATCATGAATCGTGGTATACTTCTCACAGGCGTCGTCTTTCGAACACTTTAATCTCATGGAAGAGCTACCAGAAATCGCCGGATTTACAAATTCCGGCTGGTTCTCACATTAAATATGCAAATAATATCTAATGCTCATTTTGATGGAAATGTATTTTCAGACGTGTAGCACTTTAACGAGGAAAACCAAAGAAATTCCCCCCCCCCCCCCCAAAAAAAAAAGGAAACTACAGCTAATAGTCCACTCAAGAACAAAAATACACATAAAAAAAGAGGCGCTATTTCCACCTTTTTATGACTAAATCCACCCAATTTTGATCAAAAAGACAAAATTGTGCTCAATCATTCAATTGAAATTTAAGTTAGGGCCTAAATTTATTAACTTTATTTTTTTTTATTTCTATGTAAAACCTAGTTACCATATTTAAGAATTTTACATTTACAGTTTTTCTTCATTGTAGGTGTCACAGATACATTAAAGACACTACGTTTTTTTTTCATTGTTAGATTTTCTTCCATAACAATTAGTTTTGTCGAAAAAAGAAATTTCCAAGAAACCTAGTTCTTTTCTATGTTGTCGAGCAAATTGAAAGATACATTGTCAAGTAGAATCTAGAATTTTCTTTGTTTATAGACAATGTTTTGACATAATCACTTATTTACAAATTTTCACTTTTGTTGTGCATATCACCATCAAACCCCTTCTTACCGGTTTTCTCCTATATATGCATATATGAATTGGATGATCGGATGAAGAAATAAAACCCTCTTTGAAGATTTTCCAAAATAACATTCTCCAACGAAAAACTTTAAAAGATGAAATTTAATTAAATCAAAAAATTGCATAAGATAGTTTTTTTTTTTTTTAAATGCGGGTGAAATCTCATCATTGAATTGACATAAATTAATATCATCCATGAAGTGCGTCCGAAAAAATATTAAGATGCCTCATTGTGCAAATGTTTTTAATTTATTCCTAGATATTCCATAACACTTTACATCTGTGTAAAAGCATCTCACCAATAGGAAAGGAAAAAAAATAAGTTCTTTAATATATTAAATAAAGAGACTTGGTATATATTTTAGACTAATGAAACTAAAAAAAATAAAAAATTCACCAAGAAAGTGAGCTTTTGAGATAAAGAGAGAAAGAATAAATAAGTTTTTTTATAAGAGTACTAATGAAGAAGAGACTTTCAAGTATCTTACTATATCAAATAATTTGTCTTTTTTTTCCTTACTGGTGGCTTTTACATAGAACATGTATAACGTTATAGTAATATCTAAGAATACACTAAAAAAATTCTTCAATACACGAAAATGAATAAAACATGTGAAATGTATAATTAAGGCAACTTGATCGTTAATTAAAATAGAAAATATATGAAAAAAAGGGAACGATTACTTTAAATTGCAATTAAATGATTGAGGGCAAATAAGTTGTTTTAGTGCAAATAGGGTAAATTTAGTCATATAGGGGTGGAAATCGTGCCAAAAAAAGAAGAAGCTACCGGTCGGTTCATACTTAACCACAATGAATATTACCTATGGCACTTTGAAGTCGGCTAGGCTAGGGTAGCATGAACACAATCTGTTCGCATGTATGCACATGTTCTTGCACTTCTGTTGTGGCCGACCAATGTCGAGTGAACTGGTTCACAAGAGTGAGGGCATTGCTTGTTACTCAGGCAAGAACCACCACCCTTCACCTCATTGGTACCTTTACGCCTCTGTTCGAAAAAAAAAAAAAAACACTCTTGAACCCGATCTGAGCACTGAGCTCTTTCACCAACTTGACAAGCCAATCCACGAAACTGCCCATTCTTCAAGACAACAATTTGAGGAAGGAGTCTGGGTCAGGTTGGGTATGGGTCGGGTACAAGTCGGGCTGAATATAGATCACTAAATTTGTATTATATGTAAATGGATCAATCTGGGTTGGACTATCTTTGATCCGACCCAAAACCTACACAATCCACCCATTTGACAAGCGTAGCCTTAGAACAAATGAACTTTGTTGTAAAAATTGTGAAGAATTCAATAAAAGAACCAAGTGAAACTCTATTCAATCTCCAAAATTCCAAATTAGGTTGACCACCAATTGGTCCTTTTTCAACTTAATCCCATCTACAAGGGAGTCATGAAGGGATGCAGAGATGAGAGAAAGTACTTCTCTGCTAGATTAAGAAAAATAGTGAAGGAATGCTGATTGCACAGGGCAAATGCCAAGAGGGTAAAGGATAAAAGTTCACAGAGGAAGAAGAGCTACGCCACAAAGCACTGCCTTGAGCCTTGAAACATGCTTTAGTCATACGTTTGCATCTAAATAATGAGTTTTTCCTCTGTCAAGGTTTACAATATACTTTCCAAGAATATTCAAACGTTATGCCCTTGTGATATAAGACAAGCGCAGGTAGATAAAGTTGCCCTATCAGCAAACAGGCTCTCCTTTACATTTGTCTTGAAGAGAGCTAATTGAAATTCCTCCCGCAGAACAATACAAAAGCAGAACTAGAGAGCAGTTGATTATCTCACCATAAACATATATTTTGAACAGTTGATTCCACAATTCGAGAATTGTAATCCACATCATAGGAACAGCTTGAAAGCAGTAGATAATAAAAGGAGGATATTTAAAATTGCCGCAAAATGGGCCAGAGGATAGGAATTCGTAGAATTTGATCATCGTAAGCAGTCATATCAGCTCAAATCATTACTGGGGTAAGTCAAAATTGTAGAGATAACAAAAGAGGACAAAGTTCCAACATCCTTGTACATCAAATCTTGGAGATCAGGGCTCCAAAAAGAGATACACAATATGATCGAAAATAGTCATCGGAAAGAAGCTCAACAAACACATCCTAGATATTGATACTACTCATCAAAATTATTGCTGCTTGCGTTGAAACACTATATACTCATAAAAAATCCTGAAGCCAAGTGACCTACTTCTCAGTAGATTGAGAAAAAGCCTCCAAAATGAGATTCTTTAATCTTTAATCAATGCGGCTCTCTCCACCACTGCCTGCATCTCGGTGGATTGCAGTTTATTCCTTTCTTTCAACTCCCCCCTCCCTCTTTGAGTCTTCCAACGATTCCAATCCTTCCTTCCAAACCCTTCATCCAAGCCAGTCCTAGACATTTGTAACATGTCATCAATATGTACATGCATCATTTGACTTTGATGCCAGTCGAAGCAACAAATTTAATAGCACCACAAGTCATGCTCTTCTCACCATTGCTTCTTTGCGCCAGCGGCAGCATCACCAATCTTCTCATTGCCCCAATTTTTCTTAGACAAATTGAAAATTTTCGGCTTGCGAGGATTCAAGATCATCGATCCTCTCTCTCCATTCTTCCCGTCTGCCGTACTTCTTCTTGAGAACTCGGAGCCAGCTGACCATCGATAAAGTCCCTTGACATAATGAAGGAATGCACTGGCATTTAGTGAGGGATCCATGCCTTTCTTCTTGCAGTAATCGATCATGCCAGATCTGGTTGTAGTCGCCACATAAGGCGGCTTCTTCAACTTGTCCCTTGTTTCCAAAGAGAACGTCTCCTTTGCCTTATGGAGTGTTCGAGCTTGTCCAGGAGGTGGATGGCTCGGATTCGGATTTCGACTTCTTCAGAAGAGGGCCTCCTTGTTCTCGGATTCATACTCAGATTGGGTAGACAAAGACACTGAGATTTTTGCGGCCGCAGTGGAGGAGAGAGCCTGTTCGCGAGGGATTTTTCTCGCGTTTCGTGATCGTCGTTGCATTCAAATTCGGACCCCAACTCTCTGCATTCCTGCCCTTCTTCTTCCTATGGTCCTTCATCGGACGATTCGTTGGAGAAGGAAACAGGCAGCTGCTCTTTCACCGGAACTGGATCCTTTCACTGGAACTGGACGACCAAACTCAGCCAAAGGTTCCAGTTCCGGTGAAGAAGCAATTGCCAGCCAGCTTCTCCAACAAATCGTCCGAGGAAGGACCATAAGGGAAGAAGGGCCGAATCTGTATCTGACGACAATCGAGAAAAGCAGGAGAAAAATCGTGAGAGCTAGGGTTTATGTGCATTAGATGGAGGTATAAGATCGGCGGTCTATAAGTGTGTTTGCCTTTTTCCAAGTACTGGCCGGTAAGGGTGATCGGTTTTCTATTCGGTCTAATCCCACCCATCATCCAGACAAGGAGGACCGATAACTTGTTTTTGGAATCGAGAACCGGATAACCTAAGACCAGATCGGGCTGGACCAACTGGTTCAGTTTTCGGGTGGTCAATTCAATGGGTGGATTCACATATTTTGGCAGAAAGTTTTAGATTAATTGAATTGTCAATCTATGTCGCAATTTGAAACTAGGATTTAGTCCAAGATTTGCTTGTAGGGGGCACACTCGAAAAAAGGAGGATTCGGTGGATTCTTTTCCATAAATGACGGACTCACAAATTTAAGGAAGGTGCGGATAAGTGAGGAAGGTAAAATTAGTGAATCTTTACTAGGAAAAGAAAGAAGCAAGAGACACAATGAGCAAGTTAGATGAATCATTATTATTTGAATGAAGATGAATCATTATAACCACTGGGGTTTGCCCCAGTGGCCACCCTTCCAACATGAAAGGAGGAGGTGGGGGGTTTGAATCCCCACTTTTTTAGTGGGTTGTGGTGGGGACAATTCAGTTTCAAGTGTGGGTTTCGATTCCCACGCCCTGCAGACAAAAAAAAAAAAATAGATGAATCATTATAGCAATATGAAAGAAATAAAGATTTGCTCCATTATGTAAAATAAGCCAAGCGTGGGAGGAGATTAGGATTTAAGTTTACACTTTACTTCTTTGAAAAGTGAAAAACTATTTTGGTTCCCACCCTAGAATCGAACATAAAATCACCAGTTCCAATTTTATGGAATCGAGAATTGGACCGGTACCCCCAAGAATCGCTCAAAATCGGCCGATTTGATTCGGTCCGGGCGATTTTGGGTTTGGGTAGTTCTATATGCTCACCCTTACTGGCCAAAAGGAAACAAAGGGATCTCTACAAAACAAGAAAAAAACTTCTTTTAAACCTAGGCAACAAATTCCTTTTCTCACTTTTCTTGTAGCAAGCCACTTTTATTATTGCAAATGACTTTTGAATTTTTGGATGCTATGCTTGTCTTCTATGTTTATATGTAATAATGATGTGTAGTCATTTAGTAAACGAATTTTTTTCCCATCAAAAAGAAAAAAATAAATCCTTTTTTCTTAACTTCATAAACGGATTTTTGATATGTCTTATGAGTAGGATTTGATTAAAAAAAACTGTTAAATTCCTTATAATTGTCATAGTAGAGAACTCAATTCTACCCATATAAGGTTATTATTTTTTTTTGAAGAATTTATAGCACCATCCTTGTACCCAATAATGGGTATGAGTTGGTTCTCATTAATTCTCTAAAACTCTTAACACAACGTTTATTAAAAAATGATGATTTTTTATTTCTCATAGAAACATCAGTAAAAGAATAATGCAAATGATGTCTTTTGAAAAAAATGAACTAGACGACGTGGTTTTCACTTTGATCATGGAGAAAAAGATAGTGTAAATCATCACCTTTGGGGTTCTTTATGACTCGCAGCTTCCAAATGAAATCTCGATAATAAGTTTTGGATTTTGATTAGGTCAATTGTCAGTATACAAAAAATTTACACATGGTGTTTATAGATATAATTATGTAACCGCATTCATTTACATGTCTTCATCTAATTGTAAATGTGCAAAATGTTTTCTACCCACGTAATGGACATGACTGAACGAGATTAACTGTTATTATCTTGAAAATGATATTTGGTAACACCTCTCACTCTATTTTCCTCCTATTGTCGCAATATTTCTATAATTTTAGTTGTTCTTGTTGTTTTTATTTTTATTTTTATTGCGTCTGAATGTTTTGGTGGGATTATTTTGAAGTTCTAACTAGTGTGACCTTTCTCTAAAGTATGTCTTCAAAGGCTGTAATTTAACAGAAAATGGATGATTTGGAATATATTTTCCTAAAATAATTATTTGTATTGTTAATAAAAAATAGTCAATGAAGATCATTTTCATTGTTAAAAATGATTTCTTCCTATATATTTTCGTTGAGGATGAAAATATTTTTCCTTCCCATATTTTCAATTTGATATTAGCAATCATTCTAAGAAAAATATTTATCAAATTATTAAAATATATAGTATATATTTATGTCCAAATATAAGACAATGGATTAATTTGGAATCACCCAACATTCCACATAATTTGAGGCATTTTCTTCTACGTATTGATTTTTATAATTTACGGTATGATTAATAAAAGTCTCTAGCTATACGGAAGGACTTATAAAAAATATTGATGCCTCTTCTACGAAAATAAAATGGAAAATGATACAAATAATCCCTGAATTAATGTTGTCCCTGAACTTTAACCCATTGTATTATGTGATCGATGAACTTTTAATTTATTTGATGTTATCCTTCAACTTTTAGTACTTGTTCAACTTAGTCTCTGAAAAAGTTCAGGACTATATTTTATATTGGGTTAAACTTTAGTGCCACAATGAACAAATTAAAAGTTTATGGATCATATTACATATTGGGCGAAAATTTAGGGACGATTTGAGTCATTATCCCAAATTGAATTGGCATCTGCTACAATAATTTAACTTCAACTCATGTGAGTTAATATTAAGAAAAAGTTAAATCTCAAATAATAAAGGTTAAAATAAAAATCAAAGGTAAAAGTCATGTAGACACATTTACTTAGCATGTCCTATTTGTGTTGTCTTCTTTAGATTGCGTTTGATGTTTTAGATTCTACTTAGGATAGAATTAAATATGATAGAATATGAAATTTGAAAATTTTGCTATATCCTATTAATTACTTAACTACTGGAGTTTGCCCCAGTGGCCACTCTTCTAACATGGAAGGGGGATGTGGGGGGTTCAAATCCCCACCTTCTCAAGGGAGGTTGGGGTGGTGACGAATTAGTTTCAAGTATGGGTTTCGACTCTCACGGTCTGTAAGGAGGCAGGACAAAAATCTGAGAGTGAGAGTTAGAATAGGAGTAGATTATGACCGACCAAAAAAAATATTAATTGCTTGATGAAAATGGTGACAAAGTAGGATAATTCCATTCCATTTATTGTCCATTGTTTGGTATGAATGACAAATCTATATAAATGGATCTAAAAATGCACAAATGAGATGGTAATAATCAATTCATGTTTATCATTACTATCTAAGTCTTCAACAAGAAAGGAACTAATCACAACATTTTAGGGTCACAAGTACGATTATGACAAGAAATTTAAAGAGGTTTTGGCAACATTGACGAGGTCGATTCCAACGAATGTCAAATCTAGTCCAAGAGAGAAAATATGATTATTTAGCTTCACCATTCCAAAAGTATAATGCTTTAAACTCTCCTCACTTTCATGAAATTTCTATGTGAACCACAAAGGTACGGAGGAGAAGTTTCAACTCTCTTGCTGTCTTAATAGAATTTTTAGGTGAACTAAAGAGCTATGAAGAACGGGTGAACGTCCGGAAAACTAATTTCCGAAAAATGTTTTCACTCAAACAAACACCATCTTAGTTTTAATTGTGTGCATGGGGCCACTTCGAGAATAGAAACATTAATTTGCTCAAAATGAGAACAAAAGGAAGGGTAAATACCACAAACAAATCCCAAATTATATCCTAAACATCCTAAACTTCCTAAACTTTGGTTTATATCACTAAAAACCTTAAACTTGCCCATTATGACAAAAATACCCTACACTTTTTCTGGTACGGAAAAACCTAAATTTATGCATATGTGACATATATGCTATCTATTTTAGTTCCATCCGATGTATATTCATCACACCGGTATAAGTTTGAGGTATTTTATGACATAAAAAATTTGGAAACATTTGTGTCACAATGGTCAAATTTATGATTTTTAGTGACAACAAAAAAGTTCGTGATATTTGTATTACAATTGATATAGTTTAGAGTTTTTTATTGTGTTAATCCCAAAATAAATGATATTGACAAGAGAAAAAAATATACAATTAATTAATTAGTAAGCGAAAGGAAGTTGTGTATCAAGGACGAGAACTTTATAGTATGTGATTCGTTTTTTTATATTTGGGTTACCGAAAAGCATGTGCTCCTTGTGCTTTGAGAATCACGTTCTTTGCTGTTTTAAGGTCCGTCGCGCGCAATTTCCAACGACGCTATCCTTGGTTTCCATTTCTGTCTACCTCGAGTGACCGCTCTTTCTAGGAATGTTCCCATGATCAAGAAGCACGAATGTTGGACCAACAAGCAATGTCAACATAACGTGAGACACCAAGAATTTCTTCTTCTTCTCTCTCTCTTTTTATTACAAAATTCCCTTTAAAATCTAATGATTATTCCTAGTGCAACATGTACCATCATCTCTAGACATAAAGTTAAAGCAATGTCGACATAACGTGAGACACCAAAAATTTCTTCTTCTTCTCTCTCTATTACAAAATTCCCTTTAAAATCTAATGATTATTCCTAGTGCAAAATGTATCATCATCTCTGGACATAAAGTTGGTGACCGTATTGACAAATGACATCTTAAATCCGGCGTTTGTTAATAATTGAACTAAGTCAAATGTACTTCTTTTGTTTAATTTTCAAGTCAAAATATAAAATATTATTCACATATTTTTGAAAATATGAACATACGTATATCGATGTATGTGCCGATGTTTATATCATGAGTCATAAGATGCAAATTAAGCAAAAAGTAAAACCCAATTCAAACACATTCTCCTTTTAATAAAACAAACAGCTCATGAATAAAAGTTGTTCGGATGTCGTGTTCATTTTTTTTTTGGGGGGGAGGAGGGGGAGGCATGAGGCACCGGTTTTGGTGCTCCAAATGGGGGAATGTTACTCAATTTTAAACTTATTATATCGTTACTAATTTAGTTTTGAATTTTCTAATTTTGTTAATTTAATCTTAAACCATTATATGAAATTTCAATGTAAATCTTTGGGCCAACTTTCACTTGAAATCACTACGTATACTAATTAGTCCAAACTACGTATGCTATTGTATATATGCTAATTCAGTCCTAAATTTTCAATTTAATCTTAAATCTTTATATAAAATTCTAATGTAAATCTTTCTATCAATTTTCATTAGAAATCACTACATAGCAATTCGGTTATCATTAGCTGTCCTGTGTGACACATCATTGTGTCAATGATTTTCAGCAAAAATTGACCGAAATGACTACATTAGAATTTCGTACAAAGATTTAAGAAAATTGAGAAGATTATGATTGAATTGACTAATAAGTTTAGAATTGACTGGGTAAATTTTCTCCATCAAAAGGTAATAACGTATTAGCGTCTCTCAAACTCTCCCTCATGTTTCCTTGGGCCAATTGATCCGTAGCTCATGGAGCATTTCCGCATCAATGCTTTGCAAATCTCACTCGGCTCACATGGTTCCCTTAAATCTAATTGGGTCGACATTAATTAATCGTTCAAGGGCTGATGATCCCAATAGTCGTGCGAGAATTTTCAAAAAGCCATGGGACTGGGAGCAAAAAAGCTGCTTAAATTGTCCAGCCCATCGGAAGCAGCACTTCTCTCGTTCACATAAATTTCCTAAAATTAGAGCCGGCCCGCTTATCAAAAATGGAAAGGAATAACTGCGGAACTGCCTTTTAACGTGTTTGCCGCAAATTAATTGAGTTCTTAACGTTTCAATTAGGTTGATTTAGTTTTTAGTATAACGTCTGTTGGTCACTTAGTTCTTGAATTTTCAATTAGGTCCATTGAATTCTTAATATTTGCGAAAAAAAAAAATACAATCAAATCCTATAATTACCTGGCTTTTCGATGCTCAAAAAGATTCCTACGAGGCTTTTCTGCCACCGTGCGCATGTACATGGTAAATGGCACAACCGTCTTAGCCTAGAAAAGACGGTGTTTGAGATTTTCCTCCAAAACCCCCAAAGCAAACCTTCAAATCCCCAATTAAGCAAAACCTAAATACCAATTAGCAACAACAAAATCCCTAAATTTCATTCCTTTAAAAAATTGTGTCTTTTTGTTGAGAAAGTGAGCCACTGTTGCATGATGTCAAGGGTAATGGGGGGGAGAATGAGGGTCGCATTCATCATAGTTCGAGAAAGGAGAGGCGCTTACTTAGGACTTCAAGAACTTGATTGATCAAATTGTAGAGTTAAGGACTCGATGGCAGCAACTACGACTCTAACGGCTTTAACTAAATTGAATTCTAGGGATTCAATGAATAAAAGGCCAAAAAATTAAGATTTAATTTGGCACTTATCTCGATTGATATATATTATCCGTTACAAAATATGATACATGTGCATTGTTGGCCAGCTTGTTGACAGCTTAAACTTTTGAAAGAACCACTTCTATAACATAATAATATAGAACATGTCAAGCGTTCAAATCTGATACTCCCCCTCATATTTAACTCGCATAGTATTGCTGCTATTTTGAATGTTTTCTAGCTCTTTGGTTGTTTCATTTAATTATGGCCATGCACTTTTAGAGGACTAATGTATCTCTCGAAAGAGAGTAGTAAGAATATACTTATCCTATACTATTTGATGCAAGAACATCTGACTTAGCTCCATTGAAAAACTCGGGAGCATTGATGATGATTCAAGTCAAGGTAGAATTTGGGCATAATGTGAGTTGATGGGTCCATAAATGAAATTATCCACAGAGAAGACTATTGATCATGAAACTAATTAAGAAGTTGTCGATTTACCATATTAGTTGTCAATTTCAAAATTAATCAGCAACATATTGACAAGAGGCTATTCTGGTCTATTTCCCTGGATATTTGAAGAACTCTTGAGATGGTTATTTGTTGGTCAAAGCTTTAATTTTCCCTTTAGGTCTTGATGGTGAGTTTTTCCTATCCCGAAATCCTATATCCTTAGCGGGTGGCTTGTCCTTTCAGCCTTGGTGTTGAACTTCGTCGATCCTAATCTTCATCCTTGGTTGGTGGATCATCTTTTAAACCTTGGTGGTGATTGCATTTTATCTTCCATTTGGATTTCATCCATCGAGAACCATTCCCACTACATACCATTTCCATACACCAAAACAAAAAATTCCTCTGTTTCTGGAATCACTCGCCCACACATACATCACTATTGGTCCGTTTTCGGATGGATTAACTTTTGAAAAGAAGGGATTGTCTACCTAAGTTGTTAGTTTAAATTGATTTTATATATATGATTATGGGGCACATCAAGGAAGAAATGTCACATTGTGCTATACCCGCGTTAGAGTAGATGGCTTTCCAATGTGGAAAGGAAAGATGTGATTGCCTTTTGAAACTAGGGCGGCAACATCATGAGATTGAATCCTTAGTCCAGAAAAGATAGATACTACATCTATAAATAACTATGGAAAAGATTATGACAGCTCACTTTCTAACACCTTAAAAAAACCTCAACTTTAAGTCTACTCCCAATTTTACTTCATCAAAGCATCATTGAACAATAGTTTCAGCATCAAACCTCACCAAACCACAAAATCTCATCCTCAAACATTCATATAGTTCATATAAACACAAATCTCAACCTAAGTACGAATCCTAGCCCCGGTTACTTGCACACATACCTAGTTGAATCATTCATAGTTGCCATGTTTAATTTAGTACCATCCCAATTTGCAATTCAGAGACCATAACTAACTCATTGGTGTTCTGCTCTACAATATTTGCTATTGTGTCAATCTTTTTCTTTTTCTGATAGCTGCACTCCTTCTTGTAGTGGCCTTTTTTACCACAGTAAAAATAAGACTTGTACTTCTTGAAGTTGTTGTTATTGCTAGGCTTGTTGATGTTGTTGGTGTCAATAAACTTTCTCTTGTTTCTCTCTTATTTTCTTTGTCTCTACTTATGTTGTCATTCTCAACAAAATGCACCTTATTTGCAACTTCTTTCATGTAATTAGCCTCGCATTCTTGATAACCTTCCTCAATTCGAATGTGTTTTATCAAATTATCTACAGTTAGGTTCTCGGTTGTATGGAGAAGTTTCTTTCGATAATCATTCCAAGGAAAAAGCAATTTTGATATAATTGTAGCAACTTGAAGAGATTTGGAAACTTCAAACATAAGGTCTTTGAGTTTGGCATCATATATTTGAAGTTCCTCAACTTGCATAAAGACAGATTTTCATTACTCATGGTAAATTCAAAATATTTTAAAGTAGTAAATCTACTGTTACCTTGTTTGTCAATATTGTATTGGCTCTCCAAGGCATTCCAAATGTCTTTGGGATTTTGTGTAATATTGGAAAGTTTCATATAGACGATCTGACAGAGCATTGAGAATCCTTAATCAGCACCTCCTTTTCATCATCCTCACGCCTTTTCCTTACATCTTTGATTTTATCATAATCATCATCCTTTATATTAGGCATAACGGGCAAGTTGGGGTTCAGGATGTGGAAGATGCATAATTCAAATGAAAGAAGAATCATATTGTCATTCAACGGATGAAATTGGTTTCATCATAAGGATCGATTCGCAATCTATGCACTCGATGTAGCTGATGTCTCCAAGTATATGACTATAATACCTTAAGATTGTTGGGGAAACTTGATTGCTGAAGAGAAAGAAGTAATAATAGATCATTGATGCTTTGATGTGTGTAGACAATCATTGTCCTTAATGTATTATTTGCCTCTGCTATTGTTGCTGTTGGGTTTAGAACAAATATACCTCCAAAATATATACTAAAGCCACAAAGAAACAAGTTCAACAATTACTTAGTTTCCCTCTTGAAATTTCACCTTGAATATGTTGATGTTGCGTCTATGAAAAGAGAAAAATATAGAGTTCTAAAAAAGAAGCAATTATGAACAGTTATGATTATAATAAATAATATGTTAATTGGTCTCTATTCACTGACAACAAATCAATACATCTCTTGAAAATAGGTACCTTATCCACAGCTATCACCATTCTTCATGTCAAGAATAACCTCATTTCATAACCAATGATAACCTCTTTTTAGGACTAAGAGTCAGCTCTAATCATAACCAAGAGTCACGTATTCTCTTAACTAAGAGACACCTCATTTATGATAATAAACTATTTCAACTCAATATTCATATAAGTGACTTATAGAGAAGATAGGCAACATCGGAAAATTATGACAGCACAATATTGATAGTAGACCGAATCCAATATAATCCATGGATAAGACAACACATTGAGTGTACACTTGGAACGCTCAAGGTAGAAGCAGAAGGTGAAACAACTTACCCGTGACAGTGTTTAGGCCAGGTTGCTTTTGCCAACGATCCAAAGAACCACCATGAGAAGAAAGGACAATCTTATATGTTCTTTCCCATCTTCCAACCCTATTCCCTCCTAAAAAACTCTCTACTCAGATTTCTCACAAGCCTTTGAATTTTGGTATCATCATGAACAAGAGATCTTTGCCGAGAAAATTCCCTATATTAAGTACAATAATCGAGACATTGCACATACCTATTATAGTTAATCAGCAACACCTCCAAAAACTTGCATTAACAAATTTCCACGTAGAGAATCCTTACTACTATCGTCAGAATATAGATTCTCAGTTTAGCTTATTCTATTCAGTTTGGGCAATAATCACATTTTTTCCAACAACTTTTTGAACACACCGTAATGCGTACCATTTTGCATATTGCATCTATTAAATGGAGCAACTTATTTAGTCTCAATAATACAACTCTAGAGGTTTATAATTTACTTAAGATGAACACGAACATTAACCAATTGATTTTGTTCTTTACATATGACAAAACTTCTCTCTCTTATATGATCATCTTGAATTAAACTAGACTCACGTCATGAGGGCTATCCCAAGGGCATCATGGTAGGACAAGTTTAAGAATCGCGATTCCCTTTGCATCTGTTGTAATATTAGTAAGAACTACTTCCAATTTTTTACAGAGGTAGTTGTTTTTTTTTTTGGGGGGGGGGGGGTCTAATTACAGAGGTAGATTGAACATGCCTTTTGTGCCACACCAGAGCTCAGTAACTTTTCCAGAGCAGACATTGGAAAAACATATAATGGACACTGCTGATCCACCTCCTGCAAAATGTTTACAGGTAATTTAATAGCACATGGAAGCACTTAAGTTTCTCATTAAAAATGTTTACAGGTAATTTAACAGCACATGGAAGCACTTAAGTTTCTCATTCACAAATTTCAAAAGCACAAGTACAAAATTACAACAGGAGGGTATAGGCACTCTTATGATACATATCAACAAGCTAGATATTAATTTGAGAAAAAGCCTTAAGAAAACTCTAAATTATGCTTACTCTGACACGTTTACCATGAAATTCTTTGTTTAACATAAAAAAAAAAAACCCAAATTGTGCTCACCGTGACACAATTACCCTAAAATTTTTCTTGTGATATAAAAAATGCAAACTTGTACCTATATACAATATCTACTCTCTGTTAAGGTTCTGTTAGATGATTGTTTAGCCAAATCAGCATCTTTATTTTAATTAAGCCGGGTGGGCACCATGTCAACATTATTTGCTTTATGTCATCCATGCAGCAGACTTATAATGATTCTCATTGATAGATTTTTGAAAGAAGGTAAATGTATCACCCATGTATAAGTTTAGGATTTTTTGTGCCACAAAAAAAAAGTTTAAGGTAAATTTGTCACAATGGGTATAGTTTAGAGTTTTTTTTGTAGCTTTTGCCCTATTAGTTTTCACTTATACAAAACAAATGCTTAGTGATAAGTTCCTCTTTTGCGCATTCCCTACTCTAAGAGGAGGAAAGGGACATAAGGAATCAAACATTAGATTTTAAGATCTCGATAAGGGTGGATCACAACAAGGCCATCTTGGTTCCCATACAACCACACTACTCTTTGTGTTCGTGGAAGAATATTTTCACTATTTGGCTAGGAAACTATTTGTTCAAATTCTTGCTCCTAGACAAAGTGTGCGCTCGGTCAAATAATTATTACCTCAAGGAACTATATAAACGACAAGGAAAAAAACAAGAAGTCTGTCTCTCTTGAGAAACAGTGAAGAATCAAATTGCCAATGCTACTATTAGACATGATTGCGAAGAAAAAAGAACCATTTGCATCAAAGCAACACAAATTCCACAAAATCAACAACTATGAGAGCATGCACAATATTGTTTGCGTGCATAGAATCTGCATTGAAGATCGTGTTAAACTAAGACACATCAAAATAATCCCAAGGAGCATTGCATGCTTTTGAATACGATTTGGTTCTAACTTCAAATATCTAATTGTTCGATTCTTTAACAAACAAGATTCATGTCAACTAGCTAGAGAATGGGAAATTCATCCAAACAAATCTAAATCTATTATACTTTTGCCAATTCAGTTTTAAACTTTTCAATTTTGCCAATTGAGTCTTAAATCTTTTCATGTTTTGCCAATTAAATCCACCCTGCCAATTTTAGCCAGAAATCACTGTGGACACCGGCTGTCCTATGTAGCATAGTTAGTGCTAACGTGAATAATTTCTAATAGTATTTTAATATTTTTTTGAATATTTTTTGAATTTTTATTGTTTTCCTTTTTATTATTATTATTTTTGTCCTTCCTTCTTTTGCTAGCTAGTTGCCAGCCTCAAACGAACCTTGCCCTCCCCTAGTGAGGCTCGATCTTGCCGTCATTAGACAAGGTTGGCCTCACTACCCACTTGGTAAGATTGACCTTGTCAAGGGCAAGCAAGGCTTGCCTTCCCTAGTGACCGATGGATCCCACTAGCCCTCTCCTTTGGCTGATTGCTAAGGCCTAACAACTAGCTAGAGAAAGAATGGAAGGAAAAAAAATAGAGAGAAAAAGAAAAATAAGAAAAATAAATTAAAAATTAGAAAAAATATAAACACATTATTAATAATTGTCAACGTTAGTACTGATCGAGCCATGTAGCATCAACTAGCGTCCATGTTAGTGATTTTCTGTCAAAATTGGCCAAATGAAATCAATTGGCAAAACATGAAAATGTTTAAGATTTAATTAGCAAAATTAAAAGGTTTATGACTAAATTACTAAAAGCGTAATAAGTTTATGACTTTTTTGACAATTTTTCCATTGGAGAATGAATTGTAGTGACTATCATTCTTGTCCTAAGTTGTGAGGATTTCGTCATAAGAATTTCAACTTAGAGAGAAGAAAAAAAAAATAAACAGGAAGGGGAGAGGGTGACATCAGCACATTGAATATAACAAAGTTATATGTCATACTCTTTCAATAGACCATCCAAGTCCACAATTTCCAATAAATACTAGGGTGAGCAACGCCACAATTTCGAATCGGCCGGTTTTCTAGTTCCAGATATTTGAAACCGACATTGTTCAGTCCAGTTCTAGATTCTAGAGTGGAACTGGACTAAATCACAATGCACCTGAGTAGGATAACCAATCAAAAACAAGAGACATATGAAATTTTTTCCACTTTATAGAGTGCCTGTACACAAACATTGTCAAGAGTTTTCACTATCTGTTCGCTGAGCTAGTAATTTATTGCCACACAAAAGGCATCATTGCCTTCAAAGCGTCCAACAAGAGGGGAGTGCACGTAAATTTGGATCGCCATACCAAGTATAGTCTTGGAATATCAAATTCCATTTCTGGCTCAAAATATTTATATCAAATTCCATTCCTTTACTAGTAAATGTATTTGTTTTATGTATTATGTATTCACAATCTGTCTTTAATTTTTGGGAATCTTATCATGTGTTGATTTTGTGCTATTCTTATTGCGAAAATAATGATGAATTGAGCACAATTAAAATTAGAAATCCCATGAATTTTTAATATTAACTTTTTTGGATCTTTTATATTTATTAAGTATTTATTAAATTAATCTTTACCAAAAAAAAGTATTTATTAAATTAAAGAAAAATATAAGAGCAACAATTGTATCCCGATAATATGATCTATCGATCAATAGGAGCAACACTTGCTAATAGTAACTTCCTTTTAAGACTACTAGTGGATTCAGGTCTTATTGTGGCTATCAGTCTTAGAGAGTGGATGTAAGATTAATTATAAGCAAAACCGCTAGAAATCTCCATGTGTTATCTTTTACTTGCTCATTATCATCTATGCTGATGGTACCACATGTAATTGTCATTATCAGCATTAGTTGATTTCCAAGTGTTGGCACCTGATATTTATCCATTTATTCCTACTTGTAATAGCTTCTATCTTTTCACTATTAGCATTATTCATTACCATCGACATTATTAGCATTTGTTCATCTACAATTTGTTTTTGTTTAGCTTGTTATATTCAACAGACGTTTTTCATAATTTCCATACAACCTATTCACCCCCCTCTCTAAGTTGTATTATTTGCTTAAACAAATAGTCGAAACAGTATAAGTTACTAGATTTGTATTACGTATAAATGGGTCAATTTGAGCTGGACCATTTTCAATCCAACTCAGATCTGACTCAACCCACCCATTGGAGCACCTTAAGTGTTACTAATAATGAGCCTATGAAGATACCCACAAAGAAAAACAAAAGGAACATTGCCCACAAAATCCTAAATATATTATATGGTAGTCAATTCAATCTAATTTTTTTTTTTGCCAATTTAATAATATACCTTTGACGTTATTCCAATGTAGGTTTTTCGGCAAATTTGGCTAAAAATTGTTAATGTAGATGTCAGTCATCTTATATAGCACAGCTTGTATTGATATTGATTATTTTTATGATTTTTTTCAAATTTTCCATACTTTTTTCTTTTTTTTTTCCTTTTTTTTCTCTCTATTTCCCTCTATTGGTAGTCGAGCTTTGACACTGGTCAACGTAGGTCACCACCACCCACAATTGAGGGCTATGAAGCCCTCGCCAATAATTGGTAATACCTTGGCGATCGATGGAGAGAAATAGGAAAAACAAAGGAAAAATGAAAAGAGAAAGGAAAAAGGAAGGACAAATTTTTTAAAAAAAATCTTGTAAAAATTGTTCACAACGATATTGATTGCGCCATGTAAGAAAGTCAACAATTTCCATCAAAATTGGCCAAAAAAAATTACAATGACAAATTATTAAAAAGTTCAGAACTATAGTGGCGAATTTGAAAATTTTAAGATTGATTTGACCGTTGTACGATAGGTTTATGACCTTTTAAACAATAGTCTTGAAAGATAAAAGCTATGTAATACATAATCTTACATGCTGTAAAGATTGAACAACTGCAGATAATTTTGGGAGGCGGCGATCACATTGAAAATACTATTTACTCAATTGAGATATTGAGAAACAATCAATTTTTGCAGCTCATTCATAAGCAGTTAAATACCTCATAAAAATGAACAGAGGACTTAAGCAAGTCCTAAAAAGGCTTATGGGAAAAAATAGACGGGGGAGCTGCCATGAGGTGGGGACCTCGCAATGTCACCCCCTATTCCCACCTCCTCTAGAAGATAAAAATAGAGGGGAAATTAGAGAGCCTCATGATGGTGAAGATAGACACCACGTCAGGATTTCGATCTTGGCTACTATTTGGTAGGTTGGTATAATAGCCACTCACGCCTAGAGTGAGTGAAGACAGGTGAAAACCCTGCTACAGACCCGGCTGCCTTATGGCAAAGTCAAAGAACTGACTGCAAGGTTCTATACCCCCAATTCTTTGACTTTGCCGTAAGGCAAACGAACAGATTTTACACATGTTCAGGGCTTGACACCGCAGCATGATATCAAGTGTCCACTCGGACCACATAAGCAGTTAAATACCTCATAAAAACGAACAGATTTTACACATGTTCAGGGCTTGACACCGCAGCACGATATCAAGTGTCCACTCGGACCACAAAAGCCTATGTAAAACATTTTGTCTTGTCCAGTGTCCACTTTGGATCTAGTTCGTGGAAGTGCTGGTGTGAGCGCAAACACATTGCTCCGACAAAAGCATCGGGAACGATGAGAGATAATGTTTTCTAATGGAAGAAGATGGAACTGTTCACCCGCCGGCTTCCACTTGCTCGCACAAGAAATAAATCGATGGCAAGCACTCCGGAAAGTTCAAATGTTAAAATTAGAAATGTTTAAGATTGCTTTGAAGACATTGATGCGCCTGCCTTCTCAGTTGGACCCAGCTCATACGGGGAAAAGGCGATTTCATAGTAATATTAGTCCCCTTCTACCATAGAGTGGAGCATATGAAAATTGCTACCAATTTGTGACAAATGAAAAACGACACCCATCGGCATGTTGCACCACGACCAATTTACGCTTCTCCATCGTACATGTTAGCATGGGTTGCCTTCAAAACAAATGAAATCTTCAATCGTCCCATTCTTACATCTTTCACCTCCCACCACAACGGTTGTCCCATTCTAAGCAATCTCCCTGTCCTGCTAGTAAGTCTCGCCCTTCTATTTCTCTGTGAGAACCAATGAAGTTTACCAAGATTGATCTACAAAATTAATTTACTAAAAAATGCGATGTCGCAGACGGTAATTTAGTGTTAAATATGACTCATTTGTTTAAATGCCCTTTAACAGTGTTCCGCACTCGGTAAATCAATTTTGTAAACTAGTTTGGGTACATTAAGTATTTCTCTTCTGCTGCAGTATTCTTGTCAGCGAAATAATAAGCACAACCAAGTATGGCCTAAGGCCAAATTATCACAGGTCACATTCTTTACAAGATGGCTTGAATTTTTGTGTCGAATTGTTTGTGTTGTCAACCCCAACAACCAAAACAGATAGTAATTTTCTTCCTTTATGAAATTATTCGCCTACATGAAGAGAATAAGGAACTGCTCTTCCTTTTATTGGGGTAGACATTTTAATCTAAATCAACGAGCCTTGGGCTTGTTTGCTTACCTGAATTGCCGGCTAGTTGAAGGATGTGCATTTTTCATCCCTTGCTACGTCAGATGCCCATCGCTTGATTGATGCTCTAGTCGAAGACTTGTACCAGGAAGTGTTCAGCCTGCCTAATTATCTGTCGGGATTACAATATGCTTACAAAATTTGCAATGAATCCTATCATCTTCCAGTTTGCACAATCCAATCTGCCATTAGCTGATTTAGATGGAAATCTTACAACCTGAGCACAGTAGCACTTGAAAATCCTACCTTTGATTTAAGATACACAGCAACTCAAATTCCTCCAATTATTAGTGAGACAAGACAAGGGCAGGTTAGTGTACAAGTCCCAAAAGAACAAACAAACGTACTTCAATCTCCACATTCTCTGTATAGATCAACATACAGGAAGGGTGAAGCATGGGGTTTTATTAAAGACAGAATCTATTTCGCATGTCAAGAGTAACATTGGACATTTCTAAGTAGATATATAACTGCTACGAAAAAAGCAGAGTCTTGCTACATATACACACTTCCCGGATCACATGTTATATAGAAGCAAGCAGCATATAAGATCCGTTTGCACCTGAATAGCCACTGGCAGTCTGGCGGCCCCCTGCAGCTCCAGGTTGATGCTGCAATTATGCAGGTGAGGCCTTGACATCAAAGGGTGCTGCTTCAGAACCAATCGGCCTACAAAAGAATAAATAGAGGTTGCAGTCAAATTTCAAGTGAGCAAAAATGGAAAGGAAGAAACAGTATGAAATAGGAAATTAATTTAATGAGGAAGAAGCACGCTAATGACCAAGTTGACCTTACCAAGCAATTCAACATGTCAGATCGCTCTGTACAACATTTTCTAATGGAACACCAACAGTTTTGTTATTCACATCATAGGATGACAGCACCTTCCTCTGACAAAATCAATTAGAGAAATTAGTCTATTTCTTCAGACATAAGTTAATAACACGGTGGCATCAGGATTCTGAACATGTTAATGGGAAAGTGAATCACAATTCCAACACATGGAGATACAAAACATAGAAGGGGACTGCTATGAGTTATCGTTTCCAACAATCAATTGTTTCACTTTGTCAAGTGGATGGCACAAACAGCACTTGCAAAATTTGATTTGAAGTAAACAAATCAAATCATCTAGAGCTTAGAGATGACTTGATAATAGAAGGATTCACATAGTCCACTAAGTGCGACAAGGCTTAGTTTATGGTGGTGGTGTTGCTATAAACAAATTAATTTGTAATAGAAGCAGCAGACTGTAGATCACCAGTTCATTTGGATCTTATTCAAGAACACCCAGTGCAAAGATATTATTGCACTTGCTGACTAATGAATAAACAGACTAGCAGTGACATGCATCTACTGACAAGCTACTGCTACGTTATTACACAACAAAAATGAGATTCTTAAATTTCCACTTTTGTTACCATGCAGGTTTAAAATCACAATTTATCTCATAGTATTGATAATTATTACAAGGAGTTCAGTACTCACCACTGGTACAAAATCTGGACTTGACAAATTAAAGGTGAGGTTCCTCATCAACAATAGAACCTGCAAACCAACCCAAAGTATTAATATTAACACGTATAAAAGTGAAGGTCATAATCAGCTGAACAGCCAATCCAGGGTCACACATACACATACATATCAGAGTTTCTCTTCATAGCACAACAATCTCTTGAACATGCAAATGTCATGGATATAGATCAATTGTATGTCAAAGTTATTAACTATCCAGACAAATCAGCATTTGCAGCATTTATGTTGAACTTAAGTCCCCCACAATGATGATGAGGTTACAATCACAAATATAACCTGATGGATGTTGGATTGCTCCAAGAGAACAAAAAGTAGAAGTTGACCAGAAAATGGGCTTTTAAACATTTAATGCAACAATCAAGGAAGCCCCATAAATCATCTACAGGGGGAGATTCACTTCTCCTTATGAAGCTTATTCTGTCTTACTCTGACCCCTATCCTCTCTGATAAGTTTGCCCAAAGTTCCTACTGCAGGAGAATTCTTTGCCAAAGTTGAGTCACCCCCAATACATGCTTATCGACATAATAACTAGCAACTGCCATTAAACCTTGAAGCTTCAGCTAAGAGCCACTGCTTCGCAATCCCAATTGCAGAAATTCATAGTTTAATGGCAAAATTCGCACCAAACAACCTATTTAGACAATTCATTTTGGCAATTATAGTCACATGCTTTAAGCATGATCAAGTTCTGGTAAAATATTCACCAATCACAAGGGCTTGGAGCAAGTACATATATTTTGTGTAAGTACAAGAAAGACAAAATGAACTTCCCAAGATGAAGTGATACAGAAGGAAAATTCGTGGAGCAAGGTTTACTTATCCCTTATCTCATGGCTAATTTATTAATCAGATGGTGATGGAATTCCAGGTTGCAGTAGATGCTTCATCAAGTTCGCAAAAACTTTGGAAAGTAGAGAAGTTTCAAGGGCATATAAGATCACCAGGTGGATAGTGATTCTTGAATGATATATCTAAGCTTATACAAGGCAAGAAAAAACTAGATGGCTACTACCGACTAATCAATGGTCGGCTGTTAGCATAGGTGGTGACTTTTGTCAGGCAACACCTTACGACCCATGTCGTCATCAAGTCATAGTCATAGGTAACTAACCACTCTATTATCTATCCAAAAGGCAGAAAGGCATTTACTTCAGATCATAAAACAAGAAGACTCGAGAGCATGAGATCAAACCATTCATGGCACATCCATATCCACAAAATCAAACATCAGCAGTCTTTATCGCCATCCACATAAGACAACCCAAAAGATGTAGACCAAGTAATCATATCCCTCACATGCAATTCAATAAAACCACTCATCCAAACCCAAGCAACAATGCACAAGCACACCCCGAGCATACCCTAACGTATCCCAAATGCACAAGGATTGAATTTTATAAGAGCAAGAAAGCTTTAAAGGCCACATTTTTCTTTGAAAAATGCTATCATCTGAACTGCCTCCAGAAAAAGGTTATACTCTTCCACTTACAGTATGACCTCTAGGTTGTCTATCAAATGTGCATGTTCTTCCCCGATGCAGTTCAATGAAGAGTCATTAGCTAAGATAAAATACAACTGACTTACAGTTTCAAAATTGATAGGGTCCATTTCCTTTAGCTTTTGCACATGGCCTTTGGCATTTGGATCAAAGACACTCCCAATGAAGCCATATACTTCAGAAAAATCAGGTATCCCTATATAATGTGCAAAATAGAAGAGATATGACATGTGCATAGTCTGGGAATACCGAATAAAGTAAATATGACAGTGGTTCGAAGGGTTACCATGCATTACGGGTGTTTGTCTCTTTTGTTTAGATATCTCTGAGCTAGATGGCGTTCTACTTGAACTTCGCACACCACCAGCAGCGCTGCAACTAACCCTTGATGAGCCCTTTGATCCAATATCAGCTGAATCAGTAACGTTTTATGCCATAATAAGTTCTGGAAAGATCCCTTCGACAAAGCTAGTATATAAATGGCATTTGAAAGAAATACTCAAAAAAGTGGTGCATGCCTCTACCACCTTGGAAATTGCTAAACTCATCCTGGCTTAATATATTATTGCTGGATGCATTGTTTATGAGCACGGATGCATCATCCCATGAAACATTTCCTGGTGTAATTGTAAAAGCAGGATTTGTCGAAGAAGGCTGGGCCATGGAAGCTTGCAGTGGCACTAAAACTAAAATAGCAGAGTGTATCAGGTCAAAAGGCAGACATAGAGTGAAGTATTTTGGATAATTTACATGTTACTCATGAGAAACACACCATTTTTCGACGCCTTTTGAGGGTAAGGATGAGCAGCTTTGCGCTTAGGACGAGGAGGTGGAACATGTGCAACTGCCCCATTCTTTTGGACTTTCAAGAAGTATTTCTGGGCATGGCTTCGGATCTATAAGACGAATCATCTATCAGCTGGCAACTAGAATACGACTTGCAAGGATATACAATAAATGAAGCGTGATTCATGTCTTCAGACCTGAATGACAGTCTTTGAGCCCACAAAATCCTCAATTTTCTTCCAATCGCGGTCAAATCTGGACAACCAAATAGACACGAAACAACTCAGTCCAGGAATCCGCAACATGTTCGATACAATTTGAAGAAAAATACTACGATTAACTCCCAATCAAAACCTATCAGAAACAAACTACCGGTCCTCGTGCAAAATTTACAGATACGATCACCTCCACATTTAGTCGAATCGAATACGCGAAACCAAGCGATCTCTAATCCAACAATCTCCACTCCAACGACGGCCTAACCACACCGAATTTCTCTCAAACACTAAAGCAAGTACCAAATCAAAACATAACCAGCATACTGGAAAGAGTCGAGGTAAATAATGATTCACGACACTCCGCCTCCATCGAGGGGACAGTAACGAGCTAGCTAGCGAGGCAAGAAGGGGCTATAACAGAGGAGAGGCGAGAGAAAACGTACAGCTGGAGGGCCTCGAGGAACTTGTCGTGCTCCTCCTCGGTCCAGCTCTCTCTGGACTTGGTGATCGTGTAGGGCTTCCTCACCTTCTTGCCGGAGCCGTCGCCGCCGCCGCCAGCCGCCGCCGGAGTGGTCGCCGACGTCGTGGAGGTGGCCATCGACTGGGGGTTGGAGGAAGGGTTCGAGTTCATGGCAATCCGGAGAAGAGCATTCGCTTTCCACTTCGCAATCGTACCGAACACGAACAGAGGGAAAAGGAGAGAGAGAGAGAGAGAGAGAGAGAGAGAGGTGGTGGTGGTGGTGGTGGTGGTGGTGAGGAGTTAACGAGGAGGAATTGAGAGATGAAGGTTTTTGTGGGGGGGAAAAAATGGGGACCTAGCGATGGAGGAGCGGTGGGGCCCGGGGCGAGGTCGCTGTGGGTGATCCCAGGCCACGCGTTCGTTCCTTCGTCCCACTGGACTGTTTCGTCACGCCGATTTGGATATGTTGGACCGGTACGATGAAAAACTCTAAAGTAATATATTTATAATAAGTTCATTCTCAATTAATTTTTTGAAAAAAAAAATGATTTTTATTAATTCTCGTGAAATTTCACCTTTTAGTTATTGGATGAAATTAAACATGACAATTAATACACATACCAATTTGAGATTTTACTCTTATATTAATTTATAATTTTTTGTGATATTAATTCAATTTAGCCATACCATGAAAAAATCCAAAGTGAATTTATCCAAAATTGATTTTTTATCAAAATTAATATTTTGACCTTTGATAAATTTATCCCAAAGTAATATACTTGTGATAGTTTTCGTTAAATTTTACTATCAAATTACTGAGTTGAATGACACGCGATAGTTGATTAGTGTATCAACTTAAGATTTTATTCTTTGTTTGTTATAGTTATACAATTTTTGTATTTTTTGTGGTATTAGTATAATTTAACGGATGCTATATTTGTCACAAATGTACCGATTTGGGGTTTTTGGCGGTTGAATAAATTAGTTTGAGGGTAAAAATATCACAAATGTACCAGTTTATGATTTTTTCTGATCAGTCAGGATAAATTTATTATGGGTGTACCAGTTTGGGGTTTTTTATGGTCAAAAAATTGATTTGGGGTAAATTACCAGTTTGTAGTTTTTTAGAGTATTAACCTTAAATTAATTGAAAAAAAAACTTAAATTAATTGAAAGTAAGTTTGTCTGAATTTTTTGTGGTTGCAAAATTAGTTTATAGTAAATTTATTATAGATATATTGATTTACAATTTTTGATTTTTTTTTTAAGAATTTTTGATTTAAGGTAAATTTGTTATATATTTATTAATTTGGGATTTTTCGTTGCATTACTTTTTTTATTTTTTATTTTTTTTCCAGTTATGGGGAGAGGGGGGCTTTGGCGTTTCGCGCCATGGAAGCGCAAATACTGCGAGGCGGGTTCACGTGCGGATCGGGTCCACTGCCATTCCCTATGCCTGCAACGTGAGCGGCCGTTGTCTCATTTGACTCTCGCTAGATTTGACGGAGGGGATCCATCTGGCTTGACTGTGATTGGGGGCATAGGATCGGAAGGACCCCAACCCCGCGCGCGCGCGCTCTCTCCGCGTTTGTAGGCTCTAGTCAATTAACAAGACGTACCGACCCGAAAAAAAAAATTTAACACGACGACCTCTTTTATGGAAAAATAAGAAAAAAACAAATTGACGTGATGACAATTTTTTTTTCTTCTTCTTCTTTTTTCTTTCTCATAATTTGGAGTCACTTTCAATTTTTAATTTTTTTCGTCATTTTCAAATTTTGTGTGCGCTTTGAATTAGTTTAATGTAAGTTTCGCAAAATCATTTTAAATAAAGTGGTATGTAGATTCTCTTTTGATTTTGACATATTTATTTTTATTTGAGTAATAGTTTGAATTTCATAGACTTTTGACTATTCTAAAAAGTCCAAACAAACAAACCAATAGTAAAAATCAATAAAGATTTGTAGACCCATTGAAACGACTCGAAAATATAAGAAATAGAATAACTTTTTCAACTCGCGAAAAAACTGACTTGACCAATGAAAAGTGAATAACTAATTTTTCTTTTTATTGGTGTCGTAATTGAAATAGTGAAAGTTAATTAATCATCCAACTTGACTCGGCTTGACTTAACATTACCTCTTCATAAGTAAATTATTGTTTTAGCTTTTTTGCTTGTATTTCTCTTGAAAAAACAAAAATCACATAAAATTTTTAAGACTTGTCGGCCAACATATGAGCAATATTTCAATGACATGTAGTTTATATAATATATTTTTAAAAAATCAGAAAATTGATATAATAATGCAATTAGCAAACAGGATAAAGGACAAAAAGTGTATCTTAAATGGAAAAAAAAAAATAGAAGTTAGGTGTACAAACCTGAAAAGTTTTATAACTTGTCCTATCCAATGTCAAAATTTGATGCGCTGACATACCTATTGTAGATGGTTCTATAAATTCACCATCAATATATTATTAAAACTAAAGGAAAAAACTCAATAAATTTAATAATGAGGTTAAAATATAGGTGGTCATTCAGTTTATTTTCAATTTCCTTTCCTTTCTTTTGTTGATGATTTTATTGATTTCACACGGAAATAACATTTTCTTTTTCCTTTGGAGACTAAAGTTGGATTAATGTGTCATATTATAATTAATATTTCTCAATTATTTGGTCAATTTGGTGATGACCTTCTTCTTATCGATGAAAAAGCATAATAATTGCATACAACGGTTAATTTTGATGATAGCATTTAAGTTTTAACAAGATTAACAAACTAATCATAACGTTCTCTTTTTTTTTTGTCTAATCATAATGTTATCTTTCAATTTTTGAAATCGATGCATAAATTTCTAATTAGTGGTTTGTTGATGAATATTCATTCTTTAAAAATCTTTGCATAGCGAAGGCAAGAGCTATATATTGAAATCACATGTGCTGTTAGTTTGAATTCAATCTAGTACGATTTGTCAGGCTTTCGTCCCTTTTCGATTTATGACTCTGACTCGTATTGACCTAAGACCTGCATTCAAAACCCAACTCAACCCAAGGATTGCGGGGTCTAATAAACATGACGCCTTTTGATCGTGCTTGCTTTAGGAAGAGGACGAAGAAATTATCAACTCCCATAATTTCACTAATTATTCAATAACATGTTTTCGTTTTTCTTTTTGAGCAACTTTATTTGTTCAAGTTGTTACTTCTTTAGGAAACCTAATGTAAAAGTGCTTATGTTATGGGAGTCATCGTGCACGTGAAACAAGCGCTCCTTCCATGTTTGTTTGTTTGTTTTTTTTTTTAAGAGCGCCTTTTTATGAGAAGAATATATAATATTTTCATAAAAATACAAAAGAAAAAATTACACACCACATAAAACCATAATCAAACAGATCGAAAGAATTTATAATGCGGACCTACAAACCTAAGGGTAACAATGTGCACTATGAAGGGATAATCGAATAAGATTGGTTATGGCACCAATACTCTTCGACAAAGAACTTTGGAAAAGGAAATTGCCGTACAAATGGTGTATAGAAATGGGTTTAATGCCCTTAAAAACTCTCAACTTTAGCTCAAATCTCAATTCTATTCTAAGCTGTTTCTCCTCTCATTAAAAATCCTCAACTTTTGGTTTAATCTCAATTTTATCCTAAATTTTTTAATATCACATAATAACCAAAATTTTTTACTTGGGTTTCATATCTATCTCCATTAACACTTTGTCTAAAATCACCCTTGGTGATATAGCATCTCCATGTCATTGCTCTAATTTTTTTTTTTTCAAATTTCATATCAAAGAATGTGTTTTTAAGAGATAAATTTCCAAGTCAACCCAAAGAAGTTTAATATGATCTCAAATTTGGGTAAAAACTAGAGCAATTAGGATTGACTTTTCTCAATTTTTCTTATTCTTAACAGAGTTTTCCTTCCATCCTGCTAGAGGAACTTTAATTTTGTGCTCAGTCTTCAATCTCTCATACTCGGGAATGTTCCATCTCTCACAGTTAGAAAGCTCATGCTTGAGATACTCGACTTAGGATGTTCAAACAGCTTGCTCAAGTGTTTTCTATTTCTTGTTTGTCAAGAGAAATTTTGGACAAAGCATTAGCAGAACAGATTTGAGACTCAAGTAAAAGTTGGTAGTGTTAGAATTGAAACTATACTTAAAGTTAAGGTTTTTTACTAGAGAAAAGTTTATGATAGAATTAGGACTTGTTCAAAGTTTCTTAGGATATTAGGTTGATAGCAATGAGATGAACAAATTCAATCTTGAAACTTCTTGAGTTATTGGAGTCAAGAATTAGGAGCCTTTTTTCAATCAAGATAATCATAATTTATCTTTTGACATCTCAATGCTTTTGAATTTAAAGCTTACAAAAATTTTAATTTTATTTTACAAAGTAGGTCAAATTTTAAGTCCAATCTCAAATCAGTCCCAAATTTTTTTGTTTAATTTTTTTTTCAATTTTCACTTTGATCTCAAATCTACTCACGTGTCTAAAAGTTGCTACTAGTTTAGGGCTAGATAGATGTTCATTATTAGAACTCTTGTCTTCATATAACAACAGTCTTATGATATTGATAATCTCGAAGAAACCGGTGATAATTTTTTAGAGAATGAATGAATGGCGATATTTGATCTATTTTGAGAATAATAATAAAAAATCCAATAATAAAGAATTATAAATTATTATGAGGTTCATTTTTCAAACATTTGTGACTTACAATATAATGTTATTCTTATCATAGTCAAAGACCGTCATGTTAACAAATCTCAATTTTTTAACATATTTAACATTCTCTTTTGGTTTTTGTTTGTTAGTCAAAAGAAGAGACCTTCAAAAACTTGACACGTGTCAAGTTGGTGACGTGCAAGGTTTGGGCACTCGCCTGGCCTCTCGATCTCCTCCCGACTTCCATCCATCCATCCATAATCCCAAGCCCAACTTGCCCAAAGCGAAAAGAAATTAGTGGCTGCAGCTGAATCTGCAGATGCAAATGGATATTCTTTCTCGCGTCGGGACCTCCGTATCCCAATCCTTCTGGTCGGGAAAGCGGTCGTCGTCCTCGTCATCTCCCTCATCCTTCTCGCCATTGAGGCCCTCGTGCTCTCGAAGGGAACCGCAGCGAGACGGCGGCGACGACGACCGCGGCAAGAAAGGTTCGCATTCTGTCTTGCACCCGCTCGACATGCACAGAGACTTCTGAGGTCCCATCATTCTTTTTTTTCCTTTCTTTTTTGGCTTGATGATCTTCTACGTAGTTGTCTTTATGGACTGAACTTTGCCTTGACGAGAAATCTAGACAAGTGTGTGTCGATTCTCTTACCCTGTTTTTCTTGTGTGGACGCTGTCCTGACGATGATGTGCGCTTCGCTGGTTTCCGGGTCTTGCATCTCCCCGTGAGTACGATGTTGTAGGCAGTAAATGTCGTAGCCGGAGAAAGAGTTGGAACAAGTTAGTGAAGTGAAGCATATGTTGTGGAATTGTGGAGAGGAGTGAGGTCATCGAGCTCGACATGATGGTATTACCGAAGACAGAAAAGGGTGGTGCAAGAAGTGCAAGAAATTTGGAAATCATCTCGCGTTTCACGTAATAAGACGGGTTTTATTTGCTTGAATCCCGTTGGGGGCTCGTTGTCGTCATTGTTTTGGGAGCCAAATTTTGTTTTAAAGGAGCGGGACATTCTGAAGCACTTATAAAAGTTTGCCACAATCTTCAAATTCATTATCCAGACTAATTTTTTGAGTTTATGTGCCTGTACTGTCTTGGAAAATAAACAAATTCTTTGAAGAGAAACCCTTTGTATTCTGTGATTTGTTCTTTGCAGAACTGGAAATGAACTTATACTTGTACAGTCCTTTTCTGGGAATAGTAATTCATGATTTTATTGGCAATTAATCTGTCGGAGATGATCTGATCTGACAGTTTTACTGCCCTATGTTCTGGTAACAATGACCCCATTTCAAGTGATTGAGCCAGCCTATGACCGTTCATGTTCATGTTCAATTTCATTTGTTCGAATCATGTCTAATTTAATGTTTGGCTGCATAAAAATCATCTCGTCTTAGGTCATTCATTGAGAAACAGTTCTTGGATTCCTCTTAATGTAATATTTCCACTATTTTAGGTGATAAGTTCTCAACAGACTGGGATAAAGCATGGTCGAGCTTCAGAAAACAGGGGAAGAAAAATTTATTTTCCGGGTTCTCACCAAATAAATATGTGAGTTGGAATCCAAGACAGTCGGATTACCCCCTCTCAGAGGAAGTTGATCCCATTAAGAGAACAGAGAGATCGAACCTCATGTTGTGGACCAGTCCTAGGTTTACACTGGTGGTAGCTATTTTAATTGTCACATTTCTTCTGGTCTATACTATTCTTGCGCCCATTAAGTGACTTCTTGTAACTTCCTTATAGAGGCTCATTTTGTAATCTTGGCTGTAAGTAATGAATAAATACTACCTTTTGTTTCCCCTGTTTATAGATAGAGCTACTTATCATGCAGTAAATTGCGACGCGAACTGTAAAACTTGCTCCAGTATATTCATGAGCTGTGATTGCAGTTTTTGTGGTGAGGTGAGATCTTTTGATCTAAAGGATGCTGTATGGTAACCTGTATTTGAACAAAAGTAAACAAAGACGCATGTACTCCTGCACATACACATAGAAATGATCATGATTTTGTAACATGTCTTGGCATGTCCGGAAGCATTTTCTGTTGATCAATATATTTCCTTCGAACATACCTTGAGGGAGGAGTGGAGGGGTTCTGTCTGGTTTCTATGGTGCCTGTGTGGATGGAGAGTTGTTGAACGGGGCGGACAAATTTGATGGCGGTCAATGCCAAGAGGGATGGCTTGACTTCTAGCTTATTCATCTTTTTTACCTTTATTCTCTTGGTGTAGCAGGTTCTGTCTGTGTCATGGTTTATTGGTAAAGGCAAGGTTTCTTCTTTGTGTTTTGGGAGTACTTGATGCAGGAGAAGTTTGATCTGTATCAATTGCAATTTTATGCAGTTGGCATTTCTCTGTTTTAGTGGGTCCTCTGCTGTAGAGGTTATCAAGAAAGGGAATTACATACATATACTTGATGAAGTAAAACTAATTTTTTCTTATTGCAACGACTAGAGAATGCATGCATATATCTGCTTGTTTTCAGAGCGAGATCTTATATACAAGTCAGATGTATTACTTGATCTGGATAAACGTTAGGAACTCTCATTCTCAGACTTTTGCCCCGCCTCCTTGCAGGGCGTGGGAGTCAAAACCCACACTTGAAACTAAATCGTCTCCACTCAACCTTCCGAGAAGGTGAGGATTCGAACCCTCACCTCCCCTTCCATGTTGGAAGGGTGGCCATTGGGGGATAAGCGGTTTGTTGGAACGTGGCTTACTCTTATGGAGTGGGGATACTATTAAGATTCTCTGTCATAGATAGGCCTATTGATCTTGGTGGTTTCAATTTAACTTGATATCCCATATATAATAGTGAGTTTTTCCATCTACCATTTTTCTCCACGGCCATTGACAGAAAGAAGATGGTTGTCTTGGGTTTTTGTACTGGCGGTTGGGCACTTCAGTTAGACTCTAACTGGGTGATCTGAATCCACGAGCAAAACAGATGGACAATCCCAACAGGCTTCCGATAGGCTAAACCTTTGAGTTTGATCTTCACTAGAGGAACTGGGTATTTTTGTAATTAGCACATATATCTCTCTAAATCTGAGCTCTAACTGGTGATAGATAAAAAAAGAAATGCTCTGATGTGAGCTTTAATTGGTGATTTAGCTCATAGTGGCAAAAGGGTCCCAAAGGTTGTCCATAACTTTATTACTGCATCTTCGAGAAGTTCATCTTCTTTGGTCAAGACAGTAGTGTGAATGCTCGTCTCATTTCCACTTACAGGGTCCTTTTCATGAGATAAACTGAATCCCGGAGGTACAGAAGAATTTGCAAGCGGGGCCTGGTTTGTTACATTGCTTTGAATTCACCTGCTGGTTTTTTGTCATAGGAGAAGAGAATCCGAAGGTTGTATCTTTGGAAGATTTTAGTGGGATCTCATGCAGGACTTGTATGATCTGGTAACAGGGTGTATCTTTGAAAGATTTTCTGGGGGATCTCATGCATGATTTGTATGATTCGGTATCTTTTGCACGACTTGACCCAATTTTGTTGTTGATGTTGAACTAATGCGTTCACAACAGGTGCAATAGTGACGACAAACATTAAACGTTGTCTTCGTTTCTGAACCTTTACTACCCAGACCATCAATGACGAGCATGTTTCTTCTGGCAGTTTTACGTACACATCATGTTATTTCTGTATCGTGTTGTTCTCATGTAACATGAAAAATCCTCATTTAGAAGTCTTGATTCTCTTCTGTTTTCCCTTTCAAGAGGAAAACAAGATCGCCCGATTGGATTTTGTGTTTCCCTCAAAATGAACAGCAAATGTTTTCTGCCTTCAAGTTCAAACTTAAGTCATCAAAAGTTTGTCATCGCATGCAAGGACGAGTGAATCTAATGGTCCCAAAAACTGTCTATATTTTGCCAGCGAATGAGCAATAATGAACGGCAAAAGTCATGTCCCGTAGCTTCTTTGACTTGACTAAAAGGGCGGGTCAACGATCTTAACCTTCCCCTAAATAGAATATATACCACCCCCAATTCAGCCCTTCTCTCCACCCGATTCTCAAACCATCACTCCAGAGTCTCCATCTGCCGAAAATATGTGCTTATTTGCTAAGCCTGTAGAGGACAGACCAACAGAGGAACTCAAGAATGGGAAGAAGAGGCTTCCACCTAGGAGAGGTTGCATTAAGTCTTTGATCGTATCTGATGTCACGGAGAAGCTAAGTCAGTTGATTTTTCGAAGAAAGAAAGAGATGCCTGCACAGGTTGAATGAGCAGTCGCGTGTCAGGCAGTTTAGCTGAATCCTACGAAAATATAGATGTTCCTGCATAGTCTCTCATATCCTGCTGTTTCCTCTCCCTTGCTGTGTCCCTCCTGGTACATTTTATTCCATTTTACTTGCGCCATGTACCGACTTTGTTGTCTTTCGAGTTGTGGCTTACTTTTTAGTGTTTGTTATCTGCGACTTGCAAGTTGCTTTCTTCGTGACTGTTGTACATTCCTCCGAGTGTAACAAATTTATTTTGGGCATCATCATCTCTATATAGGTTCGAACTTAAAGTTTCCAACGGCCGCATTTCCTAAAGTTCTGTTCATTCTACCAACAAGCTCTCTTGCACCAACGGATGATGATGCTGCTATCCAATTTCCGGCATTCTTTTGTAGATAAATTTTCGAGGCGTGTTACGTGGCAAGACATGAGGAAGTGTTTCATGAGTGTTTGATGTATATCGAAATGACTTTGGATCAACGGATCTGATGGGTGGTTAACACTCTTATCTAATAATGATGTCGGGTGATCTTCTATACGTAGTGTTGGTGAAAGCATCGTCTAAGTGGACTGGGGATTTTCATGTATGCTCGTGTTAAGAACTTTAAGGTTTTTTTGAGGAGTGCCAAACATAGTTGACAAACCTCGTCAAGCTTTAGTTTGTATTCACTGCTCGTTCTTTAGCGGGAGGGGTTTGGCAACGGAGCACGTGGGGGAGAAAACATAGGTCTATCAATTGTTTGATTTTATGAAATATAAAAAGCGAAGAAACACACCTAAGTGGATATTCTAATGTTTTTGTCTGGTTGTGACATAAAATATACTTGGGGAATTGGAAAGAAGTTCAAACAAAATGAAGCACGTTACCTCCAATTTCTAAAGGTGACAAGAAAAATCTCTACACCCTAAAGTGCGCTCCTTGATAAATGAGTTTGGGGATGTATTTCTGAGTCGTTTATCCCGTGGATTCCTTCCCTTGAGAGGAATAGAACATCAGATTGACTTCCTTCCCGGTGCTTGTCTCTCTAACAAAGCCGCCTATCAATGCAAGCCAAGGGAAACTAAGGAAATACAATGGCAGATGAGATGATTAATAGAGGATATGTATGGAAAAATATGAGTCCTTGTTCAATACTAGCCCCGCTTGTGCACAAGAAGGATAGTTCTTTTAGAATGTAGGGGATACCTGAGCCATCAACAATATAACCCTTTAGTATAGGTAACCCAAATCTAGAATTGATGATATTCTTGGTGAATTGCATGGATGTGTAATATTTTCAAGATTAATAGGAGTGGCTATCTTCTGATAAGGATGAGGGAAGGGGCCAGTGGAAAACGACCTTTAAAACCAAAGGGGGCGTCTGTGAATGGCTAGTTATGCCATTTGGTCTTTCTAATGCTTTGAGCACCTTCACGAGGCTTATAAATGAAGTCCCTTACCCTTTAAGGGTCGCTTTGTGGTTATCTACTTTGATGATATCCTTGTTTATAGCAAGAGTATTTGTCTCGCTAATCACACGTCATTTTCCGCCTAGAATGTCCTTTTCATGAGATACACTGAATCCTGCAGGTTTGGAAGAATTTACAAATAAGGCATGTCATCTCACATCATGTTGAACTTGACTGCCAAATTGTCGTCGTAGGAAAAGAGATTGCATCTTTGAAAGATTTTTGTGGGATCTCATGCATGACTTTTATGAACCGGTATCTTATGCATGACTGGACCTAATTTTGTTATTGAATTTGAATTAATGCTTTTACAGATGCAATAATGATGACGAAATATTAAACTGTCTTCATTTCTGTGCCTTTGGTACCCACATAATTAATGACAAGCATGATTCTTACAAGCATGATTCTTGGCAATTTTCAAGTACCCATCATGTTATTATTACGTTGTTTTTATGGTACAAATTCTGTATGCAACATGAAAAATCTTCCTTTAAGAGTCTCTAACTTCTCCTTTCCTTTCCAAAAGGAAAAGAAAGGAGCCAGTTACAGTGCCCGATTAGTTTGTGTTTAATACAAAGTTCTATGGGTTCAATTGGCCCACTAAATGGGAAAAGAATATCAATTCAGTTTCAAAATTTTCAATTGGATCAATTTAATCCTAAACATTTTCACAATGATACTAATTCAGTCCATTGGGCTAAATTTGGCAAGTCGGCATTGACATGGACATCAGCCGGTCGACAAATGCTGACATGGCAATTTTTAAAATATTTTTTATTTTTTTCAATTTTTTAATTAATTTTTTCCTTTTCTTTTTTTTTTCTTTTTCCTATTATTCCTCTTGGCCTTTTTTGACTACGGCCGGTGAGGGCTTGGCGGTTCTCACGTAGTGGCCATTGAGCCTCACCGGAGGCACACCGGTCACTACAAGGAATCCAAGGAGAAAGAAGAGAAAAAAGAAAAGGAAAAAGAAGAAAGAGAAAAAAAAAAGAAAAAAAAGAAAAAAATTAATAAAAAATTGAAAAAAATTAAAAAAATATTAAAAATTGTCACGTCAGTGTTGGTCGAATGGCTAGCGTCCACGTTAACACCGGTCGGCCAAAATTAGTTGGATAGACTAAATTGATACAATGTGAAAATGTTTAAGATTAAATTGATCAAATTAAAAGATTTAGGACTCAATTTGTACCAATATCGTAAGTTTAGGACTTTTTTAATAACCCCTCCCAAGTTGTCATCACAGCAAGGACAAGTGGAATCTACTGGTCCTAAAACTGTTCATATTTTGCCAGCAAATGAGCAATAACATGAGAGCTGCATCTCCTGAAGCTTCTTGCTGTTGACTAAAGTGGCAAGTTATTTCTCTCAACCTTTCCTATGGTTCGAATTTATAACACCTCCAGTTCATCCCTCTCTCTCCACCCAATTCTCAAACCATCACTCCAGAGTCTATCTGCTGAAATTATGTGCTTATTTGCTAAAAATGCACCAAAGCCCCGAGAATGGGAAGAAGAGGCTTCCACCTAGGAGAGGTCATATTAAGTTTCAATTATCGTATATGATGTTATGGAGATACCAAATAAGTTGGTCTTTCGAAGAGAGATCTGTAATGCTTGGCAGGCCAATTGATCGGTTGCACGTCAGCCATTCAGCCATGTTCCTACATAGTCTCAGGGTCCAGCTCCGATCAATGAAGATAGAACAATCGATTGTTTTCATCGGTTTATGTCCGTGTAACGAAGATGAAAAATCATAATAAAATGTCGATTCGAATGTGAGACCTGAAAAATGAGCTGAAATTTTTGGTTATACACGCTCTATATTGTGAATACGATCTTAACTTTGCTTTTGACGAATCTATCATACTTGCGCATCGTTCGTAAAATGTTTATCTCCACGTGGGGGTTCTTACTTCATATCATCGGTTTCCGTTCGTTTTGGTCAGTTGTGGTTAAGGGCTAATGTTCGGCGAACGGCAATGGTTATGGTAATAGCCGAAGGTGGTGGTCCGACCAAGTATGAAGATGGGCGACGATGACGTGAGGTATTTTCAGTATAATTCTGCCAGTTCTTGTTCATTGAAGTCTGCCTGTTTTCTAGAGTTGTTAGCTCATAGGCGTTCCTGGTTTATTGTAGAAGAATGACGGTGGAAGTTCTGGGAATAGGAAATAGAAAATAGAAAATAGGGAAAGAAGGCAAAATGGGGAGGAAAATATAGGATGGGCTTAATCGAGATGCAGTAGGAGGAAGATTTAAGTCCAGTTTTATGAAAAATAATTAGGTACAATAATGATGCTATGTAAACAAAATGATAGTCCACTCACGACAAGTATCGCTTGTGAGTCCACCTGTTAGATTGCTCTCCCCCTTTGTCTCTCTCATCTTACACCTTTGTTTCTCTTCTTCTTCATAGTTCTTTTTATTCCTGTCTTTGTTTTTTTCCCTTTCTTTCCTTTTGGCATGTGGCCAGTACTTAGCCACAACTGTCGAATGGCCATTGGTGAGTGTCACTTTCCCCAGATTCGATGAGGGCTTGACCCTTGCTAGATTTGGAAACTGTGTTGGGAGGCAATGGCATTAGATTCGTAGGAGATCTCAAGGATGCAAGGATTGATGGAGAGCTCGGGGCTACAGACGACAGGGGGCTTGGGCTTATTCTTGGACTTGGGGGGCGGTGGATGGCCAGTGGAGGGAGGTGACGGCATTGGAGT
Organism: Eucalyptus guilfoylei; assembly: GCA_016097605.1. Classification (NCBI taxonomy): domain Eukaryota; kingdom Viridiplantae; phylum Streptophyta; class Magnoliopsida; order Myrtales; family Myrtaceae; genus Eucalyptus; species Eucalyptus guilfoylei. The sequence continues at coordinate 14,006,974 of CM027860.1, read as the reverse complement.
TGTAGTACCTTAAGGATGCAAGGGCTAAGAGAAGGCTCGGGGTCATAGGTGATGACAATGGGGGACTTGGGCTTGTTCTTGGACCCGGCCGTGGCGGATGATCTCAATGGTAGAGCCATCATTGGGCGAGGGTCGACGGACGAGACAATGGACAAGGCGAAGGTGGAGGTGGAGGTGGAGGTGGATGAGAGAGAGTAGAGCTAGGTCGTTGGGAGGGAGATAGAGAGAGAGCAGAGCATGACGAAGAGAGAAATTGTGATCAGAGGAGAGACACAAAGGGAGAGAAGTCTGACAGGTGGGCCAGCGAATGGCACATATTATACGATAAGTGGATTAGTATTTTGTTGACAGGACAGTGATATCAAATATTTTCTCAAGTTTTATGGGTTTGTCATTAATTTGGTAGACTTGGGCCTAACTTTATCTTAGGAAATATGGGGTGGTTTTGATATTTAAGTGGCTTTGGGCTCGGTTTGATTTTTAAACTTTGGGCTTGGTTTAGTTTGTTCTTTAATGAGTTGGGGGTATTACTAAAAAGGAGTTTGAAGTAATAGAGCCCAGTTTGTGTCCGTGGCCCAGATCCGTGAGACCATATCATAGCCCATTTTGAAATTAAGCCTAAGGGCCCAACCGGAGAAAAAAATTAAAAAATTTAAAATATTGGACAATAGCTTAGAAGTAGGCATTGATTAAGTTGTTAGGGTTTAGAATTAGATTAAATTTAGTTTCATTTAGTTAGTGTATAGAGTTATACTTATTAATACCTCCAAACTTAGGTCAGTGAATTAGGAAAACTGGAACTAACACTGACCTTAAAATTCTGAACGAATATGTTGTGGTATTTTAAAGATTAGGAAGTATTAACGTGAAAATATGGAAACAGCATGAACTACAAAATTGTACAAGACTTCTCAAGCTTTCAAACAAGACCAATTTCGTAAAATTATGAATTAGTTAACTAGGTCAGTTATTTCCTCAAATTACCGATTCACGTTCAGTAGAAGTTAAAAAGTTTGTTCTGACAGGTCGGGTGACTTCAAAAATTCATAAAGATGAGATCCTATTCTGAAAAATAATGAACTACAAAGATTTATAATACTTCTTAAGCTTTCAAGCTAGATAAATGTTATAAAATTATGAGTTGATTTGCTAGGCCGGTTGATATTTCAAACATAGAGTAGGCTGATTGTTAGAATTCCAGGATTAAATCTGACTGATTGAGGAAATTATAAGAATTCATAACATGGTGGGCCTAATTTGAAAATTTGATGGACTACAAAGTTTTACAGACCATTCTAATCTTTCAAATGGTACAAGTTTTATAATTTTCGACGTTAGTTGGCCACGTCAATTTTAAAATAACTACGTCAGATTCTGGAGTAAAAACTTACGTATTGGGGTAATTGAGCAAACTCGAATTCTTATAGGTCTAATAGTAAAAAGTGGTCAGAACTTCAAGTGAACTTCTTAAGCTACAAATCAACATGAAAATCATTTAATTCCAAGATGGTTTGATTAGACTAAGACACTATAACATACAGGACAATTCTAGGTTTTGAATAAGTTGTGTAGTGACTCCTTTTGCTTGATAAACTTGATGAATGTAATGTATCGAGTGCAATTTGCACCCTTACTTTGATTGATTGATGATTTGTGCGTTCGCTTTCGATTAGAGTTTGAATTTCTTTCGAATGGCTTTGACATTGCATTTGATTACCAACGAGTAGACTAGGAAAGAGATGACGACTTATAATTGTGGAGTAAGAACACATGAGTGCCAAAACTTTTGTGTAATGCTCACTTGAGTGCCAAAACTTTTTTCACTCACTTGAAAATCACAAGTTTGAAAAATTAATTACTTGAGTGCCAATTTCGATTTATCTCATTAGAATATCCAATGTGGATGGCAGTTATCCTATATGACTTTATTGGCGTTGACATGGATAATATTTTAATATATATTTATTATTTTTTGAATATCTATATTTATATATATATATATTTTTTTTTTCTTTAGGGCCGGTGAGGGTCGGCGAGGGTCATTGGCGACCCTTGCTTGCCGCAAAGTCCCTTACCAGATTGGGCGGGGGTCACCTTATCCTCAACCACGGAGGCCTTGGACGAGGTCGTCAGGGCCTCGCCGGTCATTGTCGAGGGCCTTTGCCGCCTCGCTCATGGCCAGCGAGGTCACGATGCCCTCGCCCAGGGCCTTTGTGGCTAGTGGCAACTTTCTCATATGATAGAACTATTGTAGATTGATCAATTAAAATGAACCTCCTAACCTCGTGCGAGTCAAGGATTTGAGAGAGTTCGTGCCAATTGAGGATTGTTGATCCATCTTCGACATGCTTCTATTCCTGCTCTTCGAACGCAAAGACCAATTCAGGAGAGTCGCAACAATCCCTAGCCTTAGGTGAACCTGGATGTAGAGATGCCTAAGATTGGGCCGCCACATGAGTGAGTCCTCAACCAAATTTGAGGAGGGGCTAATACTAAATATGGAGACAAATGGTCCGGCAATAGGGCACGACTATCAAGTACGACGACCTAGTGACAAGAGGCAGCGTGTAGTTGATCGTGGTTGGGGCACGGTGGTTGATGCACATTGTACTAGAGGAGAGAGAGGGAATGTGTGTTTAGGGTTTTGTTTGGGTTTTTTAGGAAACTTAGCTTAAAAAATAAGGGTATTTTTGGTCAAGTTTTTTTTTTTTTTTGACAAAGAGGAGAAAATTAACATATAATATCTCAGTTGTCTAAAAAAAAGTCTAAAAATAACATAAGCTTTTAAACCTAAGAAAAAAAAGGTTAAATCTTTTACCTATGCTCCAAAAATGACACCATTATAAATTCTGCACATTTTTATTGTTAAATAGCCACATGTTATTTTAAATGGTTCATTGTGCTGATATACAAAATGAACTGCTTTAATTATGATCAAGTATAATTTTTTTAGGAAGTATTAAGGTTGCATTTAGCAGTCGGGATAAAATTCAGAATATGATAAAATTGATCATATCCTGCGTTTGGTATTTATTCAAGATAAGATAAAGTTAGGTTTAAGGAAGGTATAGACCGAATAAAATTATTTTATGGGGGAGGTAAGATAAATGTGGATAAAATTTCCAATATCTATAATAGGAATGTTAGTTTCCTCGATTGACAATCTTATTAAATTAACAAAATTAAAATTATATTTCAATATAAATAATATTTGAATTATAAATATAAGATATCAAAATAACAAAAAATAACAATTTAGTTATTTTAATTTAATCTTATTTATATATTCGAATTTAATTCTATTTTATAACATAAATTCAATATACAAATATAAATATAAATTTATATTTATTACATATTTTTTGGTATTTTAGTATTTTAAGTATATTAGTATAGTTTACTATTTATTAATTTTTTATTTATTAGAGAACAATGTAAGGGGAAGAAAGAAAGTAATAAATTAATTTAAAAAGAGAGGAAATTAAAATAAAATAGGCAAATAAAAGTAAAGTAGACAAGAGTGTCACGAGATTTTTATCATTTCTATTTGTAAAATTTTTAGTTCATTTATATTAATATGCTGTTTATATCAAACAATATATATGATATGATGTGAATATATTTAATTTTATTATTGCAATAATCAAATAGTGGATAAGATATAGCAAAATCTTTGGATTTAATATCCTATTCTATCCAGTCCTATCATAATAAGAAATTCAGAGAATCAAACGCGGCCTAAAATTCTCTTCTAGATAGGCCCATTGATATCAGTGGCTTCAACTTAGCTTATTAGTTATTACCCAGAAATTTGGGATCCGGCATTGGTTTAGTCTAATAGTGAGTTTTCCTATCTGTTCATTATTCTCCATGGCCATCGACAGAATTAAGACGTTTGTCATGTGTTTTTGTACCGGCGGTTGGCACTACAGTTTAACTCTGATTGGGTGATCTGAACCCATGAGCAATGCAGATCGACAATCCGCACAGGCTTTCGAAAAGCCTTCAAGTTTGATCTTCAGTAGAGGAACCGGGTTGGTTTGTAATTATCACATACATCTCTCTAATGTAAGCTTTAACTGGTGATTTAGCTCATAGTAAACGGGCCCCAGATTTGTCTCAAAAAAAAAAAAAAAAAAAAAAAAACGGGCCCCAGATATCGTCAATAACTCCACCACAGGGTCCTCGAGAAGTTCAAACTTCTTTATTCAAGACACTTAATGCTTATCCGCTTTTTTACCTCTACGAGGTCCCTTTCACGAGATACACTAAATCCTGTAGATATAAAAGAATTTGCAAACAGGGCCCGTCTTGTTACTATTCTTAGAACTAAACTTCTCGATTGGTTGTGTGGGAGAAGAGAATCTAGATTGTATCTTTGAAAGATTTTTGTGGGATATCATGCTTGACTTGTATGAAACGGTTATCTTTTGCATGACTTGACCCAAATATGCTTTCACACCAGCTAGAACAATCACAATAAATATTAAACCTCGTCTTCATTTCTCTGTCTTTAGTGCCCAGAACATTAACGACAAGCATATTCTTCTGGCATTTTTGAGTACACATCATGTTATTTCTGTATTAGGTTGTTCTTATGGTAGAAATTCAATTTGCCACATGAAAAATCCTTCTCTAAAAGCTCTCAACTTTCTTACTGCTTTCCCTCTCATAAGGAAAGCAAGAGAGCCTGTTATATCGCCTGATTATTTTTGTGTGTTTCAGTCAAAATCAACAACAAAATCTTTTTTGTCTTCAAGTGCACCACTAAATAATCAAAAGTTATCTTATGCAAGGACGTGTGAACATACTGGTCCCAAAATTGTTTCCACTGTTGCGTATTTTGCCAGTTAAAGAGCAATAACAAGATTGCTGCATCTCGGTAGCTTCTTTCTCGACTAAAGTAACAGGTCAACACTCTTAACTCCCATTATTAGAATATATAGCACCTGCTATTCAGCCCTCGTCTCCACCCATTCTCAAACCATCACCCCTGAGTCTCCATCTGCTGAAAATATGTACTCATTCGCTAAGCCTGTAGGTGATGAACCGACAGAGAAGCTCAAGAATTGGAAGAAGAGGCTTCCACCAAGGAGAGGTCATATTAAGGTTTTGATCGTATCTGGTGTTATGAAGATGCTAAATAAGCTGGTCTTTCGAAGAAAGAAGGAAATTGCTGGCGTAGTCAATTGATCCGAATTACTCGAAAATGTAGATGTTCCAGCATATCTCCAAGATCCTGCTTTTGCCTTGCCCTTCCATGTCACCTCCTGGGGCATTTTATTTCAGTGTACTTAGGCAGAATAATGTACCGCCTTCATTGTGCTTCGACTTGCGAGTTACTTTCTTAGTGTTCATTCCTCGCTTCTCACAAGTTGCTTTCTCCGTGACCACTGTGCGTTCCTCGGAGTGTTGTGGATGAATTTATTATGTGAATCATTGACTCTATATTGGTAAGCACTTGAAATTTCTGACGGCCATCTGTTCTAGAGTTGTTCATTGTAGCAACGAGCTCTTGCACCAAAAGACGATGCCATCATCAATTTTCAACGATCTTCCATAGATTAATTCTCAAGGCAGATCACCTTTCAAAACATGCTTGCATTGTTAGATTTGATGGTATTGATAACAAAATTACCTAAAAGTATATTGTGACTCATTTGATGTTGGGCGATCTTTTGTGTGTACTGTGTTAATGCTTGATTTTAAATCGACACGTCATACAAGGGTGAAAACTTGAAAATATGAATTCTTGATCTTGATAGGGTCTATTTTTTGGCAAAAAGATTCATTAAGCATTTGAATTAGCATTGGTCTCTCGTTTATGAATAATTTGTACTTTAATTTCAAAAAAATCAAAAGTTGACTTTAAAGTTGAATTTTTGATCAAATTTTGGCTGAAAAGTCTACATACACCGAAACAGTGTCAAATTTTACTCTTACACTTTCAATTTTAGAAAAAATAAATTTGACAACTGTATTATCGAATTCAACAAAAAATAATTAGGAATCAACCTCTCCTCAATTTGGGAATTTCGATATCAAATTGGCCAAAATCAAAATTAGTTCTGTCGCAACCTATTTTTTGGGTGCACCACCTAAAACTAGGTTAATGGACTACTAAGTCTTTAAACTTAGCTCGGGCTCTCCTAAGCCCACACCAATTCGCGACTTAAGGTTCAAACATTTTTTTTTTTTTTGGTAAAGGTAGGAATAGATTAGCTTGAACCAAAACTGTACAAAAGACCGGGACCAAACAATCACTCAAGGAGCATAAAGGTCAAAGAGTGAGAGGGCACCGGTGCAAAAGAAACAACAAAAGAAGAAAAGGCACAATCGCCAACAACAAGGAGGACAAAAAACACCAAAGCAGCAACCCTCCAGGACCGCATCAGCAAGCGGGACGAGAGAATGGTTGGAGCAGAACAAATGTAGAGACACTCAGATAAGGCAAACAGCACTAAGAAGAGGAAGCATCCTCGAAGATGGAAGGGTCAAACCCCCAGGATCTTTGGAGTCTTCTATTCCTTGCGTTGTCCGGCACATTGTGAAACAAGAGAGCTTTGTCTTTAACCACCCTGATGATGTGGTTTTTGATAGCCGAGATTACCAAGGCTTCACCCCGAAATATAATGTCGTTCCTTTTCTTCCAGATGAGATGGCAGATAGCAGCAAACGAAAACCGAGCAACACTATGGAAGAAATCCTTACCCGAAAGGAACTTCTTCGCCCAAAAGAGGTTGTCCAGCCAAGGCTTATTCCGCTAAGGGAGGTTACATCTAGTGGCCCAAAAGAAAACAACCGTCGCAGAGACATGGCAATCAAAAAACAAGTGGTCAACCGAATCCGGAACCGTATTGCAGAAGGCACAAAGGCCATGATCAATTCTTCCATAAGAAAGAAGAGCCACCTGAGTGGGTAAACGATTTTTCATTATAAGCCAAAGATGAAATTGAAATCTGGGAGCGAGAGATCTATCCCATATAAAGGATGCCCAATCCACCCGGCACTTTTTAGTACGAATGATCTCCCATGCAGAGCCTACCGCAAAGATACCAGAAGAGTTACCATGCCAATAAAATTGATCCGGGCTAGAAGAGAGAATCGGTAAAGTTCAAACATTTAACATGCAAAAGGTTATTAACTAGGAGTCGCTACTAATCGGTTTATGATAGATCGATTAGACACCTAAGTAAAATAATGAGAAGATTATTTTACTCCTATGAACCAGAGACTATGGGTACGGGGACTTGGTTACACTAGATTTCTCTAATGCCCTTTCGGTACCATTCTTTTTTATTTTCAAAAATATTTTTTTTTTGCAGGCAGCTGATTTATTTTAACCTAAATTACTATCATGCAAGTATGGTGACCACATGGATGCTCATCCACTATCAAACATTCAAATAAAATAAATAAATAAATAAATTGCATCACACAAAGCAAGCAAACAATTTTTTTGAGTTTTCTTGAAAATTAGAATTCTTTTATAAAAATTCATTTTTTAACTAAATGACTTAATCTTATCAATATGCAAATTCTAATTAAATGGGCCTATTATGCAAACTAGTTATTATGCGCCTCATGACCTAACTTCACTAATGAGCAAATTCTGATTAAATGATCCTATTATGCGAACTAGTTAACATGCACCTAGTATTTTTGTATTTTTTTATTGAAATTCAGAATTAATAAAAACCCTAATTAAACTATCTAAAAAGGGATAATTTTCTAATTTATTCTAGGGATTAATTTGATTTAAACCCTATTTTATCTTAGAAAACTATTTAAAAAAAATGAGATAATTAAAATGTGCGAACATTATCTAAAAAATTAATTTAGATTCAACCCTAACTTATTTTTAAAAATGCAACCCTAAAAATGTAATCCTAAGAAAATTCTAATTTACTAAACCTACATGTTTGGTTTACTAAACCTATATGCTCATGTAGAATTTTGATTTTTTTTTTGATTTTCTGATTTTTTTAAAAGATAAGTAATTATTAAATAAATATTAAATCTAAGCTATCAACAAAATAAATGATTAAAATAATCGAAAAAATAACCTGTTGTTTCACAGGTCAAATTAACGATTATTTTAATCCTAATTATAACGACAAAGAGATCAAAATAATTAAAAATCTGATCCGAAGTCTTACGGATTAAATTAATAATTATAATGATTTAATAATTAAAATTCTACCAAAAAGCCCAAAAATTAATATAATTAAAAAAATGATCCGACGTCTTACGGATCAAATTAGTAATTACAATAATTCCGGACAAAATCCCTACGGATAATGCCTACAAAGTTTATAAGATGAAAATCACCTTCCTATACAATAACATTAAGACTTAAGAAAAAGAAGTAAATAAAGCAAATATTTAATAAAGGAAAATTAAAAATAATAAGGAAAACTACCTAATGGGTTAGAAAGGAGGACAGTGGATGGCGCCGGTGGTGGCTAACCGGCGTCGGAGCTCCGGCGAGGGAACCGGCGGAGGTGCGGCATCTGGTGCGGCTAGCAGACGGCGACTAAGAGGCTGGGCAGAGGCGCAGCGTCAGCGGGGCAGGAGCACGGTCGTTGAACGTGGGCTGCTGGCTTCGGGCGCTAGGTCGCGGGTGCGGGGGATAGCCGGCGATGGCGCGCGGCACTCGGGCAGTTGCGGGTCGCCAGTGCAGGGCTCGCCGGCAGGAGGAGGGCGACGGGTGGCCTGCTGCGTGGTTTGCTGGTGCGGTGTCGGGTGGTCGCCGTGGACAGGGGCGCGCGGTGGTGGGCACTACAAATCGCAAGTGAGGCGCGGCGACTTAGGGACTGGTGAAGTGGTGGCGGTGCTCGTGGAATCACGGACAGGTGAGCGGAGCACTGCGGATCGCTGGTTGTCGGGTGCCACAGGTGGAGGCGAGGCGGTGGTGCAGTCGCGGACGGAAGCGCTGCAGGGGTGTTGGCCTCGGGGCTTCTGGCGTTCGGCACTGCTGGTGCGGTGGAGCAGCAACAGGTCGCGGGTGCAGAGGCACAGCAGTGGGCGTCGGAGGCGTGCGGCTTCGGCAGGTTCGATCAGTGGTGGCCGGCGTAGGCACCGGCGTGGGGGGTGGACCAGCAGCAACAGCGAAGGCGAGCTCGTGAAGAAGAAGACCGATTTTCTTCCTTTTCTATTTTTTTTCTCTCTCCTCTCACGTCCCCTCACGTCTCTCCTCCTGCTACTCTGCCGACTTTTTCTTTCCTCTGTAATTATCAGAAGAGAAAGGAGAAGCTGGCTCTTTTCGATGACAAGGGGTTTCCTTTCTTTTTCTTTTTTTTTTTTGGCACAAACTCCCTCTTCGCACCAACTCTCTCAATTTTTCGAAAATTACTCCCCCCTTCCGTTACGAAAAATGAACCTCTCTTTTATAATGATTCCGAACGGTCACTTTGTATGGCATTTTCTAAGTTTCCATCTCTAGTCACATTAAATCAAAGCTATAAATCAGAGTATGATTTCGCAATCAGCTCGATTTTGTTCGGATTTCTTCATTTTGCAAAATTCTTGCCCTTTATTCACTTGATTTTTAAATTGCTTATGCATTTAACGAAATCCGAATGCTCATCAGAATTTCAAATTTCCATGCATAATCAATCAAATCAATTTCCTCCAATTTTTTCATTTTTTCCTTTTATTTGCTCAAAATGCAATTTTTTTTCCTTATTTCCATAGGCTTGCTAAAATTAGGTGTCAACAAGTTCATTTTTAATTGTCTTTTGAGATAATTTCCATTACGACATTTGATCTATAGGTCGTACCGCATCCAATTTTCAAGCTAGTTTTAGAATTCTAAGCTGGAAGTAAAAACCCCCAATTTTGGCTCCAATTAGTGATTCTGGTCAATTCTTCATGAGTTGTGCAATTTAGCCAAGATTGACTTTGAATCTTTAGATACAATTCCATTCCATTGTCAATTTTGGAAAAAATCACATCAATTAGATTCAATTTGATCATTTTAGCCCACCAACGATGAACAAAACCAAGAAGGGTTGATCCGATTAACTCAATTTGTTTTGACCTATTCTAGTCTAAGTTCTAATTTGATTAATTGATGTTTAATTTGATAATTAGACTTCAATTCCATTTCACAGTTTATTTCATATTGTCATGAAAAAGCCAATTGAACAAATTAAATCGCCACATGAAAATTTAGTTGAATCAATCACATACAATTTGAGCCAATTTGTTTTAATTGGATTCAATTTTTGACAATTGAGCACAATAGCCATGTCAATTTAATCAAGCCTCAATTTGCGAGAATTGAATCACCTGGAATGAAATTGACAGACCCATGGTGCACTTGAGGCAAATTAATTCAATTGAGATGTTAATAATTGATTAGATTGAATTGAGTCATTTTGATTGAATTGCATTGACCCAATTTGACAAGTTTAGCCTAATTTGCTTAACCAACTATTAATAAAATTTGTAATTAGGTCCAATTGATCACATAAGTCAAATCATAGAATAAAATTGGATTAAATTGCATAAAAGCTAGACCACTTTAGGATTGGTTCAACCGGGTCAACTTGGTCCGACCTCTTCTTCAACCTTCAATCATGTGGGAGGGTTTGAGTGAGTCTCACTTTCCTCTCCATCTGTTGTTGATTTTATTTAAGTTTTCTTGTTCTTTTCTTTATTTTCTTCTCTCCTAATCTAGATCTGGGATTTCCCTTCTCCCAGTCTAATTTTATATATGATAGTTTAAACTTTCCTTCTATTTTTGGACCTATGAGGAGTTCTCTCCCAATTTAGATTTGGAAGTTTAATAATGTTTTTGTGATTCAATATCTTCATGCCCTTTTCATGTACTTGTTCTCCACCTCCAGTTTCAATGATGATTATAGAAGCTCTGGTGTCTCGCTCAATTATGAAGATTTGTTTTTTCAAAAGTTAGATTTGTTTTTATTTAACCTATTTCGGTTATCTCCGTACAGCGATAATGTGGAAGAAGCTGAACCTTGGTGAACATTGCCAACTAGCAATGCTAGAGTTATTGGAAAGGGAATTTCCAACATGTGCTTATCACTAACAATGATACTAGATTTAGCAATTGACCGTCAATTATTTTGCTTAATAGATCCATTCTTATGAAACGGGTATGTGCTTAAATCTGCGGGTGCTTTGTTGATTCTCCTTGTTCTCTAGATTTGATTTTGTTTTGTAGTATCATGGGCTTTACTTTGCTTTAATTTTCTTTACCATGAAAGTTCATGTACTTCTCATGCATTCTTTTAAGCAATGAATACAATTTTCTTTAAAAAAAATAAAATAATTGGCCCAATTGTTCGACCCGGTGAATCGGATTTGACCTGTTTACCCTTTTAAGTCTAGCCAATTTTCTGGTGGTCAGTTATCCATTCCAACTAGCCAAGCCCCTAGCCGACCAGCACACTCCCTCTATGTGCCATTAATCCATGTCATTTAAAATCAACCAATGGGGAGCATTCCTTAATCATTAAGGATACAATCTAGGCTATTCATTATCTTTAGATTATAGCCATCAATCTTAACATGTCACCAATCCGTTCGACATGAAATCCACCAATAGGGAGCATGCATACTTAAGATGCAAACATTTTAAGTCAATCCAAGGGCCAAAATTCAAAGTTGCGGGAGGTATATATCAAATTTTCCATCCATTTTTTTTTGGGAGGGGGGGTTCAACCACTTTCAAATTATCCCCCCTCCCTCTGCTGAACATTTCCACTGCCCTCGCTGGTTCGTCGTTGGCCTTGTTCCGATGAACCACCGCCACCACGAGATCCCCCACGAGGTCCCCTAATTCGTTGTAACAGCAGCTCCACCTAAAGATTGCTGGATGGCCATCAATCGAGCCAATTTCCTTCTCGAGCTTCATCACTATGCTCCATGCTGTTGACCAATCCGGCCAGCTCTACACCAGTTCCAACGTGCCTCTTTTGGTGTTCAGATCCTCACGACGACATTCCTTAGCCTATTCATAACATCCTTATGGCCGAAGTTTGTTGAAATTGCCATTTCATTCTATACTTGTTCTCGTTTCTTAGTTGTTCAGTTGAAGTTTATTTACCTAATCCTTACTTGATTTGCTTCACTCATTTCAAATTTGTGACGGCCTCTCTTGGCTAATTCGTGAAGTTCATTGAGGTTATATGGTGGCCAAATAGCTTGGTTGAGCGTTGCGAAGTCCAATAGCAAGGTTGGGGAACTTGAACTTAGATTATGAAGCGTATAGATGAATGTTGAGGTCGATTGCATACAGGTAGATGATCATGGCCATTCATGCAGCTATGTTGAATGATGTATATGTTGCTGATCATGTGTATAAATCAATAGGTATTAGATATGAGATTACTTGTCGCATGTTGATCTGTTCTAGAATTTTCGAAGCTCTTAGAGTTAGTGTGATTAATTGAGCAGATCAACCAAGTAAATTTTGAAATAAGGAAAAATTTCAGCTTGAAATGAAGTAGACGTCCTGAGCTTCGATTTGATAGGTTGTATGCCAAAATTGAGATAATTTGCTACGTCAAAATCAATTCATAATCCGATGGTCCTAATTTGTAGAAAAGAGTTTGAGCCTAGAATTCTCTGTCTAACCTTGCTCGGTTCTTGAATTTTTATAAAATTATGTGTTCAAAATTACGAAAAATGTTCTCCACGAAAGTTGTGGCTAAGATCTAAACTTTCTAATGGTCTTAATTTCATTAAAATTAAAGCTCTTTAGGTTGCTTAAGGATTTGATCAATGTGCCAAACTACTTCCGCACTAAGCTCTAGCAAATTGCTTCCTTGAATGTCCGAATGTGTTTTGCAATTTCAATGAACTCGAGGCCCTTTTTTGGAAAACTCCAAACTGAAATGTTCCTCATTAGGGTCTTAATTAGTAGATTATAAAATCTTAGGACTAGATAGCAAATCATAGAAGCCCTTATGTGCAATAAATCAGACAAGGTCGGTGCCAACATATAAAACTGTTTTCAGTAGTCCCTAGGTGATTTTGTAAATATCATATAGTTAAAGGGATTTTTTGCAAAAGTTCAAAACATGAAAGTTGTTAATAACATATGGAACTAACGCTCCATAAAATTTGGCAAGATTCCAAATTTTCTAGAAATTTATGCCGAAATTTTGAACTTGCAGGTCAAAAACTGGTTTAGATTTGGACTTCGGGGTCTTTTTACTCAATTTTGGGTCTTCGGGTTTAGAACCGGGTCAAGTGGTATTCATTAACTTTAAACTAGACATCCTAAGCTTTAGATTAATTCTTGAACATCTCAATTGGACCTTGTTTGGTAGGTTAATTGAGCCAAAACATAATCAGTCCAATTTTAAGATAAAACTGAATAAGTGACTCTTCCTTGGATCGCTTCACCTTGATTGTGAACCAAGGTCAAATGACCTGAATGCATGTATAATATGATGCTTATCCACGTCTTTGTTAGATGAATGAATAGGTGTGACTTGGAGTGTGCATGGTTCGGGCAGGCCGTTCCCGACCTAGAACCAGGAACCACCCACTAAGGACCGGTTCCGAAAAATTGGAACCGGGATCTACCCGTTAGTTGCATGGATCCACCCGGAAGGCTGGGATGCCGGTCCGGTCGGTTCCGGGTGGATCCATGGAACCGGTCTCACAATAATAATAATAATAATAATAATAATAATAATAATAATAATAATAATAATAATAATAATAATAATAATAATAATAATAATAATAATAATAATAATAATAATAATAATAATAATAATAATAATAATAATAATAATAATAATAATAATAATAATAATAATAATAATAATAATAATAATAATATCATTTTCTAGAAAATGCCAACAACAACCGCTAGTGGCACCAGAATAAGTACCTAATGGGCGGATAAGCAAACTCTATAATTTGAACAAATCATCTGTTTTCTATCAAATGGAATTGAAGAATGAAAGACAAGAAGCTGCACCTCATCTCCACCTTCTTTCTGATAACTAATCTACTTAAAAAGATGTCTTCACAACATCTAACAAGCAACTGCACAACACAAGCGCTCAAGGGTATCCAACGACAAGCGTTGTAGGACCCTAGCTACAAAAAAAATTAAACAAACAAACCACTTCCTATGATCTCAATCCCTCGCATAAAAAACCCCCTCGAATAGAGAAAGGGATGGATGGACCTGCTGCGATCGAGGGTTTCCTCGCGAACCCTAGCCCGAGGGGGTTTTTAGGTTTCTCGAAAGCTTTGATCTTAACGCGTAACGACTTTGGTTTTCGACCGAAATTGCTGGTTCTTCGCCCGACCTATTCTTCTCCTCCTCCTCCTGTAGCCCTGCTTCTTCATGTGCTTGCTTTCTGCTCAGGGTTTTGTCAAGGACTCAAGGTGCGCTTTGGACTTTTTAGCTTATGGACCTCTCCATTTGGTTTGACTGGAGATTACCCAACCAGGTTGGCTAGCCCTGCTTTGGACGGCTTTAGACTTTTTAGCTTCTGGGCCAGCCCTGCTTCTTTGCGATCTTGACTTAATTTTTTTAGTTATTTGATTTGGGTTTATTAATTAGTAATTTCAATTTTTTTAATATTGAAAATTAATATATTATTTTAATGTAATCGGTCCGGTCCGGGTGGGCGGGTGGACGGATTCACCCATGGAATTGGGAACCAGACCGGTACCCACCGGTTCCCATAAAATGCAATCGGGAACCGGACCAGATCCCTCAAGAACCACCGGTTCCGGATGGTTCGGGTGGGTCCTGATTCTTTTGCACATCCCTAGGTGTGACACATGCTAGATGGGTAGTGTTGCGACCTGATCTGATCTCGATCCCTCTCATGAGGAAAGGAAGGGGGAAAGGTCGGATTTATGGGTAGTTGACCATGAGAGTTTCCTCATGGTTTGTGTTCCAAAAGATGTCATCACCTCGTCTATGGGATTGAACCTCTTGTGATTCCCTTTACAAGGTCGCGAGTTCTCCAAAACTTATACCCTGTGTGACAGTGGAGTATCGCGACTCATACTCACACAGGCAACACACCTCGAGAGAGGAGGTTGGGTGAGAATATCGGATGGTAACCCTCCTTCTGGTACTCTCTTCCCTAAAGATGTCGTCACTTTATCCATTAAGAGTTTTCCACGTGCGGGTATGCTAAACCATGGTGAGTCTTATTATGACCCGTACCCCGCACGACGGGTTCATTTATACAATCTGATTATCTAAGACATTCTAGAAATAAGATGGGAGTCGCCACTAGCCTTGTTTTTGGGGGGTCGGTTAGAAACCCAATTGAGGATCAAGAGTGTTTCCTCAATTCCTACACAGCCATATATCTAGGTTCAGAGACTTATGTTACGCCAATATTTCTGTGCTCTTTTGATACCTAAACGGTATGTTGTGTTTACCTAATGTGTCAAAGCATTTTTTTATTACATTTTCGGGATTATTAGTCCTAAACTAAGCGATTATGCATGGTTGGTCGTTTTCATGCTATTCTATTTCTAAAGAAAATGAAAAGAAAGCATCCAATTGAATTGAAAATTGCGAAGTAGTAAGTAAACAAACAAGGAAAACGGTAAAACTACCATGCAATCCTAGAAAAAATATCAAAGAAAAACACAAATGAAAATGATAAGAAGAAAAGAGAACTCGCAACTCGTTGGATTTTACACAACAAAATGAATCTAAGACATAAGTCAGGGAATGAATAATATATAATAATGATCAGAATGGACATCGACCTTCATTATTTTCATGTCCTCTTCATCTTCAGGATCCTAATCTAAACCTAGTCTAAAAAACTATATAACTAGGTACATACAATAGAAAGAAACAAGCATACATATCAAAACAATAAAAAACACGACATCATGCCAAGGTCAACTCTCAAAAGAAATTCAATTTCACAAATTAGATTTGGGCCTTGGAGTCAGCTTCTGTCTTTCATGCGTGGTCCCTATAAGACACATACTCAATTCATTTTATGTGACTTATAACCATTATCGACCAATTGTATTCTCGCATGGCTAATAACACTTATAAGTCTCTAATGATGCGGTCTATATGATCTCAGGATTTCCTTCGATATCATGTATCGACTCTATCATTCATCTAGAAATCACATGCATTTGTGGGAATTAAACACGCATGCAAGTCTTTTGGACCTTATTTCTCAACCAATCAAACAAATGAGTGAGCCGTTGGTGGATCACTTATTACCAAAAGCATGCACCAATCACAAACATAGGCACTTCTAAATGAATGACGTGATTGTGTGCATGGGGGATACATGTGGTGTTTCAAAGACATCTTTCGAAATCATTCACAAAAAGTTTTGAGACAAAGTGATATCTCAGCTATGAAAGACATTCAATTGCCAAGGTTAGCTTGGAGCTCGCATAAATCCACTCACAAGCGTCGCAGGTATTTTGAATACAATTAAAACCGTGACTTTTTACAATGTTAAATAAAATTTTAAAAAGGTTTGAAAATATTTAAGATTAAGGAACACATTCAATTGCTGAGGCTAGCTTGGGACTCGCATAAATGCACTTACAAGCGTTGCAGGCATTTTGAATATAGTCCAAACCAAGACTCTTCCTTAAGCCAAATCGAGCTTTGGAAAAGAATTTCTAAAAAATTATTTTTGGAAAACATCACATGTATCAAAATATTTTTGAAATATGCAATTTGGAAATGTCAATTGTTTAACAACAAGGATCAAAAGATTCAAAATAACTTCCATGAAGAAGACATGGCTTAATTTCATACACAACTAGCCTAAAAGTTTTAACTAAACAATCACAACCAAAGGTTCATATTAGGAAATTTTAGACCAATCATGACAAATCAACAAAATCGAGAAATTCCCATTGACAATCTAGTTATGGAAAAATTCCCTAATATCCATGACATGATAACAAACATTTTTGTGTAGAAAGTTTTCTTAAATGAGTTATACATGATTTTACAAAAATCAAACAACAATCAACAGCATGTCAGAAAAATGTTATAATAGCAGGACATTCAGTCATTTTTACAAAGACTTATCTTATCAAAACAGTTCTAAAAATCACCAAATTTTCACACAACATAGCCAATATTGTGACAGTCCGAGCGACGGTCCCCGGACATGCGCAAGGAAGGAGTCCCTCTCTTGTCCCACATCGCCTAGGGAGGGAGTCCTGGACTAGCTTATAAGGCTTGGGTCCCTCTAATCTGTGTAATGCGTTTTAAAGCCGTGAGGGAAAATACCGTGGCTGGGATGGCGGTTCGTCCACGTCAGGGCGGGTGACCCAAAGCGGATAATATTACACAGTGGGGCCCAGGATGTTACAAGTGGTATCAGAGCCGACTCCCGACCGCATGTGGGGCCACAGGAAGAATGCTGTTCTGATTCCCGACCTTGTGTGGGGCCACAGCGAGGACGTTGTTCTGTTAAGAGGTGGAGAGTGTGACGGCCCAAGTGACGGTCCCTGGACGTGTGCAAGGAAGGAGTCCCTCTCTTGTCTCACATCGCCTAGGGAGGAAGTCTTGGACTAGCTTATAAGGCTTGGGTTCCTCTAATCTGTATAACGCGTTTTGAAGCCGTGAGGGAAAAGACCGTGGCTGGGATGGCGGTTCGTCCGCGCCAGGGCGGGTAACCCAAAGCGGACAATATTATACAGTGGGGCCCGGGATGTTACAAATATAATGAAAAACAAGTTTCATTAAGGGATCAAATGCAAAATTCTTATAGAAAAAATATTACAAAAATGTCAAAGGTTTGTCCAAATAAGGATTAGAATAGGGGTCTGAATTTGATCCAATGTCCAAATTCTAGCCTAGGTTTGAAAAAAATGGAAAGTGCCCCTAACGATGAGCAATCGATGTGAAATTAATGGCATTTGAAACCTGTAAGTGTGCTCTACGACTTTCTAGAAGGGCTTGAGTCCAAATTAGGTCAATTCAATACTCTAAGACCGAGATCTCAAAGTACGCATGTTAGTATAAAAAAAAAAGAACACATGCATACATAATTTAGATATTAAAATCCTCTAAGTAATGCACAAATGGCATGAAGAAATCACCTGAGATATAGAATTAGATGCGATGAACGATTTGGATAATCCTCTAAGTAATGCACAAGTCGGCATGCAAAAATGTCATATAAATTAATGACATGACGAGATGATTTAAGATTCCTAATGATGTGTTTGGGAATCCTAAGTGTGATGAACATTTTTGTGACATAAGTTTAACATGCGAAATGATACTTAAATAAAATGGATAAGTGCTGTAGAAGTCCTAAAACTTGTCACAAAAATGTAATTGAGTCATAAAACTTGCAAAAAGTGTAATCAAGTCCTAAAACTTGTCAATGCCGACGTGGCATTTTAAATAATTTTTTATTTTCCACGCGGTTTTTTTAATTATTTTTTTTTTCAATTTTCTTTTTTTAAAAATAGATCTAAAAACTAAAAAGAAAAGAAAATTTATTTTTAAAAATTGTTAAAAAAAAGAAAAAAGCAGCAGCAGCTCCCCATTTGCCGATGCGGCTATGCTGTCGCCGTTGATCGCCGGAGGGGGACGTGTGTGACTCGCCGGCGTTAGGCGGGGTGGCTAGCCCCAGGTGAGGGCTGGCCACCACAGCCCGTGGCCGGTGACAGTCGCCAGCCCCACCGGCGATCGGCGGCGATGATGGCGGCGGCGGCGGCGGTAGTAGGGGAGGATCTGCTGCTGCTTTATCTTTTTTTTAACAATTTTTAAAAATAATTTTTCTTTTCTTTTTAGTTTTTAAATCTACTTTTTTTAAAATTGAATAAAAAATAATTAAAAAAGCCATTTGAAAAAAGAAAAATTATTTAAAAAGCCACGTTAGCATTTTCCGTTAAAAAGGTAACGGTGTTAACTTTAGGACTCGATTGAAACAATTTGACAAGTTTTAGAACTTGATTGCACTTTTTGCAAGTTTTAGGATTAATTGCATTTTCGTGACAAGTTTTAGGACTTTTGCAGCACTTATCCCTAAATAAAATGACCTAAACATGTATACAAACTTTGTAACATGCGGTTCAATTGTTAAGAATGCATAATAGTAAGGTTTGGTCTCTAGATGACTCAAATAAGCATGGCAAGGTACATATATGTTAAAGTTCTATTCTAACCTTAGCATCACAAAACGAGCATGATTTCGGATATCTAATGACATGAAAAAATTTAACAAAAAATTTCACATATAGCACATGCGGTGATGAACATTTATCATTAAGAGTTGGAAACCTAAATGAAATTACATAAGTCATGACAAAAATGGCAAAACAGACATGCATTTCTAAGTTATATGTTACTGCAGCACATTTTCACATTAACTCATGCTATTGACACACTAGACAATATTAATACTTTGCAAATCATATATCAATTGAATACATACAGAATGTATTTCATCTTTCATGAAAGATTTGAGACCAAACAAACTCATTTATGAACTCAATTTTACCAAAATTCAATTCGGATCGGTGTAAGGCAGATCGTCTTACGCTCATATCTAAGTGATTTTGACCTAGCTAATCATGTCCAAAAATTCCGAAAAAAATACAGGACATTTCCAACATAACAACAAATAACTTTCATGAAGGAAATTTTATTAAAAAATGATCATATAAAGTATTAAAAAAATAGAAAAGTTACATTTCGGAACTAAGACAAAACTGAAAATCAACCTAAACTACTACAGAATCGCTTGTCTTTGGAGATGTTTTTCAAATTCCAAAAGTTGCTTGATCGGGGTGTACGACCTATTGATTCGAAGCTAGTGACTTGTATTATCCAAGTTTAGAAGGATTCTAACTAAAATAAGGTGATGTCGGACCTTATTTTGGCCAAAATAGTAGGTCTATCACAAAACCGCGAAAATGCAAATTAAGACCAAATCAAGTTCAATCATCCACATCATTCAAGAACAATCAAACATATCAAATCAACATCCAAATCCTTCGATCTAACATTTAAACGTAGCATATTAACCTAAAGTTGAACCCTAACCCTGACTGATTAATCTAGTCTCGTTTCACAAGGTTTGAGATCGAGATTATTACCTTTTGATGTGCTTTTGTCAATTTTGATTGCAATCGATCGGATCAAACTCTCCGAATCGATCCTCGATCTTCATAATCATGATCGGGCAGCCACGGACCACCACGAACCACCACAAAGCTAGCCAGATTGCCTGTAACAACAAAAAACCATAACTAGTTCAAATCTAGATTGGTTTTGATACCGTCAAAGGAGATCGAGTTGTTTGAGCCGTCGAGCGATCAATCGGTCTACTTCCAATTATAGAGAGGTCTGGACTCCTCCCTAGGACCAATCGAGACTAGTCAACAGCTTCGGAAATCCACAGAAATCGCCGATCCTAGTTAAAAACAAAATCGGTCCAAATAAACCAGCCTTCGACTGTCGATGGAGATCAAAGTCGCCGGAGAAGATCCGGTGACCAGTGTGCCTAGTTTTGATTACAATCACACCAATGATAACTTGAAGACTTAATCGAAAGTGATCAGCACCTCCAAGAAGCTTCTGTAGTTGTTGATTTGTGCAGAAAATCGGAACTAGTCCAAGAGATGGACTGATCTTCACAATAGTGAAGAAGATCAGACTTGGATCGGTAGATCAAGGAACCGTTGGAGGTGAGATCAACTCCTAATAGCTCGAGTAGGATGAGTAGATTGTCGATGAGGATGAATCGTCAGTAGTGGGGGCTGAATCGGTGGCGATCAAGTCATTGAAAAAAGGAACCAATCGGATCGAAAAAGAGAAAAAGAAGCAAAGGTTTTGGCGCCAAGATAGAGAAGAGAGAGAGAGATCTGAGAAGAGAGAGGAAGTGTTTTGTTTTGAATGAGCCCTCCCAAAAATGGAGGGAAATTTGGTTTATATACTACCCTTAAATTATATAATTTTGTTCTTCGGTTCGATCCAACGGTTCAAATTTCATTTTGAAGGTTGAATCATGATCTCGAGCTGTCGAGTAATCTATCAAATGAGTTTGATTGGCAAAACCCAAGCCAAAATCGAAAATTGTGTCAAAATGTCCAATTATTGATCAAATTGCAATTTGATGAAATTTGAGGATTAATATGTAAAATTTTAAGAAATTGAATGTATAGGAGTGAAATTGACATTGGGAGGATCTCGGAACCGGTTGCTGGAGGTTAGGAACGGTCCGGAAAGGGGTTGAACCGGCCATCCTTGCTGGCGGCCAATTAGACCGGTCAGACTAGTTTGCTTTGATTTAATTGGTTCTTGACCGATTCTTGATCGTTTTGGTCCGGTTCTGGTTATTTCACCTACTTGGGATCCCTATGGTTTCAAAATTTATCCAATTTGGTCCCTAAAGAGCCAAATTAAAAATAAAATTTATCATATTTAAAAAGAAATTGATTGATTAAGATTCAATTAAGCTAATCAAATCTTATGAATGTGATCTAGGTATTTTTTATTGACCTAATTGAACGATTATTGTAAAAGACAACGGGCCATAACCATGGGTGCTTTGAATTAGCTTAAAAGGGTTAAAATGGTTAAATTTGCAATTCAATGGGTAAAATTGCAAATTGATTGAAATTAAATTCAATTAATGCTACATTGCCCTATCTAATGAATTACTCATGTGTAAGATCACTTATCGCATTCAAATCGACCTTGAATTGAAGTGCTTGAGCTTGAGCATATGCCAAAAATGAATCTAGGCCTAATATCAAAATTATACCTAGATTTATGAAATTAAACCATAACCATGAATAGGTCAATTTAAATTTTGTTAATTGAAGCTTAATTACTTGACTTTCTTATACTTGTGAGAGTAAAATTCTTCAAATTAAGAAGTTTTGATGTGAATTTTCCAAAATAAATTTCAGATTTGGACTTATCTTAAGGAAATGAATGAAGAACGACTATCAGTTCGCAATTTATGAATGATTGATTTTTGGTCCCTTAATTAGAGCTAAAAATGGCAATTTGTATTTTGACCGGGCAATTCGCGAAATTGAATGCATGAATGGATTTAAAATAGTCCATAAACCAAATGTTGAAGAAGGAACTATGCCTAATTATGACTAAAATAAAAGTAATTTTATTTTTGGTTGATTTAGAACCTAAAATTGAAAAATTCGGAAATCAAGATTCTTAATCGAATTTTGTGAAATTTTCAACATAAAAGTCAAATTGATATTAAAAGAAATATATTTGTGTATTTTTTATTTTTTCAATTTTTTTGGGCAAAAGTTTGATCAAAAGTCAACCATTTTGTTGACTTTTCCTAAAATGTTTATTTTTTTTGGTAAAATCTTTGATTTTTTGAGAAATTGATTTGATGAAAATAAAATTAAAGCTAAACTGAATTTTTTGAGTAAAAAGTTAATTTCTGATCCAGGGTTGACTTTTGGTTAGAAGGTTGACCGAAAAGTCAATTCGAAAGTCAATTGTTTGACTTTTTGGATTTTTCTTGAAAATAACTCGAAAGTCATTTAATAGTAACAATGCAATAGAAAGAAATGAAAAAAAAAAACAATACATTTTTTGGCCAAGAAACGGGCTCCGTCATGATTAGAAACTTAAATCTCGATTTTTTTTTTACATTTTTTCAACACGTCGACTAAAAATCAAGTGTCAACAGATAGCTTATTGGGAGTTTGTTTAGAACCTTGTTAGAGGTTAATTGATATTGACCATCATTATGCGAATGCATGGTGGCTAATTATCATTGACCATTAGTCAATAAACCTTAGTCAATAGAAGGTTCAAATGTCAAAGTGTATGAGAATCAGAGGTCAACCTTGGGGCCATTCCAATGCTTAATCGAATGAACTTTGTTGATTATTTGATTTGAGTGGTTGCATATATGTGAATGAATGAATGAAACAATTGGAAACCGACACCACTGATGATGGCCATGTGAGGCAGTCCATGGAGGAGGCGGCTGAAGCTCTTGATGGTGATAAAGACTGATGCTCAATTTGGTCTTATTTTGTAATACTCGATCATGTATCGACTTTCCGATTTGGGGTTGTAAATAATTACTTGATGAGTTGTGGGTTTTCTTTTATCGCACTTAGACTAACTTGCCTTTTTATTTCAATGGATGTTTACTTACCACTACATTTCAATACATTGGACGTTCAAATCACTTTCTTAGGATAAAACTAGAATTAGATTAGACTTTTAAATGAGCTTCCAACAAAAACATTTGCATGGACACTTAGTGGCTTCAAGACATCTTGGCTATAAATGGTAACAACAATTGCATGACAATTTATATTAACATTCTAACAAGCTAGGTTCGTGCGTCATCCTTTGAGGGTGCTCTAGCCGCTTTATTATTTGAGGAGATGAGGAGAGCATGCCTAATAGTGCAATGCAAGAGGCCCTTTTTGTAAGATGAATGAATAGTGAATGATCCAAATCTAGATTTGGTGGCAAAAATAAGCCTAGAGGAAGATCTAAAAGCCGAGATCGATCGGAAATAACATGTTGGAAGTGCAAAAAGCCTGAAGGAGAACTGTAGAAACAAAAGTATGGGTCTAGAGAAATGAGAGGGTGCATCGTCCTCTAATACAAAGAAGGATGATGATAGCAGCACGAGAGACATGTATCTTGTCTGCAATTTATCGCAGGATGACTGTAGTACATAGATAATTGACATTGGAGCATCTTTTCACATGATGCCTCATAGAGATTGGTTATGATGTTATGAGCGATATTAAGGAGGTACCGTGTGAATGAGTGATGACACGGTACTTGGTATTGTTGGTTAAAGATGGTTGAAGCTAAAGATAAAAGATAGAAAAATCCAGAATCTTCCGGATTAGTTTTACTAGAATTCTTATTTTGTGGGAACTATGGCAAATGCTAACATTACTTTCACCAGTGACAAATATTCATAAAAGTGATGAAATATAAGACTCTATACCTCGCCCTACATTCAATGGACCAGAAGAGTTAGAATGTATAAGTTGTAATGAAAATTTAGTTATGGTTCTAGTTCATTTACTAGATGATTTTTTAGTTGTTTTTCTTGCTAGATAGTGTTTACATATGGGTAGATCAATTTTAGCGAATGAACCTAAAAAGTCTTCTCTAGCTAATATTTTTATATATTGTAACCCAATGCAACTTAATCTAATATGTCAAATACTCACATCAATTTCCACATTACTAGAAAATACAATTAAAGAAAAACAACCATCAATATTAATATTGAGTACATCATAATCAATGTCTAACATTATAGATCCATTCATTACATCACTAGAATCATAATAAACTATTCCAAATATAATGTTAACATAATCACCATGAAAATTCAAACATAACCTAAACTTAGAAAAACAATTATATTTATTAAGGTCTGTCGAATATCTGAAGCATAGAGGACATCATATAGGAGTAGGTTTCGACCATCACATCAGTTTAATTTACATGTACCAATACCCATCACTTTAACTTCAAAGTTATTTTCAATATATATATATCTTTTTCTAGGTTATAACTAGCACATTGCTCTCAAGCTATGTGGTCTATTGCTCATAAGTCTACAGTCCACATAGGATAAGATTCAACAGACATTACAGTGCTAGAAACAAAAATATTAATTAAAGCAATAGAGTAATTTGGTACATCTTTTGGCTTAGTGCATTTATGAGTGAAGCAACCTAGCTTGCTACAATTATAGTACTTCATCTCGGTCTTGTTCTTATTCCCATCGGGCTTCTTGCGTAAGAGGATCTTAATTCTCTTGAGTGCTTGACCAACTTCCTTTTCCTTGTTGGGGAAATTATAGTTTCTCTTGTGCTTGAAGCTCGGAACTTTGCATGAACCAGATTTAGCAACATAAGTATATATAGAGGTCTTGTAGCCTCTAGGCCCTTATCCTATAATTTCAAATGATACGCTAAATCATTAAAAGTTATGATATTCTCATTGTGCGTTATATTGATTTTCATATGCTCCAAATTGTTAAGAAGAGACTTATAACAGCCTGAACTTGTTGCTTATTAGTAAGAGAATGACATGCCATCTTTAGCTTACATATTATGTTTGATATCTCCCAAAGATGTTGCCTCATTTTTTTATTTTTTTATTGCGCTTTGGATATGTGTCAAATTTGATAGCGAGCCTCTTTAATTTAACGATGGACGTACTCCTGAACTTATTTTTCAAGGCAACCCAAATTGCTTGAGTGTTATAGAAACTTTCAAACTCACATATGAGATCATTTTGTATACAACTTAGTAATGGGCAAAAGAATGCTTCAAGTGCCATAATTTAAGTGCCATAACTTACGAAATGTACACCTAAGTGCCACATTTTAAGAAAAGTTGGACACCTGAGTGCCACTTATGGCGAAGCTGGCCGTAAATCATACATGACAATTAAATATTAATATTTCTCGCTGAGGTGGCTCGCCGGAGAGCTGACTCAGCTCTAATTCACCCAAAACAACGTTGTTTTGACATAATTTGAATTTTAATATAATATAAAAATTAATTAAGTTAAATTTAAAAAATAAATAATATAATTTATATTTATTTAAAAATTAAAAGAAAAACGGAGGAGAAGGAGGAAGCTGGCGGCTGAGGGCTGAGCCCTCGTTGCCGCCACATCCCCGTCGTTGCTAGAAGGTGGGGGAGAGTCGGCCGGGGCCGCCGAGCCCTGGACGAGGGCCGACGGCCCCAGTCGACCAGCGGCGAGGGCCTACGTGCCCTCGTTCCAGATCTGGGCGAGGGTTGCGGCCCTTGCCTTGATCCGGTAAGGGTCGTCGGTCGGGCGAGGGCCGGCAACCCTCGCCTAGATCTAGGGCAAAGGCACGCAGGCCCTCGCTGCCGGCCCTTGGCCAAGGCTCGGCGGTCCCAGCCCTCGCCGCCGGCTACCTCCCTCCTCCTCCTTCCCCCCCTCCCTTTTTTTTTTCCTCCTCCTTAGCCGCCGGTTACCTCCCCTTCTCCTCCTTCCCCCCTCGTCGGATCTGGGCGAGGGTTGACCCCCAGCGGGCAGCGGCCTTTGGCCTGGCCGGCCGCAAGCCCTCGCCACTCGCCACAAATCTGGGCGAGGGTCGACCCCCAGCGGGTGGCGGCCCTTGGCCCGGTCGAGTGAGGGCCGTCGACCCTCGCTGGATTTGGGTGAGGGCTCGCGAGCCCTCGCCGCCGGTCGGCCGGGGTCACCGGCCCTTGGCTAGGGCCCGGCCGACCCTCCCCCCTCCGTCGCCAGCCCTTCCTGGCGATGGCGGGGAGGCGGCGGCGGTGTCGAGGGCTCAGCCCTCAGCCGCCTTCCCCACCTTTTTTTTTTTTAATTTTAAAATTATTATTTTTAAATATTTTAACTAAATTTAATTTTAAATTAAATTTAATTAATTTTATATTATTTTTTTACCACGTCAGCCTAAAATGACGCCATTTTTGCATTATTTGGCCACGTTAGCGTGCAAAACGGTGTCGTTTTGCACTTGCTTCACCAGAAAAATGCTACGTATGTAATTTGGCCGGATTTTGGCCGGATTGGCACTCAAGTAATCCATTTTCCTCTGATTTTAACACTTAAGTGTACCTTTCGTAAGTTATGGCATTTAAGTGTCCATTTCTGCCAAATTATGACACTCTAGGGGTCCGTGTCTCCTTAGTAATGTGATATGAGCAATATTATTTTTATTTTTCTATGCTTGATAAGCTTCTTGATCCTCTTTTTTTTTTTTTTAAGTAGAATTTCCATGCTCTTCAAGAATGTATTGAACATTCGATGCTACATATCAAAACACCGTTCAGCTTCTCATCCTTGTTGAGGTCAGCTACAATGGCTTTGGAATGTTGAAATCATAATTAATTACTACTAAACCTTGACACAATAAACGTGAAATTAATGCTAGCACAATTTTCACATTAACACACATATATAATTGGCAACAAAGAAAAAATAAATTATAAATATTCAACAAAAGACACTAAAACTAAGAGTTTGTAGGTGAGAATTCCTTTGAATTCTTCCAACCTACGAGCTCCCATTAGAAAAAAAATGATTAAGTGACCACATGTAATGATCACAACGTACAAATAATTCATACATTAAATATAATCATATGCAGAATTCAAGACATAAAAAGAAAAAAACAAGGATCTCTAGCCATTATTCGAGTTTGCTTGGAATTAGCAAATTGCAAGCACGTTATACCTTATACGTGCTATCATTGAACCACGCTCTATAGAATCTGTATGTGGTTATTAACATGTAGGCTAGCTTTTGTATTTCCAAAATCATATGAAATTATAAGTAAGAACAAATAAAAATGCACAAATGCCAAAAAAAAATTCGTGTACTTAGGATTTTTTATGCATTGTTATATTGTTTAAAGTTTCAAACATGTAAAATAACTTTACTACAATGTAGAGAATTTCAATGTGAACACATTGGCACTGATCATGCTCCAATTGGAGTTCTCATGCGCCTGCATGCGCCGCCTAAGTGTGCGGTGCATGCAGTGCATGTGCCATGGGCAAACCCAGCTACTACGCGGGTCCAATCGGCTCGATGGATGCGATCGGTTCAACCGATTGACCAGTCAATAGGTCGAACTTTTGGGTCGGTTTGCCAGGTCGAACTCTTGGATTTGGTCGGGGTTACTGATGTCATTGGGTTGGGATATCGAACTAGGTTGCTAGCGTCATCGATGACATTAGCCCTAGATGCATTGCTTGAGTGCGGGTTGTGCATGTGGCCGACGACGTAGCATCTTGCGGCTGCGTGTGGGCCGCGGTGCGGCATTTTTCGAAGGCCACCATTTTGCTCATCTCAACGAGGTCAGTCTCGTGTGATCAAAATCAATTTTTAGCAAAAATAATTTGTCAAGAAATAGCCAAACAGAACGGTTGTCTTCATTCTCCATACATGTTTATTACACCTGGTTCGTTTTGATTATTCATCGACGGTTCTAGTGTATTAAATATGTAGAATATTAATTCCTAATTATCTCCGCATCAAACAACAAATGAAAACTCAATGGAAAAACAAGGTGGAGATCATAATGCAGGCTCTCCTACCAATGTAAGATAAAAGTCAAGGAAGAGTCGACTAACCTCTTGATACACAACAACGAATCAGTCAGGAATATACGTTGAGTCGCCAGTGAGTATGGACGAATCTACAACTTCACGATAGTCCAACTACAATTATAAAGAATGTATTTTCGTTCCACATCATTAATGTTGATTGTTTTCTCAAAGTGATGATGGAACCCTTTTTGTGTATTTTTCGATAAGAGAGGAGAATGAACCTTTCTTTTTGGTCTGTTTTTATAGCATTATTCATAAGTTTTTTTTTTTTTTTTAACTTCCCTAAAAAGACAGCCGCTCACACCTCTTTAAAGGATGCCTCTCTAACCGACCCCATCATAAGCGAACCACCGGAATATAACAGGCTCCATCACGTAGAGGATGGTCTCCCCAAGCTATGGCGATAATCGACACTCTTTTTTCATTTTTAACCTGAAACCTATCGGCCAGGAAGTCTGCTTTTCCAATACTAACGGTGAAGTACCTATTTAAATGGGTGATGTTTGCTCAGCTATGTTTGTAAGTGGAGGAGTTGTATGCTGAGAAGAAGACGATAGAAGGCAAGTCTGAGAAGAAGACCAGATGGTGAAGAGCTTGGTCAAAGGAGGCGGCAAACACAATAAATCCATTAGCGATTAGCAAACGTAAAGCGCTCACTTGCATGCACGCAATGCATGAAGTGGCATTCCCTGCTTTTGTTTTAATTTGAAAGGCTTAAGATGGTTTTGTTGCCCGAGATGGTTTGTAGGACGGAGGGAAAGCGATCCTAGGTTGTGCTTGTGCGTGTGGATATCTGATATCCTTCATAAGTCCAAACGGTGCAAAATAAGAGATTCGGCTAATGCAGCCTTTTATGGCACTCCTGTAACTCGTCTGATACGTTGCACTTCAACATTTAAATGATCAGCAAGCTTATTTGCAATTTTTACCGCTAGTTCGGGATGGACTGCATCAGGGCTCTTTTACTTTCGACATTAACATGCTGCAGTTTACTATGGCAAATTGGAATTCGATTACACGCACATATGAGTTGATCTTTTGTAATTATGAGATCGATTAGGAGAAAATCCCGCCAGGAGAATTTACAATACCGCCAAAGATACTGCTTTCACTTTCCTATGATGAAAGACTTCAGAAATTTCTTGGGGAAGAATGAATCTTTCCTAAGAAAAGATATCTCACCGAAAGGTGGGAGCGGGGGCCAGCAATTCTACTCTACCTAGGCAGTAGGTTGGAACCCCCTTCCTCCCCTCACGATTATGAAAAGGAAAGTCGCTTGATTGGTTCAAATCCAATCCGTGAGATGAAGTAATCTTTATCTGGTCATGCCATAAAAAAGGCAAGGCAAGGGAAGGATCAAACAAAAAAAAAAGAAACTCGCACAAATGATGGGAATGCAAGCAAAGGCAATTGACCCATACGTGAAAGAAAAGGGTGAGGGGCACGGTGTGTCTGGGGATTTGTTACTCACTTTCAAACAATTGCACTCTAATGATGAAGCAGGGATGGATATGATGGCTTTAGCAATCATTTAGCTCCTAAATAAGCTTCTTTCTCTTTTTATAATAATTAAAATTTATTTTTTTAAAAAAAGAAGAAGAATCATATTCTATTCAAAGGGAGGAATCTCCTTGGTCTTCTTTTCCGATTAGGTAAAGAAAAGCTTGTTCAAATTGAACAGTATTAAAGAGATCCAACCTAATATCATGAATATCCTTCGCCCGTTATCTCCTCATCTTCCTATTTATAAGTCACAGCTTACTTATTTATACTACTCACTTTTTTTTTTAAGGAGAAGCATTCCTTTCCTATTCCTAGGCACTCTAGTTGTTTTCTTTTTTTATCTTCTTTGTGGGTTCGATGGATTTTTTTCAGTCCATCCTTTCACAGATTGGGTTCTCCCTGGGCGATCGAGCCCTATCTTTCTTTTTCATATATATGGGCTGCTCCGGGGGGCTTGCCTTGGGAATTGCTTTTGTTGTGAGGACCTTACTCACTACCGAAGCGGCGCCATATATTGGGAATATGATGATGCCTTCTGGGGCGGCTTCGGAGGCGCTGCCGCAGGCACCAGCACCGACGGCCCCTGATCAAGGGCAGGTAGCCTTTGCCGAGAGCTCCACTTGGCGAGAAGCCCTATCACTCCCAGATAATTCAACGGCACCGGAATGCCTACGTAAGCATGTGAAAGACCAAATTCATACGCTTTTAAATATAGGCAAGAAGAATGCCGTGACTTTAGCCGGGGCCCCTCTTCTGTAAGGTTTAGGTTAGTCAATCTGGCCCGAGATGCGTTCGTTCACAAAACTGCCGTGGGAATGAAGACCTTTAAATAGAGCGGAGTCGAACTGATCAACGAGAAAGAGGCCCTATTAACTATAAACGAATACACCACAAGATCAAACTGCACTCATACCTCTTCCGCATCGAGTTGACCGCCACCCTTCAACGTAGTGATTATATCAATACATAGGTAGGGCCCCCCATTCTGATTGGTATATCATGAAAAGAGAAAGCCATTTGCACCAGGCGCACTGCGCTTTCCCTTGCCTAGATGTTTGCCTTTCGAAGTCAAGTAATGGTGACCCGCCCAAGACTGGAGCCTTGTAATATGTTGACGAAGACCTCGGAACTGAGGATTCGATTAGTAAAGGGGGTTACTTTGCCTCCCCGGAATAAGAATAGCCTTGCTCTTTAGCCGACGGATCCCATTGATTATATAACAGGGAAGGAACGTGTCACATTAGAAGTGAACAATTAGAGATGTCCTCTAATCACCACAATGAGGCTGGTCCCTCTTTTAGTAGACTCAGCTATGGATATGAATGAAGAAATAAATGCCAGGCTCTTTCTTTCACTGCTAACTCCAAGAAGTTTCTTAATGCTGATACATTCTCTTTTGTCGAGCCCTGAGCTTGTGGTCCTCTTTGGCCCCATTTGGTTTGACTTTCCCAAGGGGCTTTGGGCTCCCAAAGCCCCATGGGGAAAATATTTTGTGTTTGACAAATATTTTTGGAAGCTCATTTGCCAAATATGAGCATTCCCAATGCTGAAAGTTGAATGCTGGGAGGAGCTGCTTTGAACATTGGCATTTTGGAAATGCAATTTCCATTGTTCATCACGTACTGTTCATCTTCTTCTTCTCCGCCCATTTCTTCCACGCCTGAAAGTCAGGCTTCTCCGGCAACCGCCACCGTTGCCTGGGGGTCGTGCGTCCCTGGTGACCACCTTTTTCCATTCCGACAATGGCATTCAGGGTTTATTCCGCATCAACACTTGGGGTGGCATGACTTGCAACCTAGTCGGCGTTGCGCAACCTTAGGCGGCGTGACCCGCGACCTAGGTGGCGTTGCACGGACCTCAGGCTGCCAGATTTGGCGGTCCGGAGGCTAGATTTGGCCGTCCGGCGGCCAGATCTGGCCTCCGCAACCTCAAGCTGCCAGATCTGGCGGTTCGAAGGCCAGATCTGGCCGTTCGGTGGCCAAATCTAGCCTCTGCAACCTCAGATGACGGCGTTGCCTGAGGTCGCCGTCGTCTGAGGTTGCACCCCCAGGCGGCTAGATCTGGCCGCCGGCTGCCGGATTTGATTTTCAGATAAAAAAAGAAAAAAGAAAAATAGCAAAAGCCCATTACAAATGTGGGTCTTGCCAAATGGTGTAACATTTTGGAAAATCCCTTTACTTCAAAGATATTTGCATTCTTTCAATGGCATTTCCCTAAAGCCGAACCAAATGGGCCCAAAGTCAACGTACATAGCAGCAAGGATGGTGCATCGCCTATTTATCGTTCTCGCTCGGGAGCCAAAACCGAACACGCCTGCTACCTACTGTACTGGACCTTCGACCCGGCATTCTACCCTTGTCGAATCGGAACCAACCACCACTGCATTGCGCTCGAACAGTTGAGCGGCCGCCGGCCAGCAACTTCCGTGCACAGATAGAGATTCATTCTTCGTATGAGGTTGATAAAAGGGGCTGAAATGGTGGTGGAGAAGTTTTTTGGTAGAGTTTAGGAGTTTGCGAGACATTTTTTACAAGAGAAGGCGCTAGCCGATTTATACTTTTCGCTTTCTAAAAACACCCAAAAAAGCGAATGAATGAATCGGTGAAGAAAATAAATGTTAGGATGGGCTGGTCGAGCTAGCTCTAATCGAATTGTGACATCACGTAAAGTAAGTTCGCCAAGGGGAAAACATCCATTTCTTTGATAGAGAATCAGATTTTCTGGTATGTGGAAGATTTAAGGCCTAACGAGTGCCTTCAAAACTTTTTGCCATTCGGAGATGGGAGATTGCCGGGTTTTTTATTACAGAATCCCAGGAATAGCGGGTATGATTCTGACCTATTTCTTACTGTTGACATGGGTGAATTCTTTTCTTTAATAGATATAACAAACGGTTTGATGTTTGAGTTCACTCCATTAGGTTCTTCGATTTGTTCGGAAAAGAAAATGAGAGACAAGAAAACATCTTTGATTACAATTAAAAGGAACAATCTCAAATAGACCAAGATCAAATTGCGGGTCATTTCTTGGTGAACATAATCTGCCATAATCTCTTTGATTCCTTCATTTATATGCCAGAATAGAGAGAGATTTGATAGGAAAGTGGAAGAGACCTTTTTGTATATGATAATCAAAGGGAGTGGTAAACCTGCAGTCATTCTTTGGAAAAGCACGGTTCTCTTTGTCTTCGAGCTCGCATTCCTCATATCCATTTATTCGTTCCTTCATATACCTCCCCACCAATAGATAGATACAAATAGGAATAACTGAACCACGTCTCCAAAATGCCAGTACAATGCAGCGGCTTCAAAGCCAACGTGATGCTCCTTAGTCAGAAGACCAAGATATTGGCGAATACCGCATATGATCCGGCAACTTGTTCAATTCCTTCTACTATATAATAGATCAGCCCTTATCAAGAACTCTCGCCAAATCACCAGCCTTCCTATTAGGCCAGAATGTACTACCACCGTGGTCATTCATTCCTATGCCAAGGCCGGAGGCATGGCAGATGAACTTCACTTTGCCCCTCCCTTTCACTTATACGAATAGCATTATGACGAAATCTAAATTCTCATTAGAAAGAAGTGTTTTGGTTGTAGTAGTCGGAGATCTAAGCTCGGCTTGGTGGTTCTTAATTGAGTAAATTCGAGGTGTCGAATTATCCGAACATGAATTGAGAGTCTCTCTCGCAGCTCTCCCCTCCACTTTTCTCCCCCCTGGCACCCTTCCACTCGTTTTGATTTCCTGTCTTTCTGAGTGTAAGCTGGTGCGGGGCCCCCCTTGCTGTATAGCTGTATAGCTTTTTGCGCTTTAATCTATATTACTCTTACCTTTTACCAAAAATTTTTTTTGAGAGAATCCATGTTTAAGGTACGAGGGCTAGTTCTATCTTCAGTTTATGGTAAAGCGCCAATGAGTAGAGCACATACGCCAAAAGCAACTTTCAGTCAAAAGTTCTCAATGGTCAAAGACGAGCCAGGCATGCCCCTTCATCTCATCTCAGACAACTCCGACTTAAACGTCAACGCAGAGAGAGAGAGAGAGAGAGAGAGAGAGAGAGAGAGAGAGAGAGAGAGAGAGAGAGCATGTGTATATAACAACTTATTGAGCTGGTAAACGATCTGTAACGTAAGAGATCTATGCCCTCTATGGAAATTATGAAAAAGCACAAGTTGTGGAAGTGGTGTGCACTACGTGAGAAGAGTTGCACGATACATCTGTAATCATAAATGCTGTGGAAGAAGTCCTCCCCTGAGAAAGCGCCAAGGTCCCATTCCAGTTCCCATTCTACAAAATCACATTAAACAAAGCGAATTTTACTTTCACATGCTCATGAACAATTGTCATAGGGGATCACCACTCGATAACATTCCTAGCAGATACAAAAAAATAGCGCTGTTCTTTGGGTTGATAAATTGTTTCTTAATAGTAAGGTGCTTAACTTTAGTTTTTTATCAACTATTTCCACGACAAGTATAAGGCAGAATGGTCCATTGAGGTGAAAATTCTTGTCATGAGATAGGAATAAGAGAGTTTAAGAGGAGAATGTAAAAAAAAAGCAGGAAATCATACCTCCATATACCGACTACAGTTCGAAGACCCATATATATAGTCAAAGCAACCCATATTCCGACAAAGCCACCACTCTTAGAGAGGAGGAATAATGAAGCAATGCTTATAATGGAGACCGCAGCCTACATATAGAAACTTATTAGAAAGAAGTGAATGTATTTTGGAAGTCATGAGAACCAGATAAAAGTAGGGTCTTCTTAGCAGAGATTTAGGACTTGCCATAGAATATGCAGAGTAGGCAAAATCTGAAGCTCCAAAATTGACGCCGTCAAAGACAAAAGCTAGGGAATTGATTGGTTGTGTAGCTGCAACAAACTGGAATGCACAAGAGGATTTAATCAATTAATATCGCAAAACTTTTACTATAAGACAGTGAGAAACTTGAGAGAACATACTGGGATGCCCACAAATATGAGATGCTGAACATTGACATCTTTTGAAAATACTCCAGATCCGAATCTCAGGCCAACACCAACAACCAGGGCAAGACCTAAGCCGAGAACAAATCCCATCTGCATCATTTAATAGTTTAGAAATTAGAACGTCTAGTTAGCAATCAGCACGTGCTAGCTAAAGCGCTGGAAGGGTGGATAGCACAGCCCCTAGCTAAATAATCAGGACATTTGTGTCCCCAGTCCACTATGCGTGAAGAGGAGAAAACTTTCAAGAGAAAAAAAAGGAGATATTTGACATTGCCGAGGTCTAGAACGGTAAGGATAGGAGTGGCAGCCACACTCACTTCACACTTGTACATTTTTTCATCTAAGTCTGTGCATATGTGTGCATGCCCACATGCAGATACAGGCATGAAGGGTATGTATGTGTCCCTGCCCGTGTCCAGGGATGTAATAGACAAAAATGCCTTTTTTATGAGCCTTGCAAAAGAATGTCTTGGTGAAACAACTAGTTGTCGTCTCCCAAAATATGATGTGCTGGTTTTATTTCAAAAAAAATATTGGAATGTTGCACCATTTTGTCCCATGTATTTGGAGACAAGGCAATGGGTATGATGCTTCTATTTGCAGACGTTTTTGGTCTTCATGCTCGAATGCTTTGTCGTTCAGTCGTAGCATTTTCAACTGTTTTTTTTTCTTTTCTCTTTGCTTTTAGGAATCTCCAATTTACAACATCAGTTGGTTCAATAAATGATTTATCCTTCATCACAATAAGTACCTGTAATACCCGAGATGCAGCCATAGTTGCCTTGTCATAATCTTTCTCCGCAAATGCACATGCTAGTATTGCCTATTTTTAGAGAAGGGACATCTAAATCAATTATCACTACCAACATTGCAGGAAATTGCATATAATAACATTAAAAAAGAACTTTTATACTGTTTATACAAAGCTAATGACAAATGTTATAAGGTAACGGATGATGGTACAATCGGTAGCTCACTTGAGGCTATAGCAAAATCTTTGCAGAGAACAAGAAAACTTTTAAGGGAACACACTTCCTTGATTTGCTAAAATCAAACATCATAAAAATCATGGCCAAGAAGTTCCGATTTGAGAGTTCTAATATCTATGAAGAAAGTAGTTCCCTTTATGTTAAGATGCTCTACTGCCAAAGATATAAAAAATCTCAAAGGACAACTAGGTGGTTTAAAGAAGCTAGTTTCAAATCCTTCAAATATGTTTTACTAGCACTAAAAAATAACTCCAATTAACAAATTCAACCTAGAGTTGGTACCTTTGGAATCTTCCTCATTTCATTTTAGTCTTGGAAACCAAGCTATACTATGTCCTCTATTTGAGATCTTGCTAACATGCTTAAGTGGAAGATGACCATTTTATTGCAAGTTCCGTTAAATCTGATATCAAACTAAAAGTAAAATAGACAGTGAAAAAAATATTCTAGATGTGGGACTACAGTTTGTCAAGAAGCAAACAACACCTCCAAGAAATATCATTGGTGTTGTTCAATAAACTAATTGCCTCATGTACATAGTTTTGCTTCACCCAAAGATCCAATGAAGGTACCACACACTAAGGAAGTACTCCTTGTTTCAAGGAAAGTATTTAAGGAAGCAATTTTACCTGTCCAGCAACAGCCAAACCATCAGCAAGAAGTGACGATGCCATCCAAACTTGCAAGCAAATCTGAAATGCAGCCATAGGTGTTGAACCTTGTCGTGCAGCCATTGAGGCAGCGAGGGTAACACAGAATGTGACAGCTATCACCCTTGCCAATAAAAGAAGTCCTGTGAATGAACGCAAGCATTCCTTTAGTTGATACATGTATCTTTGGGCATTTGCTCATTGAGGAATATTCACTAACCATTCTTTAAGAACCGGCGAAATTGTAAATCTTTAAGGCTTGGGGGTAAGAGATCAACTTGTTTCATCAGCCTCCACAAGAGAATAAGAGATATTAAGTACCTGACATAATCACAAGATAGATTAGAAACATCAAGAATATTATTGATTTTCAATTCTTTAAGACATTATGATGCATATATGAATATATGAAATCAACGTGACTTTTGGATGTACAAAAACAGAACAAAAGAAGATTATGGATGGATGGCACTACTCACTGAGAAAGAACATGTGCAATTGCAGCACCACTGACGCCCAAATTGCAGACAAAGATAAGTATCGGATCCAACACAATATTTGCGAGATCTCCTGCAACTGTTATTAACCAATCAAGTAAACAATTAAAAAACTGACATAGCTCTTAGTTTGCCAAGCCACAAAGATAGACCACTAACTTCACAGCAGTTATAAAGCAACAGTATACCCTACCAAATGATGACTTTATAAAGTGCGAGATGGGAAATCTCTAGATCGTCTTATTGTTTTTTTTTTTTTTTTTTTTATCTCCTAGCTGAAAACATGCAATGTCTTTCCATTCCCCCGGCTTAATAATTCGAAGATGAACTCGACTACTCTTTATATAGGACAGGAACTACGCATTTCAGCAAGGCATATCATCCTGTAATCCAGTCAGTCAGCTGACGTAGAAATACATGATTCTAGCATAACTCACTGCCAATGGAATTGTAAAATTTCACAACGAACAATTTATGGTATTCTAGCATTCCGTAAGAGTGTATTATGTAAGATATGATGATAGTCAATGCTTTTTGTTGGCAAGTTAGTCTAGGAAAGCACTCTTCCCCCAACTTAGACATTAAGCAATAGGCAAATTTGATGCTTTGAAGCTCCAATCGATCTAATTTGTCTTCTGTCTTGTAAGTCAATTGGTGATTTCTCCATGTCTCGGTTACTTAAGTCAATTGGTGATTTCTCCATGTCTCGGTTACTTTCATTGTAAACACATTTTTACTCTATGTTGGACAAGTCAAATATCTTCCTCATCTTAGATTGAACTTAAAATTATAGTGGTAATTATCAAGATACGTGCTATACATATAATGTGGACCTTTGGGGAAAAAAAGTTTGTCGAACTTTGTATTACAGCATGGGTTTACAATTCAACTTCTGACACTTTAATTATAGTAATTATGCCTATTCTTGTTATGATATTCCTGCCTCCAGTCATTTGGTTGATGTGAACTTCACTCATAAGACATAATTTACACATGATGTGAAGCATTAATATGTCATGCAGGCATTGTGACCCCGTTCCTCCGTAGCTTAAGTTTTCAAGGAAAAAAATGTCTAAAATAAGTGATAATTATTCAAAAGCAAATTTACCATTTTGATATAACAGTTGGAAACAAAACTCGAGAAAGAATAGGAATATCATCTCTCATACCAATGGCGTAGAGAGGAGTTTTAGTATCCTTGAAGCCTCGAAATACACCTTGCATTGCCAAAGAAAGAAGAACAGCAGGAGCCCCTAGCGATCTTAAAGTCAAGTACCTTATTGCAGGAATTAGCATGGGAGAACCCTGTTCAAACAAGCAACATATGCAATTAGTTAAAATTATGTCAAGGTAATGCAAGTCATTACTAGCTTCCTCAATGACCTCATATATACAAGACTAGAATCTTAGACTGAATGTTACCAAAAAAAGAAGCAAATGATCATGTGAAAAAGGGGAAAATGAAAATTGTGAGACGAAAGGTCCATAATGTTACTACCTTAAGAATTAGTTAGCGTAAGCCACTTTTGTTTACGTGTGCATGCAAACAACGACAAAAGTTTTTTTTCACTAAAAGTCTGTTTGAGATTAGTGTATCGGAGTTCAAATCTAGATCTATCACGCCCCTTCTTAGAGCCACCCTAAGAATTAGAACCTGGTTTTATACACATTTTATCTTCCATATGTTATATCAAACATAAATAACTTTACACTATTAAAATCCAGGATAGTTTTGGCAGTTCGAAAAGTTTCAGCAAAATACGTAATCAAGACACTTACAGATTTTACACCCATAAAAGCCAGGAGGGTTTTAGCACCAAATATTAGAAACAATGTCTGCAAAAGACCAAGGATCCCGCCAATTACTAGTGCGGTAGATGCAGAGGGGATATGTCGCCTTTGCTTGCTCAATTTGACTCTATTTGCTTTGCTATTGATCGTTGGAGAAGACTTACATGTAGTTGCAGTAAAATCTGGTCATTAAAAAGTAATCATCAGATTTTTTGGTTAATCAGTGAATCTGACAACATGAGATTGGCACAGCATACATAGATTAATTTTACCTAAGACCTGTATTTGTTGTAGACTACTCGCTTGCTGGGGGAGGGGGTAGGATGTTAATTCCAAATTAATCTCGAAATTTAAAAGAGCAAAGGTTAAGATGTTGGATAAACTCATTCTAAGTTTTGACGTAGTATATGAAGCCACTCTCCCTCCAGTGCTCTAGAATTGTTTTCCTTTGTTTTTTTTTCCTACCTCAAATCCAGGCCATATATTTCAGAAATAAAGTACCTTCTGCTGGGATTGAATCTTTTGATTCACAGTTGCTGGCGGAACCTTTTTCCAATTTCTCAAGCATATCATCATCAAGTATCGACTTTTTCAATTCTATGTTTTTAGTTGAGCATTTCTTAGGATAGTCATCCTCTGCCCGGTCAGCGGACACTTTTCCAACTGTTTCTTCTTCAGCAACAAATGAAGTTGTTACACTGACCAGTGGGAATATGGTGATTTTTGAAGCTTGATTAAATATAGCAATAGAAACTCCTACAGCTGCAAGCTCCACTGGACCTGCACATGACAAAGTTACTATACAATTTAGTGTCCCTCCAATTATCACCTCTCTCAATAGCTAGATGCAAGTATAATGAGTCATTGTAATGTGCGGATTATAAATGAGTGTCTCTAACTCTCCTTCATAGAATGAGCTAAGTCCTCAGGTCCGTTATTCCTTTGAATCCATCCACGTAAAGGTAGGTAACAAAGCAAATAAATCAACGAAACCAGCCATGGCCATATCCACCAAATGTTCCGCATTAGGAAGGCAAGACAAACTCAAGGGAAATTGAGACACGTAAAACTCTAATATTCCAATCGTACCAAAAGAACTCGCATGCTATCGAACATGGCAATCAGAGATATCATGAGAAATACTCCGATTGCAAAACCCTTCTAACAACTCAACTGATCATTTAGATGACCCATGAATTGACATTGGAGCGAGGACTGAGAATTGTGTACTTTGAATAGTAAAAACCTGGAGCTCCTACCATCTTGAACTTTCATGTTTTGGGCCTTACATGACAACAATGAATATGATCATATAAAACCATGACATGCTATAGAGTTCATTCTGCTGGCCCACAAATTACAATAGCAACCTGCCTAGACTTCACATGAAAAGGCGTAAACATTCATACCTAAATGACCAATGAAGGCGGTGTCAATTAGGGAAGCAACGGGGTCAGCAGCCAAAGCCAAGGCAGCAGGAAAAGCAATCCTCAATATCTCTCGACCAAGTTCATCCATTTTGAATGCATGCCTGCAATCCATTTTGAAACCATTATTTAGCATTAAAAAAAGAAAAAAAAGACAGTAGAGGCACATTCCATCCAACTTATCCATGTCATGAGATGACTTGAACGTTAAGCTCCCAGGACAAATATTACTAAAGAGCAAAAAGATTGACATCATAGGAGTGAGCTAGTTGGCAAGACAATTCATTTATGCCTGGGAATTCATTTGACTTGCGCCGACATTCACTACATGAATGAATATCCAAGATGATTGGTTTTGTGAAAGATGATATACTGCCAATGATAATTGAAATCTCGCACTAAGAATTTTTCAGGATTCTTTGTTTTTACTTTTAATTTTTGGCTTAGTAGAGTCTTATTGAAAAATCATAGCTAGCCTTAGTATTATCTGCTCAAAATGCAGCCAGAGTAGCCTTACCTTGCATCTTTGAAGAGGACAAAGATTGGAATGTTCCGCTTGCTTCTTGATGGATGCTGATCACTTTCCTTTGTCATTACCACAGGACCATGCTGATCATTGTCTTTAGGCATGCCCTTGGGACAATTTAGATCACTGTCCTCATTCATACTGCCGGCAATGTGAATATCAGAGTCCTCAGCCATGAATCGTCTAAGCAAAATGAACTCGAGTTTGATCCGCTAAATTCCTAAATCTAACAAATTCAACCAGGTTGCTGCCTCCTAGTACAATAGTACTCTTGATTTACCCCGATCAAGTGCTCAGTATCAAGTGTTAATTATCTGCAGAGTAGTGTACCAAGCTCCAGATCTGTATGAGAAAGAAATAATTGAAATACTATAATCTCCAGAAAATTAAGTCCAACCAAATTTTGTAAGGAGTACATATGTAACATTCTGATGTGTAATTAGGTGACCCGTTGTTGAGTGAGAAGAAGGAAACTAAGTGAGCGCAAAACATCAATTAAGTTTACCACGAACCTTGGTAGTAAGGAAACTCTAGCAGAGTGTCCTGAAGTCCACACCTCACAAAAACGGAGATATGGTTTAAGAGACCTAGAAAGACATGCATAAGAACTGGGTCAATGTAAACACAACCCCCAGCACGACGACAGTATGAACCTCCCTCAGCTCTTGAGAAGAACGCATCAGTCAAAAAGGACTTTCCACTTTACCTATGGATAGCACTTTTTTTTGGGGACTTATGCTGCATGCACTACGTGAACCTGCAGAGATAAGCTAGTCATATGGGGGAGCGCAGGAATGGACATATCAACCTGCTTATTGCTTGCCAAACCTAAGCATATATATAGTAGTCCTGAGGTTGGCCCGATTCAGAGCATGCGATGATGAACGATGCATGTGCCGACATCAAATGCAACAAACTCAGTTCTTTTTTGGGTCAAACGACAAATGCCATGAGTATGGATATGATAAAAAAAACAATAGACGTTTCGATATACGGGGGACAAGATCCGTATATGACTACTGCAATGCAGTCACCCCCAGAGTATCACACTCCCCTAGTTATGCAACACTCCAGAGTGTCCAAGTCCCAAGTCCAAATCACGCTTGCAGAAAAGTACAAAAGACCACCCGTTCTGTCCGTGCATGAACGAACTTTCCTTATCAGAGAAGGTTCCCCTAGCTTTTCCCCAAGATGACTCCTCAACAATGGAATTTGTTTTTCCTGGGGTTCCAATAAAAGGGACGGATAGTTTATAGTTAAATCAAAGAGAGTCAAAACATATCCAGGAAACCGAGCAACTGGACAAGATCGGTAACCTAACATGCCGCACCAATGATAACGCTGCGTGTAGATAGACGACCGTACAGACTGATTGGGTCTGCACAGGACGGAGATATACAATTAATTGAAGAAAGTCCATGTCCGACATCAGATAACATAAGCGCCTGGGAATCCACAGAAACCCACTTTCTCCTGCGTCCCTGGATTTATGGACAGATGAATACCATAGTAAGTAAAGGGGCACGGTGAGGCGTGTAAACCTGAATCAGCTAAGAACTGCAGCAGATACGAAGCGCATTTACGTACACAGGGCAACAATATTTTCTGCGCTCCTCGGAACTCCACTGCATTTGGCATTCCGAGAATGGGAATGCATTTGGATCCCCGAATGCTATTCAAATTCCGACGTCTGGCATGCCCTAACCCAAAGTTCATTATAAAATAAGACAAGCTTCGTGATTTTCCAAACGAACAAGTGCCCTGAACTCATGCATGTAGCCGCGATGGCCGGGAACAATTGAGGAGGGAGGGTTGTCATGCTTCATGACCAAAACATCTGTGAAACTTCCTCTTTTGCTTGGTTGCTCGGCAAACTGCAGTAAAGCAAGGACAAATTGAATCGAAATGGTGGAATGGGCGAATGTTGTTCATCTCCCTCCGTCCATTCTGGGCTGATGCAAAATCTTCACGATGACCTATCCCCATTTTCATGTCGAAAACTTAGGCTCTCTTGTTCTGGCAGACCACTATTTGCCCCTGAAATTCGATCGGGTTCTAGCTAAATTACGTCAATTACATATATACCGAAATTTGACGTGTTTATAGTAATTATGAGAATCAAAATTCAGTTCTTCGCTATCAAAACATTAGAGTTCAGTGACCCCTGTGGAATTTATCTAGTAATTCATGGTATTTTTTTTTTTTACACTTTATTATACTTTTTATAATTTAGATTTTTGTTGCACTTTTACTTATGATATATTTATTACACGATCTTCCGTAATTTTTTTTGTCCGGCACATTCACTGAACTTATGAAAGGAAACTCCTTTTAATGTAAATCGGATTGTACACGTATATATATATATATATGTATGTCGTATAATACTTAGGTGTAAATACATTAAGACCTCGGTGCTTGTGCTCGGGTACCCGCCTCTCATGCCCAAGTCATAGGCTCCCAAGCCTGAGTCCACAAAGGT
Source organism: Eucalyptus guilfoylei (assembly GCA_016097605.1). NCBI lineage: Eukaryota > Viridiplantae > Streptophyta > Magnoliopsida > Myrtales > Myrtaceae > Eucalyptus > Eucalyptus guilfoylei. Next base: position 13,964,044 of record CM027860.1, on the reverse strand, counting down.
TGCACCTAAGTCTTTTGAGGCTAGGCTTAAAACCTTGGTGTCCATGCTTAAATCCTAGTGGTCATGCCTGCGTACCCAACTCTCTGCCCAAGTAACTAGCTTGCAGGCTTGGTTTCTCGATGACTGAGCTATGCTCCATGAAGGTTGGGTCCAAATTCCTCAAGGCCAGGCTCAAGACCCCAGTGCATGCGCCCGGTCTCTAATGTTGGGTGTTACTTATATCACATGAATAGTACATGTCTCTTTAGAAAAATAAAATAAAATATTCCTTTCAAAACTATGGAAAAGAATTTTCATTTCAATTTCTGATTTCGGCCAAATGCTAAAAAAATGTGTTTATTTTCTTGGAAATGACTTTTTAAAAAAAATATTTTTCAGCAATGTCAATTCTTTTAACAAACGAACAGAGCCTATATCGTTTAGAAGCTCAAAACGATTTTTATACTCAAGTAGTGTAAAAGCCCGTTATACCAACAAAGTCGAGTTTGTAATTGATATAGCAGTCGCTGTCAACCTCGCTTAGACATACACCTTTTATTCAATTATACTCCGCGAGATCTCTTACTAATTAATGTAGAAGTGGCATTACCATTACCACTGGAATCAAGCTCAATCGGTTCCTGCTTCACTGCTGCGGAACCGGACAGAAATTCACCAGCATCATTGCTGGCAGCTTCAGAAATAGAAGGATTACTGCACTTCTTGCCATTTCTTGCCAGTCCTAGAAGCGGATGTTCAGCAGATTGCCACTGGTAAAGTTAAGGAGTATTCCTCTTGACATACACCATATATATGCTCTTAAGAAGAACGCATCAGTCAGAAAGGTCTCCCACGTTATCTATGGATAGCATTATTTTTTGGGGAACCATGCCGGATGTGTTATGTGAACATGCAGACATCCAAACTATAAGCTAGTCATATGAAGGGACGCAAGAAGATTATTTATCATGTATTTATGAATGGAAAAGCAGACCATTGTTATGCTCCAATTGAAAAGCTTGGTTCTACTTATCAATTCTGAATAGCAACACTCTATAGGCTAGTAAATAGGACAGATGTTTGTATATGGATGGACAATTTAATCTGTTCAGTCTTTGATTTACATATACATAGCGCTTGGGTGTCAGACTGAATTTCGTCAGGAGGAGATAACAAGCGATGCATGGGCAGACATTAACCACGAGAAAACTTGTTCTTCAGGTGATTGACAATGTCGGGAACATTTGATACAAGGAAGAAAGAGACTTCTCGACATCAGGGGGACGAGATCCGTACAAGGTCAATGCAACCTCCCTCAGTACCATGTTCCCTGAGTTACACAGCACTGCAGAGTGTCCACGTCCAAGTCCAGCTCACGCTTCGAGAAAAGTTGAAAAAGACCTTGGGGTCCATGCATGAACAAACTTTCCTTATCCGAGAAGACTCCCTAGCTTCCCCCCTCTCCATTAAAGATAACTGCTCAAATGGTGCCGGGGTTTCCATAAACAAAGCCAAATAGTATATAGTGAATCAGAGAGGGCGAAAACAAAGGAAGGAATACAGAGAAACAGGACAAGTTCTAACATACCGCGACAATGAGAACGACGCCTGGAGATCTGCGATCATAGGACTACTGGTCAGCGGAGGTCCGAGATATAACTAATAAAAAAATTCCCAAGTCCAACATCAATTAACATCAGAGCCTACGAATTCACAGGCTCCCACTTTCTCGTGCGTCCCAAGATTTACGGGCTGAATAACATCGTGACGCGTGTAAACCTGGGCCAGGTAAGAACTGCACCAAATACAAAGGCATGTATGGGTATATAGGGAAAAAGGGGAATAGGCATCAATCAATTGATGTATACGCAGGACAAAAATTATTTCGGGGCAATCAACTCCTTGAAGTTTCGCTGCATCATAAAATGAAAATAGATTCGTGATTTTCCAAATGAACACGTTCTCTGAACTCATGCACGTAGCTGGGATCAATGAAAAGCAAAGGGTTCTTGTGCTTCACAATCGAAATCATTGAAAAATTTCCTGCTTTTTTGGATTGGTTATGTTTGGGAGCACACAACAAAAATCCAATATCTTCACCTAGGGAAATTGCCAAGGGAGAGCTCAGCCCGAGTTTGAGCCGTCAACATATATAATTAAATTCACATTTACTCAAAAACTTAAGTTAATGAGTTATGAATCTACTATGATATATTAACTCACTCAACACCACACTGATTCTCTGATGTTGGACTTCTCTAATATAACTCATATGTGTATCATAACAGTTTCCTCCTCACGTGTGAGCTCAATGTTGAGTCTTCTTCCCCTTAATTTAGTTACTCATATGTATCAACTTATCTCAACTTGAATCTCCATCAATGCCTAAACCGCATTGGGCACTAGATTCATTCCTTAAAATATTTACTAAACACAGAAAGAGATTGGTTGGGAGGCCCATCAATCTTTTATCGGCTCTAATATTATTTGTTTGGGAGTACTCAATAAAAGCCTAATACTTCCATTTAGGGCGATTGCTAAGGGAGAGTCCAAGTTTGAGCCGTCAATATACCCAGTTAGAGCCATTTTCACTCAAAAACTTAAGTGAATGAGTTACGGGTCAAGTCGGATTTATTAACTCACTCAACACCACACAAATTCTCTCATATAAGACTTCTTTAATACAACTCAAACTTGTGTTATAACAAACTATGACAAGGTTCGGATGCACTGAACCTCGCATTTTCATTTCAATTAGGGCCCACTAATCGATTACCAACTGAAAGTTCACATAAAGCACCAATCGAGACCAGCATTTGCCCCTGAAATTTAACCGAGTTCTTTCTATATTGGACCAATTACAGATGTACTGAAATATGAAGCATTTAGTAATTTAAATCAAAGTTCATTTCTTCATTATTAAAACATGACTGTTTAGTGACCCTCGTGAAATTTATCTAGTTATTCAAGGTTAATTTTCAGTTTCTCTATGACACTATTTATGAGTTAGATTTTTTTGTATTTTTACTTATTATATATGTGTACCTACGCAATCTTTGGTAATTTATTTTCTCCTTTAAAGTAAAATGGATTGTAAACATAAAAAAAAAAATGTATGCTTTATTATACTTGGTGAAAATACTTTAAATTTCTAAATATTTTACGGCAATGAATCATACATGTACAAACAATATGAATGTATATCATGCTTTTTTATTTCTTACTGGACAGCATAAAATAATAACAAAATTTCAATTATTAGATAGATAATGTAACTAAATACATGGTCTTAGTTGGATATCGAGTTTTTCTTATTTATAAAATAGTCAATATAACTCAGTAGCATAATTTTCTTGATTCTATCATATTAATACTAAATCTTCATGTAGTTTTAAAGAAATAAATCTTGTTTTGTTTAATTTTCATGCCCTGAAATATATCACTAACAGAGATGCCATGGCCATATTGTTTTTATATGTCTCCGACAGTAGCATTATTCAAGATGAAGTGGAAGGGAAGGACTACTCGAAAACAAGTTGAAGTTGGTAATACTGCGTACTCCGGTGTATTGATCCATATAAACTTACGCTGGATGCGATTAATGCGCACAAAGATTTCTTTCGAATGATGGCAATATTCTCCTTAACTAGCTCTGATACAAATGGAAGGCATCTAAATATCACCTTCAACTTCTTTTGAGAAATAATTAACCCATTTGGAAGTATCATTCCAGAAAAATCTAAAAGGTACGACGAGAAAAACCTTTTTCCGTATCTGATTAATAGGAAAAGACAGAAAGTTTTAAGAGTTCGCGTATTCCCCTAGTCATGCTACACTGCAGAGTGTCCAAGTCCCCAACTCGAGCTCATGCTTGGAGAAACGACAAAAAGACCTTCTGTCCAAGCATGTACTAACTTTTCTAATCAGAGAATGGCACGTGTGTGTAGATCGGCGATCATACGGACCGACTGGGTCGGCAGAGGTCGGTGATATAACTAAGTCAAGAAAGTCCAAGTCCGACATCAAATAACATCAGTGCCTGGGAATTCACAGCCTTCCCACTTTCTGTCGTGCGTCCCGGGATGTACGGGCTAAATGTCGTCGTAAGTAACACCTGAGCCAGGTAAGAACCGCACCGGATACAAGCACATCTGCGTATACACGGACAAAGGGAATGAGAAACTGGTTATCAACCAATTGATGTACTCCGGATAAAATTATTCCGCGCAATCAATTCTCGGAGTTTCTCTGCGTTTCTATAGCATTTCTCAGACTGCGAATGCATTTGGATCTGCCAACGTTAGTCAACCTTCGATTGCTGGCGTGGCCCAACCCAAAGATCATCAATAAAATGAAACAAATTTCACGGTTTTTCAACTAACAAGTTCTCTAAGCTCATGCACGTAGGTGGGAAATTTTTTCAAAAAGTTCAAAACTTATTGCACTTTTGTTAATTCAGTCATAGATTTTTCGATTTTATTAATTCAGACCTAAATATTTTTATATTTTTTCAATTGAATTCATTCAATCAATTTTAACTGCTATTCACTTATGTTAAATATAAACATCTTACATGATACAACTGGTACTAATGTGGAAAAATTTTTCAATATTTTTTCAATATTTTTTTAGTAATTTTTGTGTTTTTATTTTCTATTTTCCTTTTTTTCTATTTTCCCTCGTTACCTTTTTTTTACTGTGACCGGCGCTGGGCCCTCGTTAGCCACTGGGTGAGGGTCATTGAGCCTTGCCGGCTGCTAGCAAGCACTGTGATGGCCTTTTGGGTGAGGGTTGCAGCCAGCCTCGCCCAAATCAAGGTGCGTGGCCTAGGCGACATGGACTATCTTCTGCTCGCCGTTCTGAATTTGGGAGGCAAATGAAGTAGGGCAAGAAATTTCAACCGATTCCCATCAAGGAAAGTGTGATTTTTGAGCAAAGGAAGGTGAGATTTGAGGTACTAATTTTTGCAAATTGGGAAGTGAAGGGACACATTCGGGAGATTCTCAGCCAAGGAACAAATAGGAAAATAGAGAATCAAGTGGTTCAACGCGGCTGAAGAAATCAATTCAATGGATATTTGAGGGGAAACCGTGATTAGTGGGTTGTCAAAACAAAAAGAGATTTTTGGAGCCTGCTACAAGGGAAGTTTCAGTAAAAAGGGGGAAGGGAAACAAGGGCTGAAGCTCGTGGGAGATGGGCAAAATTTTCTAAAAGGAAAGCAATGACCACAGGGAATCAATAGGTGGGTTCGAAAGAAAATATAAAAAGAAAACGCCCGTCAAGGATCTCTCATGCCATCATATCTAACCATGATCATACTCATCCTTTAAAAAAAAAAAAAATCGATCAACTGAAGAAAAAAAGCTATGAAGAGAACCACCGCCTGCAGTGGCCCAATTGGATAAAGCTCCCATGATCCTTTGCGAGGAGAAGAGGAGTTCGAATTCCACTGGCCGCACGGGATCTTAAGTGTGACATCGGGGTGATGGGTCCTCCGCTAGCGTCACCCCGGGTTTACCTCGCCGGCTGCCGGCTGTACGGGGGTTCCCGGGTCATCAAAAAAAAAAAAAAAAAAAAACCATGAAGAGAAAGAGCTTGTTGAAATAGTTCGTGCGAAAACGCGAGGCTCACCATATCAACCAGAGCGGCCGCCTTCTCGTAAGGAGAGCCATAAGTGAGGGTGTTGGATGGGTGATTGAAACTTTCACCTCCGTGCATCATTGCTCTCCCCATGGAGTAGTGGATTATCCTTGTTGCGAAAAAAAGAGTCGAAGCTGAAAAGCCACATGCCCAGATCTGGACGAGGCTAGCCATGGCCCTCACCCAGGAGGCCATAGCGGCAGTAGGCAAGGGCCGTTCACCCGTGTCTATGGCTGGTGAGGAAGTCGCGGCCCTTACTAGCGACACTATAAACAAAATAAAGAAATAAAAGAGAAAAAAAGGAAAAAAGAAAATAAAAATTAATTAAAATATTAAAGTATAATTAAAATTGTTTTCGTCAGTGTTGACTGTGCCATATAAGATGGCCAACTTCTACGTCAGCAAATTCTGACCAAAATTGGCCGAATAAATTCAATTGGTAGAATATGAAAATGTTTAGGACTTAATTGACGAATTTAAAATGCTTATGATTAAATTAGTAAAAGTGTAATAGATTTAGGACTTATTGGATAATTTTCCCAGTCACAGTCGCTGGAATTGATGAGGAGCAAGGGTTCTCATGTTTCATGACCAAAATCATCGAGAAACTCTTTAGTTTTTTTTTTGGGTCGGTAACTTCCTCTTTAGTTTGGTTGCCCCACAAATACATAGCAAGCTTCCTAGGATCCTAGGACTATGAAGTTCTTTATAAAGGATGGATTCAGATATACTAAACCTCAAATTTCCATTTCCATTAGTGCGCACAAATCTGTTTTTGAAGAACCAAGCCATGTTGGGAAAATTCTTTATGATATTTTGAAGACGACAAATTAATCAAAAGTTACTAATGTGTTTAATAATTGAGTAAACCGGGTGAAATATGCACGAACCATCCTAATAGGATGATTAAAGGTTATAAGTTCTCTTGCAATGGTGAATAAAGCATTGGGTGTAGAGGTGTCTACAAGATAGAGGTACCTCAGTAAAAGGTGAACAAGCCTAAAATGGGGGGTTCGGTAAAGCTTGGAGGTACCATGGGAATAGTGAGGTAGAGCCACGATTGCTGGTTTGCTTGGAAGGACTAGAAAATAGAAGCTAGAGTGAAGTTGATGCACTTTGCCTATATCAAAGGCATCCAAAGTATGAAGAACGGGAAGTTTGTGGAGACTTTGAGGTACCAAACAAGGTGAAGAGCTTATATAGTCTTGGATTACTGAAATACTGAGGAAGACCAATGGATAGCAGTTCATAAGTTGAATAAAAGCATACAACTTGGATATACTCAAGAATTACTGATATTAGCGAAGCCCTTAATATCACTAGAAAAACCTTATATGACCAGAATTTGATATCACCATGAAGCTTCATATAATTAGAATCCAAAATCACTAGGAAGCTTAATATAGCTAGAAGCCTAATATAACCGAGAAGTAAGATATAACCGAAAATTGATATCACCGTGAAGTCAAATATAACTGGAGTTCGATATAAGCAAAGTCTTGGTATGAGCGGAGGTCTATATCATCAAGAAACCGAATATAACCAGAAATTGTTGATACAAGTGGAGCGCTCATATTACCTATGCATAACACCTTAGCACGTGCTTTGCAACTAATGGCAATCTTATCACAATGTTTTTAGCAACTAGTCACATGTTTGGAAATCCAAAAGATTATTTAAGGAAGAATCCAATCATTATCAATAGGTAACAACGAGCCAACCATCGCTAATAGGCGAGGTTGTTGGCCTTACTTGGATCTAGGCAAGGGACCTATACCCTCGCCCATCGCCAACAAGGGCTAACTAGCAACTACCCTGCCCACTTGGGATTAAAAAAAAAAAGAATGAAAAAGAAAAAAGAAAAAGAAGAAAATAGAAGGCAAAAAAAGGTAATAAAAAAATAGAAAAAGTTCAAAAAATTAGAAATTTTAAAAATTGTCCATGTGGGTGTTGGCTTTGTCATATAGGATGGTTGGCGTTCATGTCAATGATTTCGAGCCAAAATTGGCCGAATAGACTAAATTGTCAAATCATAAAAAATGTTCAAGACTCAATTAGCATAATTGAAATGTTTATAATTTAATCAGCACAAACGCAATATGTTTAGGATTTTTTTCGTACTTTTCCTTAGAACTTTGTGTATGATGCAATTAATTTGCCTAAATATCACTTTAGAAAATATTAGTTTAGAAAATCTTTTTGATTATCATGGTTGAGAAAATAATTTTATTACTTCGCGACATGCATATAAGGCCAATAGACCAACAAATTATCGTATGTAGTTGCACATTAATGTACGATGAATTATAACCTGCATCGAGGGTTCATTTAAAGTTTATTTTGATGTCATAGGTTGCTGCAAATCAATGGACGTAGTTGGCTAATACAATTGAAACGTACCATTAATGTAGTGTCTTACAAGGGGGATCAATAAATTGTCTATCTTCTGAATGGTCGTATAAATATACAAAAAGACATTCTCTTGTTCAACTCATATAGGCTGACCGTTGAATAAATTGTTGGAGATGCAAGCGTCATACCAACATACGCTGTACCACGAAGTAAATGTTCTAATGCATTGGAACGCATGCATGGAGTTATGATGGGATTTGATGATAAAAAGTCATCGCTAAAGTCGCAAATGAGCCTAGGGAAGAGGTTTGGTCAGTCTGCTGTCTTGGCCTCTAGGCTTATGGAAAATGGTGGTGCTCCTCAATCTTGAGGAGGCTACTTAGAGTTATGAAGATAAAACAGACTGGAGATTTGAGAAATGTGAGCTTATTCTAATATTTATTTCACCCGTGTTTGTCGTTATATGAGAAAAGGATAGATGGCTACTGGAAAGTGAAGAGTTGGATTGCTGGGGGAGATGTGTGATGCAATTTGTTTGTATGTGTACTCGGCAGAAGAAAAGCGTGAAGATACTCATTTCCTTATTTCTATCGTTTGTGGTTTACCCTTGCCTTCTATAAACTAGTAATTTTCCGACTTGATGCGTCACTTTGTTAAATAGAATTTTACATGAATTCTAGTCTCTCTGTCAATATCCTTACTTTTTCCTCCAGCGAATTGTTTGATAGCTTGGACACGATCTATCTTTTGCTTTGCAGATTGGATAGATTTGTGGGTCTGTCACGGAAGTTATTTTCATAAGATTCAAGATGCTTGCCCGTAGTTGGCGGTCAATCTACTGCATGCCAAAGCATCTCACATTTAAAGGGTCTGCTCCTGTTAATCTTTTCCGATCGGTGGAACCGGGAACTTCAATGAGCTCTAGGTTCTGTTCAAATTCTATTCATTCAGCATTGCTCGATTTGGAATAGAAACGGTGGTAGGATTTTTTTTTTTTTGGGGGGGGGGGGTCATAAAAAGCACTTTCATTTAATCACAAGTCCATGGGCTTCGGAACGTAGTAAATCGCAAAGACCCAAGGGGAGATAAATGACTCAGTTACTCGATAGGCTATTTTTTCTTTGGGCTTGACAACCCAATCAGTTACTTTATTTGCTTCTCTACTAATACGGCCCATGTTTAGCTTTGAATAGGGCCTGCGAAGTTGATGGGCTTTGCTGATAAGTAGAGGTGTCAAAATGGGTCTTAGACCCATATATCACTCATTTAAATTATAAATGGGTCATATATGGATCACTTGTTTTTGACAAAAAGTAGTTAAATGAGTTTACTTTGATAGGTGGGTCTTAAATAGGTTTGGTTTTAAGTGGGTCTTAAGAGAGAGACTTTCATTCTCTCTTTAACTACAAAAATATTTTTTTATAAATACCGAAATTATAATAATTATTTTTTTTTATTTTCTTTTTTTTCTTTCCTGTTCTTTTCTTTTCTTTCTTCCTTTTTTTTTTTTTTTTCTTTCTTCTTCCTTCGGTTGCCGGCACGGCAATGGTTGGCGACTAGCCAGGCGAGCCTCGAGCTCACTGGATCTGGCGAGGCGGAGGCCTCGCCGATTTGGTGAGACTCGAACTCGCCGGAATCGGACGAGGCTCGAGCCTCGCCAGATCTGGCGAGGGGCGAGCCTCGAGCTCACCAAATCTGGCGAGGTGGAGGCCTCATCGACGTCCGGCGAGGCTCGAGCCTCGCCAGATCCGGTGAGGGGCGAGCTCGAGCTTGCTTGACGCCGGTGAGCCTCGAGCTCGCTGGATCTGGCGAGGCGGAGGCCTCGCTGACGTACGGTGAGGCTCGAGCCTCGCCGATCTGGCGAGACTCGAGCTCACTAGCGTCGGGCGAGACTCGAGTTCGTCGGCGTTGGGCGAGGCTCCAGCCTCGTCGATTTGGCAAGCCTTGAGCTCGTCGGCATCGGGTGAGCTCGAGGCTCGCCTATGGCCGGTAGCCGGCTGTCGTCGTGGTCGGCGGTCGGCCAAAGAAGAAGAAGAACCAAAAAGAAAAAAGAAAAGAAAATTATATTTTAAAAATAAATATAAAAATAATTACAAAATTATTTTTTCAAAAAATAATTAAAATTCGATTTTTTTAAAATAATTATTTTAGAAATTATAAAAATTGTCCATTAAATTTGTGTTGTATAAAACTATTTTAGCAATACCAGTTTTTAAAAAATAATATATATAAGAAATAAGCTTGGAAATTTTTTAGTAATATAATCTTTAAAAAAAAAACATAAGAATAAGTTTTCCTAAATTTGGTTAAATATGAAAATATTTTATTAATACGGGTCGGGTCAGGTTGGGTATGGGTCGAAAAATTTACATTAGGTTAAATGGGTCATATTTAAGTGGTTTGTTTCTACCTCTAAGGTTACGTTTGGCAATCAAGATAAAATTCAAGATAAAATAATATTTATCATATTTTGTATCTGGTGCATGCTTAAGATAGAATAAAGTCGGATATAAATGAGATAAATATCAGATGAAATTATCTCATGTGGAGGTGGGATCAAGGCTGATGAGATTTCTAATATCTATAATAGGAAATTTTTTCTTTTCCAAATTAAAAATTTCTTAAATTAAAAATTAAAATTATATTTCAATTTTAAGGGAAAATCTCAAATAAAAACCCAAAGTGAGCCTACTTTCTCAAATAAGGACCCGAAGTGACCGTTATTCCAAATAAGAACCCGAAGTGGCTAACAAGTCTCAAATAAGGACTTGAACTCGCCGGCCGGCCAAAATGTTCACCGACCAGCGAGGGTGTGACATTTTCGGTGGTTGGAATATGGGCAATTTTGTCCAAAAAAAAAAAGAAATTAACAAACTATAAAAACAAAAACAAAACCCCTAAACTTTTCACGTTCTTCTTCTTCTGCTCTTCATATTTTACGTTCTTTGTCCCCTCTTGTTTCAAGAACCCAAATTCTCTCTTAATGGAACAAAAGAAGAAGATGTGAAGAAATGAAGGTAGGGGAAACAAAGGTAGGGGTTTCTTGTTGTGTTTCAATTCATGTTCCATTAACAGAAAATTTCGGTGCTCCAAGCGAGAGAGGACAAAGAACGGAGAATATGAAGAGCAGAAGAAGAAAAACGTGAGAACGTGAAGAGTTTTTTTAGGTCAAAAGAATGTGAAGAGTTTGGGGGTTTTGTTTTTAGGGTTTGTTAATTTATATATATATTTTTTTTTTTGACAAAATTGCCCATATTCCGGCCACTGGAAATGTCACACGCTCGCCGGCCAGTGAACATTTTGGCCGGCCGGCAAGTTCAGATTCTTATTTGAGACTTGTTAGCCACTTCATGTCCTTATTTGGGACAACGACCACTTCGGATCCTTATTTGAGAAAATAAGCTCACTTTGGGTCCTTATTTGAAATTTTCTCCAATTTTAATATAAGAAATTCAAAATAACAAAAAAATAAAAAATTATTTTTAATTTAATTTTATATATTCGAATTTAATTCTATCTTATAATATAAATTCAATATATAAATATATATATTTATTACATATTTTAGGTGTTTCAGTATTTTAGGTATATTAGTACAATTTTCTATTTAATAAAAATTTATTAGAGAATGAGGGAAGGGGAAGAAAGAAATAAAAAAGAAATTAACTAAAATAGAGAGGAAAATAAAATAAAAATAAAATAACAATAAAGTAGACAATGGTGTCGTAAGAGATTTTACCATCTCCGCTTGTAAAATTTGTGATTCATATAGGTGTTTATACCAAATAATATATATAATATGATGTAAATATATTTGATTTTATTATTATAATCACCAACTAGTGGATAAAATTCCCAGAGTTCAAATACTATTCTAGTTACAAATCCAACGATCAAAGGCACTCTAAGTATTCTCCTGCACGAGCATGAAAGTATTTTAGGGTTTCAACTAAGGCCGTCGCCTTGGCCATTGCCACCGATGAAGTTCTAATTGACCGCGCAAAACCATCAACAAGGCACCCGTGGTTGTCTCTACATACAGCTACAATGGCTGCTTCACTTGTTCCTTCCAGGCAAGCACCGTCTATGTTGATCTTTAGCTTTCCTCTTTCCGCTGGTCGCCACAATTGAGGAGGCATTGCTGATGAAGTCGCGTTTTTTTCTTTCCTGAAAGCCATCTTTTGCGTTTTTGAAACAAAGAGTGAGCATTCTCCACCGTGCGCTCGAGATTCGGCTTCAAGGATCGAAAAATATTGCTGTTTCTCTCCTTCCAGATTTGCCAGAGGACGTTAGCCAATAACTCAAGGGGAACACAGGTATGTTTGACATTCGCCAACCGTTCATCCAATCTAGATAGACCAATTGAGGTTATGGTTAATTTCAGAGATGGATGATCCCATACCTCCTTTGTCAAGGGGCATAGAAGGAGGGTGTGTTTGACAGTCTCCGTACTTTACTTGCATATGCTACAAAGTGGATCCGGTATGATTTGCCTCCTATATAAATTTTCTCTAGTAGCTATGGCATTTTGACATGCACTCCATAGAAAAAATTTGATTTTTGGCATAATTAGGGACTGCCAAATCTTTGCTCATAGAGATCAAGAAGCTTGATACGAAGATGAGGCTATAGTTAAATTAGGTTGTGTAGTTTCCTCTCTGATTTTGTTGTAAGCACTCTTCACAGTGTACTCCCCAATTCTGGAATTTGTCCCCACCATTCTATCTTTTGTGTCTTGCGAGCTCAATGAAATTACAAAAATTTCAACCGCAACATCCGGGTCAAATAAATCATATATTAATTGTTCCTTCCATTTTACTGCATTTGTATCGACCAATTCAGCCACTATTCTCGGTTCGTTTATATTTGTCGCACCCCCAATCAATCCCCTTTTTAACTTCCTGTGCTCCCCGATTCTGATGCTCCTTCCATTCCCTACCACCCATTGTACGGAAGGACTTATGGTATCTCTCCCCAATAATATGTTATGTCAACCCTAAGATGGTCTACTCCCTTTAGGCGCATGCCAGAAGCCTTCTTTAGGAAAATAAATTCCTTTGAGAATCTTACTCCATAGAGCAGAGGGATTTTGAAATAACCTCCATGCTCATTTTCCCAACATAGCCTTATTAAAAGAAATTAAGTCTCGAAAACCAAGTCCTCCATCATCTTTTCTCCATTTTAAAATTTCTCACTTCTTCCAATGCATACTAGGCCTATCCTTGTTCTTCTTCTAGCAACACCTTCTTTTCAATTGCTTTGCAAATAGATACTGGTATCTTGAATGAACTTTTCCCACATAATGTACTGGGGGAGAGCTTGCACCACCACTTTCATTAGAATCTCCTTTCTAGCTTTTGAAATGAACTTTTCCTTTCAGCCTTCCAGCTTCATATTAAGCCTCGTGACTATCCAAGCAAATAGTTGCTTTTTCGTTTCTCCCCAATCAAATGGAATCCCATAGATATTTGCCAGTTTTCTCAATTATTAGAACTCACAATTCTTCTAACATATTCCTTTTTAAAGCATTTGGACACTCCTTGCTGAAAAATATCCTTGATTTATTACGATTGATTGATTGGCCTGAAGTGTAGCAATATTGATTCGATATAGCAGCAATGTTTTGGCATTCTTTAGTACTTCTATCCAAAAGGATAATCGAATCATCGGAAATAGAAGGTGGGATAAAGTGGAGCATGATCTATTCAACCATATCGCTCTTATACTCCCATTCTCTAAAGCTCGTATTAGTAAGAAAGATAAACCATACCAAAATAAATAAGTATGGGCACAGTGGATCACCTTGGTGAATCCCCCTCGTAGATTGGAAATAAGGTTGGGGCTCTCCATTAATTTTAACACTGAAAGTAGTTGTAGGAACACATTGCATAATCCGGTTCACCCATTTAGAGCGGAATCCCATTTTCAACATATTGGCCTCCAGAAAATCCCATCCCACTCTAGGGTATACCTTTTGCATAGCCAGTTTAAGAACCGCTATGAATTTCTTCTTTCTTTTTCCTACTCACAACCAGTGAAACACCCCTGGACTATTAGGATGTTGTCTTGAATCTATCGTCCACCTAGAAAGGCACTTTGTTCTTTTAAAATCAATTTCGGTAGTCACGGCTTGAGTCTATTAGCCATGACTTTAGAAATCATTTTATAGGAAAAGTTACATAAATTGATTGGCCGAAACTACTCAAGTTTTTTGGGATTTGGGACTTTTGGTGTTAAAGTGATATGAGTTCTATTGAGTTCAGGGTCAGGGTATCCATTAGTAAAAAAATTTTGCACCTTTTTAAAAATATTGAGCTAGACATCTTCCCAATGATGTTGAAAGAATTGTCCACTTAAACCATCCAACCTCAGTGCTTTGGTGGAACAGCTGGTGAGCCGTCACCTTTACTTCCTCCAAGGATAATTCTGCCGTTAAACTTTGATTGATTTCCTCCCCAACTAGACATGGATAGTTCTCCAAGACCGGTTCAAAGTCCTGAAATCCAACGGTAGTGTAAAGGTTTTGAAAGAAACTGATTGTCATTTGCTTTAACTGGTTGCTGTCCCATACCCATTCATCGCCGGAATTTTTTAGCAACGTTACCCTATTTCTCTGCCTTCTTTGAATCATTGTTGCATGGAAGTATGTCATGTTTTTATCCCTTAATATCAACCGGCTTATTCTTGATCTCATTCTCCAATACATCTCATTTTGTAGCCAAAGTTTTTCAATCTCCCCTTTGAGGGCAGCAGTTCTCTCTCTTTCATACCTCACAGCTTGGGTGTAATTTATAGATAGAAGTTCATTCTTCAATGAGTTTATCCTCCACCGAGTGTTTGTGATTTTTTTCCATATTTCCAACTCCCTTGTGACCCTCTTTAATTTTTCCAGCAAGTTGGCCTCAGAAGAATGGCAAACATCTCTAACAATCCGCCCACATTCAGCATCTTCAAGCCAAAACGCTTCAAGACAGAACTCCTTTTCCCTCTTGCCTACTTTTGGGAATGAAGATAGGACTATGATCCAAGCCTAAAGCCAGTAATGCCACAACTTCAACACATGGGAAAGTAATACTCCATTTTTATAGAGCCGACTGCTCTATCTAGCTTTTCCTTGATATAAGCATTCACCTCTCTATTATTGGCCCATGTGAATGCACACTCTTTGCTCTCTAAATCCATGAAACAACATGCATCAAGACAATCCCTGAAAGCTTGGATTCTATAGATTTTTGCCATCCATGAACCAACCTTCTCCCAATAATATATTACTTCATTAAAATCACCAACACATACCCATGGGAGTTGATTTAGTGTACTGATTTGATACAATTCAGCCCATAAACGTAGCCTAGACTGAAAGTGGTTTGGAGCATGGACGAAAGTAATTGGCATTTTTTGTTTGCTTTCTACTATGTCGCAAATTAAATTGATAAAGCATGCCAAATATGAGTCTATTGTCCATAACAAGGCCAAACCCCCACGATGCCACTAGGATTCACCAGAAAGCACTTTTGGAACTATATTTGATGTTTCAAACACTGCACGACTTCTTGATTTTTAGTTTCCATTAAAAACTTTAAAGAAGACCTCGCTTGAGTCACAACGACTCCTAATGGATTGAATTGTCAGGGACATGCTCAATCCCTAGCAATTCTAGCATAAAAATTTCATTTGTAATCCAGTAGCTTATTAGAGTTAGTCACCAAAATCCATATTCTCCCCCCCCCCGGAAAACTGTTGAATAGGCTTTGCTATTTCTTCCTATACCAAGCCATCAATGTAGATTATTTTATTTTTTGACCACATTTGACCTAACCTTTTGCAGAGAGGTGCTATTTTTCTGCTCATCAGCCTCGGCTACTTCCATGGTGTGCTAGCGAGAGCTTGTTTCCTTTTAATGATTCAATTATTCCTTCCAGTTGACACTCACAGCACAGTTACTTTAGCAGTGACCAGGACTCTAGGGGAAACAAAAGGAAAATGAAGGGTAAATGGTTGAAATGGAAAGGGGTTTAGGGATTCAAGGGTAAATAGTTCTGGATCCCTGAAGGGTTTCACAAAAGATGGGAAAAAATGCATTATCGAGGAATGGAATGACGTAGAGGAGGGATTGGTAGGGTGAAATGAAAAGGGGTTTAGGGTTTAAAGGTTGCATTGGGGTTCAGGACTCCAATTCGTTTTCTAACTTAAGAAAGAAAAAGGGGGGGGGGGGTTGGGGATTTGGTTCACGAAGGAAGAGAAAGTAAATGCACAGTGGAATGGATAGGAATTGGATTGGGAAGAAATTAGGGTTTGGGATTTCGATTGATGAAGGAAGCTACCACAGAAGAGGGTAGAGAGAAGGTCCGACCAAAAAATGGCGGAGAGAGAAGCTCTACATGGGTAGAGAGAATTTCGAATGACTTATTGAGACCAACTTAGCTGCCCCTTCTGTGGTAAGATTAAATGGCTCGAGGTTTATATTGTCAATAACCATTTATCTTGCCACTGTTTATACCTATCAAAATGATTCTAGAGTCTATTTATTAACCATTTTCACATAGATGAGTTATATATGAGTTAGCTAGAATTTCGCACGCCAATCATAAATGATTTCTAAATGAAAGGGCCAAAATAAATGGATCTTAAATGAGTTATTTTTGGAATCCATTTAAAACCCACTTGGTCTTCTCTTCCTTAAACTGTGTTCTTGATTCTGATTCTCTCGTCTCTCATCTCTCTCCTCTCTTGATCTTCCCTCGTGCTCCTTGGCTGTTGCCCTTCGCTGGGTCCCTAGAGGATTTGAACCTTCGCTTCACCGGGAGACTGATTGGAGCCTCCCCATTCAACTTCAAGCTCCGATCGCTTTGGCCCTTGTGACCATGTTCGCATACCTCTGTTTTTTTGGTCGAAAAAGGTACTTTTATTTATATGATAACTGGTATATCCCAGAAGAGCCCAAGACTGGGGCGTCTGTACATAGTAGGGCCCAAAGGGCCTATGGTGGAGATAAAAACCAATTGGGCTGTAGGCGTTTTTTTCTGTGCGCGCGCGTGGCCCAATCCGATAATGAGTTTGCAGCTCTTGGACAGAAGGCAAGGCCCACGTAAGGGAGATTCAATAGCAGACCTCGACATTCAGCTAGGAGTGCACGTGCTCCCCAGTTAAAATCTTCTGCAGATTTGAGCGTTCCCATCAGATCTAGCCGACCAGTCGGTTTCTGACGCAGAGATGTTCAAGAAAGCGATGTGAGTCGATCTTTGAGACATCTACTGTGTCGGAAGAAAATGTCTCTTGACAGAGACAGCTGGAACTAAATCAGCAACGAGAACTACCATGAATGAGAGATTGAGAAAGTGAGAACCGGTGTGAAGTAGAGAGATCTCGGAGGAGATCGGAGCCTGAGATCGGACGGATCGGTGTCGAGCAAGAGAAGATGGAGTCGAGGGTTTGAGAGATAGAGAGACCGGTGGAGTATAGTGATCCGAGGGGAGAACTCTGATTGCATTAATTGGTCGTCCTCTTCTGGAATTTTAGGCTAAAATTTACTTAGAGCGATAATTTTAAGCCAAATTTCCATTACTTTATATTTCTACACTTCTGTATGGACATTGGAACTGCATCGGTAATTAAAACCAAGAAACATCACATCAAATAATGTATTATTAAACAGACGTTAACTAATATATTAAGATCTCATTTATATTGAAACCAAAACCAAAGCTCAAACCCACATTCATGATTGGTGGATGGCCCGGGCAAAAATTTCACCACGACCTCCATGCCCCCCATTGATAACCCAACCCCCAACCTCATTCACTAGACAAATCGGTCCATAAAGCCAGCTATTCTTCAAAAGCAATAATATAAAGAGAAAAAAAAATGCTAAAAATGAATTTTGAGAGGGGTTGGGTATGTGCCTGGTATAGGCTAGGTCAAGAATAGGTCAAGATTTTTGTATTACGAATAAATGAGTTATAAACGAGTTAATAAGTCAATTCGAGTGGAACCATTTATAACTTTACCCAAACCTGATTTGATTTATCCATTTAATAGGTCTACCATCGCCATACCTCTTCTGATGTATGGACCCTCCCAGCTATCTACGTACTGAAAAACAAGTTTAAGGCAAGTGTGAGAAGAAGCCTCGTGATAGGAGGGGATTGAAGCATATGGTGAAGAGCTTGGTCAAAGAATGAGGCAAACACAATAAATCTACTTTCAATTAGCAACGTAAAGCACTTGCATGCCCGCAATACATGAAGTGGGAAGGAGGGAAAGCGATCCCAGGTTGTGCTCATGTGTGTGGATATCTAACATCTTTGATGAGTCTTTTTTTTTTTCTTTTATTTGTCATACTTAAACTCCCAACTTACTTTCATACTTTTACCATGTCTCTTTTGCAAAACATGGAAATTGAACTCTACACTTGAAACTAAACATCCCTACCTCCATCCCTCATGAGAAGGTAGGGAATCGAACTTCTCATCTCCCCCTTCCCATATGGAAAGGGTGATGATTGAGACAAACCCCAATGTTTCATCTTTGATAAGTCTAAATGGTGAAAAATAAGAGATTCCACACTTCAAACTTCTTTCATTTCTAGGTAATGATAAATAGTAAGTTTGATGAAGAACTAAAGTTAATCACCTTACCAATTAGAGGTGGGCAGGAAGCAATCTAAAGTACGAGATATATGGCATCTATGGAAATAATGAAAAACACTATTTGTGGACGTTGTGTCTACTATGAAAGAATAGTTTTCAGGTAAATCTATAATCATAAATGTTGTGGAAGAAGTTCTTCCAAAAGACAGTGCCAAGGTTCAGTTTCAGTTTCCATTCTACAAAACCACATCAAATAAATCAAATTGTACTATCCCATGCTCATCAACATTATTCTAGTGGGGATCATACTCTAAAAGAGTTCTAACGAATACTATGCTTCTAGTTAAATTGATTCCAAATAGTAAGATGATTAATTATTGAAACCTAAATTTTGGCTACCATATTTAGTCAATAATTGCATAAGAAAATTAGAGGTTGGTCCAACCCTTAAACAAAAATATTGATATAGCATTGATCTCAATTGGCATCCTTTCAGCATTTTGTGCACTTAGGTACTCATAGTATTTTTCATTAATGCATTTGTATCAAGCTTGAGACGTGGGCATAGCCAGCCATGGACGTTTGGAAAATCTGGATCTACAACTTTTGGGATTGAGATTGCAACAACGTGCAGGAGGATACGGCGATTTTGAAAATTTTAAAAGGGAGTGGTTTGCTGAGGAAAATATAAGAAAATTGAATGAAGATACTGTGAAGATGATAAATCAATTCGGTGGGTTATTGGAAGAGTCCAAGTTTGAAAAGAGAAAAGGTGCAGAACAGAAAATCTCATCTCCAGAGGACACGCCCCACACAAGCACGACTTCCCATTGGCACTCACTTCTAATGGATGATGCCAATCTAATTCTGGAATCCATTTTCAATGGATGATCATTATCAACTAAGGAAAAGATTGTCATCATCCCTTGGTCCATCTGAACGTCATATTTAAAAGGAAGGACGTGATCTTATAAAGGGGAAAATTAGAATTTTAAGCAGAGATTACGTCCGTTATCCAAGAGATTTTGATATCTTCTCCTCAATAACCAACCCCTATCTCTTAGGTAATGAGTGGCTGTAAATAGGCTTGATACAAAGTGAAGGGGGGGCTTCAGAGAGAATTCGTCTAGCGATTCACGATATACATGAACTAATATCTCTCTCTCACGGCGACCACCCGTAGGCTCACAATTCTGCTGTGCACCACCGTGAATTCTTTGCCAGCTCTGACGACGGAGCTGCTGCCTTGCAATCTGGTGACCACGGCAACGTCAGCCAGCCTACAGCAATGGTGTCTAGCAAGGTCCGAAGCCTACCGTGCTCAAATTTTCCCCTTGCAGGTCTTCCGGTGAAAATCAACGAGTCAGGCGGAGAATTGGTCTGGCACTTACAGTCCCTCGGCGCTTCTTAGTCTGGTTGCTGTTGTCCAACATAATTCCAATGGCGCGGTTAGCTTCAGTTTTGGTCCTGTGCTCCCCACGACCAAAAGCGATTCTGGTTTCTCTGGCCAGAATCTTTGCCATCGCACTTCCTGGAGTACGTTACCAGCAATACCGACATTGCGCACAGCAACCCGAGCCTCCTCCAACGTTCTTGTGGTGTTTGATTTTCTCTTTTGCAGGTTCAAGGTTGCTGTTTTGAGTTTGCCGTTGATTGCCGTCCTCCGCACCAGTTGTTGATCGCACGCAGCAGTCCGGCTACACTCAAGCTACCCCACCGCCCTTATTAAGTCGAAGGGAAAGAGTTTATAAAGAAATTTCAAGTAAAGAAAGAACGCACCAACAGAGGCAGCGCACTCCAAATTCACCAATGAATATATTGGAAATCCTGGGCTCTATGCAAGACCCCATTCGGTCAACACAGCAGCGGCGGGCGTGCGTAGAATTATGGGAAGTTTGACTCAATGCATGGTCCCACAAAACAAAAGCATTCACTATCAAGTCATCAATGCTAGTCCGAGCTGGAATCACTTCCTCGGTGGCCGAAAAGCACCCGGTCGCCAATCACCGTGAAAGCCTCATACTCGGAACCCCACCACTGCAAAGCAGTATGAGCCCCATGCTTGTTGAGCACCCCTGCCATCGTCCACACCGCGGGAATAGACTCCTTTTGCGCTAGCTGAGTTCCCGTGCATTACCGCGAACCGGTTGTGAGTCAGGCCTCATCCGCGAGCACAAGCTGATTTCGAATCAAGATTACGCACAAATTCGAATTAGGTAACTTCCTATCCGATTGGATTTTAGATATTTGATTTATATGTACGGATAGATTTCATTATCTAGTTTGATTTGATTGAGCTGTAGGCATAAATCCAAGATAAATTAGTTGATTTAATTATTAATCTGATCCATAAAGATATTAGATCATTTTTTAAATTATTTGAACTTAAATTTGGATAATTGATTGTGCGGCAAAAGAAGTCAAAATGTGGCACAAGGGATCCTACATGCTAATTTTTTTATTAATATTACTCATCTATGTGGTGAGTTGATTTAACAAAGAAATGTCAAAAAGATGTTGATTTTTCTCAGATTTACATTTTAATGTTAATTAAATTTAATTTAAATTGAAAAAACCAGACACAATGGCCCTCGCTTTATGCAATCTTCCTCTTTTATTTATTTATTCTATTTTTAAGTTTAATTTAATTAATATTTATATTAATTATCCAGCCATGTTAGCGAAACAACGTCGGCACTTGTCTCGCCAAAAATGCTACATATGAATTTGGTTGGATTTTCTTGCCATTGGCACTTAATTATTCAATTTTGCTCTGATTTTGGCATTTAAGTATCACGCAATTAAGAGACCCCATACCAAGTTTTGAAACTCTAGGGGTCTGAGTGTCTGGATTGTGCCTAAAAATTGGTTTTAATTCTTTCATAAGGCGAAAAACCCTAAAAAGAATCATGTAATGATAGGCATTGTATACATTTTAATTAATGTTGTAGTTAATATGCTTGCGTTAATGTATGTGAATGCTTTCCCCATTCTTGAAATTTATTTATTGCATTGTTCATTTTGTGTTTCAGTAATGTTTGTGCACATACATGAACACCTTGCATGTTAAGTAATTAGATTAAAATCGATATAAACTGCTTGACAAATCTTTTTTTTAAATAAAAGAGATAAGGTACCGAAAGGGCATTAGAGTAAGTTAGTGTAATCAAGTCCTTGAACTCACTCCCATGCTTGGGTATGCAGTTGATCCACCAAAAACTGATTAGTGGTGACTCATAAATAAAAATCATTTGTATGTTAAAAAGCTTAAACCAAAGTCGTGAATTGGTAGGTATGAGTTTGAGAGAGCCCGAGATAAGTCTAGGCTTAGTAATCTATTAGCCAAACGTTAGTTCACCCGAGTTAAGGTCGTGACATTAACTTTAGTTCTTTATCAAAATTCTCCACAACAAATATACCGTAGAATGGTCCAATGAGGTGAAAATTCTTGTCATAACATAAATATGAAAGATTTCATCAAAAAAATTTCAAAAAAGCATGATATCATACCTCCACATACCACGCACAGTCTGAAAACCCATAAATATGTTTAGAGCAACCTACGTTCCTACAAAATCATCACTCTTATATAAAAGGAATAATGAACAACAGTAATAATGGAGGCCAAAACTTGCATACAGAAACTTATCAAAGTAGAGTCAATGTATTTGGAAGTCAAAAGAACTAGATAAAGGTAGTGTTGGAAGTAGTGATCTAGTTGCTTGCCATGGTATATATAGTATTGGCAAAATCAAATGCTTCAAAGTCAACGTTGTCAAACATGAAAGCCAAAGAATTGATGGGTTGTGTAGCTACAACGAACTGTCATGCACATAAAATAAAACTTCATGCCAGAATACTTTTACAGGAAGACATTGAGCTAATTGAGAAGACATACTGAAATGCTTAGAAATATGAAATGCTCGACATTGACATCTTTTGAGAATACAATAGATTCAACTCAGGCCAACGCCAACAATCACAACAACCTCTAGGCCAAGAACAAATCCCACTATCTATATGATTTAATTATTGAGAACTCAGAATGCTAAGTAGTAAGTCGCACGTGTGGGCGCCAACACTGCACAGTGGATGTTACAACACCTAGCTAAGTGATCAAGACATTTGCCTCCCACTATTTACTAAGCCTAAAGGGAAGCAAAATTTCAAAAGAAAATAAGGATGAGGTACCTTCACACACTTGGATGAGAAAATGTATAATTGAGAATTGTCGTGTGTGAGTATGTGTCCCTGCACGTGATCTCAATGGATGTAATCAAAAGTGATGCCTTTTCAATGAGCCTTGCCTAATGACTATCTTGGCAAAACAATTATATGTCTTCTCTTGAAACATGATGTTGGTTTTATCACTAAAAAAAAATCTTGGAGAGCCCGTGTGATGTATTTGGAGACAATGTAACAAAAGAATATTAAAAGAGTATGATACTTCTATTTTGACTTTGTCATATATGTGCGCATATGTTTGGTCTATATGCTCAAAAACAGCTTATTCATTTAATCGTAGCATTGTCAGTTTTTTTTTTTTTTTTCTCTTTGCTCTTGGGAATCTCCAATTCAAAAAATCGGTTGGTTCAATAAATCATTAATCATCATTCATCAAAATAAGTACTTGTAATATTCTAGATGCAGCCACACAGCTGCCTTCTCATAATACTTCTCCACAAATGCACATGCTAGGATTGCTTGTTTGTAGAGAAGGGACATCTTAACCAATGATCACTACTGAAAGATGTTATGAGACAAAGGATCATGGTATAAACAATAGTCTATTTGAGGAGGCTTTGATACAATCTTTGAAAAGACCAAGAAATCTTTCAAGGAAACATACTTCCTTAATTGGCTAGAATCAAACATTATGATGATCATGGCGAAGAATCTGCTTTGAGTCTTCTAATGTTCTTGAACAGAGTAGTTTCCGCTGTGTTAAAATGTTCCACTATCAAAGATGTCAAAATATTAAATGACAACTACTTGCTAACAAAATAGATTATACTAAAGAAGCTAGTTATGAATCCTTCAAATAAGCTATAACAACACCAAAAAATAACTCTAGTTCACAAATTCAATCTAGGATTGGTACCTCTTAAATCTTCCACATCTCCTTTTAGTCTTAGATACCATTTTGCACTATGTCCTCTATTTGAGATCTTGCTAATATGCTTAAGTGGAGAATGACCATTTTAAAGCAAGTCCCTTTGGAACGTGATATCAAACTAAAAAGTA
This sequence comes from Eucalyptus guilfoylei, assembly GCA_016097605.1. Lineage (NCBI taxonomy): Eukaryota > Viridiplantae > Streptophyta > Magnoliopsida > Myrtales > Myrtaceae > Eucalyptus > Eucalyptus guilfoylei. The sequence goes on along the minus strand of CM027860.1, from coordinate 13,940,240 downwards.
AAAGAGGGAGAAGATGGAACTACATTTTTTTCAAGAGAGTGAACAAAACTTTTGAGAAATCTTGTTCTTGTTGTTCAAGAGCTTATTGCCTCATGTAAATTGCTTTGCTTCACCTAAAGATCCAGTGAAAGTGTTACACACAAAGGAAGTGCTCCTTGTTTCTAGAAAGATTTAAGGAAGTGGTTTTACTTATCCAACAATAACCAAACCATTAGTAATATGAGATGATGTCATCCAAACTTGTAAGCATATCTATAGCTATAAGCATTGAACCTAGCCTTGCAGCTAGTGAGGCAACAAGGGTAGAACATGATGTGAGAGCTATCACCCTTACCAACATAGGACGTCTTGTAAATGAACACAAGCATTCATTTAGAACTAAAAGTATTCTCAAATTTAAGAAAAAGAGTAAATAACATTACAAACACGAAAGATAACCAATTTTGTTTTTATAGTAGCTTTTTTTGTAATGTAAAAATGGGGGAGCACATGGTTATAAAATTATGAGCAAATAGATTATCAGAATTCATATTATACAAAGGTAGAACCTACAGGGTAGCTTCAGCCCCTTTGTCTAAGGGAGGGCAGCTCTAGCCTCTTTGTACAAGGAAGCAAGAAGACAAGGGGATAACATTGCTTAGTATTGAAGTATTGTCTCACATTACTTGATAATGGATCATAAATGCTTTTTATATTTATATGAACTTCCTCCAGCTATCTACTTAAGCTTTGGGATCGAACATTCTAACATGGTAAAATTCCAAGTTTAGTGGTCTAAACTTTTGTAATTTGGACTTTACCAAAAAAAAAAAAAAAACTTTTGTAATTTGGTTTGCACGTGACTTGCACGTGAGAGGAGGTATTAAATTATTGTCCCACATCACTAGACAATGGATCATAAATGCTATTTATATTCATGTGGTCTTCTTCTATCTATATGCATGTAAATTGCACATGAGAGAAGGTATTGAAGTGTTGTCCTACATCACTTAACAATAGGTCATAAATGCTCTCTATATTTATGTGGTCTCCCTTAACATATCAATTTAAGCCTTTGGATTTGATTTTTTTAATATTTCGTTGATACATGTATCAATAGGCATTTTGCTCGTGTAGGAATATTCACTGATCATTCTCTAAGAACTAACGAAAATGTAAATCTTTAAGGCTTGGAGGTAAGAGATCAACTTGTGACAAAACTCCTTTTGATTTGAGAAATGGGTTTTGTTGCGATCGGAAACCCTAATCTTAAGTTTTTACTATTAATAATGTGTTGGTTATAAATCAAGTGTCAACACACTCAACAACTAGTCACCTAATTAGATACTATAATCTTATATATGTACTGTTATTGATTTGGTTGGACTTAATTTTCTAAGATTATAGTATTTTAATTTTTTGTTTCTTGGCTGAGCTTGCTACACTTGATACTAAACAGTAGACACCAAGCACTTGATCATGGTGCATTAAGAGCAACATTATACTAGATGGAAACAACTCGATTGAATTTAATAGATTTAGGACTCTAGTGGATAAAAGCTCAAGTTCATTTTGCTCAGACTATCATGGCTAAGGACTTTCTAAATATTGTGAAGGGCATGCCTGAAGATAATGATCAGCATGATCCTATGATAATGATAGAGGAAAGTGATCAACATCCATCAAGAAGCAAGTCGAATCTCCAATCTCCGTCTTCTTCAAGGATGCAAGTTAAGGTTACTTTGGCCGCATGTTTAAACAATGAAGACTAATGCTAGCTATATGATCTCAATAACACTCTATAGAGCCAAAAGTAAAAAATAGGAATTTGAAATCCTGAATAATGCTTAGCCCGTAATTTAAATTAGAATGAGCATGGTATAATCGTTCATAATACCAACAATCTTGGATGCTTGCTCATATAATGCATGTTTGGCACACACTTGGCACACATTTGGCACACTTTAAATAAAGTCTAGGTGGAAACGAATTGGCTTGCCAACTAGCTCATTGTTTTGTTTTCAATTGTTTTGTTCTTTAGTAATGTTGGTCATTGGTGCTTAATGTTCAAGTCATGTCATGACATGGATAAGTTGGAGAAAATATACCTCAGCTGTCTTCTCTAATGCTCAACATTGGAATCTAAATGGATTGTAGGCATGCGTACAAAATGAATAAACTTGGTTTGGAGATATTGAGGATCACTTTTCCTACTGTCTTGGCTTCAGCTACTGACCTTATCACTCCCTTAATTAATACTACCTTCATTGGTCGTTCAGGTATGATGACCAAGTCTATACTTTTGACATTAAGTCTAGGCAAAGTGCTATTGGGAGTTGTCAAATGACAAAATGAACTCTATAGCATGTCATGCTTTCATATGATCATACTCATAGTTGTCATGTAAGGGCCTCAAACGTGAAAAGCTCAAGTTCTTAGAAGCTCCAAGTCTCTGCTGTTTAAGAACTTGATTTTGAGTCTAACTTCCTATGTTTATATAGGCATCATTTGATTGACCAGTTGAGTTGTTAGCTTGATTTTGCAGTCGGAGTATTTCTTATAACATCTTTGACTGCGTCTATGCAAATGTTTTTGGTACTATGACAATTTTATGGTTTTGTGTCTTCCAGTGGAAAACATTTGATGAATAGATTGCTAGTTTTGCAGATTTATTAGCTTTTGTTTTTACTTTCATATGGATGGTTTCAAAGTAACAATGAATTTAAGGACTTAGCTTATCCTATGAAGGCGAGTTCATGGATATAGCCTTTTCATCCACACCTTACAATGACTCATCATACTTGCATTTAGATTTTAAGGGGAGAAGTACACTATTGGTGCCATAAGTTGTGTACGGCGCTCACTTTGGTGCCAAAAGTTTCTGTTGGATCACTTAAGTGCCAAAAAATTTAAAAAACGCTCACTTTGGTGCCAACACCGATCTGGTTGGCCGGAAATCTGATGTGGCCTTTTTTTTTTTAATTAATTTCTTATGCTGATGTGGCTCGCCGGAGAGTCCAATTAGCATCTAAAGCAAGAAACGACGTCGTCTAGTTGCATTTCCCCTCAAATAAGAACCTTAATTTGCCAAATTGAAAGAAATCCCCAATTTCAAACCCTAATTATTGTCGACGAGCCCTAGAACTCCCCGGACTTGTGCCAGGTGGACGTCTCGACCTCCTCCTCTGTAATCGAAGGACGAGATGATGATGCCGCCTCTGCTGGTGGCTTTCCAATGGACAGATCTAGCGGCGAACACGGGGTTGAGGAGCCTAGGGGGGACGCTCACGATGTCTCCCCATGATCTCGAGCCCCGATCGAGGACCTCTTCCTTTATCACACGATCTTCTACCAGTAGGTCAGGCGGTTGACTCGATTCTGATTCTATGCTCGGCGCCACCACTTG